>CM053607.1:94310087-94384175 GCA_028646535.1 Procyon lotor | reverse complement strand
AGCCGAAAAGTAATCTACAAATTAATTACAGAGCATTATTAAATGAGTCAAAAGCATTCTATAAATAAATAATGCAGTACTTTGCTAAAGGTTGTTGCTATTATGTGTAAACCCTCAGGATGAAAACTAGGAGTCCTATTTTTAATATGTTCGTCACATTAATTAATGAACAATATAAACAATTCATGCAAGCACGTCAGCTAAGCTTTACTCTTGGGAACCAGAGGGACATTTCAGTAACAAGAGATAAAAGCAGGGAGCACTCTCTTGACTTGGGAAGCGAATTCTGAATTCTTGATTTTCCCCAATGGGTAGGGTTTAAGCAAAATATGGCACAGAAGTGAAATATATAATCAAAGCCAACTTTTCCTTAGTAGGGGAAATACGATCCTTTCACTATTTTGAGATGATCTGGATGTGATTCCAAACTGGCCCCAGGCAACCTCTTCCGTGTGGTACCCATGGCATCTGTTCTCGCCCCGTATGCTCTCTTGCAGAAGGAGGGGGAGCAAGTCTCAGTGCTTTCCCACGCCCCACTAATGCCAATTAAAGTGTGTTCTCGAGAAAGAATCTAATCTCACATATTCATACTTGCATGAATTCAAATCATCATTTGACCTTTCCAGGAAGTATTTGCCTTTTTGGTCTTACCTCTGTGCAGAAAGACCAAAACACAAAAGCTCCAGTTTTTGGTTTTTTCCTTTTCAAAATAAATTTTAAGCATTAGACATCAGAAAGATACGGTCTCTTAAGTTGGTTTATTTGGTTTTAAAATAAAGAGCTTTGTCTGCCACTGAAATGACACATAAAGAAATTTAGTCATACCGTTTCAGCTATTTAAAAGAAACTATATACAGTTCATTTTTTGGTGGTTCAGGCTTTGGTACTTTTTTATACTTAATATTGGCTACTTGGCCATCTGATCAATCTCTTAATGACTGGCACATATTTCTGACTTCTTTTTTTTTTTTAATTTTTTAAAAATATTTTATTTATTTGACAGAGAGAAACACAGCAAGAGAGGGAACACAAGCAGAGGGAATGGTATCGGGAGAAGCAGGCTTCCTGCTGAGCAGGGAGCCCGACGCGGGGCTTGATCCCAGGACTCTGGGATCATGACCTGAGCTGAAGGCAGATGTTTAACGATTGAGCCACCCAGGCGCCCCTATTTCTGACTTCTTGATGGATGCCTCTACTGTAAGGATCCAGCACCGTCTGAATAGAAACACCGCTGAAATCATATCCATCTTTTTCTTCTAAAAAGCCACTGGTCTTTTGGACTTGCCCATTCCTCAGTCTTTACTAGGCTCAGTCATGACTGACCTTTTATCTCCACGCCCCACTGCGTTAGTTGCAAATTTCAATGATGTTCTACCTAGATCACGTGTCCAGAAACTTCCTTTGTTCTACTTCCACGAATTTAGTTTTATTATCTCACTACTCTTTTTTTAAATGAAAATAGTATTTGCTCATTGTATTAGGTTGCTAGGGCTGCCAAAACAAATGCCACAGATTCTGTGGCTTACACAACAGAAATGTATTTTCTTCCAGTTCTGGAGGCTAGAAGTCCAAGATCAAGGTATGGACAGGATTGGTTTCTTCTAGAGGATTCTCTCCTTGTCTTATAGATGGTCACCTCCCTTTGTCTTCACAAAGTCTCTATGCCTCTCTGTGTTCTAGTCCCTTCTTAGAAGGATACCAGTTATATGGGGTTAGGGCCCACCCAGATGACCTCGTTTTTTACCTTAATTATGTTTTTAAAGGTCCTATCTCCAAATATAATCACATTCTGAGGTACTGGATTTGGAACCTCAACATGAATTTTGGGAGAACACAATTCAATCTGTAACACTTATATGTTTCTATGACACATGCCCTCATCCCAGAATGTTGTAGTTCCCCCTTATCCATGGGAGATACATTTCAAGACTCCCAATGGATGTGTGAAACTGCAGAGAGTACTAAATCCTATATAAACTAATTTTTTCTATACACGCATACCTATGATAAAATTTAATTTATAAATTGGGCACAGTAAGAGATGAACAACAATAACTACTAATAAAAAAGAACAATTATAACAATATACTATAATAAAATTTATGTGAATGTGGTCTTGATTTCTCTCTCAAAACATCGTACTGGGGGCGCCTGGGTGGCTCAGTGGGTTAAAGCCTCTGCCTTTGGCTCAGGTCATGATCTCAGGGTCCTGGGATCGAGCCCTGCATCGGGCTCTCCGCTCGCCAGGGAGCCTGCTTCCCCCTCTCTCTCTGCCTGCCTCTTTGCCTACTGGTGATCTCTCTCTCTGTCAAATAAATAAATAAAATCTTAAAAAAAAATACTGTACTGTACTCACTTATCTTACTGTATTCTTCTTGCTCTTGTGATCATGTGAGATGATAAAATGCCTATGTGAGGAGAAGCAGTGAGGTGAATGATGTAGGCACTATGACGTAGCATTAGGCTACTACTGACCTTCTGAAGATATGTCAGAAGGAGGATCATCTGCTTCTGGATTGTGGTTGAATGTGGTAACGGCAACCGTGGATTAGGGAGGACTACGCTAATTATTTTTTTTCCAGAACCATTTTGATAGTGTTTAGAAAAACCATGTTCCACAGCCACAGACACATCTTTTAAACAAAGCACCACTCTTCAGAACGCCCCTGTTAATTTCCCCATTTCCTGAATGAAGGCCTTTTACAATTCAAATTTCCATTTTCAAGTTTTCCTTCCTATGATTCCAGGAAAACACAGTCACTCTGGATTACTCACACACAGACCTCTATATCTGATGTCTGTTGCTTCCACTTCCATTCTTCTATGAAATGGTATCATCCCGCAAGACTCTAAATGAATGCTAGTATGCTTCAGCATAACCTTTCCCAAACTTATACACACACCCTTCCAAACAACAATTGTTCTCAGTTCCTTGAACCACAGCCCATCTATTTGACCTTCTCCTATTTCATTTATCATTCTCTGCCAGGTTCTTTACTCCCCAAATCGTAAGCACTCCTGTATCAGAAGACTTAGTGCATCATGGGTACTGAATAAACCAATGATGGAGTTAATTAATGCCAGTTTATTCACCATCATTGTTACAGGTGACAATATGGTTAAAATTTCCCAAACAATTATTATTTGTTCCTGTGTTCATCCTATAGACAGGACATAAATCATGGCTTAATGACTAAGAGACAGCAATGGTTATTTTGGTTGATTATTTTTCTCCTGCAAATAACAAATTTTTCACTTTAAATAATTATAGATTGTTAATTTTATATCTATCCATTTATTTTTTATAAATGTATATACTTTACCAAAAAATTTTTTGGTGTCATTTCTGAAAACTAGGAGAAATACTCTTATTATCTACATTATGGGTTAGAGATCCTTAGGGTCCATTACTGACGGGCTTACCTAAAATTTTGTAAGATCTGGTGTCGAGGCACTTTTTGATCATTTCTAGTTGATTTTCCACTGTACTTCACTCTTTCCAAGGTTTACTTTGGATTTGGCATGAAGATTTTAGTTCTCCTCTATTGTCTTGTTCTTGAGAAAACTTAAATTAACTTAAGGCTTTGAAAACAATATGTGAATATACAGCAAATGTGGCCACCTCTGAAAGTCTTGTTCATATAGCCTTTTCCATCTCCCAATCATTGCTGCACTTATTATAGAGACTAGTGAGTAAATATTAACTTTCTAATTTCCTTCCCATTAGAGATGGCCCTATGGTATTTGCCATTCTGGCAAATGGGCTCTAAGCTGAAATCTTTTAAGGGCTTTGAGGAAGGCTTTTGTGTTTCTGATAAATGGAACAGAGAAAACTAGAGCTGCCCCTCCTCCCCAGTCCTTTTCCTTCTCCTCATCACCGTGTGTGTGACACCAATTGGTGTCTATAGCCACCCTAGCATCATGCTGTCGTGAAGAACCACCAACAGAACTGCATAGACGTTGGCCCTCTGTGCTTGGTGCTAACATCATAAACAGCTGAAATGCCTCCAGTGGCCACTTCGTCAAAAGCAACCTCTATCTGTTCAAGCCACTGTAGGTCCTGGTGTCTAGTTATTTACAGCCAAAAATATTTAAAACGAAGGCAACAAAGTTGACAGTTCGAGTTTTTCTTCTATGGCCACAGAATGTGCTTCCTAATGAAAACCCAGTTAGAAAGCCACAAATTCAGTTCCCGAGGTCAAAGGAGGCAAGGGAAAGTGAGGGGGCTATTTTCATATAAATCGCTCCTCAGTAAGGCAATCTTTGTTATCCTCTTCCTTTTCCCTCAGGGATTATTACTATTTTTTTTCTTTTTACATATTTGAAGACAAGGAAAAAGTTAAGTTAAAAATCAGATGGAAAGGAGGAACTTTGTGAGTTATCCATTAATAGCCTTCACCTAAGGATTATTATCATCTGCTTCTCATTAGTGAAGGGGCATAGAATGGTATAGAATTTTGTTGTCCATCTGTTTGTTTCTGTTTTATTTTTACATTCCCTGTCCAGAATACCTCATAAATGTGAGAGTGCCTCAGTGGCTCAGTCAGTTAAGCATCTGATTCTTAATTTTAGCTCAAGTCTTCATGTCAGAGTCTTGAGTTCAAGACCCATGTTGGGCTCCACTCTGGGCCTGGAGCCTACTTAAAAAAAGAAGAATACCTTAAAACTGATCCATAGCTGACAAGAATATCATTCATTTCTAAAAGAAATTCAGGAAGCTGAGTGTTCCTCTCTTGAGCTCATTAGTAGAACAATTAAAACAGCTGTTATGATGCTGTTTTAGGGTTCAGATTTTCTAATTAAGTGGCACAAGGCATCGTTCATTTTTAGGGAGAGATTTTGGATCCAGTTCCGCCAAGTCCTGAAGAGTTCTAATCACAGACTCCGTGGGAAGTTTTTCCTTGATCTACTTGATTCCGGGTTTTATATTAAATAACCTGCTAAGATTATTTCTGGTGGGGATAATTTATCTGTAATTTTAACGCCTTAATTGTTTTTTACACACATCCTGAAATCCCAAGACAGTAATCTCATTAAGAAATACAAAACTGTTTTTATAATATATGAAAATGAAAACAATATATTATTTAAGGATGTAAGCAAACTGTTAAACCTGCAGGTCTTATTTATGCGGATCCAAAACTGAAAAGTAATACCGCTGCTTATCTGGAAAGTAGATATCCTCATATGTTTAATGTTAATTATAGGCCTCTGTCAGGGACAAAATTTACACAGAAAATGCACAGAATCACTATTATGTCTCCAAGCAGTTTCAAATTGAGGAGCGTCCTTTCTCCACAGGTCTGATAGCCTTGTAAGATTGGTAACTAGGGAGTGCGCCTAGCTGGCTCAGATGGTTGAGCCTCTGCTTTCAGCTCAGGTCCTGACCTCCAGGTCCTGGGATCAAGCCCATGGCAGGCTCCCTGCTGAGTAGGGAGTCTGCTTCTCCTTCTCCTCCTGCTTCTCCCACTGCTTGTGCTCTGTTTGTCTTTCCTCTTTCTCAAATGAATAACTAAAATCTGAAAAAAAAAATGGTAACTTGTCTGACAAAACAGCTCGATGTGAGGAATTAGAGGAAACAAGTGGGAGGAGCTCACCTGGAGGACTTTCCTTGAAGTTGAGTTTGCATAGTAAGCACTTTGGTTGCAAGGTATTTACATTTTTATGTTAGTTGCATATCATTTATGGAAGAGAGAAACTGGTGAGTCAGTCCCTCCTTAGTAAAAATAATGGAAATCACCTGGCTTTTCCCGCCTCTTCTTCAAATGTTACTAGTAGGTATCTTTTTCCGTTTTCTAAAACACTCTGTCTTCTGTTTTTCACTTGGCTAGTTCCTATTCACCCTTCATTTCTCAGCTTTTATATTATTTCCTCCCATAACCTTTGATTATTCTGACCCCATATTAATTCTCGCCTTTTTAAAATCTTTTGGGTTTTTTACTTCTCCTTTGATGCACTTTATCTGATTATGCATTTAACTTTGGTATGACAAGTTAAATGTTTGCCCTCCCTACTCATTGGTCAGGCTTGTGAGGGCAAAAACCATGCCTGCTTCATTCACCGATGCTTTTTGAGAGCCCAGCCCAGGCCAGGATAATATAATATACGTGCTCTATACATTTATCAGCAGTAAAGGGCTCGGAGTGTCTTCCTGGACTGAGGGCATGGGAATCAGCCCTGGAAAATAACAACACTAGGAGTCTTCAGATGGTAGAACACTCACTTTGCAGAGAAGAAACCTGTGAAAATTGGAAAGTGTTCAGACTCTGGAACAAAGGAGGAAGGCAAGGAAGAATTGCATCTTTTTCACAGTCTTGCTCAGGGTCATGGTGGTGGCTAACAATCTGTGTTACTCAAGAAACATACTTTTTGCCCCCATACGGCGGGAAGGGGAGGTCAGGGCTCAGTGACTGTAAGTGGAGTCGAACCATACAACATGCATTCATCATTTTTACCCAAAGATCAACTTAAAGAAAGACACAAGTAGAATAATATTGAGGGTTTTGGTTTTCTCTTTTTTAAAGATCCTGTGGTACCATTACAAGTATCTCCCCCTCAAGGATAAAAAGAAGAATTGCTTCTTTAACACCTATCTTTCTGTGATGGCAAACACCTGAAAGGGGAAACAGAAAAAAACAGATGGTAGCATCTAGTTTGTGCACAGTCTTACCATAAGCTTCCCATACCCTTATTAATGAACAGAGAGAAGCAGGCTTACAATTGATGCGGTATTCACACAAACAATAGAAAGAGTTCAAAAGATTCCAAAAATAAATTTCTGAAGCCATTCTCTGCCACTTGGAACAAGTATGGTTTGGAATGCTTCCCATCTCCGTAATTCTGAGAAAAATGGTCTAGACTGGATGTCTATGACTATATTCAGATGACCCCAATTCATAAAACGAGAACACAGAAGAGACCAGCTTCTGTAACAGTGACACCACTGGGAGAAGAAATGGGCTCCAGAGGCAATAAATTAACTGGGAAGGCATCTTAAGGTAATCAATTCTGTCGTATTGCTTTTTGCTGTGACTCGGAAGAAAGCTAATTTAGTTTCTGAAAGTAGTATCTTGCTGCCTGGAAGTGGTACCCACAAGCTTCAGATAAACTCTGCCATGAACTTTAAGCTGCCCTTGACAGAAAGAAGGGCACACTCGGCTGCCAGTCACCAGGGAAGGTATAATTTCACAAAGCCAGACAGCCAGAGAAAGTGATCCTCAGAGGGAACCCTTGCAGCGGGGAGGGAAAAAAAAACAACTTACATTTCTTTTTGCCTCTTCATCAGTAACCTCAACAGAGCTATTTTTGGATTATTTCTCTTTATCCCTTTGTATGACTATGATCATATTTTTGGAAATGTATTTTTGGTGGTTGTTGTCAGAAGCAGGTATAGTCCATAAGAGTTTAATTGCAGATCGAGGCATCCCAGGGTTCAAACCTCAGCCATCTAACTCCTCGTGAGCGATGACCTTCAGCAGGCCCCTTACCCACATGACTTCCGTTTTCAGAGCCATTAACAAAAGGTATGTGTGTAATAATAATAATGCCCGATTCTCAGAACTTTTGTGAGGATTAGTCAAATTACCACTGAAAATGCCCAGCACAAGGCCAGGCTTATAGAATGGACTTAATACCCTGAAATCGTGTTCTCTTTCATTTTTTTGGCCTTCTCTCCTTCCTGTTTTTTTCCATCTTCAGCATATCAGCCTAGTCCTAGATGATTATCCAGCGTGCCCGCCAAGCCTGCTGCCCACAGAGATGTTCTGTGTGCCTGACCCAGGCCGCAGCCCCATTAGGGATGTAGTCTGTTTACTCAGGGCTCAGTTCATGTCAGCATTCAAATGCTCCTGAGAGAAAAAAAAAAAGCACTAATTCACATCTAATAATTTATTTACACTTTTAAGTCTTCTTCTTCTTCTTCTTCTTTTTTTTTTTTTTTTTTTTACAATTTACGGTCAGCAGATTCTGCTAAGGAATATATAGGAAAAAGAGCGGCTTCAGCTTTGAGGACATGGAGGTGGGCAGGGGGAATGGAAGGGAAGAAGGGAGAAACAGATGGCAAAAGCAAACTGCCTGCCTCAGTTGCTCTGTTGAACCCACTGACCCCACCCCTGCCCAAATCCTGGGTAAATCAAATGGGCATGCTTTTTAAACTGTCTACTGTTAGTTTTCATGTTTTAACAGCCAAAACAGGCGTAATATTTGTGAATGGCAGTGTTTCATTTTCACAGGGGATGTTTTGCAGAGTGAACCAAAAACTAATCCTCAGTCCTCCCTGTTTCAGTAATCTGATCCATTCCTGAAAGCTCTTCTAGGTCGGATTCTTTGAAACTTTATTTCAGAAATCGGTACATTAACATTGTATTAGTTCTGGGACGCCTGGATGTGTCAGTCAGTTAAATGTCTGCCTTCGTTTCAGGTCATGATCCCAGGACTCTGGGACCCAGTCTCTCTTGGGAATCTGCTTCTCCCTCTGCCTCTGCATCCCCCAACCCCTACTTGTGCATGCGAGTGTTCCCAGTCTTTCTCTCTCTCTCTGAAAAATAAATAAATAAATAAAATCTTTAAAAAAAAACACTATTAATTCTATGGGTAGGTCCCCCCTTTAAAAACAAATAGGGGAGACAATAGACTGTATTTTAAATATATGGATCTAAAAAATAAGGATCTTATCTTCAAAATTCTAGCAGCCTATCTAAAGTTGGAGTGGGAATCTAGCACGTCCTACATTGAGATATCACCCAGAAAAATACAATTAAAGTGAAATGGACTTATAGAATGGACTTAATACCCTTAATACCCTTTTTGTTATAATAAAAGTTGACAGTTATCTCCCAATTATTTTAGAATAAATTGCACCTATATGAGGCAAGCACATCAATGACTGGATTCGTTAAGGGTTCACAGGTTTTAGGACCTGATTTTCTCCATCCTTAAGATGTAGCTCATCTTTATTATATATTTGAAGCAGGCATATAATCTTTGTTAAGTTTTGCATTATTTATGCTAAGTATTTTCCTGATACTTGATTATACTGAACATATTCGATAGGAATTTTGTTAAAATTACATATTCAAGCAATAGTTACTAAAGAAAATTCTTAAAATCCTAAAATGCTGTTAAAAGTGTACTTCTAGGGGTGCCTGGGTGGCTCAGTGGGTTAAACCCTCTGCCTTTGGCTCAAGTCATGATCTCAGGGTCCTGGGATCGAGCCCTGCATGGGGCTCTCTGCTCAGCAGGAAGCCTGCTTCCCGCCACCCCCCCCACCTGCCTCTCTGCCTACTTATGATCTCTTTCTCCCTGTCAAATAAATAAATAAAATCTTTTTTAAAAAGTGTACTTCTAATCATCAAGAAAATTAATTTTAATATTCTGAAAAGTAAACAGAAAAGTATGAATTTCATTTGTTCATTGGTATGTATTGAGAACAACTCCAGAAGTTATGGTGGACTACTATTCTTTGAATAAAAAGAAAAGGGGCGCCTGGGTGGCTCAGTGGGATAAGCCTCTGCCTTCAGCTCAGGTCATGATCTCAGGGTCCTGGGATTGAGCCCCGCATCGGGCTCTTTGCTCGGCCGGGAGCCTGCTTCCCTCTCTCTCTCTACCTGCCTCTCTGCCAATTATGATCTCTCTCTCTCTGTCAAATAAATAAATAAAATCTTTAAAAAAAAAAAAAGAAGAAAGAAAATGTAAGAGATTTAGGACCCTTAGAGGCGAAGTTACTCATTTCAAGTATAATCACAGACTTGGTGAATAGTATCTTGAGTTTACCCAATGTTAATTACTTTGTTTCCTAAACAGTATCTTGAAAAAAATACCCCCTATACAAACTTCTCTTAACCCTGAATACGGAAGTGTTGGCTTGCCAAAAAAAGAGGTCATAGCCATTATTCATTCTCTATTCATTTTTACAATACAAAGAACATTTTAAACAAGTTGCAGTTTTGCCAGAACAGAATTTAGTAGCCAAGAGCCTATTGTTGTTTGCAATGATTCTTAGCACTTTCATATTCTCTTAATGGAGCTACTGGTATTTTTTAAAGGAATTAGTACAAGTGAGGGGCATTCACAAATCCCCCTCTTTAACGATGATGCTGCTGATGCAAACAGCAGCAGCAGAAGCAGTAAACCTCTAATGTTTATGGGGCACTTACCAAATGCCAGGCACTATATTAAGCATTTTATACTACTCTCTCACTAATTTCCACAGAAACTTTATTATGAGTTGGGTACTACTATCATTTCCATTTACAGATGGGGACACTGAAGCAGACAGAGGGTTCGCAGCTAGTAAGTGAAGGAATCAGCAAGTAGGCAACAGACCAACCTGGTCTGACTCCAGAGACCAGAACTATGCCTCTCTCGGATGAACTCAATAGGACCTGCACCCTATTCTACCAGAACATTCAAAACAATTTCATATTTTTTTTTCTGCCTCCAAAGTGATTCTTAGGCAATTCTGAGAGGGCAAGGAGAGATTTTAAGAGATCATAGGATGATTAGCTTAAATCTGGGAATGGCATGAGAATCCTCTATCTTCTGGACTCTCTTACCTGGCACCTCCATTCCTATCTTCATTCGTGTTACACAATACATTACTGTAAACTGCTTTTCTCTGGTAGTGGGGACGGATGTTGTGAGAAAGAGACATGGGAAATTTCATGGGTTAAAAATCAGGAGAACCACTGGCGAATGTTTAAGACAATCTCTCAAGGACTCTTTAAGGTTCCATAATCTGTGATGCCCACCAGCAAACGTTGTATCGCACGATAAAATTTAATACTCCTATGCTATTTCACAAACAAATCTCATTTGACTCTCACAGCAAACCTGTGAGCTGACGAGGAAAGAGAAAAATAGTACTACTTCACAGAAACAAAGATAAGGATCCAAGGCCATGTGGCACAGTGCAAACAGGACCCAAAGCTAACATCTAGGTTCTCAAGCCCAGTGAGTCTTTGATGAGTGCAAAGATGTTCTGCTGTATAATGGCCGATGGCTTGATGGAAATAGTCTTCTCAGTGAACTACATTTTGCACAAGGAAACCCAGGGCTCAGTAATCTCATATTCTTGTTTAGCATATTTCAGGATTCACTGACGTGTCAAATCTAAAGGAGCTGGTTATCTCAAAAGAATGTCAGGCGAAGAAGGGCTGGGAGAATGAATGTCATTAACTCTTGAAACTTGTTACCACTAAGTCTGTGTTCCTAGATTGTTTCTTTCTGGGAGGAAGCTGGAGGATCATGTTCTGAACCCAAGATAATCTAAGTCAGGTGGACAGGATAGGAATGTGATCAGGATACTAATCAGGGACTCCAGGGTAAGTATGTAGCTTCGGAGATCCCAGAGACAGAAGTGCCTCTGAGAAATGTTCAATTTCCAAATATGGAATAGATAAGTAACAGGGTGCTGCTTTTTGTTCGAACTCTTTCAAATTTCTCACTGCTATAGGAACTCTTGATAAGTCTGCTTTCATGGTCCTTGATGGCATTTTTAGCACAATTTCTAGAAAAAAGTCACAAAATAAAAAATAATGTAAACCAGGAAATACATTATGAAATTTTGTCCTT
This sequence comes from Procyon lotor, assembly GCA_028646535.1. Lineage (NCBI taxonomy): Eukaryota > Metazoa > Chordata > Mammalia > Carnivora > Procyonidae > Procyon > Procyon lotor. Next base: position 94,372,604 of record CM053607.1, on the reverse strand, counting down.
TAGGTAATCAGTACCACCTGTGGGACCATTACATTTCTGATGGCAATGATGTATTTGTTATGTTGCCAATGCTTCTCCAAATCCCAAGTTTGTTCTTACAAGTGTAATTTTATTAGAAGCAAAGCCTAACCTATGTCCACTGAAAACAGACTCCGAGACAGTGATGAGTCTAAACATAGCTTTCTTTGAATCTCTCTGGAACACACGCTATGGCTATAACTAAGAAATGCACCCAAGTGTATTTTTAAATCCCAGGTTTGATTCTCTGATCGAGCTAGAAGTGAGCCATCTGAACATCACATGATACATCTTCCTGAACATTTCATATTTTTCAAAGTCACCTCCACTTGTAATTAATAATAAAAATCCATAATGACGGATAACAGCAGTTGAATGTATTTCAGTATTTCCAAGTTGTATTCTTTAGATGAGCTCTGGCATATACAGGTGGATATGTGATATATAAATGCACGCGAAAAGGAAGAGGTGTTCTGTGATAAAATAAGTTTGAGAAGAAAATGTTACAACCAAGCTCAATAGATTTTCAGGAATTCCTAGTGCCTTTAATATGCTAACGAATGGATATTGTTCCACAGGGAAACAAAATACACAACTTTTCTGAAAACTATTTGAGCATTAAAAGCATTATTTTGCAGAGTAGTTCCAGGGACCAAGGTCTCAGGGATACATTTTGTCACAGGAGCCTGGGAATCCCACAGGTATGGGTTCCTATTATAGCTCACCATTGCTGTGCAACCTTGAAAGAGTTAATGCAGTACAGTAGCCCCTCCCTTATTTGCCGGAGCTCCTTCTGCAGTTTGGGTTACCTCTGGCCAACTACAGTAGGTAAGCAGATGATCCTCCTGATACATCTTCACAAGGTCAATAGTAGCCTAACCCTAACCCTAGACAATGCCCACATAATTCTCCTCACTTCATCCCATCACGTAGACATTTTTTTTTTTTTTTTAAGATTTTATTTATTTGACAGCGAGAAACACAGCGAGAGAGGGAACACAAGCAGAGGGAATGGAAGCGGGAGAAGCAGGCTTCCCGCCCATCAGGGAGCCCGATGTGGGGCTTGATTCCAGGATCCTGGGATCTGACCTGGGCCGGAGGCAGACGCTTAACGACTGAGCCACCCAGGCGCCCCTCCATCACATAGATATTTTATCATCACACATCATCACAAGAAGAAGGGTGAGTACAGTACAAACATAAACTTTCAAATAACTTTCATTACTGTATATTATGATAATTTCTCTCCTATTTTTATTGTTGTTCATCTCTTACTGTGCCTAATTTATAAATTAAACTTCATCACAGGTATGTATTTATAGAAAAAACCATATGTTTAGGGCATTGTACTACCTGTGGTTTCAGGAACTGGGGATCTAGGAACATATCCCCACAGATATGAGGGGACTAGTGTATTCTAAACTTTGATGTCTTAAGGTTAAAAAAAAAGTTTATAAAATTTAAAAATGCTGGGGAAAACCACATTATATCCTTGACATTCAAATGCATCTAGGATCTTGACAAATCCCCAAATTCACGAATATCCATAAGATATCTTATGTACCATAAGATACAGTTTTCCTTAGAAAATGTACTAAAATAAATACTCTTATTGCTGCTTTCACCCCATCACTTTATAGAAATGTTTTCAGTTTGCTTGCTTTTCCTAGAATCTGACTTCCATTAACAGCTCCAGTTTGATAAAGTTTCAATTCTCACTTGGCCAACAATTTTGCACTGACTGGAACACTATATGAAGTATTCCAAAATCTTTTTTGTTGTTGGGGGGTGGGGGACAAGCATATCGTCGACTATGCAGGACTTGTTCATAAAATTTATTGTTGTTTATCACTTTAAATTTTGTACTTTTTATTATTTTTCTAAAAATTATTTTCTTAGCTGTTTTCTTTCTTGTCACTTCTGTCTAGATCAGTGCTATTCAATAGAAATATAATGAGAACCATGAATGGGGACAATATACCTAACTTTAAATTTTCTAAAAGCCACATTACAGAAAGTTTTTTAAAGACCAAGTGAAATTAAATTTTTTTAAGATTTTATTTTTAAGTAATCTCTATACCCAATGTAGGGCTTGAACCCACAACCCCTAGATTGAGTCACACATTCTACTGACTGAGCCAGCCAGGTGCCCCCCGTGAAATTAATTTTAATAATATATGTTATTTAATCCAATATATGCAAAATATTATCACATACATGCAATCTTAATAAAGATTACTAATGAGATATTTTTCACTTTTGTTTATACCAAGTATTTGAAATCTCTGCATTCTATACCTACAGCACATATCAGATGGATTAGCCACAGTTCAAGTGCTCTGGGGCTAGTGGCAATCTTGTTGGACAGCCCAGGTCTAGATTAGCAATCAGCTTTCTTTGGGGGCCATTTTCCTACACAGATACAAGGTGCACTGATCTGTATACACAGATCTACTATATTTGCAAGGAAGAATGGAGAACGAGAATATTATATTGTGATGTGGATTCTGGGTGATCTATAGGCTCATTCAATGAAAGTTAAGGACCTTAAATCCACTGAAGAGCTTAGTTGTACATGGGCTCCTATTACTGCTTGACACAAAGCCCCAGAGTCCTTTATAATAGCTCAATTCGCTATAGCCAATGGGTTATTGTAATTGGTTTGCATGTAGAAAAAGCAATAACAGTAATTAGAAATGTAAAACAAAATAAATTCTATAAATAAAGACCATTTGCATACATAACATATGACCAAGTCTTGACATTTTGGAATAGTTGATATATAAGAAACCGAATTTCCCAGGCAGTGGTATATGTGTATGTATGTATGTATGTACATACACCAGCGCACACACACACACACACACACACACACACACACACCTAAACATACACATAAATGCACATAAGTATGTATGGTATAAATCTCACTTTTTATTTTTTTAAAAGATATTTATTTATTTATTTATTTATTTTATTTTTTATTTTTTTATTTTTTTATTATTTATTTGACAGAGAAAGATCACAAGCAGGCAGAGAGGCAGGCAGAGAGAGGGGGAAGCAGGCTTCCCACTGAGCAGAAAGCCTGATGCGGGGCTCGATCCCAGGACCCTGAGATCATGACCTGAGCCGAAGGCAGAGGCTCCAACCCACTGAGCCACCCAGGAGCCCCTAAATCCCACTTTTTAAAAAAAGATTTATTATTTATTTGACAGAGAGAGCGCGAGTGAGCACAAGCAGAGAGAGGCAGAGGGAGAGGGAGAAGGAGACTTCCTGCTGAGCAAGGAGCCTGATGCAGGACTTGGTCCCAGGGCCCTGAGATCATGACCTGGGCCGAAGTCAGCTGCTTACAGGACTGAGGCACCCAGGCACCCCTAAATCCCACTTTTTAAAGGGTCGGGGGTTGGTGAGTGTTATTTCTCTTTTTGTAAATAATGGGCACTACCGACAGAAGGCAGAGAATCATTCTTATTCTATGGAAGCTTGCTATTCACACTTTAGCTTCCCTTCAATGGAAAAAAATATATAGCTTATTCTAATTGCAAGGGATGATAACTGACATAAATAGACTGCTTCTATGTGTCACAGTGGTCTAAGGGTGACACGCACATCAGCTCACTTAATACTCACAGCAGATAATGATGGAGGTGCAGAGGCAACTGAATAGAGCCCCTTGAAGAAGCTTCACAAATGCCATACAACCCATAAATGGAACAGCCACGATCTGAACTCAGGAGTCTCGGTTCAGCCATGATGTTAAACTCCTCACTTTAAATGCATGATGTTCTAAACACTCTCTTTCTAGATATGATTTGTTATCTAACCTGAATTAGGTACTTAGAAGGAATACCGATATTTCTTTATTTCTTTTATTTTTTTAAAGATTTTATTTATTTATTTGACAGAGGGAGAGAGATCACAAGTAGGCAGAGAGGCAGGCAGAGAGAGAAGCAGGCTCCCCACTGAGCAGAGAGCCTGATGCGGGGCTAGATCCCAGGACCCTGAGATCATGACCTGAGCCAAAGGCAGAGGCTTAACCCACTGAGCCACCCAGGCGCCTGGAATACCAATATTTCTCAGGACTGAGATATCTCTGAAGATCTTAATGGAAAAAAACTTTATAGATACCTAGTTTTATACTTAGCATAACCTCTTATTTTATTAGAAAACCCATCCAGGAAAAGGCTCAGCTTCTTTCTTTATCTCTGACAAGTCCCAGAATCTATAACATATGGCGCCTTTTGCTGGCATCATTTCTCCCAGTGCTTGCATTCGTCCTTAATGTGATTATTTTGTGGTCTGCTGCTTCTTGAGAGATGATAGACTCCTTCTGCTTTGAACTGTGAATTACCATATTTGGACTTGCTTCTTGAAATGCTTTTTACTGGTTCTTTTTGTTTCTCTCATTTGTTAAACTGAAACATTAAAAAGATCAAATGTATCCTAATAGTATCTAAATTTTTGTTAGATTTAACTTACTAGTAGTTGAACATAAACTAGTAGTTGCACATAAACCGGTTGAATCAACTAGACAAGAAAATAGCCGGCCGATTTCACAGGAATCCAGCATCAGGGAGGTTTCGTTTTCGGAACATCGGAATATATAATATAAGGTAAGAAACTAGTCTTCATTTTTCAAATCTATGCTCTTGCTTGCACTTACCAGCATTCAAAAGAATAATTACTACTGTTCAGAAGAACAATGTTACCAATATGGTCATTTTTGAAAGTCTGCCAACCCTTGATTTAGGCAATACATATCAGAATGGAGCCCATAAAATTTGGGGCTTTATATGAGTAGTAGATTATACATCCTCATACATTGGTTGAATGAATGACTGAATTGCATACAAGCTCATAAGGACATTGAACTATTCATTGATGATCCTTTGATCTTTCCTGAGCTTGATGTTATTATCATGAATACCGGCTTGGTTATGAAGAAGTATTTAGGCAAATACCCTGGGTCACTTAAATTTTTTTACACTTCCATAATGCTGTTTTTCTAAACTTAAAGAGATACAGTAATTGTATAGTTTATACATTCAATTTCACACGAGGAGGCTGAGGTCTATGGAAGTTAAGTAACTTTCCTGATATTATACCATGAGCCAAGATGAGAGTGAAAATCTGGTAGTGCTGACTACTGCTATTCCAAGCAAAAACTGGTATAGTTCATATTATGATTACCATAAAAATAACCTCAATAAATATTGCATTCTGGGACTTCATCACTATGATAATAAAGAACATTTATATCAAAAATAGGAAATTATATTTTGTGTGGTGAATTACACAATAAATAGTAAGTATATCAAGTCTGATTTTGGATTTAATTATGAAAACTAACATTAGGTCTTCATACAATATATAAAATAATTTATGGAAAGGATTTTTTCTGCAGGTGTTATAATAAAAATCCCTTCATGCTCTCTACTCATCCCTTACTTTTCATTTTAAGCCAAGGGAAACTAAAAAAGGTCCTGGCTCATGCCTTCCCCTCTCCCCATAATTCACTGTCACTGATAGTAAATGACATGTAAAAGTGCCTGAAAAGTGATCACTAAGTTTTTAATGCAAACTTCTGATATTTCTGGTGGTATGGGATACTGGTCAGCTTTCTCAGAAGCATTACAAATTCTTCTCTGAGGATAGAAACAATATTGGTGGATGGGGCCACTTCCAGACTCGGTCTCTTAAACTCTTACTTTAGCTATATCTCAAGGTGTTTTTTCAGTTGTTTAAGTCATTCACGGAAAAGAAAATGTTCTGTCAACCTCGTTCTGAACATCTCGGAAAACAAAACAGCTTAAATTTCCCTGTCAGTGGTGTCATCTGAAGATTATTTCAATCTATTGAACCTAGAGTACGTCATTAAAAGTTGCAGACAGGTATTTATTTTAAGCATTTACAAAAGTTCCCGTGATTCATTTTCAGCGTCTACGTATTTTGGTTGTGTATCAGTGCATTACGTCATCAAGTCTACTATACAAACAAGAATGAAGATTACTTCTGGATTCTACCAGGGGTCACAATTAAATTTTGACTGATTTCACATGGAAGCAGGCATTTGTATTTTACTTGCAAGATTTACTCTATCTTAAAAATTTACTTTTTTTTTTTTTTTGTAGGAGGATCTTTATTACTTCTATGTACAGAAAACTCAACATTGTGCACTTATCCTAGTTTTTTGACTACTTCCTCAGCCTTTGCCTTTTTCAGGTTGGCACAGCGAACCTCTGATTTTGGACCCAGGATGTTGTCTCCCCAGTGACCGCAGATCTCATTATATCTGTCATTATAATTGGTCCTGATGGCTTCCACCTACTTAGCCAGAGCTCTTTTGTCTCCTGAGTTAACCTGTGTGAAGGCAACGGTGGTGCAGATCTTCCTGTGGACCAGATGCCCCAGCCTGGCCTTACTCTTGATAATGCAGAGGGAACCCTCATCTAATGACACAGGGCTGGTGGGAAGACTACCAGCTTGATGGGGTCCACATCACGAGCAATCACTACCAGCTGAGTCTTCCTGTTTTTCACCAAGATGGTGACAGTATTAATCCCTCCTGGAAGGACTCTCAGTGGGAATGTCTCCTTTGCACTTCTTATCTCCTAACCCCTTTCTACTCATACTGAGGTCGGAGAAACAGCAGCACTATCTTGGAGCTTGCTGGAGATGCAGAAACTCAGGCCTTACTCTTGACCTACTCAGAGTCTGGAGTTTAACAAGATCCCCAAAAGATATGTGTGCATCCAGTTTTTAGAGGCATGGCCTAAGGCATGGTATTTAGTATTTAATTACAAACTATTTTATTCTTTTCAGCAGAAGTATCAGTTCTTCAGTTTCTGATAGTGAGTGTAAGCTATATATTCATTTAAATATAGTAAAATGGGGGATGCCTGGGCAGCTCAGTTGTTTACACATCTGCCTTGGGCTCAAGTCATGATCTCAGGGTCCTGGGTTCGAGTCTCACATTGGGCTCCTTGATCAGTGGGGAACCTGTTTTTCCCTCTGCCTGCTTCTCCCTCTACTTGTGTTCTGTCTCTCTTTCTCACTGACAAATAGGTAAATAAATAAAATCTTTAAAGAAGAAAAGAAAAACCTAAGCTAAAAATAAAGGCTAAATAATCATGTCCTTTGTTTATTTTATTTTCCAAAGTATTTTTTTTTCCTGTCATATTCTTCTATAAAGCACTCTCTCAGAGTAAGTTCCCCAACAGAGGCTGAATGCTACCATGCCTGGTGGACCCAACTGTATTCGATGACTATTAGGCTGATTATCTCCTTAAAAGATGATCTTTATCCTTAGCACTCCCTTTTCTGTTTGAATTCGGATATTTCATATCTTATGGTCACACCTGGCAACAGGTAGGACAGCAGGGAATCGAAAACAAAGATAAGCCATTCTGCTTTTCCTTAGTAGTTCTCCTAAAAGATTTGATTGTTTGAAATATTTGATAGGTTAAAATGAATTCTGTGGAGTATTTATCAAACCTCAATGATACATTTTTATTTATCGCTGACAAAATGATTAGCGATGCTAAGCTGGTATATATTGGTACCTACATTTTAGTGACGTGGAAGAATTCTAAAAGTTCCAGCGGGACCCAGACAGTTTTAGGCACCGAGAAATGTTGGTTCTGAGGATTATAGTTTTAGTAAAACCTCATTTTTGAGGAATCTAAGAGTGAAGCTCAAATATAACACCTTCAGGAGCCCACTAAGGTAGAGATTAAACTTTAAAAGAGAACATTATAAATCCTTAATGCCTTTTCCAATTTTCAAGTCAGGTGACCTGATGTAGAAACTCTTATTTTCAAAGTTCATGATTTAAACTATCTGTCTGGTAACAAAGTATACATTGTCTCAAATCAGGAACCCTCTAGGATACATTTATAGTGCTTTAACTTTCCTTTTTGTTCTATGGAATAAGCTGCCAATTAAAGAGATTTAGGATTGGATTTTGAAAGCTTCAAGAAATAGGACCCACAGTTATTACACATGCTAAATTTCTCCAGTCATCATCTAAAATTAATGATCACATTTTGACATGGTACAAACTGAACTTGGGTCAGCTTACTTACTTGATGTACCAGAAATCAGACTGGTATCATAAATCAGCTTATGACAAGCTTTAGAGGGGATGACATACAAAAGAGGATTGTATGTCACCAGGATCTTGACATTAAAAAAAATAAATTTTGACATTAAAAGAAAGAAAGACAGAAAGACAGAAAGACAGAAAGACAGAAAGACAGAAAGACAGAAAGAAAGAAAGAAAGAAAGAAAGAAAGAAAGAAAGAAAGAAGAAAAAGAATAAAGGGAATGTACTGTATCATGACTTTCATTGCCCATGTATTCACTAGTGTGTTTACACAGGTTATTTTGACTCCGGAAAAGTCCAAAACAACTTTTCCCAGAAATAATTTATGGGACGAAGAAACCTCATTTAACATGAGCATAGGATATATAGCTAGAACTAAAAGCAGGAGATGGTCATTTTAAAATAGAATAAAAAGATTTTAATTGGTTTTGCTCACAATGGTTATTGTTGGGTTGACAAATGAATCTGAATAAAATGTAAGAATAAGATTACAGACTTAAACTTAATATGGGTCAAAGATGAGGTCAATTCTCTTTCTGCACAGCAAGTCAAGTTTTCTACTAAGGGTATTCATTTCATAGGTGTGTACTATTTATCATGAGGAGAAGTAAAATCTGAATGCTTCACTATTCCTGGAAAAAGAGGTCCTGTAAATCAGAATATCCATCTCCTAGGTAATCATTTATTAAGATGATTTTTTAAAAAGATTTTATTTTATTTATTTGACAGAGGAAGAGAGAGAGATCCCAAGTAGGCAGAGAGGCAGGCAGAGAGAGGGAAGCAATCTCCCTGCTGAGCAGAGAGGCCGATGCGGGGCTCTATCCCAGGACCCTGAGATCATGACCCAAGCCGAAGGCAGAGATTTCTTCTTCACCTGAGCCACCCAGGCGCCCCCAAGATGATTTATTAAGTCATTGAAAATGGATGGCCTGCTCTTTGGCAAGGAGGTGGAAAACCAGAACACTGCTTTGGGAATTATATAAATGGCACAATCACTTTAGAACTTATTTGGTGGTATTTAAAACATGCATAAATGGCAACCCAGAAATTCTATTCTTCAGGATACACTCACCATGTGTGTATGCGCACAAACTTACACATACTCCATGCACACTTGTTTATCAAATGAGCTATCATATGAATATAGAACGTTCATAGCACCTCTATTCATAATAGCCTCAAACTAAAATACCCAACTATCTATCAATAAATTAATGAGTAATTTGCAATATATTCACTTGATGAAATATAATCACAAGAATGAAAAATCTACAATCACACAAAACAATACAGATGAATATTACTATCATGACAATAGGAAGAAACCAAAACAAAAGTTTATATTGTATAATTTCATTCATAAAAAAGTTCAGAAACAGGCAAAACAAATCTGTGCTCTTGGAAGTCAGGATGGTGTGTATCTTTGGAAGCATAATGACTGAAGGGAAGATGAAAGGGTATCCTTGGTCATGTTTTATTTCTGGATCTGGGTACTAGTTATATGAATATGGCTAAGCATTTTTTTCTCACCCTATTGCACATTTGTACCTATCATCTCCTACCGATCAGATTCACCTAGAGGGCTAACAGCTACATATAAATAATTTAACAAGGAAAGAAAATCCCTTTCCTTTTCACCAGTACTGGCTATGCAAGATACTTATTTTTTAAGTCCTACAGGGCTAACAGGTACATTAAACCTTTCAAATTCATTTCAAAACACAAGATAAGTGTTTCCTTCACCAGAAATGTCTTCTTTCCCTTTCTTGCCATTTCTGCAAGTGAGATCTCTCTACTGATTCAGTTGCTTCAGCCCAGATGGATTTTCTTTAGGAAGAGACATCTGAGGGTTTTTTTGTTTTGTTTTGTTTTGTTTTTGGTCCCTGAGTATCTCAGCCAAGGGTCAGCGGAGCTGCACACACAACAGAAGTCATAGTAATCTTCTTCCTCAACCAGGGGAGACTGAACGAAAACGTATCCACCAGCAGCACCAACACTGTTGGCAACAGGCAAATGCATTTGCTCAAGACATTGTGAACTTTAAAACAAACGGCTAGAGAAGGTTACGGTGGGAAAATATGTAGTCATTTTCTAGGCAATGGTAAGATACAGAAATAAAACAATTATATGAGTATATGAGCATATGAGTTATATGTCTTTTAGTTCATCTGAGATCAGGGCAGTGATACTTTGTGGAATCCGCAGATGAGAACTTTTTATCAAGTATGACCCAAAAAAGGCAAAAGGATTTTTTGGTCATGTTTTTCTCTCCGTTACGGTGACCGCTCTTCCACTAGAGAATGTACTTACATCATCAAATTAATGCGATTCTTAAATAGGACATAAACCTTCCCTTTAGATGAGAACACTAATCAGATTCAGCTAGTTTTTCATTTCCCATCTATCTAAACACTGCCATTAAGCAGAAAGAAAAATCCCTGAAATCAAGGCTACTTTACAGAGTTAGACTTCTCTTCCCAGGCAATCCATTTTATTATCCTATATAAACAAATTCTGCCATTGCATTCCTTTATCCATAGCAATTTCAAGTGGATAATCTACAAATCAATTAAAGGCAAGTTAATTGCCAGAAGGGATCAAGGAACAAGCATTAGAAACATAATATTTACAGGCACCATCCTAAAAATTTATGTGTTAGGGAAAAGTTGGTCTGACTAGCTTTCCTTCTAATCCAACCTTTTATATTTGTATGATCACTTTTGAAAATAAAAAATTCATCACATCGTTACTCTTAGCTTACGACATCTATGTTTTGGGGCTGACATGGGCAAATAAACCAAGCAAAAAAAAAAAAAGGTACTACTACTATCGGATATGCTACCGCTATTGATTTTTAACTTTCATTTTTTTTAAACTTTAACAGTTCCTACATTTGAAACTCTTTGAGAATTACACAAAATAATGCAACAGAAAGTATCAATACCCAACCCCCTTTCCTCCTCCTCGTTACATGTCTATAATAAAGGAGAGAAAGGCAAATTCAGGGAGGAGACTGGACTCTGATCTGCCCAAGAACGCAGTCAGTGATGAGGTCAATATTCATATGTTTCCACCAACTTGGTGCAGTTGCGAGTTATGTCATCTGCCTAGGACTGCAATGGACTTATGGATATACTTCAGCTTCTAAGTAAATAAATAGTTTTCTTTATGAAGGTTTCCTTAACTTTTCCAAGCAGAATCTTTTACCTCAGTACCCATGTTGTTTTATTTTGTTGTTAACTTGGTTTGTTTTCTGCCTGCTTCTACTATAATGCAAGTGTTAGGAGACCAAAGACCTAATCCATTTTGCTCATCATTCTATCTCTAAGGTCAGTAGTTTTAGGTAGCTAAGAAAGCAGGAGACGTGTGGGAACTGTCCACAGCAGCTGACAAAACAGACTCTCTTAAATTTTCAGGAGTATAAATAAATTATTATTGGTTGTTATACCTAGCAACTATAAAAAGTTAAATTATATAAACTTAGAATTAAAAAATTAATTCAGTTAAATAAATTATGTTATAATTACCTAATAAATATTCAAAACTCTTCACTTATAGTTTGCTTACACTGTAATATCATGTATGTTCTAGAGGTCATTTACATCTCTGTACCTGTAAGTGCTATATTGTTTGCTAACTCTCCATTTAGTGGCCCTCTACAACTTGAAATGGGCCGCGGGGAGGATTTTTGCCATGGAAATCAGCAAGTATTACAAATAGGCTTTGTGTGAGTGTGTTAGTGTGTGAGTGAGTGTGTGTGTGTGTGTGTGTGTGTGTGCGCGCGCACGCGAGCGCGTTCACAGAAAGCCGGCTGTTAACATTCAGAAGCCTGCTAATGAAAAGGCTTATCAAAGGCATTCAAAAATAGTTTCTGAATGAATGCATTTATCTTTTATATGAATTCTGATTACATTTGAGTGATTTGTTCAAGGTCACATTAGTTCTTAGCTTATTCCTTTAGCCCACCACAAAGCTTTTCTTTCTTAGGTTCACTCTCAAGCTCTCTTAGCAGAACGGGGCATACATACCTGTTACTCTTGAAAAGTCTATCTTCTGCATTTGATTGACTTCACATAGTTCAAGTAGTGTGTATCTACTCTGTTCACAAATCCATCTTTTCTCTTTAACATTTGAGTTGTTCCCTTCCAAATTCATATTATCTTCAGGTATTAAATCATACAACTCGACAAGTTTATTACTTCCAAATTATCCTCTCCCTTGCCTATGGGATTTTCTTTTGCTCTGATTCACAGTAAATCTGCATACTCATCTAACTCAGCCTTACAGGAAGTCAGAGGCTTTCTTCAGTCTCTTGTCAAGAAAATTTGGGGCATCTGAGTAGCTCATCCGTTAAGTGTCTGCCTTCGGCTCAGGTCATGATCCCAGGGTTCTGGGATGGAGCCCCGCATTGGGCTCCCTGCTCAGCAAGGAGCCTGCTTCTCCCTCTCCTACTCCCACTGCTTGTATCCCCTCTCTCACTGTCTCTCCCTCTCTGTCAAATAAATGAATACAATCTTTAAACACACACACACACACACACACACACACACACACACACACACACACACACAGTTTAAAAAAAAAAAAGACAATTAGAAAAGCTCTCCAATTATGGTTTGAAAGTGAAAAACAAAATGGAAGTTAGAAGGGGGCATAGCCAAGGCAGGAGGTGGGTATCTGGCTGGGGAAAACACATCGGGGCTGGGACCTCCACAATGAGAAGCAGCAAAGGAAGGGGTGCAGAAGCAAATTCTCCCTGTCTTGTAAGTGTTCATTATTTGCTCTGCTCAGACTAAACAAGTCTTCTCCGGGCCACTCACTGAACGTACTATCCCTTAAAATTATGTGCTGGGGATTTCCCAGTTTCATGACTTACAGTCAAAATTCTGCTACTGAAAATCATAAAATCAACATTATGACAATAATATAAATTTTATTAGCCACCAATTAAACATGGATGCTCACTTCCATCACATATTCAGAAACGGTACAGTTTAAAAGCATGGTATGGCTCTCACGTGGGCCATCGGAACTATTCACAGGCATAATTACAAGCTCTCAGCATTGGGGGATGTCTTTGCTTCTTCTGCCACCTTGATTTCTGCCTCTCCTACTTGTCCACATTTGACAGTGCTCCATGCCAGCTGTAGCCCATAGCAACCTCTTAATCAGTACTTTTGTAATAATCTCACACAGTTTTATGTCTTTCTGTCTGTGGTTGCTCCCTGTGCTGTCTTGATAGTACAGAGAACTCACAAGCCTGATTTTCCCTCTTCATCTCTGTTTTTGGTCGGCATTGTCTTGCTAATTGCACAGATCCCTTCGAATACTGGAGATAGGACTTTCTTTCAATTTAGGAAATCTCAGCTAATGCCTTTCGCAAAAATTTTATTTACAAAAAGGGCCCTACAAAAATCCTATTCCAGCTGTTGTAAGAAGGGATTTTTAAACTTGTAAGTGTCTTAGTTTTACTTGAAGGAGTCTTTCTAGTATTTAGAAGCCCATCTTTTTGTGGTGGCTGCCCAATTCTGACTCTTGCACTCTTCCCTAGTTGCAGAAAGTGGGCGCCAAACCATTCTGCTGGCTGCCTTACCAAAGACATTGATTTAGATGGGATCTACATTGAAGTGAGGTGGTGGGACACTGGAGGAAAAGTCTGTGCAGAAACGCACAGAGCCATGGTTTCGAGCTTTGGCTGTGACACTACCAAATTTCATGACCTGGGCTCTCTTTAGGTCTTGTTCTTTTTCTTTCTTCTTTCTTTCTTTCTTTCTTTCTTTCTTTCTTTCTTTCTTTCTTTCTTTCTTTCTTTCTTTCTTTCTTTCTTTCTTTCTCTCTCTCTCTCTCTCTCTCTCTCTCTCTCTCTCTCTCTCCCTCCCTCCCTCCCTCCCTCCCTCCTTTCTTTCTTTCTTTCTTTCTTTCTTTCTTTCTTTCTTTCTTTCTTTCTTTCTTTCTTTCTTTCTTTCGATTGGGGGGTGTGCAGCACAGGGAAAGGAGAAAGAGAATCCCAAGCAGCTCCAGACCCAGCATGGAACCCTAGGCAAGGCTTGATCTCACAACTCAGAATGTGACCTGAGCCAAAGTCAAGAGTCTGACGCTCATCCGACTGAGCCACCCAGGTGCCTTGGTCTTTAGGTTTTCCAATGTAATATGATGGGTTTGAGCAGATGAACTCTTGGGTCTCTTCAGCTTTTGCTCTCTGCTCTGTGCACATGGGGGAAGGAAGTACAGTGTCCCCATTCTCTGCAGGGGTCTAAAAACATTTGTTGATACTTTCATTCATTCAAGGCACATTTATCAACCACCTACACCATATCACACACCCTTACAGGCGTTAAAAATAAAGAGGTGGAAAAAAGAAGGCAAAAATTACTGTCACATGGAGCTTACATTCTAGTATTAATGATAGCTCACATTTATTCTAGTGTTTTCATGTGCCAGGAATTATATATGATCAACAGACTTAATCCTCACAACATCCCATTTTACAGATCAGGAAACTGAGGTAATCAAGTTCAATAATTTTGCAATGTCTAATAACCGTGAGAGCAAGTATGGAAATCTGAACAGCAGCAGTATGGCTCAGGAGCCAGCCAGCTCCCATCCATTAGTTCACAGCACCTTGCAAAGGTGCGGCTGTTTATATATGCAATCTGTCAGCTGGACTGTAGATTCTGTAACCAATTGTGGCCTCAGTGATAACGGCTAATCTACAAACCTATTTGACAAAGATGCATCACAAAATTGATGAAATGATAAGAGGACATTGGAATATGCTATAAAGAGGGGGTAGGCAACCCACTTTTCTGTACATACTCTCAGTGAGGGGCGCAATGGCCTTTTGAAGTAGGCATTAATATTTTCCATTTACAGACATGGAATCTACTAATAACGTTAGGGAAATTGCCCAGGCAAGAAAGCAACAGAGTTGGATTCAAACTTCATCTGTTCAGCTCTAAAGCCAAAGTCTTCCCCCATACCATGCTACCTCACCCCACATGTGTTATGATTGTTAACTTTCCTGTTATTCCTACAACAATTGTTATGTTGTCTTTATGGTAACTATTTTTCCCATTTTCAATTATGTTAATATTACTCCCAATTTGGAATATTGTTAAGGAGGCCTGTTTAATATTCAAAACAATGCCAGTGGCACGAAACAGGATGACCTCTTTTGCTCAGAGAATCTTCAGGCTCCACTGAACAGCTGGCCAAGGAGCAACATTTTGGCAGTGAAATACAACCACATGACCAATGTTTCTGGCCAGAAGAGATGAGCCAGATGGAAGCCCATGGAGCAAAATCCAGGGAGAGGATGGAGCCAGGCCGCTTTAATCACTGATTTTTTTGTTGTTGTTGTTCTTTACTTAAGAAATCCTTTTTTTTTTTTTTAAGAGAGGGAGAGAGAGAACCCTATAAGCAGGCTCCATGACCAGCACAGAGCTGGAGGCAGGGCTCAAATCACAGCCTCGAGATCATGACCTGAGCCAAAATCAAAGTCGGCTGCTTAACTGACTGAGCCACCCACGTGCCCCAAGAAATACTTATGTTTTGAGGGTCTGTTTACTACTGCTTTAAACCAGTATCAATTAGGTTAGCTGATAGTTCAGATATGATTTAGTAAGTTTATATTTTAATTGACCACTAAGCCATGTTCTACTTCAAATTACAAGGTGCTCTTTCTTCAGAGGAAGATTCTGAGTTGATCTGAGGAGGAAAGGAATCTATTAGAATAGCACCTCTCATGATGGAACTCCTCCCTGAGTGGTCATGGGAAGATGTGGTCAGGAAACTGAAGGGAGCAGAGGGACTATTTAGAAGTCTAGGCTCTAGGACAAACTGCCGGGGATCAAACTTGGGCACATTTCTTAAGCTCTGCCTAGTTTCCTCAGCTGTTAAAATAAAGACAATACTAGATCTACCTCATCGGGTTGTTTTGTGAGATGAAATGAGATAATGCATACATTACTGGGAGCAGGGCATGGCACTCAGTAAGTGCCCATTAGAAATTAGATCTCATTATTTACTTATTACTTAATATTACTCCAGACTTGACTGTTCTCCTGTGTCTTTGTGGCCTCTGATCTCTGAACCTTCACATTCTTTCTCTCCTATTTGGTGGTAAGTGTCCCATTCTCCTCCCCAATAGAATTAACTGAGATGAGCTGTGGGGCACTAAAGACAAGAGTCATCACGCCATTTACATCTGAAAAGCTTTTAAAAAAAATACTATGCCCTGGGGGGGAAGAATGTGGTCTCTGGAAAGTTACATCCCAGGCCCCCATTTCTCCTCCTAAGGCCTTGGCTCTACCGGGATTTCTAGTGGCTACTGCTAGGTTTACGCTACTGCTCAGGTTTTCCTGGTAACAGAGTCATTGAAACCACACTCTCCTCTTGTCCTTGCTCATGTCTTCATTACCAAATGTCCAGATCCAAGTCGTAGGTCTGAACGTAACTTTCTATGAGTAGAGGGATGATTTAAGGTCATTGAGGGCTTTTTGTTTTAGTAAGTATGGCTTTATCTTCCCATGGCTCAAGACCACTTGTGCTTTTTGTTTGTCCATCTGATTGCTTGTTAATTCTCCTTTCCACTGATTGGTCTGTTTCCCATTAAAAAATTTACTTGTTAAAAAAAAAAAATTTACTTGTTAGCCCTTCTACAACAGGTACAGATATACGTAAATGAATTTAATTAGTCACCTATTTGGCAGCTCTGTTAAAATGCTGGGGGAGGGATGTTGATGTCGAAACCATTGGCAAAAAAGATATTTGGAGAGTTTCTGAGACTCGGTTATTTAGTATAGCCCACGACCCCTATTAGTTTAAGAGATGGGAAAACAAGAGTTGTTTTCTGCTTCTGGCCTGTGGGATGTTAGTGGAATCATCTCTGTCCAAAATATGCCTTATGCTTTGGATGACTTTCTCTTCTATTTGCACACCACCCACCCCATAGTCACCCCATATGTATATATATATACATACATATATATGTGTGTGTGTGTGTATATATATACATATATATACATGTATATATGGAGATATAGGTATACAGATATACAGATACATACATGTATATATATGTATATATATACACACACACACACACACACATATATATATATGTTTTTTTTAATGTCCCTTTCTGAGAAGAGAAAGCAGTTTTGTGATTTGTTCTGGCTAGAAGACAAGACCATCTCTTGAAGAGTAGCTTTCTATTTAAAGTTTCCTTAAGTGTTATTATACTTTTAAACAATAACATTTAGAAAAACAAAATATCCCAGCGTAGTTCCCTTGGGGAGTTGGCATAATCCACCAGCCCACTAAGTCTTACTCCTCATTCTTTCTTTCTTTCTCAGATCATTTTCTTTCCAATTTTTTTTTAGGTACTATATTTAAAACTCCATCATAAATTCACTCATTTACATTATCTCCTCAAACCTAATGTGATGAACCAGCATTTCCTTCTCTCTCCTCTAAAAAGACAGGATTGGCACTCATTCCAGATCCGCAGAAGAAAACTAGCCTCCTGAGTACGTAATCCTCTCTTCCTCTCTCTGTACCAAATAAGCTATATATTAATCATATTTGGCTTTTTACAATAATGCCTTTTACCAACAAAAGACAAAAATTTGTCGCTGCTGAAAAACCACTTTCAAATCTATTTTAAGCATCGAATAACTGTCCAAAATTGTATTTCTCAGGGAGGAATGTATATAATTTGCTATTACTTTAACAAAGCAGACTCTTTAACTGAATTTCACATATCATAGACTTGGTTTTCCTGAATGTTATAGACTTGGTAACCCTGAATGTTACAAGAAAGGAAAGCAATGCCAAAGAAAACTACTCCAGTTTAAAGTTAAGTGTACCACCAGTATCAGGCATTCACAGTCATTCAATCTTCAAAGAAAAAAAACTATACTGTACTAGACGCATTTGAGGACTTTACAGAATATAAAATACTCTTCTTAAACCAAAAGTCTCATAAAGGAGAAATTCAATGAAGAACTATTGGCTAATGCTCAGTTATTTCGGTTGCTCCAATAGTAAAATCATATCCAAAGCCTCTCAAAGGTCAAGGTAAGCTTAAGGCACTTCCATGTTTTAAGGATCTCATATATTAAAAAAATGCAAAGACAGAATTGCAAAATTGTGGGAAAATTTAAATGTTTACCTCATTAGATATAAGAGGTTAGAGGTTTAATACCCCTAACTCTAGGAATGCTATGCAACAAAAATGCTATTCAAAAGATAATTGTAGAATTTAAGTGTGTGTGGGTGTGTGTACCCATACATGCATATATTGATCTGTGGTTCATTTGAGATGGTGTGGCCTGGTAAAAGTTTATAGCTGTACAATAAACATCTTTTTCATTATTGCCAGTATATTGCTATAGTTTATTGAATTGTAGTTTATTGAATATTGCTGTAGTAGATTATTGAATGCATAATCTCTTTGAACACCGACAGATCTCTGAAAACGTGACACCAGAGTGGCCAACTGCCCTCCTCATTCTCTAACCTTCCATTGGACTCTTGGCCTGTGATAGGCCCTGATTATTCAACAAACTGACTTTGCAAATAAAGGAGTGATACCAACTAAGACAATGTAGGAATATGTCTCATTAGATATGCATTAATGGCACTCCTGTTACATATAAGGGAGCCTCTGGCATCAAAGGATTTACAGTTCAGATGGAAAGAAGAAGACCCACAGAACAGTGAAAACAGGATGTAAAATTGTTTAATTATTACATGTGCGATTCACATACAAATTAAAAGCAAATCGATGAGGTTTGGACAAAGTCTCTCAAGCTCCAAAAGAGACTGACCCATGATGGTGATTCAGGATGTCACTCTAACCTCTTGCTAGGAAAAAGGCTAACAAGAACTACCAACATAGGCACTTAAATCCATGGAAAACGCGTCCTTAGACATCCCAGTGCTTGTTGCATTTTGGAAAGGATCAGAACTTGACCAAAGGACAATGAAATAACTTTGCCAGAGGAAGGCAAGTTTCATAATGTATCTGGAAATCATACAGTAGAGCTTAAACTGCCTTTTTTTTTTTTTTTTTTTTTTGAGATTTCTGAAACACTAGTGCCATATGCTATTCCTTTCACACTATCTAGTAGTTAGACATGTATGATATCCTGGGACTTGTTATAAGGTCTCAATGGTGAGGAAAATGTAGAAGTCACCATCTATTGAAAATAATCACTGTAATGTTTACAAATCTTTGAAGAGCATACAACTTAGTACATAAGGAGCATGAGATGCAAATAATAAGCATGAGATGCGCATTCAGTAGAATGCAAAGCACATAGTAGGGTGTATCATTTCTACTGTTGAACTGTTTTCATACCCAATAAATTAATATAATTAGTAAAAACATAAATGGTATTTCTTTTGTTTGGAACTAGAAATAAACGGAATTGCTACTTACACTCTCAGCTGCCAATTTTTATGTCCTTTGTCAAAGTTTGCTTATGCATTGTTCCTATAGGTGAATTGGAGAATTTGATTTCTCTGATTTTACAGTTCCTGAATAAGTTCCAAGGGCACCATCTTCCATACTGTCTCCCATGAAGTCACTCCCATGAATTATTTTAAACCAAAATTCAAATGTTTTTTATGCAAGTAAATCAGAACACATTATAATCCAAATTTGACGCATACTTCTATATGGGCCAAGTAGTCTCCAGATATGTTGCATTTGGTCTAAATAAGAAGGATATTTTCAAGACTTTGCAAACAGTTTCAGCTGTATTTGCTTTTCCTGAAATAGCTTTCACTGCTTACAGACTAACCAATCAGAAACAAACAAAAAGAAGTGTGAAGAATCAATCTTTTCCTTGTAAATAGCTAGAATACTCGAGCAAAGAAGGAAATTAAAGATTTTTTTTTCTTGCTGTCTTTTTTCTAGTTATCAGGTTAAAATAAGCTAATGTGGATGTAAAACAAAGCTATCAATGATGATTTATTGAGATCGTGAAGTCAAGATCTTTCATGTGATTTCTACAAAAATCTTCAAAATAAAGGATTAACAGAATATCGATTTTGATTTTATGGGGTCTAATTCTCGTGGACAAGGTTAAAACACTGAATTACCATCTAGCTTCCAGAGATAGTTGCCACTTTTCCACGTGAATGTGCCCCGAAATCCTTATAAACAAGATAGTAGTATTTCTTTTTTTACCGTTTGCCTGTTTAATCAAGCAAGACACCTTTCCTGACATTTAAGGGGTTAACTAAAAGTCAGCATGACCAAAGTTGGCTCTTTTAACTCCATCAGGGATGCTAATACCCTTCTTTTCCAGATGCCAGTAATAGGAATGCTGTTTTTTTTTTATGTTCACCATTGAACACTCAAAATCAGCTCTTAGAGTTAGGTAACTTCCTGCTACTTCTCAGGTTCCCACATACCTCCTGACTATTTCAAGGCTCATCTCTCGGTCACTCATATTTTGTATACTGCCAACCTAACGCATGTTAGGAGTTAAATAGATCAAAGTAGGGCAAAAGCGTATTTTTGGGGGGAGGGGAGGGCTAAAGCTACAGAGACTGATTTAGAAAATTTTTCCCAGCTACAAAAAGTAAAGAGTGATACCTGTAGGACTTTGAGAAACGCAATCTTGTTTTGGCTCTGGGAGACGGTCCTGGCACTCCCTGAGGATCCCAAAGAAAAGCCATTTGTAAAGAAGGTGCCAGGATCGCTGGAAACCGAAGAAAGTCAGAGTCGGTGGAGGGCCCCGGGGCCTGAGGGCCCCGCGCGGAGCAGGAGGCACTTGTGGCTGAGTGAGGGCATTTCCTCTGTGTGGAGGTATGCGCTGACAAGAAGGTGGCAGGCTGGCTGAGGCAGGGGTGGGAGGGATGGCCAGGACTTCCTGCTGCGTGACACTTGCCCTTTGCGACAGAGCTTGCTTCACTCAGACCTTATCTCATTAATAATATGAGCAACGCTCTCTCACAAATTTGTTTTTAAATATAGTCCTGATTAAACAGCATAGTCACATGCCACTCCTGAAAAGAAGGACACACACACACACACACACATGCACGCACGCACACACACTATGAAAAGCATGACTGAATGTGGGTGAACCCTTATATCGAGTGCGAAGTTTGAAAAAAAAAAAAGGTAAACAGAGGGCCCTTTGTTAAAAAAGAAATAGTTACATATCTACAATGGAGAAATTCAACAAAGATTACTACATTTCACACAACTAGATGCCAAGAGAATTTTCCTTATTCCAACTTCTCTTTAAGAGAAACAGGGATGGACATCAGTAGTTAAAACCTTCCACAAAGATTCAATCGTCTTGAAATACCAGCGCCTCCCTGCAAGTCAGTGTGAGAAGAAAACAGGGAGATCACTTTCCAAGCTTTTGGCAGCTTTTCCCTCAAGGAGATGGTGCGTCACCTTGGAGAGGGAATTCTAATGCATGACTTTGACAACAAAGATCAATTTTCTTGTGCATTTTCTATTCCCTAGAAACATTTCTTAACTCCCTGATAAACCCCTTAAAACAACTTTCTTTCAAATTAAGTAAATGATGAAAGCCAAATAGAGCCCTTCACATGCTTTATGAGTCCAGCACATTTCAGAGAGGCCTATATTTCAAGATATTGTACGCAAGGAGTCAAAGGACCCCGATGCCGTCATCAGTCCTCACCACGGAGTGGTATTTAATGTTAACAGTGCGGCATAATTCCATCAGTCCCTGTCCAAACACTGCCCCACGGGTGACCTCAACTGTAAACCAAGGCAGAACTGCCCGGGATAAGATTAGAGAGGCTCGGAGTGCCGGAGAGTGAATTTAACCCACTCTGAGCTGGACAAAATTGGCTGACAGTGAGCTTGAGCTTACTGACGGTCACTACGTCTGCCAAATTTTGAGACCCATACCACCCTGTCTATCTGTGACACAGCCGAGGGGTTCAAAATAGTCATGCACTTTCTATGAAAGCTCAAGTAAGTAAATAGGACACTTATTTTCCCAACAGCATCTGGCACACCAGGGGTTCTTGAGAGCACGACTGGTTCCATATCAGCTTTGTGAGTGAGTAATAGAAAACATCTTCATGGTTTCACCTCTTCCGTTATCTGGCAGATGGGCTCCAAGAGCGGGTCGGAGAGAGCTGACTAAACAACGGCAAACTCGGAGGAGCCAAGAGTTCATAAACAAACACGTTCACTCTGAGTCAACCATCAATATTCGAATGCTTCACAAATCACACCTTTCTGCTTTTGTACATGGACCCACATTCCACAAAAGCAAAATCAGAGGCCACCTCCAGGTATTCTTTGAGAAAGACCAAGAAAGTGCCTGTATCTATACCTATGCGAGTCTGCCCTTCTTGGTGGATGAAATATCACTATCATCATTTCATTCTTTTATACTGTTTGATTTCCACATCAGGATAGTTCGGAGAAAATGCAAACATTCCTGGCAGAGTTAAGAAGCTGCTGAACGACTTGGTGTTCGGTAGCATGGCTTTATCTGAAACTGAAGTCAGAAAGCATAAGAGAACGGGGAGTGAGGAGGAGCCCCTGAGAGCAGGTGCAGGGAGACAGTGGGGGAAGATGGGGAAACACAGACAGGCATGAGAGCTGAAGGGGTGGTACTGGCTGAGATGGACTCCTCTCACCTTCCACACAGGACAGAACTCTCCTCACTGGTGGCATTTTACATTTTATAGGTGAAATAATGTCAGTGTGTCCTGAAAATAAAAGCTGAAGTCCACGTAAAAGACTTTGGGAGCAAAAAAACACAACTTGCTTTGTTATCTCGATTATACTGGTCACAGCAAGATGGACCGTGCAGGCTAGAGCCAGTCATAGGTATTTCGGCTAACATCTGTCTTTGTCTCCATTCCGATTTACATTTTTAGAAGAATGTTCTATGAGTTGCTATCTGACTGATAAAATATCAGGGCATAATCATAAGGCAGAATGAAGATACTGTGAAATGTCCAACTTTTTCTAAAAGAGAGGTACAACGAAGGAGAGGCAAAGTTGTCTGTTTCGTTATTGCCAAAATATTTCTTCCTTCTTTTCTCCCCTGATTCTGGACACTGGACAACTGGAATCCTTAAGCAGAATTAAAACAATGTGAATGAAAATGTAAGTGGTGCCTGGGTGACTCAGTCAGCTGAGCGTCTGACTGTGGCTCTGGCCCTGATCTCAGGGTCCTGGAATAGAGCCCCACATCGGGCTCCTCGTTCAGTGGGGACTCTGCTTGTCTCTCTCCCTCTGCCCCTCTGTTCATGCTCTCTTCCTCTCAAATAAATAAATAAAATCTTAAAAAAATAAATATAAATGTGAAATGATAACTAGGGAAATGGAAAATTTGGCCCTTTTTCCTAATGTGAAATTGGATATGGACAAGAGAAGTATCTTCCAATGTTAATGCTATTTTTTCCTTAAATAATTACTCACTGCCTCCTTTTCATTTCTTCTGTACAGTTATATATAATCCCTCTGTAGGGTCCTAGGCCTCAACAAGGTCGCAGAAATAAAGTACTTATTTCTGACATTAATTGTGAGTAAAATTAAGCTTGATTTCAAGTATAAATACCAACATCCTTTGGAAGACCTGGCTAGTACTTCATAGACATGAGAATTTAGACAACTGGAAAAAAATAAAAATTAAGTAAGATGTTTGCTAGGATGAACCTTTGCTGTCATTCACATTTTAAACAGTTGTTTATAACTTTCACTGCACATGTATTAAAGGATAGAAAAAGAAATAAGGTAATATTTTGAATATTTTAACATATCACTATTAAACACTCCTTTACCCATAAGAATATTAGTAGAAACAGCATTTGGTGGCAGAGAAGTTCCATCCCCGAGACAAACTCTTTCTCTACAATTTGGAAACTCAATTTATAACCCCAGGGAAACCAGATTCTGAAATCTAGACCTTGCCTCCACCAAATGGCTATCCAGTAATTCATAACATCCCTGAAAGCTCAACAACTTGCCCACCTCCTCCCAATAAGTAGATCTTGTGCTCTGCAGCTCTATATAAGGCATCGTCTTTGCCTCTTGAATATTTCTGGGATTTTGGTTCCAAGATTCCAGATGTTACAAGTGGCAAATTTGGGGTTTGCTGTCTGACACAGAAACCTAGCATTTCCTTTATAGGAGATAGCTACTATGAATCAAATTGGAAGTCCCAAATTTAAAAGTGGAAAGCCTTAAACATAACCCACATTTGCTTACTCCAAGCCACTATTTTGACAGGTGGGGGTTGGTGAGCTGAGCTTCAGAGAAACAAAGAGTTACATTAGTGGGGTTGCATTATGTTGAAATACATTGCCTCAGGAAGCCAGAGCAGGCAGAGATAGGGTCCAGGATAATGCTATATTTTGAAATCGTGGCTGGTCACAGATTCGAAGGTGGCAGAAGTTAACTTGGGAGCAAACAACCTCATTTCATGTTCATTTATCAGCTACCTCTGACAGGAGTTTCACTGTAAGAATTCTATTTTCACGGTGACCAATTGCAAAAGAGCACGCCAAAAGGAAATTTAACAACCGGACTTGAGCACTTCTCTAAACTAGTATTCATAAGGTATCCATAACTGTGGTTTTTATTACATTCATGTAATATCAAAATCAACTATCAACTATTTTTTAAAGATGTATTTATTTATTTTAGTGAGAGAGAGAGAGAGAGAGAGAGAGAGAGAGGCAGAGAGACGGAGAGACAGAGAGAGTGAGAGTGTGTGAAAGAGTCGGGGGAAGGGCAGAGGGAGAAGGAGAGAGAGAAAATCTCCAGCAGACTCCTTGCTGAGTATGAAGCCCAACTCAGGGCTCTTTCTCACAACACTGAGATCATGACCTGAGCTGAAATCGAGAGTCAGATGTTTGAGCCATTCAGGAACCCCTCAGCTATGGATTATTACTCCAAATGGAAATATCGCAAAATAACGCTAGCCTTTTCTTGATCTACTTTCAAACAGTCATTCTAAATCTTACATGTGCTTACTTGATTTAGAGGTCAATTCTTCTGTGTTCTAAAATGGAGGACAATTATCTTATAAGTTGTAATACTAACAGAATGCTAACAGAATTGACAGTACCCATAGTCTTAAGAGCATTAGGAAGACATGCTCTGTGTTCTAAGCTACTACAAACATATCCTTTACTCATTTATGTCTGAGGACACAAACAGAAATAAAATGTAATTAAAGAGCTAACATTATTAAGACATAAAGTAAGGGGCGCCTGGGTGGCTCAGTCGTTAAGAGTCTGCCTTCGGCTCAGGTCATGATCCCAGAGTCCTGGGATCGAGCCCCGCATCGGGCTCCCAGCTCGGCAGGAAGCCTGCTTCTCCCGCTACCATTCCCTCTGCTTGTGTTCCCTCTCTCGCTGTGTTTCTCTCTGTCAAATAAATAAAATCTTAAAAAAAAAAAAAAGACATAAAGTAAAATAACTGACAAGAGGCATGATTAAATATCAGAATAAAATATAAATACAACTGGATTGTGAATCCAAATGCTTTGCTATACATTTAAGGTTTCCATCTACAGTAGATTATTTTATAATTCTTTTTAGCAATTCGGAAGATAATTAAATCAAACTGTTTCTAACCAAAAAAAAATCACTGAGCTCGTTCTAAATACGTGGGTAAATCGGGGTTGAAGGAAAGAAATCAAGGAGGAAAAAACTAACAGGAAGAGAAATGCGTTTTATGTTAATTAAGTATCTACTAGATGACCGATAAAATCCAAAGAGATTTTTTTAAGTAGTCGACAGGAAATATGATAGAGTCAAATTCTTTAAAAATTTGGAATTAATATATGCTAATAATTTGAAATAAAAAAATAAACATGCTATTTTTAATGTGTGTAAAATATTCTGGGATCAGTAATTATCAAATTGTCCACTTTTTGTGCATGAAATTTTTAAAAGTCAGAAAACCACCTTCTTTTCCAATATGTAGTCATGTGCGCAGACTGAAAAAACAAACAAACAAAAAAACCAAAACACCTCTCCTTATGTATTAACCAGTAAGTGAAAGGGTGGATTATGGAATTTCATTTTGAAAGCTATTTCCTCCAAGAAGCCTTCCCTGCTTTCCAGATCAAGGGAAGCCTCCACAGTACTCTGCACTTCCTCTTTGTCACTGTCAGCACATTTATAATCACTACTTATTCAACATCAGGCTTCAGTCCTGAAGGAAAAAGTCTGATGGCTAGGTCTGATGGGCAGACCTAGCCATCTAAAGGACATAGACCAAGTTTGCTCTCCCACTGGATGCCCAGGACCTAGCAAATGACCTAGGAAAGTAAGTCATGAAAGTAAATCATAAAGTTTGTTTAATGAATGAACAAACCAATAACCTCAGGGCCTCCTGACGAGAAGATGCATCACCTTTATTATATTCTTTTGTGTTCCCAAATAGGTGCAAAACATTTTGCCATGGTAGGACTTGTTTTCTCTTTCCTTACATATCCCCTCTGTCAAAGCCATAATTGTTGCAACAAATAAACAATATAATAAAACCAGAAAAAAATACTGTCACTGTTATGACCAAATGAATTATAGGCCTATCCTCAGATTAGGGTTTTCTTGTTGTTGTTTGTTGTTGCTGCTATTTGTTTGTTTGGTTCGGTTTGGTTTGGTTTTTGATGAAGCATCATTGGGCAAATATGCAGAGCAGTCCTGATAGAGGGTATTATAGCAACAGTCAGGCGGTAAACTTGCCACTTGACCTTGAGCACTGTTACCTGACCTTACTAATTTTCAGCGCCTCACTTATCCAAATGAGAACTACTGCGAAGAGGTTTGGAGAGGAATGAATAGGGTAATTTACACGAAAGTTTTTTGAAAAGATCATACAAGGTTTTAAACACTCCTGCTGACAATGTCAAGCTTTTTGGTCAGGTAGGAAAATTATTATTATTTTTTTTAATGTTAGAAACATTTCCAATGTTCAAAATTGTACTGTAAAAAGGGTCGCCTCATAAGTGTGGTAAGTAGCAATACCATTTTATCAGTGCAAAAGGAGTATCAATCTTCAATTTTGATGGGTAATTTTTTGTCTATTTGAAATCTTTTTATCCTAAATGTAAAGGGACAGAATATTAAGCTGTTATATTTTACAAGTTAGTCCTTTAACAAAATCTTAATGTTTTATTTGCAGAATGAAACCCCTCTCCTGGTTCTGTGTACTAGAAGTAAAAAAAATGGGGGAGAGGCAAAGAATTCTACTAAAATTAGCTAATGGAATTTTTCACAATTGTTCAAAATCCTGGGCTTCACCTAAATATAAAAACATTTCCATTTACTTTTCGAAAACTTAAGGGATGTTGCAGACAGGTTGTTTAACCTGTCTGTGTTGCATGAGCAACACTGACTCCAAGTCATGCTGCTCTCACTGTTGACCACACACCAAATAAGGACAGAAATGGCCTCTTTTCAGCTTTTTGGAACTATGTTAACAAACAAGTGAAAGCAGTGATGGAATTACCAGGCTGAGAAATAAAATTACTCTCTGGGGAGAAAGGAAAAGACCCCAAATACCACGAATCTCTAAATAACAACAATCTTATGTGTTCAACTTTGGCACGGTGAATTTTTTCCATGACACTGTTCAATATCTCGCTAAATCTGGATATCCATTTATTAGAGCCAACATTCATGAATTTTTCCATTCCTGGGTACTTGCTGTCACTCCTGTTACCCCCAGACCCTCATTCCTCACCCTGACACTCCTTGTGTGTTGACTGAGTCTGTAAAGCAAAGGTTACCACAAGGTCAGTGTATCCTTTTAAAATTCCTTGTTTTACTAAGATGGTATCAATGACTAATTTGGTATTTATTCTGAGATAAGGGCTTAACATACCTTATATCATCCCCATAATACTATATCTATGAATTTAGTATATTTTTATTGTTTTATGACAGAAGAAAAAGAGGCTTAGAAAGTTGAGGTAACTTGCCCCTCTGATCATATAGCCAAGGAACAGTAGATCTGAGACTAAGACTGGGGTCTTTCCAATGAGAAAACCCATGCTCTTAGTCAACAGAAGCCTAGAACATAACTGAGGGAGGAATGAATGAGCGCTGATCCCTTTCTCCAGAGAGGTAAGTCATGGCGGAAGTTATGGATTTTCACAGAAGTAACAGGCAATATGTACAATAGTTACATGATCCTGTTTAATCTTAACCCACCCTCTGAGACAGACATTATTTTTGCAATTTTATTTTATTTTTTTTAAGATTTATTTATTCATTCTAGAGAGAGAGTTCAGCCAGGGAGAGGGAGTATCCCAGACAGACTCCCAGCTGAGCGCAGGGCCCCAGGCAGGTCTGGCTCTCATGACCCACAAGGTCAAGAGCAGAACTGAAACATGAGTCAGATGCTCAGCTGACTGAGCCACCCAGGAGCCCCTACTGTGGCCATTTTATAGATGAGAACCCTGAGGCCTGCAGAGGGTAAGTAGCTTGGCTGACACGACAAAACTAATATACAATGGAGATGTGGGTCCCAGTCAGTTCTGCCTATCTCAAATCTTGTCTCCACCATAGCTGGCTTCCCCAAGTTCTTTAAATTCCTAATTCTAGGGCCTGGGGCTTGGAGACTGAGGCTGAGGACAAAGCCGCGAGCTGAGCTGTGATAACCTTCGCGTCTCAGAGGCAGAGAGAGAGGAGGCCTGGCAGAGAATGGCGAGGCTTGAGGAAAAGTGACAATGTCAGCGGTTTGAATGCCCTGTGTACTGCTCTGCTTTTTCCCTCTGTATAGTTTACATCAAGAGAAACCGAAAACACTTTTCAGTTTGTCTAACCAATGGCAGCCATTCACTAGGAGCTAAAATAGAAATATGGGTATTTCATTAACAGTGAAAGAAAGCAAAGTATGTTTGTATTATTGGTTTTTATTTTATAACAGGATGTAGCCATTTTCTAGCTAACCCTCAAAACCAACTAAGTAATTTATAACAGACATTTCTATAATTAGGGCATTAATAAGGTATTAGGGCACATTCTGGCCCTTTCTTCCAATGCCATAACTAATTTAACTTCTATTGCTTCAGTTAAGTGACTTGCCCAAGTTTGGTAAATGGTAAATAATGAGCCTTGACTGAAACTTTTGCTTACCTCTAAATTTTGGAAAATAAGTTCTTTCTTTCTTTTTTTTTTTTTTTTTAATTTTTATTTATTTATTTGACAGAGCGGGAGATCACAAGGAAGCAGAGAGGCAGGCACAGAGAGAGAGGAGGAAGCAGGCTCCCCGCTGAGCAGAGAGCCCGAAGCGGGGCTCAATCTCAGGACCCTGAGATCATGACCTGAGCCAAAGGCAGAGGTTTTAACCCACTGAGCCACCCAGGCACCCCGAAAATAAGATATTTCTAAATTAGAGACTTCCTCTATTAAATTCACTGCCTTTAAAATGTAAAGTCAGTAATTTGGAGAACGTAAGTAGATTGGAGAAGGCACAGTTGGTTTTCATTGGTCAGGTGATATCAAGTAAAATTTATAGCAAATTCTGATTCAAATGCTGATTTAAATTATACCTATATTAAAAAAATAAAATAAATTATACCTATATTAGTTTGATATATAAGTTATACCTAAGTATTAAGGGATTGAATTTACATTTGAAAACAAAATAAATTGTCATCCAATAAACAAAGCCATAGCAGTACTGAATACTAGATAATGAAATATTTTGGAGCAGTATGTTTCTTAATATTCTAAGAGTGAGCTTAACTAAATCACAAAATCCTAAAAGATATGGCCTGTAGTAAATTAGTTTCCATATAAAATTTTATTCAACAGGTAAGTCTTCCTCCCTTCCTTCCTTCCTCCCCTTCCTTTCTCTCTCCTTCCTCCTACCCACTCATAAATACATATTAGGCATCTACTATATGCCAAGTGCTATGCTATATGCATGCTAACAATTAATGCTGAAGACAATCAGGCCCAAACAGATTTAGAACTGATGAAACTTCAGCCTTATAAGAAATTGGACTGGATTTCACATTTTTTAAGTGTCAGCGAAGTAGGAAGAGAAAGGATATAAAATATTTATAGAATTTATAGAAAATGGCTTGGGGTCTTGTTTATGGGAAAAAAAACTAATACAATTAGGGTGAAGGAGATTCTTTAGATGATCAATATTAAAAACAGATCAAATGAGATATTTTTGGTAAAACACTTTCCTCAGCAGCTGGCCCAAGGGAAACACTTCTCTGACAGTCAATTCATAGTATTATATGAAACTGGGAGGGTGGCGGGAGAGAAGACACATTTATAAAGAAGCTCTTGTCTCATGATCATGACTAGTGCCGACCATGGGTGTAAATCCGTGCTAGGTGCTTGGGAATACAAAAGAAAATGGAAGTCGGTCCCTCTTTAGAGAGGTTTGCAACCAGGAAAAATTTCACCTCATAAAAACATTTCTGTAACCCATGGTGGTTAACGTTTTCTCAAGAAAGTGCATCAGTACTGCTCACAACATTGAAACTGATAAACTGTCCCTTGGCATCTTTTACAAATCAAGAGAAAAATAAGCATGCTGTAAATAGAGCAACAGCACTGCCGTAATCCAGAACGAGCCGAACTACAGATGTTTAAAACACAGACTTGACAGGGCGACAGGGCACACCAAACTTGTTTCAGAAAAAAAAAATGCAGATATGGTTCTTGCTGTAACAGAGATTTTTTTTTTCCAAAATAGAATTATGAAATATTTCAAAAATACATAAAAGTTGAAAGAATTTTAAAATGAACATCTGGGTATCTACCACTTAGATTATGCTGATAACATTTAAGAGAGTTTTTCTTTTCTTTTTTTCTTTTCTTTTCTTTTTTCTTTCCTTTTCTTTCTTTCCTTCTTTCCTTCCTTTTTTCTTTCTTTTTCACTTTTTTCTTTCTTTCTTTTTTTCTTTCCTTCCTTCCTTCTGTCCTTCTTTCCACCTTCCTTCTTTCCTTCCTTCCTTCCTTCCTTCCTTCCTTCCTTTCCTTCTTTATTCCTTTCTTTCTTTCTTGAGTGTATTTATTTGACAGAGTGAAAGAGAGAGAGAGCACAAGCAGGGGGAGTAGCAGGCAGAGGGAGAGGTCAATCCCAGGACCCCAGGTAATGATTGGAGCCAAAGGCAGATGCTTAACTGACTGACCCACCCAGCGCCTCTTAAGAGACTGTTTCTTAATAGGAGATTATCATTTTGCACTCGAACAATGAGAACTGTACTGTTATAATACTATTCATCTGAATAATACTTATAGATTATTAAATTAAACCAAAATCATAAGTCTCTGTGCTCTAATATTCAGTCTATTTTAAAGGGTGGACTTTAGGGTGCCCAGGTGGCTCAATGGGTTAAAGCCTCAGCCTTCGGCTCAGGTCATGATCTCAGGGTCCTGAGATCGAGCCCCACATTGGGCTCTCTGCTCAGGAGGGAGCCTGCCTCCCCCTCTCTCTGTGCCTGCCTCTCTGCTTACTTGTGATCTCTCTCTCTGTCAAATAAGTAAATTAAAAAATCTTTTAAAAAAAATAAAGGGTGGACTTTGTACAGGCAGACAACATGGGTTTTTTTTCCTATGTAATATAAAGAACATCGTAAATTTGAATTCTTAAATCTTGCTAAAAAATAAGTTAATGATAAAAAGTAAATATGAAAGATATGATCAAAGATTATGAATTATCAAAATCAATATCCATTAAAGTGATAAAACGGTCAACCATGAGGTTCTTCTCCAGATTAGTCCTAAGTAATATGTTTTTGGAATGTTTCATATACCACAATTCTTAGTAAATTATGACTTCAGCCAGGTGGTTAGGAATGAGATAATTGGGAATATCCCAGTTATTGATATGACACAAAATATCCTATAAAATCTGTAAATCAGGTGCTTTATGGGAGGAGAGGGAGAGGGAGAAAGGGAGAATATCCAAGCAGACTCTGTGCTGAACGCGAAGACCCACAGGGGGGTCCATCCCATGACACTGAGGTCATGACCGGAGCCGAAACCAAGAGTTGGAAACTTAACCAACTGAGCCACCCTGGCGTCCCTTGTTATATTCTGTTCATGAATATAATATAAATGTCAAGTCTAGTTCATTAAGGACAAGAAAGAGACTCCACTTCAGTAATAAATGAAACAGAAAATCCCAACATCAATGAATCCGTTTTCATCTACTATTTCTGATATGCCTATGGAAATGCCAGCTTGCTACCTTCTCAACAATTTGACACACAAGTCAAGTTCAAATACATCACAAGAATGACTAAGGAAGCCTAATTTTAGTCTCAATAATACTGAAGAACTGACACAAATAAGTACTGAATACTCTCAGCACATGTTTAGAGTTGGTACTTGAAAAGGAATCCAATCAAGAAGCAAGTACTGCAGAGTCTTGCCCAAAGCTGGGGCTCTCAGGTGCTCCAAAGACCGTGGAGCATCTCAGATTCAGAGGGTCAACTTTTCAGGTACATTTAAGGTTGTGTATTTTCGACTCTAATACCACCTTATTACAGCAGTCCAGTGGGAATAGCAAATATAGCTAGAAAAAGCATGCAGTGGCTTTTTCAAGATATTAGTGTTAATACTTTGTTAAGGAGTGAATGATGAAGTTATATGTACTCACCATGGGATATTATTCAGCCATGGGAAAGAAGGAAATACCACCATTTGTGACAATGTGGACAGGCCTTGTGGGTATTATGCTAAGTGGGATAAGTCAGCGAAAGACAAATACTGTATGTTATCACTTATATGTGGAATCTAAAGAAATCAAACTCATCAAAACAGAGAGAAAATGAGGGATACCAGAGGCTGGGGGTGGGGAACCAGGGGAGGTGTAGTTGAAGGGTACAAACTTTAAATAACTACTAGTTAAATAAGTCACGGAGATCCAATGCACAGCACAGTGATTATAGATAAAAATCTTGTATTATGACCATCAAACTAGCTAACTGACTGGATCTTAATTAGTCCCAACACAAAAAAGGACTGATAATTATATGAAGGGATAGAAGTTTTAGCCAATGCTATAATGCAATCATATTACAATATATAAATGTATCAAAGCAACATGTTGGCTACTGTAAACTTATACAATGTTATATATCAACTGTATTTCAATAAAAGATAAATGCATTATGAAATTGCTAATACTAAATAGACTCTAATAACTCATGACAAGCATTTTACAATTAAATCTAAAATAAATTAGTTAGAATATATACCAAACATATACCAAAGTGTTGATAGTGTTATGGCTGGGTATTAGAATTGTAGGCATTTTTAAACTTTCTTTTCCATAGTGTTCAAATTTTCTATGACAAACAGAAATTACTTTTACAATAATATAAAACTAAATATAGGCTACTTGAAACTCAGATAGTTAAATTTCTTTTTTTCTTAAGAGTTTTTCCTAGTTAGATTAGATTTCAACCACAGGTCCCTGAATAAAAATTTTGAATTTATATTAGTTTAAGTGTATCTTACAATTTCCAAGTTGCCAGGTGGTAAAGGGTTAGGGGGAGAAGTGTTGGAAAGCCAGGTAAGCATACACATTATTTAACACCTACGATGATCTGAATGAACATAGAATGAAAAACAGCATGATTCGGTCTGCACTTTCCACTAGAGAGGACCGAGCAGTCTGCCCCCTAGAGGTAGATGAACCAGGGCCAGAAAAAAGCAAAAACGCTGCAGAACTCGTTCACATTCAAAGAGGCGGTTCAGGCAAGTCCGTGAGAAAATGCTTTTCTGTGAAAGAGCGAGCTGTTTGCATAGCGCCCCCTTGTGAAGAGAGGTTCTCATGACTGTGTCTTCGCCCAAAGAAAGAGCCAAGAGCTTCAACTAGCCATAAAAGCATCTGCTTAGCCTTCATCATCTGATGACTGACTTCTAAACCTTACAGAAGACACATATGTGTGCACAGATGTTGAACAGACACGGTATCCTACGTGTTATTAAACGTGTACATAAATATTTCACACGGTTATGTTTTTAAATGGGAATGCTTTAAAAAGAACTTCTTAAAATAGGAAATCAACATTTTTGCCCCCAATCCTTCAGAAACTTGCTCTTTCGCTGTTTCTCAATTTCACAAAAGAAAACTGAATACAGAAAATTGGGGAATGAATTTAAATACCAAATATTGCCTATTTATCTTAAAAATATAGAACCATCTATTTTAAAATGTTTGTATGAATATGAGTCCCATTTGGAAATGTATCAGTCACCTGAAATTTCATGTGAGAGGCGCTGATAAGAATATAACCATTTTTTTAAAAAAGATTTTATTTATTTATTTGACAGAGAGAGAGAGAGATCACAAGAGGCAGAGAGGGAGGCAGAGAGAGAGGGGGAAGCAGGCTCCCTGCTGAGCAGAGAGCCTGATCTGGGGCTCGATCCCTGGACCTTGAGATCATGACCTGAGCCGAAGGCAGAGGCTTTAACCCACTGAGCCACCCAGGCGCCCAAGAATATTACCATTTTAGAAATGTGAAAGTGGGAGTATTTTTAGGTGTTGGAATTAACTCTTCAGTTAGAATAAAAAATCTCTTTAATATAAATGATTTCACTGACTTAAAAGTATGTGAATAACTGCTCATCAGGAAAAAACAAATTCTGGATGATGTTCGGTGCAATGGGGGAAATTACTCTTAAATGTGATACAATGTATATAAGAAGAGTTGTGCCTTGTCTGAGTCAAAACAGGAGAGAGAATGATTTGTTTCCACATTCAGTTTAACAGTTGATTGGAAGTGAGTACAGTCTTCACATCCCCTATTGCTGGCTACGCTATGCCATATGAGTTATGCTCCTGAACCCTGAGCCAAGATAGTGAACAAGTACAAGTGTGCACAAACATGTTTAAAAAGCAACCAAAGGATGGTGTTAGGTAGCCCTCCATAATCTCCATCAGTTTTTCCAAAACCACCCTGAATAAATGTAGAGAGAAAGTAAAAACAATGTGCTTCCTATGCAACTGTAGATTTAATACGAGTCCTCAAGAACCCCATAGGTGCGATCAAATTATCATCACTATTCAAACTATACTACCGAGAAAGTCTGCTGTAGTTTCTGCTAAAAGCTCAGACCGTTCATCAGTGAGCATCATGATGTCCATGTGGAAAAGAGAAATGAGACACTGAGGAAGGAACAAGTATGTGTAGGAACCTACCATATTCAGATCTTGGGCAATAGGCTTTCAAATAGGCTTGTAAAAGACTAATCCTTCCCAGTTGTATCTCCATCCCTGACATTTCCCCTGATGTCCAAAGGAGTATTTTCACCTCCTTCTTCTATCTCTGATAGAGTTAGAGTAAATTCCTCCCAGGCAGACCCTGCAAAGTCTTGGCATGGGTGCTTAATTTGGAGGGGAGGTAGAGAACTAATTATATGAAATTAGCAAAGCGGGGAGAGAAATAAAGTGTGTGTTAATAAGCTGTGGGTAAATGGAACTCAGTCTTCTTGGGAACCTTCCAAGGGGTACTGACATGCCTTGGCATTGCCCCTCTGCAGAATGTGGAACTAAATATTCCCTAGTCCCTCAATGCATGCAAGTTACCCCTGGGAGTCCTTCATAAGCCTTTCTAGGTGACTCACACACAGTCTAGCAAGCTCCTTTATACTGGAGAAAGTGTTCAGGTGGCTCAGATGAGAAGCTGACCTGGCACACAGGAAGTGGCCATCACACATGCAGGCTACTCTGGGGTGGGCCAATAAGAGATGGGGTGAGGCTCTAAGCCTCTACCACAAAGAGGACTCTCAAACTTAAGATGCCTAAACTAAATTTCTAGTTCGTGTCTCCATCACTCCATCACTAAACCTACTCTTCCCTTGTTCTTTCCCCAACTCAGCAAATGGAAGCACAAGTTTTTAATTTTTCAGGCTAAATCCTTGAATCATCTTTGGCTTATTTACTTTTCTCTTACCCCATGTGAAATTCCATCATCGAATGCTGTCAGCTCAGTTTTCAAATTGTAGCCAGAATCTGGTCACTCCTTACCAATTCCACTGCCACTACCCTGGTCCAGGTCACCATTGACTCCTGCCCAAATTACTGCAGTGGCTTCTTAACCATTTCCCCTGCTTCTGCCTTGCTCCAAGTCCATTTTCCACAGAATACCAGAATACCTGGGGTGACCCTTTGAAAAGGTGTAACACTTCTCTCAAAACCCTCTACTGGTTTCCACTTCACATGGGATAGAATCCCAACTCTTCACCATGGCTTACAGAAGCCCTTTTCTATCTCTCTGACATGTCTTCCTTCACCTTTCCCACTTGCTTACTTGATTCCATCCATACTGGTTTTTGTTTTTGTTTTTGTTTATTTGTTTTGTTTTTGTTTTTGTTTTCTTTTTTTCTTTTGTTTTTGTTTTAATTGGTCTTTTTCCTAACCATTGAACACAAGGTAGCTGCTCCCACCCTCAGGACCTTTGCACTTGCTATTTCCCTTCTTGAAGTGTTCTTTCAGATATCTGCACAGATCTTTCACTTTGTTAAGATCCAAATGTCACTTTAATACAGAGGGCTACCATATTCTATTTGATCTAAGATAGCACTGCCATCACTCTCTTTCTTTCCTCTGCATGATTTATCTTGATAGAACTTATCATCATGACATAGTTATTTTGTATATGTTTGTGTATTTTATTGTTTATCTCCCCCACAAAAAATAAAGTCTCCCCCCCGACCAAACACACACACACACACACACACACTCTCTCTGCTTTTTTCACTGCTGCATGCCAGCAACTGGAATAGGGACTGTTAGTGGTAGATCTCCAAAATATCCTTGCTTAGTGGATGAACTCACTGATCTGACAGCCATAGGAGATAAATATTGATATATATATTAATCAAATATTTATCAAACAGTGTGACTGCTATTGTCCTATAACAAGTTTAAGCAGCTGCTGCTCT
Source organism: Procyon lotor (assembly GCA_028646535.1). NCBI lineage: Eukaryota > Metazoa > Chordata > Mammalia > Carnivora > Procyonidae > Procyon > Procyon lotor. The sequence continues at coordinate 94,335,577 of CM053607.1, read as the reverse complement.
TTAGAAGCAAGATACGTTAGTGCAAGACGACATAAGACACATCCAGGGCATGGCGAAATCAATGGCGTTCAGAGGGGAGGTTATTAGAGACAGTCATAGCTAGAAGAAGGTAGGAAAGAAAGGCTGAGACTGGACTGTGAAAAATTTTGAGCTCTATGGTAGGAGTGCGGCACTTCGTTCCATTTAGAAGTGAAACGGCATCAAAAGTTTCTGAGCAAGGGAGTGAAATAACAAAAGAAGAATTTTAGAACAATTAATATTTTATTCTATTCCCACAAGGATTTGAACAGGAAAGACTGGAGCCAGGGAGACACTGTCCTGAATTTTTCCCTCTCAAATCCTCCTTTTTCTCAATATCCAAGACACTGACATATATAATAACCATAGTTAAAAAAAACCCAGGTGTATAGTGGTATAATTGCTACACAAAATACGCACATATTCGATGTATAAAATTTGATGAGTTTAGGCATGCGCATACATCCATGAAACTATCACCACAATCAAGGGAACAGACATATCCATCACCTCCACAACTCTCCTAGGGTTTTGTGGGTTTTGGATGTGTGGGTGGGGTGAGTAATAACATAACATGAGCTCTACCAAATTAAATTTTCAAGTGCACCAATACAATATTGTTAACTATATAGGCACAATATTGCTCAGCAGATCTCTAGAACTTACTCATCCTTCAGCATAGTTTTTGGACTGCTTATCATTCCATACTTTCCATATTCAGTCAAGAAGCTTTTTGTCCTTACTGGGAATGTTAATTTTAGCTGAAAAAAAATCTGTCCATAATTCCCTGGAATTTAACATGAATCTACTACAGGTGTGAAAAAAGCTCAGATCCATTCTCCTTCAGGTTATCTGAGAAACTAGAACTAATAAATAAGGCAGTGAGAAAAGATAAGGCTGGACATAAACGTGCTATGGGTCATCTGGTGAGATACGGATGTCAGTAAATGGAAATAAACATGTCAAAGGCATGTATGGTAAATGGCAAGCATTCTTTACTTGGTGAATTTGTTTCTTACCTAGGGCATAACACACACGGAGTCTCCCTTTCTCTCTGAAGGAGTGCCATGAATAAAATGAGAGCAACATGGACGACTGCATGGCTCAGTGGGTTAAAGCGTCTGCCTTCGGCTCAGGTCATGATCTCAGGGTCCTGGGATGGAGCATCGGGCTCTCTGCTCGGCGGAGAGCCTGCCTCCCCCTCCCTCTCTGCCTGCCTTTCTGCCTACCTGTGATCTCTCCCTCTCTGTGTCAAATAAATAAATAAAATCTTTAAAAAAAAAAATGAGAGCAACATGCTCAGTGTTCTACCAGGTTGTGAACTTCGGGGCCATGTATCCCTGGGACTGCCCAGCATGGTAAGAGCTAAATAAATATATGTTAAGTGAATCCCTCCAACTCTTTACAAGACAGATTCCAGGAGAATTTCTCTACCTCTAAATTCTGCTGTTCCTTCTTCTAATGAATATTTAATTATGCTTTGTTCCAGAAAGGATTAAGAGCTTCTCCATTTCCTTTGGCAATTAGTTTAGATAAGCCATATCATCCGTTTCTCCACCTACCCAATGGACAATAGCTAATACTTACATATTTATATTTATACATATAAACACAAATATATTTATAGTTATAAATTATATAAACTTATATATATAGCTATATTTATATTTAAAATTGATGGACTTAACTAGTCTCAATTCCATCTCAACACACAGTTCTCAATCTCCTAGGTACGGGGGATTAAAAGCTCTGAGGAAAACGTTAAACAGTTCCTAATGCATTAAGAAAAACAATTATTCCATGTAGCTCAAACTTTGTGCCTTTGCTTATGCCATGTTCGCCCTTTCAGATAACTTTTTACAAAATAAAAAAGGAAAAACCTACATTTTTAGCCCATCATTCCTGGTACTCAAAGAGTCACAAGGGAAAGCTGAATTGAAACTAGTTGACAACCTTTTGCTTTGTCACATGATTGTGGTATTTTCTGTCAATATCATTTATGGGACTCTGTCCAATATTTTATGCAAAGCCATCCCATGGAATTTTGGGTTCAGAGCAAAGTCCAATGAGGCATACTCCAGGCTCTGTTTCTAGTTCCAGCCCTCGCCATACACATTTCCCTGAGGTCCATTTGTGAGGAAAAGCAAGGGCAGAAAGCGGATGTTGAAGGGAGAAAGGGATGAGGGCAATGTGCATGTGTGCGCATGCTCATGTGTGTTTTGCACGTGGCTGGCTTTACCACAGTCCAGGGGGCTTCTGGGGAAGTTCTGTGCTCAATCTCAGCACCACCGACCTTGGCAGCAGGCTCTTGCTTCCCTGGCTCTTGCTTCCCTGGTTGGCTTCCCTAGCCTCATTCCCCTCTTGCTGCCCAGGGCAGGGAAGCTCAGCCACAACACAGAAGCGAAACAAATTAGCTTACCCCACAGGGTTGAAAAGGTGACTGCGCTGATGTGCCCGCCTAACAATCAATAATTCATTTAAATGCATTTTCTGATGCATAAAATAACATATTTTTCTTATAACTGGCTGACTTTTTACCAGCACTGACCTAAGAATCAAACCCCAAAATAGGCTGTGAGATGCTGAAATCATTTTCAGTTTGAATAACTTTTACGACTATATAAATGATGAAAGCTTATTATAGAAAATTTGGAAAATGCAGAAAAGCAAAAGAAGAAAAGAAAATTCATCTACGTCCAGAGGTATTTGTTGTAAATCTCCTGGCTCATTTTCTTCCTTATTTTTATGTACATATACATAAATTTATCCATCTAAATTTAATATCTGATTGAGATTTTAGTGTATATGATTTGAAATTCTGCTTTGCATTTCATTTTATACTATAAACAATTTCCTATGTCATTTAAAGTTATCTGAACATCTTTTTAATGGTTGATGAGATTCTACTGGCTGAGTTGAACATCAAAATTTATTTAAACGTTAGCTTATCTGGAAAACTTAGAATATATTAAGGTTTTCAATAATATAAGTACTTTCGTGGCAATAATTTCAATGTAAATCTTTTTAATATCTCAGATTGCTTCGCTAATCCAAATGCCTGTAAGCAGAATTACTAGAGGAATGGGTATAAGCATTTTTGAGGCTTGAGGTCCATTTTTGTGAAGTAAAACCCTCCAGCTAGTTCAAAGATCAAAGGAACGCACTCTATTTGTATGCATTACGTTATTATGATTTTTTTTTAAGACTAGAAAAAATAAGGTAATTGAAGATAACTTGGTTGACTGCCAAGAGGACCCATGCCACATGAAAATCAGAACCTAGAGCAATTAAAAAAAAAGATTCTTCTCTTATAGGATGGGAAAAAATTCCACTACATAAATCCGTAAGTTTGGCCACATTGCATGAAAAGGTCAAAAGCAAGCACAAAGAAACCGTCATATGGCTGTTATTATAGCAACACGCAGTTGGTCAACCACTTCAAGTTCTTGCGGCCAGCGAGGTCACCAGAGCTGCAGGCGGACATTTCTGACAAATTATGCACACTGAGGTCACACTGCTCTACTTGAGGCAGATTTTCATAATTGTAGAGTTCTCTTTACAAAAATACCCTTACTTAAAAATATCCTTTTGTGCCCTCTAGTGTTTAAATTCATCACAGCTTTTGAGAAATACATTTCTTACTTCTAAACGATAGTTGCACATTGTTTCGTTCCTACTTACACCAAGGGTTTACCTATATTAGGAGGTGGCCAAAAGACATACCTTTCCAAAATTTTTTTAGTTTGCTTAAAATTTTTCATTTTAAGGGGAGTTAGAGCAGAGGCTAGAAACCTGACACAGGGCAAATCTCGTCCACCTCTCTTTCTGTAAATAAAATTTTCCTGGGACATGCCGTGCTCATTCATCACACATTGTCTTAGGATCCCTGCATTTACTCTACTCCAGAGAACTTCTGTTCTGCAAAGTCTAAAATACTTAACTATCTTGCCCAGAAAAAGTTTGCTGACCCACGGACTACAGAATTTCTGTAATACTTAGATTACTAGGGAGACAGAACAAAATATATATATATATTTTCCTAAGGATGTCATGGCATTTTACATGCCATTTAATTCTATTTTTTTTCCCCACCAACTACTGAAATACTAATTAAAACGAAGAGAGCTGCAGGCCAATTAGCTTTGTGGTTCAAGTGTCAAACTGGTCTTTTCTCAGTGAAAACATCTGCAGTCTCGGCTGCAAATATAAGATCCACTCAGGGTGATAATATGGACTCCGTCATGACTTTGACACTGATACGATTATTTTAGTGAAAATACAATGAGATCAAAGTTCTTTACCCATCATGACCAGGAGCCCAAGGACATTTTTAACTCCTGAGTTATATCAACTCTTACTGATTAGGTGGAACTTAGACTAGGAATAGATTTAGTGTTCCCACCTCCGTTTATTTTCATACGTTTAATAATAAAGCTCGCAATAACTTTTAAAGTGCATGCAGTCTGTTAAAAAGAAAACCACAGGCCCCAAATGGCGTCACTTGGGTGGAGTCTCCAAACCAGGGCTTCATACAAAATCCACTGCAGTTTCAACCTGCCCCAGAAATATGGTCTTAACCACTCAGTCAGGAAAATTCTGATGGAGACCAGAGTCCACCGCTGAGAGCCTCTCCCTCCTCCAAGGGAAGATGAGGTAAACTGTATGATAAAACCCTCTGCTCTTCTCCCTAAGGGAAAGTGACCTTGCCTGGAACAATCCTTTTCTTTTGCTAATATCTCTCTTGCCTCTTCCTTCTAGAAGAGCCTTCCATTTTTGTACAACTCCTCAGAGCTCCCCTCTACTCGCTGGGTGGACTGCTGCCCAATTCATGAATCACTTAATAAAGCAATTAGATCTTCGAATTTACTTGGTTGAGCTCTGTTTTTTAACAAGTCTTTCTACAACAGACATACCATTTATAACTAACACGGAGTTTACTTCAGTTACATGCCTTGTTCAGATCTCACACAATCCCATCCTTCATAGATAAATGAAAGCACAGGGCACAATAATAAGGCCACAGTCTTTTGGAGGCAATTTAACAACCTGCCTTCCTTCCCCAGCACAAATCCCACATCTTCTAAAGCGCCACTGCTATCTTATCTTGTCTTTTGTGTATCTAGAAGCTTTACTGAAATTTCCTTCCTCTTTTCTGAAATTTTTAATATATAGTTCATTAGAGCTTTTTTTTTTTTGCTTTTTTTTCTTTTTCACAAGGTTTCCAGGAGCAGATCTATTTTGTTGCTTTCTAACTTAAAATTTGACTTTAGTTCAAAACGGTACAGCCATTCCTTTTTCAAAGATACATATCAGCAATATCCTGGCCAGAAAATTTTGCATGATAATAGAAGAAAACACAAAACCTAGAGCTTAGAAGAGTGTAAGAAAAAGCCTCTGCTTGATTGCCTGTGCTCAGGAACAGGAATCTTATTCTTGAGACGCACATTCACAGCCATTGTACAGTATATGCCTAGAGCTGAAGGTCACTACTGTTCTCAGCTTTACAGATGCTGCATAAGCATATTCTTCCACTCTTCTCCCTCTTTTCCCTCTTTTTCTTCCACTTTTTCCTTTTTCCACTCATTTCCCTCATCCTGATACAATCCCTCTCCTTGTATCTGACACAGAAACCCAAATACATCCCCTGCACAGACTTACTTTATGGAATCACATATCAAAAACACCTGAATCAAATACCTTAAACCCATAAAGTCACCTTCAAAAACTTGCAAAAACAACGAGAGGCAAGAACCAGAACAAAATGCGGGGTAAAACACATCATCTCCCACGCCCCCTGTTAAAAGGAATTAAAATAAAATGCAAGAAAAAGTGACGTCATACCTCTATTCCACAAGCAAAATAAATTATTTCCGAACTTACCTGCAAAAGAAGAGAAAAAAAGCAATAAATCTCAAATCAGAGTGCATTTTAATTCCTTATTCTCTAAGTAAATTAGGCAAAATTGTCATCTTAAACACAGTTAATTCTTAATTATCACTGTGAATCATTCTCTGTAAATAATGCTTTCTAGTTCTTGGAAGATGTCAGTGGGGCAGGCAGTGACATTCTCTACCGACCAATTGTCACTATGAATAGAAACCCTTGCCGTATTTAGTCTGAACCTAGTAGGTGAATTTTTAGACCAAAAACCTAAACAATTTCCTGGACCTGGGAAACCTGTGTGTTACAAGACATACTTTTGGGAATCAAATGAAGACAATGGGGAAAATGGTTTTAGAGTCAGAACAATGTGAAGTTAAATCCCAGTTCTATTAGAACTTGATAACTCAAGTCATCCCAAACCCCCTGAGTCTCAGTATTGTCATCTGTAAAGTGTGAATGTTGCATTTAACTAATTGGATTATTCTAAGTATTAAATAAAGTCATGTTGTAGAAGCTCAAGAAATACTGTCTTTTGCCGGCCTATTAAGCTTCATTTTATGCCAATACTTTACAGAAAGATAGTGTTCTGTGCAGTACATGCCTTTTATTTTTTATTTTATTTTATAAAGATTTTATTTATTCGACAGAGAGAGAACAGGAGAACGAGAATGAGAGAGCGGAGAGGGGTTGGTAGCGGTAGAGGAAGAGGGAGAAGCACACTCCCTGCTGAACAGGGATCCTCATGCAGAGCTCCATCCCAGGACCCTTGGATCGTGATCTGAGCCAAAGGCAGATGCTTAACCACTGAACCACCCAGGCGCCCGTCCATGACCTTTCTTTTATTTTTTATTATTTTATTTTATTATTATTTTTAAAAGATTTTGTTTATTGGACAGAGAGAGAAACAAGAGAGGGAAAAACAAGCAGGGGGAGTAGGAGAGGGAGAAACAGGCTTCCCGCTTAGCAGGGAGCCCTATTCAGGGCTTGATCCCAGGATCAAGGACCAGGACCCTAGGATCATGACCTGAGCCTAAGGCAGACACTTAAAGATGGAGCCACTCAGGTGCTCCATGCCCTTTCTTTTAAATCTCTTTATTTAATTATAGATGATATGGGCATGCACGGTCAATTTGCCACCATTGATCACAAGGTCTTTGTTTTTAGATTATTGGTGCAATTGCTCTTCTCTATTAACACGGATTAGAAACCATTTTATCTATTAAAAGCAGAAAAAGATGTGAGAACTTTCCTGAACTGTTGCATAGAATACTCATTTTTTAGATGTTAAGTGTTTCAGTTGAACAATAAAAATAAGGAAAAAACTACAGAATCACGTAATTTGGAAAACATTGGCTTGACAGTTTTAAAGAAAAACACTTTTATTGCAGGACTTCTAAAAGCTTTGGGCAAATTTATTGGAATGTGACTACTCTAGAAGGTGAAGAACATTTGCAGAATAACTGAATCATTCTATCCTAGACATCAGTGAATATCAGAGTAAGTCATCCTTAAAAGTACTACTTGGGAATTATGGCAGAAGGAGTCTTAAACTAAGTTTTATACCAATCACAGTGTTTCTATTACTCCTACAAGAATTCCCTTACTAACTGGAGATGTAAAATAAATTGCTTGTTTAGTTTGAACAATAAGTTGCTTGAAAAACAGTGTAACTGTACTGAGGAATAAATCACGTTAACTCACTTTTAGGTGAGTGCTTTATCTATCACATCAAATTGCATACTAAACTAAATTAACCATATTTTGAATTATGGTCATTCCATGTAAAATTTCCTTTCCCAGAATACTATATGATAGAAGCCAATTTCTGATCATCCTGAGATTTGTTCAAGCAATCTTTTAAAATCTATCTTACAACCACAGTTGGTTATATTTAGGCCCTGATATTCAAAGACTCTGGCATTGGTGGCCAATGCAGCACTTATTTAATTCCACTTACCACAGTCCACAAAGTGTTACATAATCCACTCTCGAAATACTAGATCAGTAGTTACTCACATATGGAAATAAAATGAAAAAAATGGAGCTTTTCCATGAACTTTACACTGTCCAGCACTCTGCTGATTTTAAATTATCTTCATCCAGATCAATTCAGGAAGCATAGTGAGGGTACCTGCTGTGCTTTAGGCACTGTGATCAGCATTGAGGATTCTGTAACCTTTACTCAAGCTTACTAGGAAATAGATTCTGCTTTCAACTGTTCGTAAATGCGACGGACGCTGTAACTTCGGGGCTTCTCACCTGTTCCCGGTTTGCTGCTCTATCTGTTCTCCCTGGTGGAAAACTGTTACTGTGCTTCTCCTGGGAGTCAGTGTATGATGTCATTGTCTTTTTTTAAGTTTTTTATTGTTTTGTGTTCATTTTAAAGAAACCCATTAAATCAAGTTAATATTAAAGGAATACCACTCATTAAGAAAAAAAACCATAAAATCTATCTACTTTGCATCTCTAGTTCAGCTCGTGCCAGTATATTTTCTCTGAAGCACCAATTTCATTAGATATTCTGAAAACAAACAAAAAGTTCCATCCTTAATGAAGTTTGAGGTATTTATATAGTATCTTTCCTGGAGATTTAAAATATTTATTCAGTCTGTTAAAGACTTTAGGAAACTTCCAGTAATATATCAGTGTAACTTGGTGAATCTCAGCTTATTTGACCATACCACCATTTTGTGTGTTGCCCCTGTTAACATGATACAGAGCGAGCATTCCACAGAACCTACGTTAGGATATACTGACTTAGGTTACTAGGGTTTTTGATTCCAAGAGATGAAAATATAAACTACTATAATTATTAAAGGAAAAAAATAAAGAGCTCCTGTGGTCCTAAGAGAGGTGATTTTTGTGAATGTACTTGATTTCTTAATGAAAAAGGATGAGGGAATAGAGAACTAGCAGTTTGGCTGTATTTATGTACTTAGGGTACCATACGGCTCAGGACCCTTTGCTCAAATGTATCAACCTCATACTATTCTGGCTTAATTTACCCATGATTGTGGGTTCAAAGCTAAGCTGTAATCTCAAAGTACAACTTTTATTTTGGATAGAAGAAACATCAAGGGTCTTTGACATATCATGAATGATATGAGCTTACTCTCAAACTTTTATCTTTGTTGGTATCAGGTACATTAAGAAACTAAAACCTATAAATACTAAGATTTAGCTTAAAGACTCAAACAATATAGCAAAAAATATTTCATCATGATTTTATTTGTCTATTTTATGAAATTGTGTGATCATGGGGCTTGGGGGATGGAGAGATAACGGAATCAAAATTTAGTTTTCAACCTCAAACCTCCCAGATCTTCATTGTGTATTATCTATTGTAGGAATTTAAAGTATGTAGTCCATGAGCAGGTTCATGAGCAAACAACAGGGGAGTTGATGAAACATCTAAAATTTCATGCAAAACTGTGTGTATATTTGCGTTTTTCAAGGGATTGGAAAGATAGAGTTAATCAGATTTTTAAAGCATCCCTAAACTTCCAAAAAGTGATAGATGATTTGAAGAGATACTCTCTAAGGACTCTTTTTCTTTTCTGATCTTTATTTTATAAGATTTTTTATGGATGATGCATGAGTCATGTTTGGTATTTAGTACTTTCTTTGCTGAGATCCTCATTTTAGATATTCAAAAAATTTAAAAAACACTTTAAAGACTACAATTAGTTTATAGGAATTGGTTAAAATATGCTTAGTTACATATAATTTTAATATAATTTTCTAATTTTCATTTTGCTGCTAGGGCAGAGAGAATCACTTTATCTAAAGATCTTATTTGACTGAGAAACTGAATTGCCCACAAGATGGCTCTCCATAATCTAAGATACATGAATTTCCCAAACCAGTTTCTCAAAAAGTGATTTCTAACATCTTCTCTTCCCTTAAAAATCTAGTTTTTGCCATTAAGTCACTCTCTCTTTTATTCCCAAGCTTGAGAATTTAGCAATGCCTAACAAAGCATTTATTAATATTTTTTGAGTGAACAGTTTAATTGAACAGATATTTCAGATGTTCATGAATCACTCACTGCAGTATTATTACATTATTATTTATCTGCTACATACATAGCTTGGTACTATGCCCAGGGGCATATTTAAAAACAATTTAAAAACAAACAAAAAGAATTAAAGTTTAAAAAGCAAATCATGGTTCTCATATTTCAGGGAAGGTAAGATTTTCTTACTAAAGCATTTCAGAGAATATTTAGATGAGAAATGATTGGTATAGACAAATTATAGAAGTACAAAGAAGAGGAGACATCGATGAGGGGTTCAATGAGATGAAAGACCTTAAGAGGTTAGTTTGGCCTATAAAGAACCACAAGGGCTTGTATGAGAAGAATGTAATGGGGAAATATTTCCAAAAGGGCAAATAGAACAAGAAAAAGCTTGGAATGGGGCACCTGGGTGGCTGAGTTCATTAAGCAACCTCCTTCCGCTCAGGTCATGATCAGGAGTCCCGGAATCAAGTCCCACATCAGGCTCCCTGCTCAGTGGGGAGTCTGCATCTTCCTCTGATCTCCTCCCTCTAATGCTCTCTCTCTTTTTCTCTTTCTCTAATAAATAAAATCTTTAAAAAGAAAAAAAAAAACACAAAAAAGCTTAGAATTATGTGGTCACGGCACACAAGAAAATGGCCGGCCTCTCTGTAGCTAAGACAAGGTGAGTTATAGAGTGTTAAAAGTCATTCCAAGGGGAAAGAAAGGTAATTAATATTCATTGAAGACATACTGTGATTCATGCTGTGATTAAATGATCCCTCTACCATGACAATATATGGGACTCTTATTAAATATTGGAATTGTGGTGCTATATTTAGAAATTTTGAGGGTAGGTGGTTCTTTCTGAATTGTTGTAATAAATGGCAGTATACAATCAATCGCCAGAGCAAAAGAAAGATCCTCAGAGGAAAACTCCAAATTAAGGAGGTGGGCTGTAGGTAAGCAGAGGAGGAGACTAAGCTTTTCTGTCTTGATTCTCAATGTCTCGAGTGCAAATGTATCTTTTAGAGCTCTCTCTAGCGGTAAGGTTAAAAATGGCTTCTGCTGCTCAGTGTAGAGTGGGGGTCAGAAGGAAAACCTTCCTAAGGGACTGAATTTGAGGAAAATGTGTCCTATAAGAACTCAAATTCTCTAGCTTCATGGTTTTTTTAAAATTTTTTAAAAATTTTATTTATTTTTTTCAGTGTGTTTTTTTTTTTAAACTTAACATAGTCACGTTGTTTTGATTTCACATACTTCCTTTTGTCAGCAAAGTCTTGCTTACAAATTTCTGCTTTGTCTTAGCTGTTGATACCAAAGAGAGGAGTTTGTTTTGTTTGTTTTTAATCTGTATTTGGATAACATTGGTTTAGGAGGAGAAATTTCTGTCTCTCCAATGGATGACAATAGCGAAAATAAAAATTAGAAAGCCCCCAGGAAAAAGAGTTCATCTTGAGGGAAATAGAGTTGAGGTATGTGGTCTAGCTACCTCACTCCAAATTGAGAATTACCCTCCATTACAACCTTGAACTTCAAATTTAGGTGTCCAATGGTCTACTCAACACCCCTTACAAACATCTTAATTTAATATGTTCATAACAGAGCTTCTAATCTTCCTCTCCAAGTCTTCTTCTTCTGATACCTTATCCCATCTCAGTTTTTGGCAACTCCATTCTTCCAGTAGCTCAGCCCAAAACTTTGGTCAGCCACTAACATTTCTTATGATGAAGTGTCCTCCTTGGACTTTACTCCTTGCCTTTTTCCCCTAAAGTTTAATTCCAAGTTAGTAGTCAGAGTGGTCTTGTTAAAACCTGTTTAAGGCTCCTTTCTGGCTTATTGTTTCATTCAAAATTAAGGCCAAAGTCACTTCTAAGAGCCAAAAAGCCCCACAGGATTTCCCCCTAATCTGCCCCCCAGCCCTGCCCCATAAGCTCCTTATGTTTCTTCTCCAACTTTGCCTTCTCTTGTTTTCTCCTTCGCTACTTCCCCTCAGCCCTGGGGCCTCATTTCTGTTTCTCATCATGGCAGCAATACTCCTTATTTTCCTTCTGCCTGGACAGTCTTTCCTCACAGATCTGCCTCCTTCATGTATTTATTGAAATGCCACCTTATCAGTGACCCTACACTAACCACCCTACTTAAATTTTACCACATGCACACATACTCAAGAACCCCCTTCTTGATATACCTTTCTTCTAAGCATGCATCACAAAATCAGTCTTAATCTCTATCTTATTTTTTCTTTTTCCTCTAACAAGAAGCATCATGAAGGTAGAATTTTTGACTATTTTGTTCCTCGTTGTATTTCCTCTAGCACACAGAATTTCAATAATAGAATGCCTCCAATAGATATTTATTGAATAAACTTTTTCTTACGTCTTCATTTCTGTGTTCTGAAAAATGAGAAACTCTGCCAACATTGGCCTGTGTTTTCACATGGCAACAACTGTTAGGGGTTTAGACAGACGTATATAGCAGCACGGGCAAATAAGGATGTATTTTCCCTTTGGCCAGGATCACCACCTGTGTGAGTTGTGCCATCTGCTGGGAGAGCTCTGTCACAGAGTGACAGGATCCAGTGAGGTCTGTCAATATATCAGCTGGGAGGGGTGGGTGGAATTGAGGTAGTGAGCCTGGATACAGACATGTTAGAGGTGTCTGTTGTCCAAGTCCAGGCAGGAATGCGTGAGTACTTGTGTGAGAGTCACAGGCTGCAGAATGAAGGACAGAGGAAGCTGAGTCTGAAAAAAAAAAAATCAATCAAACTTGTGGATGGACTGCTTTTGGAAATGAAAGAAAAGTGAGAAATGATGACTGAAATTTCTGAACCGATGGATTAGGAGAATGGCAACCCCTAATGTTAAAAGAGAACTTGGGAAAGAAGGCCCCAGGAAAAAGAGTTCATCTTGAGGGAAAGAGAGTTGAGGTATCTGATCTCTAAGGAGATCAGAAGGCCTATAAATGCAAGAAAATATACTGATCTCAATGCATATACCTTGATTTTGATGCTACAGATTCAAAGGTATTTGATAACAAAAATGGACTTTGTGATCAATGTCAGAGCTGAGGATTCAGGATTCAATTTTGCACACTGTTTATATACTGCCTATGAGGAGGCACATTAGTGTAAAGAAAATCTCAAGAATAGAATATCTAGAAAAAGAGATTAAAAAAAATAGGGAGCAAAAGAGAAGATCTGCAATGATAGGTCAAGTGGTTAAAGTGAGATTTAAAGGCAAAACTCCTCTCCTTGCCCCCACCACCCAAACGTACAGACCTACACAAACATAAAGGTCAATGATTGAGTGCTGTGAAGGGTGCCACTTCTGTCCTCCATGTGTGCCTACATTATCCTCACTCCATACCCAGGACAATCTCATTGTAGCGAAGACAAATTATAAATGACACCATGGATATTTGAAAAGTTTCCCACCTTCTTTTCTCACTTTGTATTTCCAAACCATACATACTCGGTGAAAATCTCTGAAGAAAGAGGAAATCATTCTATGTGCTGGCTTTTCAGTCATTTGAAAAATAGATTGGTTATTTTTAACTCAAATGCCATGTGAAATTCTTATTCAGCAAAGGGCACCTACCAGGTCCAGCCCCATGAGTCTAACAGGTGGTCTGGTTTCCTTCCCTTTCCTCTGAAACTTGAATAAAGCTGATGTTGTATCATTCCAGAAAATATGTAATTTAATTAAAAGTGGAAGATAAAAGTGATGAAAAGTTTTCCTCAAGCTCTTTCAAGCAAGATCAATCTACATAGGTTGGAAATAGTATTTTTACTCTGTTATTAAGGGACATTGCCTTGTGGGGCCTACTGTTTCAGATTTGGGACACTCATTACTTTGGATTGTAGGTATCATGAAGTATTTTCCAACTTTAATGCTCAGAAGTGGCTTCCTTTGAGTTGCTAAAATATCGTCTGTCATCTTGGCTGCCAAACAGACCCGCGGAGGCCTGCTATTTGTATTGGCAGATAAATGACAGCAGATGGAATCAAGCACGCATCCTGTCTCCTTGGCAAGCTTGCAGCCTTAGAAAAAGGGATGTGTCCCCGAAGCATTATGCAGGTTGTTCGACTAGCATCAGTGTCACTGTCATAGCTGGTGAAAGGGAAATTGGCAAATCACTATACATAGTAGGCAAACCGCCACCCTCACCATTCCTGTAGGCCTATTTTCCTCACTCACATCTTGTCTTTTTGCCGAGGGCAGGCTTCTGGGCCAAGATGTTTTGCCGTCCTAGAACTTCTTTTGCCAGTGTGTAGAAAGATAATTAATATTATCATGAAAGTATGTGTTGCCATTAATATTCCATTAGTGCTATCATTGTGTTAGGAAACCAACACAAAAGTTGTTAATTACAACTTACTGGGCATATACTATATTATCAGCTTACCACACTATACAATCACCTTTTTTATTACTATTAGTAGAAATAACAAAAGTAAACACTTTTATAGTGCTTATCACAAACAAGGCACAGTTCCAAGGCTTTCATAAAAATTAACTTTTAAAATCCTTTACAACAACCTTTTAAGCTTCGTATCGCTAACCTCATTCTAGATAGAAGAGAAAACTATAATAATAGTTATTACTTACACTACCCTAGTGATAATGATGGCTAATTGAGTGTTTACTATGTGTTAGGTTCTAGTATATGTATGCATGTTATATACGTGTGTATGTATATATGTATATTCATTTGCATATGTACATACCTATATGCAAGTAGATTGTGTATACACATATATGTATACACACACACATATATACATATATACAGGTATATGTAGACACACACACACAGTCTTTTAATTCTCACAATAGCACTGTGAACTTGGCATTGTCATTCTCATTTAGAAATGAGGAAACTAATAATAGCAATGATAAATAATGCTAATAATAGTAATAATAGCTAAGTGTCAGCATATTAACATCTGCAATGCAGATATTAGGTCATTTGGTCTTCAGAGAGGTCAACATTACATCCTGGTTCTAGAGATGATGAATCTTTAAGAATTCAAGGACAAATAACAAATAAGTAGGGGCTGAGTTTTTATATTAGGTAGAGTCCAAAATTGACTCCTTCACCAGCTAGACCACAGGCAATACATTCTAGAAACACAGCAGTGAGGGAGACACAGGGAGTTAATACAAAGCGAAGGGTGTTTTACAACATATTACATCAATTGGAAAATGCAAATTAAAATCTGTTTTTTGAAGCCCCGCTATGTGCAAAACTAAGAGCTAAGCCATAGAAGAAATGCAAGATGAAAATAACACATGAGCCCCACCTTTGTAGGAACTTCCTATAGGGGATAAAGATATGCATGTGAGTACCACCAGAGAGTCACTGAAGGGGGCAGAGCTGGGAGAGGAAGTGAGAGATGTGCTCAAGAGGGAGAGGCCTAAATGTTGTGTGATTCTGTCTGTTTACTGCATTGCTGACACACCTGGCTTTCAGGGAGCCTGGCCGTCAGATGTGCGCAATGAACCTGAGCTGGAAAGCCCTTCCTTTGGGCAAAGCAATGGACTTTCCTGTTAAATCAAGGAGCTCTTACAGTGCGTGTTCTGCCAACCATGCTGAAGGTCACAAAAACCGTTGGGATGCTTTTGAGGCAAAGGGAATTGGAAACCTGCAAAGAGCAGCCTGGGTCATGGTAATTTTCACAGATGAGATGTGACTGGAAAGGAGCCAGATGTATTCTGCAAAGCCCTGCACAGAAAACCAACTTCGTTATGCTGCTGTTTCACTCAAGTAGGGTCAAACAATGGCACAAAAAATCATGGGTTTTATTTTACTCTTCATAAAGACTACTTCATTGAATGTGAGTTCAAGGACCCATAGTGATATAGTGATTTCTTTTTATCTTGACTATTTTACCTGATTATCTTGCTTAGTAGTGAGAAGACTAGAAGTGGAAAGTATTAGTGATAAGTCATCTATAGAGTGAGAACTACACAGGATAATCTAATACCTGAACAACCTAATGGGCGTTGCCTTCAATGTCTACAACCTCACTCATCACCAGCACTCAATCTGCTGGTGTGGTTTGGCCAGATGTTCATGTCTCCTTTCTCCTCGGAGGTCAGGGGAAGCCAGCCTTTCCTCTGCCAATAGACAGGACCACCAGTGCCTGCTCTACAGGAAGCAACAATGTGAAATCTATCAAGTATTAAAGGGGAAACAGAATTTTCCACTCAAATATTGAAGAATCCCAAACCAAGACATTTAACTGTGATAGTGCTAATTAAAACAGGACATTTATCATACTGGGAAATTTGATTGCTTTGGTTGCTATCAAATTTACAAAATAATTGTTTAACAATATTCCTCCCAGGTGTACTACACAAGCTTAGAAAAAGAAACAGGGGTTCTGTGTTCCACTCCTCTCACTATGGGTCTCTGAAACTCTTTTAGTCCATTCTTCTGGTATTTTAAAGCCACACGTTTATTAACTTCCCATTATAGATGATAACGATTTCACACTCCTTCACCAGCTCACTTCCCCCCTTCCCACCTTCTATCCTCCTACTACAGTTA
Source organism: Procyon lotor (assembly GCA_028646535.1). Classification (NCBI taxonomy): domain Eukaryota; kingdom Metazoa; phylum Chordata; class Mammalia; order Carnivora; family Procyonidae; genus Procyon; species Procyon lotor. Next base: position 94,319,124 of record CM053607.1, on the reverse strand, counting down.
TGTAACAATTGATGGCTAATAAAAATTCAGGTTTTATCTTACTATCCCTGGGAAGTAAAACTTATTAATAAGCTACATAGTGTGCCATGATTATGTTTCACTAACTGAACAAGTTCTTCTTTTTCCTGAAGTTGTAAATTGCCTTTTTTTTTAAAGAAATTTGCTTAATTTTATGTGGCATTATCACAAATTCTTCCAGAACTTTCCAGTATGACTTTAGGAAGCCTTTTGAAAAATATTTTCTGCCTGAGTCAATCACAGCAATTATTTTATCAGTTGCTCACACTTGATTGATGATTTAGCTGGGTTTAGAGTTCTGGGCTGCAAATCATTTTTATTTAGAATTTTGAATACCTTGCTCCATTGTCTTATAGGTATCTGATGTGCTTTTGAGAGAATAAATTGATACCACACGAACCCCTATGAGAAATGTAGTCTGTGGGTTTTTTCTTCTCTTCTCAAAGCTTTTAGGACCTTCTATTTGTAGCTGTGGTCTGAAATGTCCAGATAAGTTTTTCAGGTTGGTCTGTTTCTTTTGTTGTGATTGTAGTCACAGGCAATTTTAATGAAGAGAAATATGCCCCTCAATTTGAGGAAATTTTTGTAATCTTTATTTGGTGAGCTTATTCCCTCTCTTTTCTCTGTTTTTTCTTTCTCAAACTCCTGGTAGTTAGATCTTCATCATAGAATTATTTTTCCAATTTTCCTAACTTCTATTGTCCATCTCTTTGTCTCTTTGCTTTCCTTGCTTAAAGATTGCTAAAACTGTATCTTTCAGCTCTCTCATTGAGTATTTAATTTTATCTGTCATTGTTTTAAATTTTAGGGGCACCTGGGTGGCTCAGTCGTTAAGCGTCTGCCTTTGGCCCAGGTCATGATCCCAGGGTCCTGGGATCGAGCCCCGCATCGGGTTCCTTGCTCGGCAGGAAGCCTGCTTCTCCCGCTACCATCCCCTCTGCTTGTGTTCTCTCTCTCACTGTGTTTCTCGCTATCAAATAAAGTCTTCAAAAGTGAAAAAAAAAATTTTAATAACTTTTTTGTTCTTACTAATTTTGTACGGTATCATTTTGTTTTATGGATGCAGTAAGTTTATTATATTTTGTCTAAAATTTCTTCCATAAATTGTTTTTATGTATTCTTCTTCTTATTATTATCATCATTATCATTTTCATTTGTTTTAGACTTTATGTTGGAAAGTTTCTTTAAGATTTGTGGGGCTTTGGCTATCCATTCATTTTATCTATCTATTTATTTATTTATCTTTTTTTAATGATTTTATTTATTTGACAGAGAGAGAGATCACAAGTAGGCAGAGAGAGAGGGCAAAGCAGGCTCCCCACTGAGCAGAGAGCCCGATGCGGGGCTCGATCCCAGGACTCTGAGATCATGACCTGAGCTGAAGGCAGAGGCTTTAATCCACTGAGCCACTCAGGTGCCCCTGTCCATTCATCTTAAAGAGAAAGACACTAAAATGCTGACTGGGATCTCTGCATGCCTAAGTGTGCTTGTAGAGTACCCACAGCAAGGTACATGGGGAATAAAGAACCTTTCCTTTTTCACTAGGTAGCCATGTGGTGCCAGTTGGTATATGTAGGTCTTTTCCCTGGGTGGTGATTCCAATTTTCTGGAAAAGAATTCTTCAATCTCCTGACTAAGCATTATAAGCCTAATTGACACAGTTCCTGTGCTACTAAAGAAGTCAGGGCTTTGCTATTCAGTTGACATACTTATTTAATCATTCATCTTCCACTGGTATCTCCAAGTTGAAACCCCTCTTGTCAAATAAAATTCCAGTCTTCTGATGAGGATGGAATGGGATTCGTCTTTAGCTGTGCAGGTTAAGAGGAAGACCCATGGAAGAACTCACTTTATGTGCAGACTTCCCATCAATTTCTGCCTATATTTAATTATACTCGGTTCCCTAATTCACAAGTCTTCCCAGATTCCCACAAAGGATATTGTTTCCTTCTCCTGACACCCTTCTCTTTGAGTACTTTATAATTAGCATTCCCAACTGGCTAATTTCTGTTCTCTATTTTCCATTTCTAAAATACTCCTTTCTCATTTCCAGTTGTCTCCTTTCTCATCCCTCTACTCTTGGGGATTTATACTCTCATATTTGCTTAGCATCATTTTAAGAGAGGATTTTCAAAGGTAACAATTTACCAAAGGTTGTGAATTTGCTTAACCTGCACAGCAAATACCGCAGACTGTGTGGTTTAAACAACAGAGACTTGCTTTCTTAACAATTCTGGAGGCCTGGACATCCAAGATCAAAGTGGCCGCAGGTCTGTTTTTTTTCTGAGGCCTCTTTCCTTGGCTTGCAGATGGCTGACCTCTTGCTGTGTGTTCACACGGCTTTCTCTCTGTGTGTGTGTGTACATGTCTGGTGTGTCTTTGTGTTTCCAATTCTCCTCTTCTTATAAGAACATAAATCATACTGGATTAGGACCTCCCCTAAAGACTTCATTTTAACCTAATCATCTTTAAAGACGTTACCTCCAAAAACAGCTATGTTTTGAGGTACTGGGTAATAGGAATTCAACATATGAATTTGGCAAAGACATAATTCAACCTATAACAAAGGTTACGTTTTTAAACTATTTAAAAAATTCTTAATAGTACTTTAAGCATTCAAATATCCTATATCTTTTTATTAAAATGACACTAGACTCACCTATCCAAATTAATAGTGTTCTCTGTGAAATAGCACACCCTTCATTGATTCATTCACTTACTTAACAACTATTGGACATTTATTTTTGCAAGGTTTTTAGTTTAGCAGCACAAGGGATACCAAAGTAAGTCAGATCCGATCTCTTATAAGAGAGTTTCACTGAGAATAAGAGCTAAGAGTTTTAGCACATGATAAAGCTCTAACAAGTCTGACACATGGCTTGTCTCACTTGGCAAATACATGGAGTTGAAGAGCATGGCTGCATCTTTTGCTTCTAAGGGGTGATGATCCACAGAAAATTATTAATGATTAACCTAAACTTAAGCAATGAGAGGTTGTTACTTTGTCCTGGCAATTTTTTGCCTTGACTTTCTATATAAATTGCTTGCAGGATTAGTATAAAGCAGTAAGTAAATGATCATTTCTTTATGGATAAGTTATCCTGCTCATTTGCCAAAATAGGAGGACTAACTTTAGTCTAACCTGAGACTCCTTAATGAGAAGTCCTAACTGCTATCCCTGGAATGTTCTGTGCATCTATCTATCTATCTGGTCCTCCATTGGCTATAAGGGACTTCCTGTGTGTATAAAGTAAGCTTAAAAACAATAATTTATGCAAGAGTTTCTTTACTCTGTGCCTCTCACAGGCAATTTTCTATATTTTGGCATGACTGTTGCTATATTGTGGCCCAGATATGAAATTTAGCCACCTTAAACATTGCTAATACTAGAAAGCATTTGGGTAAAAAATAATCTAAATTTTAGGGTTTTCCAACCAAAAGAGTATTCTCTGCAGCAAAGACTTTTTATGTTTATTATGTTTATTTATTGATTATTGATTATTATGTTTACTTATTTATCATTTATCATGTTTATTTATTTATTTATTATGTTTCAGTATTAATTGTATTTACCAACAGACGGTTCTTACTCTTTTTCAGGAAAAAGAAATTCAAGGGTCATTTGTCATTCCCGACAGCAATGCTGAGCACTGGGGATTTACACTCTATTATTCCCTTACCATCATTTTAGAGAGGCTTTTTAAAGGTAGAAATTTAAAAAGGTTGCATGTGGTAATGTGGGAAAAAATAGATTTGGACAAAAATGTGCAAACATTGTTTGAATTATCTGCCTCCATCATTTTAAGACCTGGATTGACTGGGAAGGACTGAAATTCTTTAAGTCCTAGTTCTTCGTGGATAAAACAGAAACATTATCGACTTCCACACAGAATGGTGCCTTCTTGTGGGGATTAAACGAGTCAATACACATAAAAACATCTCTCTCTCTTTTGATATCTCTAAGCATCCACATATGTATCTGCTTATGTATGTGTCCCCACTATTCAACCAGGTCCTAGCTGTAGCCCAAAAATTTGTAGTCTAGTTTGAAATGAAGTATATAATGAAATCTTATACTAAAAAATATTTTTAAAGCTACATGATTAGATACCCTATGATCTTACTCTCTTTTAGAGTATGATCTAAGCCTGAGCCAGGCTGACACTCTGACAGCAGGATATCTAGGCAGTTGGAGATAGGGAGCTCACATACTCTCCGAGACCCTCACTGACTACCAATATATACATTATCCTTAATATTCAAAATAACCTTGAAACTTAGGTTTTGTTACTCTAATTACAGAGAATAAGAATGTGAGGCTCAGAGAGGGCAGGCAACTTGGTTAGCAAAACAGAGAGATCCACCTGGCCCCACGTTTGGCTTCCTTCCAGTAGGCTATGCTATCCTTACTCCACGACATAGTGCAGTGTATGCTACTCTGTGGGTGTCGTCATGGCAGAAAGATGAACTAGACCTTTACAAAAGGGTAGAATTTGGGCAGGTCAAGAGGAGAGAGAGGATACTTCAGGAGATGAGATAGTGAGCTAAGGCATGGAGAGGGAAACATGCAAAGAATATTTAAGACTGCTACAGACTGATCTCACTAGAGATAAACTGTGTGGAGGAGAAGCAGAAATAAGACCCGGAAAGTAGACCAGGGCTAATTTTGGAGGCCTTGAATGCCAGACAAATGGTGTCATTAGCTAGCCTGTACAAAAAATGAGAATTTACAGAAGAACTACTGTGCTGCACTGTAGAGAGATCAAGACATCAAACAAACAAACCAACAAAAACCCATAAAGCAAAACCAGCAAAAAAACAGCCTCTGTCTTTGTGAGGCTAAGGGCCTACAGTGACCCCATTGTATGGAATCAGCTCTGGGGCTTTGCTGGACTGTCTGCGTGGAAGTTGCAATGACACATGCAAGGGGGTTATACTTGGACCCCCTATTATGGGCACAGAATTTGTCAAGAAAGTCTTTATAGAGGAGATGGTCTTATTCTGGAAGCCAAAGGCAGTGAAGAAAGGATTTAAACAGCAGAATTATATGATAAAAATACCATGTTCAAAAGAGTAACTCAATAGCAGCATATGGCAGTCACAACGTGATGGCCAGACAGTGGGAACTGAAGCTCAGTAACTAGGGGACCATTGCAGTCGTCCAGGCAAGAGGAGGGGATATGAAAAGGCAGGAAAACATGAGGTTCTATGCTGAAAATCTGAGGGGGACCTGAAGATTGTTCACAAAGGTGAGGAGAGAGGAGGATTCAGTGAGACTTCTAAAGTCCCGGGTTCAGATAAATGGAAAAATAGCATTGTCCCAGAGAGAGAGAGAGAAATGTGAGTTCCACTCAGGAGAGCTGATGTAAGCAGAAAGGGGAGTTAAGATTAGCCAGGCTGACACTCTGACAGCAGGATATCTAGGCAGTTGGAGATAGGGATCAGGAAGAGGAGGGGCTTACATTTCTGCAGTGGTCCAGCACCTATCTGTTTCACAAACCCAAAAAACGAGAACTTGACTTCTGCCAGACACTCAAAATTGATAACGTTATAAATTGTGAAAGCAAATATATGATGACAGCACAAACAATAATAATAATGAAAGCTAATGTTTGTTGAGGCCTCTTTATGTATCAGGCACTGTGTTAAGTGTTTAACTGTACTACTGGTATTATTTCAATTAATCCGTATTATCATTATCTCCATTTTACAGATAAGGAAACTAAGCCAACAAAAAGAGAAACCAACATGCTCAAGATAATGCAGTCAATGAGTGGCAGAGTCTGAGGTAAAACCTAGAGAGAATCTAAACATGGACTTTCCAATATGGCAGCCGTGAGCCACGCAAGGCTATGAAGACTTGAAAAGGGGCTAGGGCTATTGAAGAACTAAATTTTTAGTCTTATTTAATTTTCACTAATTCATACCTAAATGTTAAAATCTATCATTGATTCAGTCACTGGAGAACGTTTAAGTACATTTGGAACAACCTGAGTAAGTGAATCTACACTTCCAATTGTAAATTTTATGAAACCTAAATACAGATCAAGGACAATTAATGAAAAGTTAGCATCCAAATTGATATGTATATAAAACACACACAGGATTTCCAAGACTTTGGGATGGGGAAAGAATTTTAATTATCTCAATGATAGTTTATTCTATATTGACTGCAAATTGAAATGATATTTTTGTATAGGGAGCCAAATAAAATACATAGTTGAAATTAGTCCTGCCTTTTTAAAAATTCTTTAAATATGGTACTAGAAAATTTCAAGTTACAGTTGTGGCTCTCCTCATATATCTATTGGCCAGCACAGGCGTAAATATACTGATAAATAAACAAATATGAGGTCAACTGCATGACAAAACAACTGACATGGTTAATGGGACATAGGTTATTCCTCTTCATGTTCTGGGTTCCTATTTTTTGAGGACGTCTGTAAAGAGTACCGAAATTGTCTTAGTTCAGTGGAACGGTGAGCCCCAAATCTGATGGCACTGCTGATCTCCCTACTCTTTTGTCTATGTCAGTCTTTCCACGGTTTGTAGGGAAAAAAACTGTAACTACCTTCTGGTTATGTGTGTGTCTTAGATTTCTTTACTTCACAAAGGTGAATTATTTTGCTCACAGTTATTTTCTATCTTCCAACCACGGCTCAATCTTCACATCAGTCTCAATCTCGAACCCAGAAGAGAGCTCAACTACAGCCTCTTGGAGCTGTTCTGAGAAAATAATAACTAGAAAACTAGGAGTTATTTGATATCAACACACAGCCTTTTATGCTGGATTTTTTCGGAGGGAGGATTATAGTCTGAGAGTGTGCACACTCATAAATGGCATGTTTGAGAACTGTTGATAATAATTCAGATGTTTGCTCTTCTAAGAGTTATATGTGTGATAGATAAAAGGTAGAGGATTTTAACTAAATGGAAAAAAAAGGATGATAGCTAAGCACTTGTGAATCTTTGGGTATTGCAAAAATTAAGGCAGCATCATTTATCAAGAAAAGAAATCTAAAATTCTACCAATTTTCAGGCATTCAGTGTATATAAAGCAATATGTCCCCAAAGTTAGAATCACCCAGATGTTTTAAATTGGTCAGAGTAAACATTTGATTCATCACAGATTCACCAAAGTCAGAAGTAGAAAATTCACATCTCATGGCAAGCTAAGGGGAGTAGTGTTTTTGCATTCTTTGCCAGCTGCCTTGACATACTTAGCATCTACCTCACAGAGTAATTCAGGTCAGTGGATTTGGAGCCAAACGCTGTCACAGGAAACTGAGAAAACCATATTTTCATATTTATACATGTATGGAATATTTCATCCTCCATGAGATCTTCCAATTTTTGAAAATACTGTATTTTAGGTCTCTGTGAGACAGATAAACTGATCTACTTCACTCCTTCCTAAAGTCTAGTTATTATTTTAAAGTATTGACTAAGCATCTTCTGTGACAATTCTCTACAAAAGAGATCTTAAGCATAAACTCTTCACAAATTTTAATTGTAAGTTATATACAATACATACCATATTAAAAGTATGAATGGAATGCCAAAATGCCATAATCTATGGTTACAGCAGTGAGGTCCTCACATTACAAGGCAAATGAAAATTAACTTGCCTGGGCAAATGAAAAGAGAGCTTCAGGAAAAAGATAAACAAATCCATTAGAGAGGACATTAAATGCATTTGAAATGGCCTCAATAAAATAGGTAAGCTCCCGGGAAAATAATGTATCTACCGATAAAAGTTTTGCTTTCAGAACTACTAAATGGGAATAACACAAATACCCACATCTAGTCTATTGAATTTCCAGGAAGAAATGTTTATTTAAAAAGAAAAGCCTGTTTCAACATTTTTTTTTTTTTAACAAGAAACACAGTACAAATGATAGAACACAATCTCATAGCTAATTCTCACTGTGCGACTACAAACTTCTTTCTGGTGACTGGGGAATGACACGCTATTTTTTGTTGATCCCTTCTCTATTCTCTTCTGTGATTCCAAAATCAGGTAATTCCATCCATAATCAACAAATCCTTATCTATCAGACCAATTTTGGTTGATATCTGGAAATTGTGCCACTTAAACAAATTCTCATTTAATATTTATTGCTGACCAAGTAATAATAGCGTTGGGTCAGTTGTGTCTTATTAACATTCACTTTTTGTAAGCATTTGTTGGTGTCAAACATTTCAGGATCCAATAGGACCATCTGACTTGAAATTAATGGTCAGTTTAAAAATGAATACCATTTCACAAAGCATTTGCAGTTTATGTATCTTACAATTTAGCCAGCATCTGAGAAATCTCAACAATAAAATATTTAGGAACAAACTATGATTTATTTTGTATGTTCTGCAAATTATTTATCTTCTATTCAAACTGCATTTAGAGGTCTGCATGATATATTAAAATGCTCTGAATTACAAATAAATAAAGAAATTGATTGTGACTTTGGGGGGGAGTTTTGTTAAATTAAGTCTAAATCCCACATGCAGATATTCCTAAGGGATCTTTCCTTGGCCCTCTTCAGTTTTCATCTCCAGTTCTGACTTCTTCCTCTTGGTTTGAAAATTGTTGGCTCATCTTGATCTATTTGTCCTGACAAATTCTCAAGATCAGCTTATCCATCAATAAATCATTACCTTTCTTCTCAAACCTGCTCCTCCTCTTTCTAGTTCTATTACTTTAAAAAAAAAAGATTTTATTTATTTATTTGACAGAGAGAGATCACAAGTAGGCAGAGAGGCAGGCAGAGAGAGGGGGAAGCAGGCTCCCTGCTGAGCAGAGAGCCCGATGCGGGGCTTGATCCCAGGACCCTGAGATCATGACCTGAGCCGAAGGCAGAGGCTTTAACCCACTGAGCCACCCAGGTTCCCCTCTAGTCCTATTACTGTTCATTGTACAATTCTCTTGCTAGAAATCCAGGACTCACTGTGGTTTCCAGGAACCATCATGGAAACCACGTTCTCTTTTCCATTCTTACATAAGTTTTCAACTCTTGCAAAT
>CM053607.1:94269121-94309587 GCA_028646535.1 Procyon lotor | reverse complement strand
TATACTTACCACCAACATCATTCAATTCTCAAATTGAATATATGGATGTTTATAAACATAGGTACATCTTTTAATGATACAGAGATAAAAACTTCACTTGGGTCATACCTTATTCATTTAAGTTCTAACATCAACCTTTGTGGCAAAAATCTAGTATAGTTAATATTACCACGGAGAATCCCTTAAACAACCCAAGTGTAAGGCAAGCTGTTAACACTGTGGCAGGTCTATGGGAACCGAGATGGGGAAAGAGCATATCCCATCTCACACTAGTGGACATAGATCCATCCACTGTGGTGGCACATGAAGAAAGTGGAACTGCCCTATCATACTGCTATTTCTCTCTCATCTATTTCTTCCCTTCTGTGTAGTATGTATATTTGAATTTGCATCGTTAAGTATTCAGACAGTGAAACTCTATTGAATTGTTCTTTTATAGCATGTCCTTAGTCACAACAGCCTGGAAAGAAGAATGGGTCTGTCTAAATCTCATTAGTCCTTGAGTAACTTAATACCAATCATCCTTGCACTAACTTAAATCCAGATCTGACATGGAAAGTATAGCGAGGTATAGTCAAAATAGCAATTTAGCATTAAAAACTGCCAGTAATGTGAAGGTTAAGAGAAAGAAGGTCATTCTCTTACTCTGCTTTTAGGTGATTTTGAAGCTATCCTGGAGTCAGAGACAATGGTCACCCCAGGGCTGGAATGTCCTACTTCCACAGAACTCATCATACTCAATTTCTGACTTCTCTCAGCCTTAGGATTCTAATTACTTTTTCTCCAGAGGGAAGAAAACTTTACGAACAACAACAACAAATTGTGTATATATATTATATAAATATATATAGAAAGAGCGACACATAAATATATATAAATATAAATCAGAGTGAAGCAAAATCTCTTGCAAGTCAAAATGACTAAGAACTCCCTTGGTAGCAGAGTATGACTCCAACCACAAGCAAGAGAAAGGGAAAACAGGATTGTGTTATACTTGGTGTCACAGCTACTGGATTCCTAAGAGAGAGAAGGGGTGAAAGAGAAAGAGAAAGAAAGAAAGAGAAAAGGGGAGGGAGGAAAGGGAAGAGAAGGGAAGGGACAAAAAGAGGAACTCTAAGAGAATGGAAAACTGCCAGTATTCTTGACTTTCAAGTTATATACAAGAGGAATTACCATGGTAACATCAGTATCACAAAGCTCATCTTACATCGGACACCGGTATGTATTATTCAGAAATAACAGCACAGGGGCAGCTGGGTGGCTCAGTCAGTTAGGCATCTGACTCTTGGTTTCAGCTCAGGTCATGATCTCAGTGTTGTGAGATCGATCCTGTTGCTGGGCTCCGGTGTTCAGTTTGGAGTTTGCTTGAGATTTTCTCTCTTTCCCTCTCCTTCCCCCTCTGCTCCTCTCCCCACTGGTGCACTTGCTTTCTCTCTCTCTCTCTCTAAATTTTTAAAAGTCTTAAAAAAATAAAGAAATAATAGTACAAACAAAAGTACATATTTTGAATTAAACTGGCAGAGGCCAGAGGGAAATCACAAATTTGGGAAAATTGTATGCCCAGCATAAGAGCAAGTTGAATAATTTGTGACTGTTCAACAGATTTTGAGGATTCTATAGCGCTGTGTGTATGTGTGTGTGTGTATTTTTTTTCTAACTTTTGCCTGGATTAAAAATCAATACTAAATTCTACATACTTAACAGTAATTTCTCATGTATTATGATAAACTGAAGGCTACATGTTTATGAGATAGTTTACTGTGAATTTCCATAAAAATCATAAGTTCAGACTTCAAGAAATCTTAGGGGAATTTTAAATATTTTCCTCATGCATATTAGGCTAATTGATTGTTTTCTGACTTACTCATTGATCAGAAAGAAACACCACAGAGGTGGAATCTCTCCCCAAGTATTTTTATACTTGGGGTCAATTCTAAAACTTTGGAACTGAGTACCTACCACCCAAATGGTCTTATAATTTACTGGTATTAGAGAAAGGTGAATGCTACTGTAGCAAAGAAACCAACCAACACACATACAGCCATTCTGGGTAGAGTCTATGGAACCAGTGATGTGAAGATAAATTAAGAAGCTCTAATAGTATATCACCTTCATAAGCAGTATTAGTTAAGACACGTGGAAGTGACTGACAAAAGAATTTAATAGCAGATAAAGGGAATTCAGTAATGATGGAAGAAGCTGAGATAAAGGCAGGTGAGTAAGGTGATTCTCGTGTTTCTGGTTTGGATAAGCGCGTTGTAATCAATTAAGTTTCCCAGCCAAGTAACAGAAGAAAAGGAATAGATTTTTTTTTTAAAGATTTATTTGTTTGTTTGTTTGTTTATTTATCTGTCTGTCTGTCTATCTATTTATTTATGAGAGAAAGAGAGCGTGTAGGAGGAGGGGCAAAGGGGAAGAGAGAGAGAGAGGGAGAGAGAGAAAGAAGTTGATTGAGTCAAGCATACTCCTCGTAGAGCGCAGGGCTGGATGAGGGGCTCGATCTCAGGAACCTGAGATCAGGACCTGAGCGGAAACCAAGAGTCAGATGCTCAAATGCCTGAGTCACCCAGGCGCCCCCAGAAAAGGAATAGATTTTAAGAGTAAAACAGTAAGTTCAATTTTGGCCATGAAAACACCCTGATTTCAGGCAGTGAGTATCACTTTTAAATGAGAAGAGTGGTCAGGGCTTGAGATGCAGGTTTGGAAGTTGCTGAAATGAATTTAATATGTTTTCCAAAAGTTACACACTTATTTAACTGTTTCTGATTACTTTCTTATTCCTAGTTGGAAAAGTGAATTTCACAAGAATTGCTTGAACGCCTATTATATGTCAGGCCCAAGTACAAAGCACTTGACACACTGTTATTTAAACACAGGCTTGGGCTCTGTTCCTATGGTCCCATAACTGAGTGTGGAAGGAGGCTGTTAGGCCAACAAAATACGTAAATATGTGATTACAATTGTGAGAACAGCTGAAAAGTAGACAAGTGCAATAAAAGTATATAAATAGATGCCCAACATTGTTTGGGCATTTAGGGACTATTTCCCTGGGGATGTTAAGGCCTGAAGGGTGAGTAACACCATGTGCCACCAAGAACCACATGAATGGAGCCCTGACCGCCTTTTAAAATTCAGAGTACATTCCACCTTGTCTGGGAAGCTGATTATCCTTCCCTAGGATAGGGAACTTCCTTCTCATCATCTCATCACGAGAAGGAACGTCCTTCTCATCAAACTTTTCTCCAGGGTACCTCTCCTTCTCATGACTGGCGGAACTACCTTCTTCATTGGGGAACCTTCCTCTTTGGGCCATAGAAAACATAGCATGGTGGATCCAGTCCAAGGTCATCGCTCTTGTTCCAGAGGCTTTTGGTAGTTTGACTGACCACCACTCTTTTTCGCTTTTGCTTCTTTCAGATACTCTATACTCATCTATAAACTGTTTGATAATGAGGCGCTATCCTGAACCTGGAATGCTTTGTCAGAATTCACTACTTCATTTATCACAGTTTCCAAAGTAAAATTAAAAGTGGGAATAGAAGCTTTCCTCTTTCTGCGCCAGTTTACCTGCGTAAATAATTTTGCTCCGTGCGAGAGCTAAGCTATGGAAAACTAGAAAATAACAGCACCAAAACAACAACAGCAACAATGCAAAAAATTCAAAGTGTTAAGTAATTTAATATCTCTAATTGGATGTAGAAATGTGACCTTAACGCATTAAGGTCACTGTGATTACTTTGTAGAATTAGGATGTAAACATTCTAAGTATTCTCAGTGGTCCCATTCTACTCCTTTCGGCATGGGTACAGTTAGGTGATGGGCGAATGCAAAAGGACAAAGGCTAATGTTTATGACTGTTTTTATTTGTCCTTTGCTGTGGGCAATGGATTGGAAAACTGACATTTATTTTAAACTTTGGTTGGAAGATATTATCTACTGTTTATTTCAAAGTTTTAAAATCCTAAATCATAAATAAGACACTCGTAATGTTCTTAGATCACATTTCCAGTGAATAAATTAAAAAAACTGTTTCTCTCCATAATGAAATGTAGTCAATTCATCTTTAAAAAAGAGCCATCTCCCTCCCTATCTTCTCCACTTTGTCTCTGCCATTCTCCTCCCTGTCTCACTATGTTTCAGACACCTTATCTTTTTAGTTTCTTTAATGCTCACATCAGGGCTTGATTCTCCACAGAACGTGTTGCTCATCTCCAGGCCTCATCATCCCAAGGGGAACATTTTCCAAATGTGCAGACTACATTAGGTACCTATTCATATACTCTTAGTGGGCCTTTGCCTCCTTTTGTGCAGTTCGCACAACCGTAATCACATATTTATGTATTTTGTAATTGCAGTGAAGCTGTCCGTGTCAAGATTTTACACCACTTGCTTCTACTAGGATAGGGCTTAAGTCTTTTCATTTGAATTTATGTCACGTGCCATACCCAAACTATTCTCCCTAAAACAGCTGTTTCCCTCCCACCATTCTTAAGGAGCAGGACAGATACGAAATATACAAATGCTTAAGGTTCATTTGAGAAAGTCTGTGATAGACGGGTAAGAAAAGGAAGAGCTGCCAGCTGAAGGAGCAACTCCCATTTGGAAACAGGGAATTAGATCTAAGGCTTAACGAAAAAGACCTCAGGAGCAGTTGGGGTTAACAAAATGCGGGGAGATGGGAACTGTACGCAAAATCAGAGGTATGATCAGTACTTCTTACATCTAAAATGCAGAGTATAATGGGTGATGAGCAAAATTTACAAGGAGAGAGAGATCAGAAAGGACTAGATCATCATCATTTGGAATTATGACTTTTTTTTGGTAGGCAATGAAAACTTACCGCTATAGGCATGGGGTATCATGACGAAATTTTAGAAAATAAATCTGTGGATGATGAGTCAGAACAAGGATGACAGTAGAATCAAGATGCCAATTATGAGGTTAGCAGTCTTTCAGGCAAAAGAGCACTAGAGCTTGGCTTAGGGTGGCATAGTGGGGATAACAACAAAGGGAAGAGGGCAGAATGCACCTGCCCCAGCTACTGGTGGAGCAGTTAGGCCAAAGGGGGGAAGCATGGAGGAGGACTTCTTGGTTTTGCCATGGATTGCTGAAGAAACGGAAGATGGTGAGACCTCTTGGGTCATTTTAGTTTCAAATATATTGAACTCAAGTTCTCTGGAGGAGTTCTTTGGATCATAGGCCATTGGATGTACTACTCTGGAACTGAGGAGAGAATGAGGAAGCTAGAAATCAGTTCTAGTTTGAACTGTTACCAACAACAATTTTTATCTAGGTTTGAGGAGGGTTAGAAGCAACCCAAAGATAATAAGAAATTTTATTTAGTGAAAAGATGGACTTTTCATTAAAGAAAGCACTCCCCCTGACTCAGAGTTTGCCCTTGACGAAAACATGCTCTTTGCTATCAGGATGGGCTGCTTATAGGGAACACATACATGGAGCTCACACACTCACAGTCAGTGTGCCTGGGCTTGTCGGTGAGGGGGTGGGGGGCAAGGGGCCTGCAGAGCTTCATTATACCAGGCCAATAGTACGATCACTTAATATTTGTTATCTTCTGTGTAATTTCACCTTGTATTTTTCACTTCGCTTTGAAAAGCAGATCAATGTTTAGCACCTAGCCTGGAGCTCTAAGAATGTATTAGATCATTTATTCTACTTTCTGTAATGAAATCTCAGTAGTACCTCTACTGAAAGAATAATAGGCCCTGACAATGCAATAAAGCCACTAATTCAGACATATCAGAAGGCTGGACAGTGTGAATCACAGAATACTTTAGGCCATTTTAAAAGTGTGGCACGTGTCTTTTTTTAACCAGGCTGAGGGTGTTATCTATTGGTTACTATGAGAAAGAGGAGAGAAAGTGTTTTTATGAATACATAAAAAGTATCAATAGTCTGTATATAAACAAAGGCTTTTGGAGAGCTTTGAAGTACGCCCCAACTCAATCTGTTTACATAAGGTTTCTCAGTTTCAGGACTATGAGATTTGGGAGTCAAATAACACTTTGTTGTAGAGGCCTCTCTATGTGTTGTATGCTATTTAACTACACCCCCGTCCTCTACCTTTCTTAATGCCATTAGCTGCCCCCCAATGTATGAACATCGAAAATGTCCCTACACCTTGCCAAATGTCCCTAGGGGTAAGACTGCCTTACTTGAGAACCACTGGCTACCCTAATCACTTAATTTCCATATAGAATAAAAGACTATAGCAATGCCTAGGTGGTTTAGTCGGTTAAGTGTCTGCCTTTGGCTCAGGTCATGATCTCCAGGTCCTGGGATTGAGCCCAATGTCAGGCTCCTGCTCAGCAGTGAGTCTGCTTCCCTCTCTCTCTCTCTCTCACTCCTTCTGCTCATTCTCTCTCTCTATAAGTAAATAACATCTTTTTTTTTTTTAAAGATTTTATTTATTTGACAGAGAGAAACACAGCGAGAGAGGGAACACAAGCAAAGGGAATGGTAGCGGCAGAAGCAGGCTTCCCGCCAAGCAGGGAGCCCGAGGTGGGGCTCGATCCCAGGACCCTGGGATCATGACCTGAGCCGAAAGCAGACGCTTAATGACTGGGCTACCCGGGCGCCCCAGTAAATAGTATCTTTTAAAAAAATAAAAGACTATAGAAAAGCAAATGCCTGTCTATGGTCTGTTTGAATGGTTATAGATTCCAAATGAAAGAGGTGCTTATTTGATGAAGACTGATTGTTCATAATGTGTAACTGTTTTCTTTGGTACGAAAAGTGGGAAGTATTTTTTTTATACTCTGTAATGCCTCACTCCTGCAGGTTCAGACTCACTGATAAAATACATTTTTATGTACATGAGATCATTGATTATGCAGGAATCATAGTGCGGTTCCTATCCTCCTCCACAGTCATTACTAGCAAATCATTTCTATGGATACAATTTGCTATGTACTGATTTGTGTCTCCCCAAAATTCATATGCTGCATCCCTACTCCCCAGTACCTCAGAATGGGACTGTGTCTGAGACAGGGTCTTTAAAGAGGTAATCGATGAGGCCAATGGGGTGAGCTGTAATCCAGTCTGACTGGTGTTCTTATCAGAAGAGTAAATTGGGGCACACACAGACACCAGGGACGCACACACAGAGGAATGACCACGTGAGGACACAGGGAGAAGGTGGCCAGCTGCAGGGTGAGAAGAGAGGCCTCAGGAGAAACCAATAAGGTTGACATTGATCTTTAACTGCCAGCCCCCAGAGCCGTGAGAAAATAAAGTTCTATTGCTTAAGCCACTCTGCCTGTCATATTGTTATAGCAGTCCCAACACAATAATACAACATTTGAGTCAACGAACAGCTTGACGATTGGTCAGATGTCCAAGTTCGAAACTTTGTAATCCCCCCAAGAGAAATGGGCTAATTAACATACACTCGAACTTGTTATTTTTATTCCTGTCTTTTCGCTTTTTGTATCCTGCTTGTTCCTAATCCCAGAGAGAATAGATAGCATAAGCCCACCTCCAGGATTGAGAGAAAGAAAGGCCTGAGCGTATATGAGAGAAGCAGATGGGAACAAGGAGCTGAGACACAGGGTAGAGGCACTGAATGTCTGGGCAGAGGGCTGGCGGGGACCCAACGATGCACTTGGCTGTGAAAGGCAGTGCGCTAGAGCACAGATGCTTTCCACAACTTTGGGGTGCTAGTGAGCTCTGTCTCCTCCCTTCAGTCTGCCTCGTTTTGTTTTCTATTTTGATAAACATTTCTGTGAGTTTTACATTACATCAGGACAAACAGAACCAGTGCTTACATTTCATAATTGTGGTAACTTATTTAATGATTTTTTGGGGCTTAAATCTTATTTCTTATAGTTGTAAGGCTTTTCCCCCCTCTAGGAGTTCCCCTCTGTCTGCTCCCACATTGACTTTTCCTCCTCCTTTCTACCACATGGAGCTTTATATATATACCTGTGAATACAGAAAAAACTTCCAGGTTCTGCTTTGCTGAACTGGTAATAACAGAAGCCATGATCCCCAACCACTTGAGTCCATAGTCTAAAGTCACTGCTGCTTGTAGCTTCTATAGCTAAATAAGTAAGGAGAACACAACTGATCTGGAAGAATAGCAGAGGCAAGTCTTGCCAAAGACTCAATATGGTAGCCCCCAGGGGAGTGATACATATGCCTGTGCCAAGATGGATAACATACATTTTCTCATCATTTATTTATTAAACAAGCATTTGTCCTCTGATGTATGCTGGGCTCTTTGCTGGGCACTAAAAATATAACAACAAACAAGACAATGATTTACACGATCAAAAACCCGGCAACCTAATTGGGTGAGAAGGGAGTGGAAAAGTCAGATTAAATCTGATTACTCAATTTCTGTGTATTAAATTAAGACATCAAAGTTTTATAAAACAAAGGAAATTGCATTTCAGGAGTAAAAATAGAGCTCTAGAGTTTGTGGAATCTACAAATAATTAAAAGGAAAAAATTAAACTCAGGAATATGGAAAATCACGAGGATCACAGATGGAAGGATGGCCATTCTCTTCAACATTGAGCTTAATTAAGATTTAAGAGTGTTAACTGCTTTGCTAATGTCTTCATTGATGCGTGAAATAAAAATTAAGAACTATTAAATGACCATGTGGTCACACTTCTAATATAGCTAATTTTTATCTTGGAAGTTATTTCCCTGTGTTCTAAGAAAACATGCTGTTCTTTCAATAAGGCATTATAAATAAGGATACATTTGTATTTAAATTGAGCTATATTTTGGGGCGCCTGGGTGGCTCAGTTGGTTAGGTGTCTGCCTTCGGCTCAGGTCATGATCCAAGGGTTCTGGGGTCGAACCCCACATCAGGCCCTCTGCTCAGCAGGGAACCTGCTTCTCCCTTTCCCTCTGCCACTCCTCCTGCTTCGGCTCTCTCTCTCTCTCTCTTTCTCTCAAATAAATAAATAAATCTTAAAAAAAAAATACATTGAACTGTATTTTGCATTTGTGATTAGATATCCTTCTTTAGCCTCCCAATTTAGTAAAAAGTCAAATTTCTTTTTATGACCTCAATTTTATGCTTCACTGAATAGGTTACAATATCAACATATAGCCCTTCTTTTTTAGATTTCTTTCTTTTTCTCTCTCTTATCTCCTGTCCTTCTCTCCTTTTAATAATTAAGAAAGCAATGTCCTTTTCAGCCAAATAGCACAACTGTGACTACGTGACAATAAACTTAACCACGATGTTTTAGACAAATCTTGGATGAGTCCTAGCAATCATTCCTGAAAACTTAACTGTTTAATTTGGGGTAGACTTTAGCGGACCTAGGATGATAATCTATCACCATTCCAGGTGTACTATTTTCTTAGCAGACTAGAAGGAAGTTCAAATAAAATTTTTAAAATGTAAAACTTTAAAAAAAGTTATACAATAAAAAGGCATTCTCTATTTTTCATTCATTCATCCACCTCCTCCAACTATTGTTTTCATTACATGTTCGGTGTCACATCCCTATGGGATAAAAGCTCTAGATATAATGATTTGATAATTACATATCTTTTCACAGAAAGCCATTTCTTGATTTACTCTCTCTAGATAAGCAATACACTATGCTACAAGAAAAGTCGGACCTAAATTTTTACAGTTCAAGGTCTATGGTATAAAAGGCTGGTTAGTGCCAAATGCCTTGCAAGAGTACTTGCTTGCAAAATACACTGAGATGCTCAATATCAAACCTGGGGATGAGTCTGAAATTGCCTGGTTATAATGCAGTATGCTAAGAGTCCACCTTCTATGCATATACACATCAACTTACATAGACATAGGATTCTCTTGACTTATATGGAAAGTCGATTACTTTTACACAGAAAAAAATAAGGTAGTACGAATAGGGATATAACATGTACATGTGGACTTGGCAACTTAATAGCCTTTGTTGTATCACACCACTAATTACTGAAGGAAGTGAGGAGGCAGCAACTGAGACAGGTCCTGGGTCTCAGGAAGTATCTTAAAATCATTGTTAGTTACCGTTAGCCTGTCATAAACTCAGATGGTGTAGAACTGAACATAAAAGCCTTGACACCCTAGGGAAGAGAATAAAATATTTCCCCTCAAAAACATTTAGAAAGTCCAGTCCCATCAAATCATAACCAGTATCCCTCCTCCCCCACCTTTTTTTTTTCTCCATTGAAAAGCTAACCCCATGGCATTTCTGAAGATTTGGAAATTTTTTTAAATCAATAAAATATCTGAATGTTACTTTGTGTTTATAACCAGGTCAAACCCGGCAAAATGTATACTTTCTCTGTGAGTCTGTGTGTGTGTTATTGGAAAAAGAAAAAATAGAAGCATAAGATGATAATGATAATCTTCAAGCAAAATATGTTACTTTTAGAATTTTAGATTTTTCTTCCAAGACTTCATCAACTTAGGAAGAACTGGCATTTTCACAGTAGAATGGAACACCCTTATAAAACGCTCCTGACGTTCACTGTGAAATGCTGAATAAAATGACTTTGTTTAAAACCAAAACTGAGGAATGATTTTTGGATTCAGGAGTCACACATCTCATCCCTGTTCTGACACTGCATAAAAATGCTGGAAGACAGAACAGATTTAGTTATTGCACACCCTCTTTCCTTCTAATGAAAACAATGAGCTTAACTCTGCGATTCCTAATCACACAGCCTGGGTTTGCCTGTGTAGTGTGTGTGTGTTGTGTGTGTGTGTGTGTGTGTGTGTGTGTGTGTACACATGGGTGTGTGGTGTGGGGGTGTATGGAGTTAGCAGAATCCTGGAACACTGATGTACAAATGGCATTTTCTTGAGAGGAAAAATATCTATCCCTGTTCTTGCCTCTATTATGACCACATGAAAATTAATGCTTTTAGTAGAATTTTAACATATTTATTGCACATTGGCCTTGAGGAATGTTACAGGCAGATCATGAGATAATGGACATTGGGTAATAAGACCCATTAAAGAGCCATTAATAAATATACCCATTATTCAGCTAAGTCCTCCTTCACAATATTCATTATGGATGATTCTGATGATAGTACAAACACTAACCATGTTTCAAAATTTTAAAATCTACAGATTCTGAAACCAGACCAGCTTATGCTGAACAGCTAAGAAATATTTTCCAGCTTTCTCTCTTTGGTTAATTTTTTGCCTAACTGTTCAGTAGGCTGAATTTTAAAAGTAATCTCTCACCATGACCCTCCCACCTCAGCAGACCTCCAAAGCAGCTAGCTACCAAAGGGTAACAAAACACAATTTCACTGACAAACAGCGAGAAGAAAGGAAAGCAGTTACCGTCTCCTCTGTGGCTTAATATCAATTGGCTTGTTGATTGCATAAGGCGATCCATGAGCATAAGGGCTTCGGAATCTAGCTACCTTCCCCAGCGTTAGGTACTCACAGCCGGTTGGCAAACTCATTTTATCCGAAAGACAGGAAGTAAAAACAAATCTTAGCAGTCAGACCAGCATTCCTGGGGACGCTGGAAAGAACATGTCAGATAATGGATTTCAGGCATATGCTGCTCACTGGTCGCTGGGTTCTGCTTTTCTTCAAAAGTAAACGCGTGTTTCTCCCGGGCTACATGCGCTACCTTGTTTTCTGTTCATGGATACAGGAAGCTTGTTGCTTATTTCTAACCAGAGTCGTGCTCTGACCAATTATTGGCTGAGCAGATGAAGTAGAAATTCTGTAGCTCCACAAAACCCTATTTCCACTCCACTCAAACCTCGGAGTGGGCAGAGTGGTTTAATCCATTCGTGCCTGATGTCTCAAAGAACATCAACCTCACGTAACAGTGGTTGGGAAATCAGTTATTTACCTATACACCACGCATGCATCTGATAAGGAGGATATAATCGATTATTTGGTATATTTTCAAAAGGGGGAAATTGTTTGTAAAAATGATGATAGATACGTAGAAAATGAGATGGAAATGATTACAGGTGCTTTTCCAGTCTTCTGGTCAAAAAATTGTGGGTTCTTATTCATAAATTACTGTTCACAATAGAACCGAACTCAGCCTCTCAGGGACATAAAAATTGAAAACTATGGCCTTTATACACTAACATTTTGACTTTGGTGCTGACTTTCTTTTTCTTATTAGAAACATTCTCTAAGAAATGCAACTTCTACCTGCTCACTGGATTAAGATCTACTGCAAAATGATAGGATATTCTCTAACAATTGTTTGTGAGTCATTTTTTGGTAACAAGGAGAGATAAACTAGAGAAACTACAAATGATACCAAGTAAGTCCACATAAGGCAGTGGAGGCAGAGCCAAGTTCTAGGTTTAATTCCCCCACAGTTCTCACTAGCCCTTTCGCCATTTCCTAAGGTTCTAGCAACAAAACCGCTGAGGCCCTTGTATGGAGCCTCCAGATAGGAGGAGACCAGGGTACTGTGAATGGTAATTTTGATATTTGAAAATGATTTCTTATCTAGGATTTGAATAAACACAACCTATTTATTTAAGAGTCCGGAACCTGAGCAAACACACAGTTGCTGAGGGAAAGCCATATTCTATTGTGTAGTAGGCCAAGTTCAGACACTGTTTGGTTTAAATAATAGACGTCATTTAAACTCCGAATTTTTCTTAAGTTCAAAAAGGAAGATGGCTTTCCAGTTCATAATAAGCATTTCTGTCCAGTGATTCTCTTTTTTATGTTATCTTTATTATGAAATGATGTATGCTCATTTTAACATCTCAAATGACACCG
The DNA here is from genome assembly GCA_028646535.1 of Procyon lotor. NCBI lineage: Eukaryota > Metazoa > Chordata > Mammalia > Carnivora > Procyonidae > Procyon > Procyon lotor. Next base: position 94,296,863 of record CM053607.1, on the reverse strand, counting down.
AGGTATACAAATAAGTAATGCTCGTCTTTTCCTTCCTATTAATCCTACCTTTTCTTTATGCTCATTATATCAATGTATACGTAGACACATAAGATAGACACAGACACACACACTGACACCTGTCTCCTTCCTTTTTGTGCAAACTAGGCTTATGCCATACAGAATCCTAAGTATTTTTGTACTTAAAAAAATCATAGACAATTTTTCCATTAATGCATAGAGATCTAGTGCGTTCTTTCTAATAGTTACGTAAGATTCCACAGAATAGATGCGTTATTTATGTAGCCAATCTTTTTAAAGATTTTATTTATTTATTTGACACAGAGAGAGAGACCACAAGCAGGCAGAGAGGCAGGCAGAGAGAGAGGGAGAAGCAGGATCCCTTCTGAGCAGAGAGCCCGATGTGGGGCTTGATCCCAGGACCCTGAGATCATGACCTGAGCCGAAGGCAGAGGCTTTAACCCACTGAGCCACCCAGGCGCCCCTATGTAGCCAATCTTTTACTGGCAGACATATAATTCTGAACTCCTATTAACAATAAACACATTCATTAATACATTTTCTTACTGGTTGGGTGCTTTTATTTCTGGAATTAGGTTGCAAGATCACAAACTGTCTACACTCTTCCCTTTAACAGGCTCCAGCAGCTTACCCTCTTACAAGTCATGCAGAAAGATGTCCATTTCCCTACACTCTTGACAACACTATCTATTGATGTTCAAAGCCAGCTCTCCAAAATGCCCAGGGATTGCACACAGTTCCTGGCTAATAGGAAATTGTTATTAAGGTGCCTACAAAGGGAAGAGCAGCCTATCTGAACTAAAATCTACCAGCCAAAAGTCTAGACAGTACCTCAAAATGAGGAAAAAATCTAATCAAAACATAGAGAATTTGCTGCTTAATTTGCATAATTGAAGAAGATAAAATAGGGAGGAAATCCCTGCTATGTTTCTACTCTTTCTTAATCGGGATTATAGATCATAATTTGGGGCAAGTCACGTAATTTTACAATGTGGAAGCAGTGTTTAATGACTACCACTTAATTGTGATGCACAACTGTGTATAATTTATAGTTTTGAATTTACGAGGCCCTTTGGACCTACTGCCTTGTCTGAGAGTTCTAAGAACAAATGTGCAGTATTTTTATCTGTAAAGTAATGTAGGGGTCTTTGTTCAATATTAGAGAATAAGATGTTTATGCTTCACATAAGAATTTCCTAAAAAGGAGAAAAATAAAAAATTGAAGACATAAACCTCAATGGGAGGGAAATATGTGTCCTCGGATGGGTAAAATTCCTTGGTTTTCTTAACAGGGACATTTTTGCTTGTACTTGGTCAATGATTTACCGTGAGCCTGGCAGGTTCTCATGGGTATTACTTATACTTAAATTGGGATGAGAAGAGACTGCTGCTAAAATCCACCCTGCTAAGAATCTAGAATTTGTGAGAACACTGGCCAATTAGCAGGGAGCAGCCTTTGAGGGAAACTCAGATCATCCTGTCTTCCACAATTTCCTTTCTCCAAGGCTAGGTGGAGGTAGTTGGAGACTTTTCCTTTGAGAAAATAAAAACACACTGGAGAACCTAAATTCACATACAGATTAGAAGCATAGTCTGTAGCGGGTTTTCAACAAAATAGGCCTCTAATCACACCAAAGAATGGCCAGGCCTACCCACTGACCTTTTGTTTGCTTTTGCATACTGGGATTTCTGTGGTGGGATGGGCGTAGCGTCCAATCTCACTCATCATTCTCATGATTTGAAGCTCTTGAGAACAAGCAAACAAGGGCAGGTATCACACTAGACTATCTAGAACATCAGTATTTTTTAGTGCACTAGAGGTTGTGTTGTTAGTAATGTCCTCAACAGCAATTAAAAGCAATTGTTAGGAAGCAACATTTTGAGGCCAACAGGTCTTTTCTCATAATTCTAACATTTATTAAAGATGGTTCTTTCAGCTGTTAGCTCTAACCTAGCTAACAGCCTAATTGAGTTTGGCAATTTTAAAAGCTGGAGGAGTTCTTTCAGGCCATGAGGATGTCATCTGTTCATGATCATGTCAGAGAATAAGAACTGACTGAATCATTTCCCTCCTCCCGACACTTTGTGCTCTCTGTCACAGGCACACCAGAGAGCAATAATCCTGGGGTCAAAAACTTGCATATCTTTTTCCATAGTCCATACCTTTCTACTGTTATAATCAAGTGCTCATGAGAAAATTCCATTTGGAAGTCCCACAGGTACCTCATTCCAGCATTGAGAATGTAATTCACATCCATTCTCTTTCTCTACCCTCAAAACGCTTTTCTTTCTATGTTCTCTGACACTATCCCATTCAGCCAGCCATAAGACAATCACTTATAATCAGGCCACAAATCCTAGAGATATGAATGCTAAAAAAAAAATTATGTTAAAAAGAATATATTGCATTATTATAAAACTACGATAATGCTATATTATTGCAACATTATATTAACAATAGTATTAATGGTAACTGAATACTAGCTAGTATCAATCAGATAATTTTTATAGTGCTGGATATTGTTAATGATAGCAATCTGCTCCTTTAATCTTCATAAAATTATATGAGTTGGACACAGTTGTTATGCTCATTTTGTACATGACCAAAACAAGCCAAAGGAGAAATGAGACACATGCCCCAGGTCACACAGCATGTTAAGTGGTGGAGTCAGAGTTAGGAACCAGTTAATCTGGCTCCAAAGACCAGACCAAATTATCCCTCTCTACAGATTGTAATTTCCTTATCATCTCTTATTTATCTCTTCCTCCCCGTAATTTGTCTAGAGTTAATACTTTCAGCCTTCTCCTCCTTAATTCTATCCTTCACTTGAATGCCATGTGGATCATTATAAAATGGAAATCTGAAAATGTGATTCTCTTTGCTTGGAATCATTCAATGGCTCCCTATTTCTTTAGCGATGACATTTAAAATTTAAGTTCCAGAGCTTAGCATAGGGATTCCCTATGGTCATGCTCTGACTTCCTCTCCTGTGTCTGCCACAAGTAACCCTGGTAATGCCGTGCGCATAGCCTACTCATTCACACCACTGGCCCCTCAAAAGACCATAAGCCCTCCTGACCAGAACATTTCTGCCTCCCTTCTATGAGTGGCCTTTTCTAAGTGTCATCTCTACCCTGAAACTTAGTCTTCATTCCTCAGTTTTCTTTAGATGCCTCTTACCTGTTTCCCCCTCTGCATATGACTAGGGCATATTATTTCATGGATGTTGATATATTTATAACTCCACACCATGGAACTATAGTTTCTGGAGGGCAGATAGTCTGCTTTATTTGTACCTTGCAGTACCAGCGCCCAGAACGACACTTGCTTGTTAAGTAAAGCAGCTGAAATTACAAGGTGCTGGATGTTCCAAAGACCTGCTTAATTCTCTCCTTAACTCCCTCATTTTAGCTACTCCTCCAGAATAATAATAAAAGTATCTGCCATCGGCATACATTGGAGGTAGAGCCACTTGTCACTGTATGTTAGCAAACAGAAATATTTCACAAACAGCACCCACTATGAGAGCACCGTCCCTTCTCAGGAAGCGAGGGCACATATGGATTTTAGTTGGAGTTGATGGAGATGTGTCTGTTTGGGCTGACAATTTTAGTTCAGTAAATAAAAAGTATCAACAGTAGTTATTCTAGCACTTGTGTAAGTTTGCAATTATGGCTTTATTTAATCATGTTCTATGCTTTGAGAATAGACAAATTCAAAATTAATTAATTAATCAATTTGCCCTACTAAGGGGTAGCTACTTGTTTTAATACATTTGACTTTTCTGATAACCCATTTCTTTTTTTTTTTTTAGTATTTTATTTATTTATCTGAGAGAGAGAGAGAGAGAGAGAGAGAGAGAGAGACAGAAGTACCCAGAGGGAGAGCATCAACAGGTGGGGGAGAGGGAGAAGTAGGCTCCTTGCTGAGCAGGGCGCTCTACAGAAGTAGGATTCAATCTCAGGATTCTGGGATCATGACCTGAGTCAAAGGTAGATGCTTAACTGACTGAGTCACCCAGGTGCACCTCTGATAACCCATTTCTTAAATACTGAACATATAACATTTCACACAGTTTGTATAAAATGGCTTCAATCAGAATGGAATTTCAGAAGTCCACAGTGCTTTCCAAAATAGTGAAATATCCTTAATGCCCAAAGGCCTAAATAAAATGTGGAATATCCACATAATGTGAATATCATAAACCCCTTAAAGAAACTGTGTTGAATACTTCTTTAAGGGGTGCCTGGGTGGCTCAGTCATTAAGTGTCTGCCTTCCACTCAGGTCATGATCCCAGAGTTTGGATGAGCCACATAGGACTCCCTGCTCAGTGGGAAACCTGCTCCTCTCTCTCCCACTGCCACTGCTTGTGTTCCCTCTCTCGCTGTGTCTCTCTCTGCAAATAAATAAAATCTTTAAAAAAAAAAGGATTAAAAAAAGAAATACTTCTTTAAGTCTGTACTAAGTTATGCTAATAAGCAACTTATACACATAAACACAGAGAAATATACACATGAATTCCAAAGCCACATACATTGGGGAAATTCTAGGTTAAACAAAGACAGACTTTACAAGGAAGCAGGACTTCTCAGAGTTTTTATTATGCTAACATTTGCTCTGAATTGTCAATAAAATACAGATAGAGTATATAGCGTTCTCCATGGGAACTTATGAAGATAAAACATCTCATGTGATACTCTGGGAATTATGTTTTTAAAATAATACTTAAGAAAAAAAGAAATACAAAAAAATAAAATAAAATAATACTTAAGGACATGGAGAAAGATTCACAAACATCAACTTAGTAAAAAATTAAGCTATAAGACAGTATAACAGAATGAGATTATTTTTAACCAGGAAAAAATATATTCATATATTGAAAAATAAGAGAATAAAAAGAATATACATTGAATATAAAAAAATACATGGATAGGAAAAAAAGTACGATTTTAATTTTCTTCTTCTCTCTATGTTATCTAAATATTCTAGAAGTCTCTTGTGTTACTATTTTAATAACAAAAATGGGGTTGTTATTAAAATTTCAAAATCCAGATTTTATCAACTAAAAATAAAAATTATTGATTGTGATCAATTAGCAAATTACACACCAGAGAATAAGAGAAATAGTGATGACTTTTTCTTTGTGTTTGGTGTTTGTGGCATTTTTGCATGTCTTCATGTACAGCTGTAGAAGTAGCAAAGAATTACTCTAATTTGGTTAGTGAGCTAAAAGAGAATATAGTTCTTATAAATAAGGAGGCCCTAAAATCTGGGTATCCTTTGGGGCTAAAGCTAATAAGAAATCACAGTATGGATGAGATTCACAGACCACATAACTGTTTTCAAAAACTTACACCATTAAAGTTTATTAAGGTACTCCCTTATTTATTATTAGGAAATACATATCAATGAAAATAAATCTATAAACTGACAATGAGAGTACTTTGAAAATATACTAAAATAAGGGAGGACAAAAAAAATAGGTAAAAATAAAATAAAATAAGGGAGGACAATAGGACAACTGTAAATACAAATAGAAGGGATAGTGGTCTTGCCAACATCGGAACAAAAATTCATTTATAATAACATCAGTGTTGAGTATTCTAAAACCAACTAGCTTAATTTAGTTATTTATATGGAATTTTTAAAAGATTTTATGTATATATGCATGTATGTATGTATGTATTTATGTAAAGCATGTGATTAGAAGGAGGGACAAAGGGAGAGGGAGAGAATCACAAGCAGACTCTCCGTTGAGCATGGAGCCTGAAACGGTGCTTGATCCCACGACCTTGAGATCATGACCTGAGCCAAAATCAAGAGTAAGAAAGTTCAGCATCCTGAGCCACCCAAACACCCCATGGTGTTTCTTAAAGAATAATTATAAAGTGAAATATAGTGAAAAGTGAAAAAGCTTAATACCTCCTTAAGAAGATACAACTCTCCCTGATCTGACTGAAATTCAGAAGCAACTTCCTGATCTATAATTTGGCTTCTTAAGTAGAGTTATCTAGAAAATAGAAGTCACATGGAAATGGTGTTTTTCTTAGATCAGTTATATCTTCAGTTACAAAGGACATAATTTATACATCATAATGGATTTTAGTTGGAGTTGATGGACATCTTTATACGTTATGATGTATAAATTATTTATAATGTATAATTATTTATAATTATATATGTATATAATATATATGTATAATGTATACATTATACATAATGTATACATGATGTATAAATACATTATGATGTATAAATTATTATTCACTTGGAAATTTTATTAGCATGACTCAGTTACTCAGATTGAGAACACCAACAAGACTCAACTGTATGCCTTTTAGAACTTAAAGAACATAAAGCACCATAAATCAGAAAGTCAGCAGGCCTAACTCAACTTTATAGCAAGGATAACTTTTTTTTTTTTTTGACAGAGAGAAACGATCACAAGTAGGCAGAGAGGCCCACACAGGGAGAGGGGTTGGCAGGGTCCCTGCTGAGCAGAGAGCCCGATGCAGGGGTCGATCCCAGGACCCTGAGATCATGACCTGAGCCAAAAGCAGAGGCTTAACCCACTGGGCCACCCAGGCACTCCTAGCAAGGATAACTTTTTTTTTTTAAAGATTTTATTTATTTATTTGATAGAGAGAGATCACAAGCAGGCGGAGAGGCAGGCAGAGAGAAGAGGAAGCGGGCTCCCCTCTGAGCAGCAAGCCCGATGCGGGGCTCGATCCCAGGACCCGAGATCATGACCTGAGCCAAAGGCAGAGGCTTTAACCCACTGAGCCACCCCGGTGCCCCAAGGATAACTTTTATTTAAGTCAATAAGCTGCTTCATTTTCCAAAAAGGCAATTTGGGGGATGAATGAACCATAGGTTCTCAGCTTCTTGAAAAAAGTTTTATTCATCTAGTAGAGTCCCTATCAGGGGCAATTTCTCTCAAATTCTTATTTTATTTGTTAACTGTCAATTCTTCAAAAACCCAGCAGAAACCTATTGATCACATAAAGTTAAATTTCTTAAACTGACTGTAATAAGGGAAAAGAGCACTTGGACCAGGCATTATTAACACCTTAGAAGAAGCAATCAGGAATGAAAGAAGTTATTTCTACTTGTTCTTAGTTTTAATCCAATCTCATTTTAATCCAAGGACAGGGAATTCTGTTTGTTTCACTTTCACTCCCAATAACTGCCCATGAGGGCTGATAATCTTTTATTAACAAGCCCATCAGATATCCGAAGTTTAGGCTGAGTTAAAGTAGCAATAAAATCAACTGAATAAAATGATGCTCACTCATTGAAATTTCAGGTGGGCCCACACAATTCATATCTCTAAGTTTTTTAGTAAACTGTTCAAATGTTAAATGGAGTGACATTTTGCTTTAAAAGGTATGGAAATGGAAACAAATGAGTTTAATATACATAATAGGCTTTGACAACATGACTTCTTCAACAGATGTCCTATACTACTTCCCACACTTTCATCCTTAAAAAGCAGTCTACTTGCCAAGATATACACTGTTGCCAAAATTCAGCTGTGAAAGAATTTCCAACAGTAGGAACCAGAGGAAAGAATTAAAGCACTTTTAAGCTCATTGCCAAATAACCAAATGTCTTATATGAGTATAAAATCTGAAGGTGAAAAATAACCATGCTGTAAATTCTTTCTCTAGTTGGTCAAGCAAAGAGGAGGTATCTTTGGCAAAGATTGTTCTGTATCCGTTTGCTAGATGATTTTTAAAAAATACATCACTTCATTCCTCTACCTCAGTCAGTTGCCCAGCCAGCCAGCATGAGTTGAACATCTACTCTATGTACACACAGAAGCAAATGGTCTGACTCTCTCTCTCTCTCTCTCTCTCTTTTTTTTGGTCTGACTCTTAACTAGAAAAAGTCATATAATCCATTCAATGTCCGATTCATGCATCATGACAGGATGCACTTTAAATGACCACCTATGAGAGAGAAATGAAAAGTAGGACAGTACCAGTGATCCTATTTGAAACCTTGTGGTTGGCTAAAATCACAAGTTTACATTTAGCCTAAGCTGTCATTTATTTCTTTATATTGTGTTGTTAATGTTCTCTCTCCTCAAGTGGATCATAAATCATGAGATGGTCAGATGGCTTACAGTAGATGCTCAGTAACTATTTGTTACAAAAAGAACTTGCACCCATGTCTTATAGCTAAGTTTTTAAAACTAGGGGATGATATTGTTCATTTGCCTGAAGAGTATAAGCTATTATTCCAGTGTGACTATTAAATAGCGCTTCCTTGGAATCTCAAAAGTATCACTGTTTGGGTTATAAATTATCTGGTTATCATCTGGGTTTGAGAGTGCACCCGTACAAGGCTGTCTCAGCCACTAGACTGAAAACAGCTCAAAGACAAACACTGAGTCTTCGTTATTGCTTCTCTAAATCCATCACTGCATGCACAGTTTCTAGCATCTGCATTAATAATTTAAGAAACAATAACAGTAATAATAGGGAGACTCATGATAGATTTAATCAGACTGAACAAAATGTAAAGGAGTATTCGGCATAGACATGGATTAGGTAGGTAAATCCTGACCTTGATAGTCTCTTAAATTCAGATGATAGCAAAAGTATTCAAATCCAGAGAGCAGAGGAATTCTGGCATTATTTCTAATTGAGAGAGAGACCAAAAATGAGGATGCTGGTTTTGAAGCCAAGTGACTTTGGTTCATAACCCTGCACTGTCAAAAATGGGTTAGGTAACCCTGGAAGATACACGACACCTTTCTAGTATCAGTTTCCATGACATTTAAGCTTTGTTCATTCATTCAACAAATATTTACCAAGTCCCTATTCTAGGTGTTAGGAGTCTAGGAGCAAATAACACAGACGAATATTCCCGCCTTCGTGGAATGGACATTCCAGTCGAGGCAAGTAGTTGGACATACAGGTAAGCAAAATATATAAGAGGTGATAAATAACAAGAAGAAAAATGCAGCGGGGAAGGGACATAAGGAATTCAGGGATAGGGGCTTCAGGGTCAGGGTTTGGGGCTCTGAGGTGTCTGAGGGGCTGCTCTTCCTACAGTGACCGATTTAAAAGGAAAGAAAAGGAAAAGAAGATTATAGAGAGATGAGGAGACAGGTACAGGCCCAGACAGTACTGGTACATTATTTGTTGACTGAATAAGTGACTGAACTAGTGAACGCCTTCAACAGATATCACCTGCAATCCTGAGAGATAAACAAACCTACCACCTGAGAAAAAACTCAACAAAGCTAACGTGACCTAGAATACTACTAAGATTCTATAAGCCCCTAAACTGAAACATTCCTCTTAATTAATGGAAGAGATCCATTTTTTTCTGACATGATTCATTCCTTTGTTGATGGACTATTGCTCTGCTAGTCACTAGATAATTTAATAATAAGCAACTATGATTTAGCAAGTGCTTAAAATTTTCCTGTTAAATTAGATGAACAAATCCCCAATCTAGGTAATGTGGAATATAAAGGCAATTATAGAAAATATAAAGTGTAACAAATGAAGAGTAAATCAGTTACATGTACCACAGGCCCTTATTAATTACCTTAATTATTTAGCAACAGAAGTGCTCGCTTCGGCAGCACATATACTAAAATTATTTAGCAACAGAAGCTGTGCTAAAATTTTAAAGCGTTGCCTTCTCTTTACTTACTCCCCTTAGACAAATAGTAGTTATAAATTCATAAATTAGTGTCTACCAATAACAATTATAGCTAATATCTACTGAACATTTAATTGATGACATCAGGCACTATGCTAAGAACTTTTTATATAATCAATTCTCATAATTGAAAGATTTATTAGAAATGATTGGAAATGCAGTCTTCTCCTAACACATGAACACTGTCCAGGGGGAAGCATGTATCTGCTCTTGGGTATCTGCATCTGTATCTGCATCTTGGTATGAGGCCTATCTTGCTCCCTGGGCAGCAGGCTTACTTGGAGCAGATCCAAATAGTGAAAAGTCATTTGCATCAAATTAATTTTCACCTTTGTAGAAGTACTGTCTCTTGATTGTAGACCTGGAATCACTGAAACACAGGCCCAGTTCCTTTTTAATATGATAGCCTGGTGATCATCTAAAGAAAGGCTCCAGTTTCCCTTTTCCAGGCCACTTGATCAAAGTTCTTTCCATTGTTCCTACTCACACTTCTGGAATTATTCCTGCTTGTTGATTCCTCTTAAAGTGTACATTATATTTGAAATTAAACTGACATTCCAGGTGTGATATAACTCTTCTGGGGGCAGAAAGAGACAATCATCTCCATTTCCCTGTCCATTGTAAATCTATGAATGAGGATTAAGACAATTTCCTCACACTCTTAATTCATGTACCATTTCCATTAGGATTATTCCACTATCCAATCCAGATTAATTCTGAACTTGAAACTACAGTCATTTTTATTAGTAAACATTTGTAACTGTTGATCCTGACCTTGCATTCCAGTATACTCATCACTTTCAAGTTCATTTTTCTGTATATTTGGTTGGATGAATAATCTTCCATCCAGGCAAACAGTTACTCCTTATTCATTATTTCTCATATATGTTGTTCAATTGGTAATAAGTCCATTTAACTTCATTTTCAACTAACCCATATTTCCAGTATATCTGCAACTATACCACAAGATTTTGTCAAATATCTTACCAAAAAAAAAAAAAAAAGACCAAAATAACCCCACAAATAAACCATGTTATTTGTACAGCATTTACCTGATTTACCAGACAATAGGGAGATATGATTAATTCTGTGTGAACTGAGAAATGCAAATGATAAAAATGGGGTTTGATGAGACATTTTTATTAATGAGACTGAATGCTTTGTGAGAGAAGTCAAAGAAATGTTAGGTAGCATCTTGAACAATCATTCAGATATTCAATTGAATATGAATATTCTGTAATATGAAAAAATAAATTTAGTTGAACCAAGGCAGTGTAACTTGTAAGGAAAAACAGTGAATACAAGTGGGGAATAAAAATGTGCTTTGTCAACAAGTGTTGTATCACAGAACGTTGATAAATCAGCAAATTAACTGCTCAATGAAAAATCAAGAAGGTCTAATTGGTGATGAGAAGGATCAAGGCATGACGATCTTTGAGCTCACTCTCCCTTTTTGGCTCCCTTTATGGACTCTCCCTGAGAGACCTCAGTTTGAAGAGGGGCACTCACAGAACGTTCAGAGAAGATACTGCGACTGAGAATGTTTAAATAAATTGGTATCATTGCCAGATCAGAAGACACAGCTGATTTTATGCATGGTTTGGAGACATTTGGCAAAGATGCCTACCTAATTCTACCCTCTCTTAAGAAATAAGGTGGGATGGGGTGTCTGGGTGGCTCAGTCAGTTGGGTGTCTGCTTTTGGCTCAGCTCATGATCCCATAGATCGAGTCCCTCGTTGGGCTCCCGGCTCATTGGGGAGCCTGCTTCTCCCCCCACTCCCTGCTCATGCTGTCTCTTGCTCTCTTTGTCTCTCTCTCTCTCCCAAATAAATAAGTAAACATTTTTAAAAAAGAAATAAGAAAGGATTTTAAAGAAAAGCGGAGAAATGGAATATGGCAATATAGGAAGATTACCTGGCAGGAAAGGCCTACTGAGCATCAGGCATTTGTTGGAAAGGCTTTCAAAATGTCCTCAAAGTCCCTTTCATCCACAGCCTAATGTAGGAAGAGCCCTGCACAGGAAGAGCCCTGGCTAAGAATAGACAGTTTATACACCTGAATTAGGTGTGGATAAAAGAAGTCATTGACCTTTACCAACTACAACATATGTTAACTTAAGCAACAACTTTTTTGAAACTTTTCCCCTATTTTATAGCATTAAAAATCATTTACTCATTATTTGTTTGGCTCTTAGAGAAGTCCAGCAGAATGAGACACAAAAGGAGAATCAAATGGTCCCTGATATCACAAAGCTTACAATATTCTTTAGAAGACTCAAACACATGAATACATTTGCTGTCATTGTGAGAGAATACATAGTGTGTGGCTCAAACACGAAATGTAAGAGCTCAGGGACAGTAAAATCATCATCTACCCTGAAGTAAACTCATTCAGTTTACACAGAGACTTTTGCTCTAGATCTTTCCAGACAGACAAAAGAATCCCAGAAGATAATTGATTCCATAGTTCTAAAATATGCATAAGACAATCTGATCATTTCTCTTATGAATTTACATAAAGTAGATAAAGACAGCAAATATTATGCCCAAATGCTTACATAATGCTACCTTCAAAGATGGCATATGTTTTCACTTCATTTTTTATTTCCATAAAAGAAATGTTAGAATTTCTGAACTGATAGTCTATTTAGGAAGAAGCATGTACTTAGTTGTTCCCCTTTCCAATATGGGAAAAATCAATGATAAAATTACATGGAGAAAGAAAAAGTATAGATCATCTGAATTACCAATGTCATTGCTATCATCAATGATAGTACAATATCTAGAATTTATTTAACATGTGATTATTTTGCTATCATGGGTAATGCTAATACCCAAGAGAACAGATGGTATAGGCATATTTTAAATTATTCAATGAAGGATTTTTTGAACCACAAATATGTATTAGCAGAGTGGATTTATTTAGCATTTAATCCTCGCTTATATTTTTGCCCTCTTATATTCAAAGAGATAACCTTCGTCAACTGAGAAGTATCCCTTTCTTTCTCTTGACTTACTGGATACAAAGGTAACAGAAAACAGGTAATAAAGGGGAAAAAAAATCACAAAATGTAGTTGGGGGATGGGGAAAAGGGGAAAGACAAACAAGAGAAAATGTACAGTTTTTCTTGGGTGGTACAGTGGGGTTTTACCATGAGAAGCAATCTTTTTTTAGCAAATTTCTAAGAACTAACCTACTTGAGATCAAGTAGGAAAGTATCTAATCCTACTCTTTAGTGCCTTTCTTTAGGGATACCCCGTTCCCATGAAACACACTCTAATTTTAGCAACTAACCTGAACGTTTCAAGACTTAACAATTTCAAGGTACTTTGTCTTTTTGTTTTGGGCTATTTATCCTTAGAGCATGGTGAGAAAAACAGGAGAGCCCTTCTGGGCATTTTCTAAAGACAGCAGAAGTAAATCCAGGGCTTGGCTATAGACCTTTGGCCTTACCCAGAGCTAAAGATAAATTAGAGTACTTCCACACAAGGAAAACACAGGGAATCACTCCAGCACCAACGCTGTAGGTTTAGGATGGAGTAGGTGAACTGGCTGTCCTTGAGCCATACTCCACCAGCAGATCTGAACTTCACTGATGCACTGCTATTTTTTTTCCTGTTAGTCCAATATTTAAAGCATACAGGAAATGCCACAAAAAGTTGAGATTTTGACTTCTTTTGAAAATTTATAAGGTCTAAAATGTGGGACCCCTTTCCCCCCAATCCATTCCTATATGGTGAATTGACACCAGAGCAGAATATTCACTATTTTCTTAGGAAAAGGCAGGAGGTGTTCTTCAGTGTGATGCAACTTCCACCCAAGCTACACAACTCTGATGTGTCTCCTCCCGGCTTTTTTAAGTGTTTGCCTTGATGACGTTTCAAGTGAAACTCGAGTGGGAAAGAAGTATATCTGTTATCACCTGGTCAAATTCTAATCCAAACATTAGCACTCGGCTACAGTACGTCCTGGCCTTCGCACCACAGCTTACCATCCCCAGAAACTACTTTCACTTCTCAGTAAAAGAGCTCTTTACAAAGTTGTACAGAGCTTTACCATAGCCCTGGCATGACCTCGTTTGTATGTATCTGTAACTTTCCTCCACACAATTAAATAAAACGTTTTAATTTACCAATGCAGACCTGTATTTAAACCAAGATCATTTAAACCAAGATCAAGATTATATCAATAAATATAATCATCTTTTGTGAAAGAAGGAATCACTTGGTAGAACATTTTTTATACACTCAAGAAACATATAAGGGAACCTGGGTGGCTCAGTTGGTTAAGTGTCCAACTCTTGGTTTCAGTTCAGGTTGTGATCTCATGAGTTTTGAGATGGATGGAGCCCGGGTAGGCCTCTGCGCTCAGCCAAGAGTCAGCTTGGGAGTGTAGCCCTCTGCCCCTCCCCCCATGGGCTTGTATGCATTCCTCTCTCTTTCTCTCTCTCTTTCAAATAAAATAAATAAATATTCAAAAAAAAAAAAGAAAGAAAAAGGAAAAAAGAAATCTACCGGGTTGATGCCAAAAAATACTTTTCCAGAGGGACTGAGATGTACTGTTGGGTCTCGTTCATGGGGACATGTCTGAAGTTCCTGAGAATTCTGTTTTTAACATTTATATGCTATGGAATTGCAGACTAAGCTGCCCAAATATATAGATCTTATTGCATTTGTAAAACAGTCAATTATCTAATGAGAATTTAAGAAAACTGTCCACATGATCTTTTCTTTTTTTTAAAAGATTTTTTTATTTATTTGTCAGAGAGAAACACAGCGAGAGAGGGAACACAAGCAGAGGGAATGGTAGCGGGAGAAGCAGGCTTCCTGCCGAGCAGGGAGCCCAATGCGGGGCTCCATGCGGGGCTCAATCCCAGGACCCTGGGATCATGACCTGAGCCGAAGGCAGATGCTTAACAACTGAGCCACCCAGGCACCCCCACATGATCTTGATAATACCAAATGATTTAGTCAAAATCGTACTTTTCAAATACTTTCAGAAATGTAGAGACACAGCTTAAAGCTAATCTTAATTAAATGCTCAGATTCATTAGCAGAAAATGTCACAGTTTTGGAGTTATGCTACTTTATGTTGCTTATATACATATGTATATATTTATTTACACATATTTGTACAAAGAAGACACATAACACTTTAGAAAAATGCATCTCTTTCTGTCCCACAGATAATATAATTTTAATAGCTAGAAATGCTAAAGAACAGGAAGTGTGATACATAGCACAATATGGATAGTTTATTTTTTATTTAATTAACTTATTTTTTTGGATAGTTTAAAGTAGTCTTTTGTCACTGACTGTCCCACATGGTAATATATAGCCAAGTTCACAGTATAAAGGAAACTTCATTGGTCTACAGATACAATATCCAATAATGAAATAATTTATCTGGTATTATCTACCAGTACAAGTTTCTGATGTAATAGAGTAATAGCTTAAGAGAATAATATGGATTCTTTTAGAAATTGAAAACAGCTGTAAAAGAATAATTTAATGGGCGGGGCGCCTGGGTGGCTCAGTGGGTTAAAGCCTCTGCCTTTGGCTCAGGTCATGATCCCAGGGTCCTGGGATTGAGCCCCGCATCGAGCCTAGGGTCCTAGGATCGAGCCCCGCGTTGGGCTCTCTGCTCAGCGGGGAGCCTGCTTCCTCCTCTCTCTCTGCCTGCCTCTCTGCCTACTTGTGATCTCTCTCCTCGCCGTCAAATAAATAAATGAAATCTTTAAAAAAAAAAAAAAGAATAATTTAATTGGCTAATTGGGCTGTGTGTGTTTATATATATATATACATATATACATATGTGTGTAATCTTTTATGTATTCAAATATTATACAAATATAACAACTTATCAGTTTATTAATATTAATTTCAAGAATTTACTAAGGAAACTGCCTATAGAACAATGAGAATGACTTTTCGGTGGATAAATAGGGCTTGCTTGCTGAGTGAATGTTACCAAAGCTGATGACATTTCTGGCTAACTTCTTAGGAATTATCATTACAGGCCATTTCCAGTGTGCAGAAGGAAACAATTTCTTGATTTTAAGGTCACTTCCCATTGACCGAGACAACATGAGCTAACTGGATCATCCGCTTTAATCATCAGACTTTAATGCCAAAGAACTTTTGGCAGCATCACAGAATCAGATCCCCCTTAGCAGATGGAGACATGTCATCAGTGAATTAAAAAGAAAATGTGTAGCACAGACTCTGAAGGGAAGTTCAAAAGGGGAAGCCCCCAAACACGTGCACCATGGCAAATCCCTAGAAGAAGGGGATAGCTTCCCACAGACATCATTTCGGAGGGTTCAATATGCATTGATCAATGTTTAAATGTATAAAATCTGATGTGTTCTAGTCGATCTCTCTCCCTCTTTTCTCTTCATATGTGTTTTAAAAATAGTAAAACAAAATTTAATTTCCAGAGTTGATGTCAGATGTTAACTCTGTTAATGCTGACTTTTGATAGGACAGATTTTCACCAATGATAAACAATAAAATGTCACATCAGAAATCATGAAAATTAGTTACTAATTTCCATATTCCTTTAGTGACTTTATGTCATCTGTGCAGATGATTCAAATTTGTGTTCTTGAGAATCTAATAAGGGTAAGACTTGTCACACTGGGTACAGCATTGGCAGTTTATTGTCGCAGTTCCTTAGTGTTCTGGGATGGGCCAGACTTGGCAGGGAAAAATCTTGAAGTTACAGGGACTCATGTTCAGGATGCAAAATTCAGGAAGAATTTTACCTTCACTGAATAATACTACAAGGGAATCCGTCAACATTTCTTTCCTTGGGTTTGCCTCTCCGTACTTTTCCACCTAGCAAACACCAAGTCATGCTTCAAGACTCCACTGTGATTTCTGCTTCTTTTACAAGATCGCTTGTTGGAGTGGAGTGGGGTGTCAAAGGTGGAGAAGGCAATGCAAACACTCCCTCATTAACAGTCAATAGCTGCTTATAAAGGTGTCTCTTACATGCCACCCACATGCTAGGGACTCACAGATGAATGTCACGTTGCTTCTGCTCTCAAGGCCCCACCATCGAGTTAAGGAGACAAGTACACCTGCACAACAGAGCTCCTGGGTAATGCGTGAGTCTGTAAGCCCAGCAAAGAAGGAAAACAACGGTAATTTATCAGAATGAGAAAGTAACATTAGGGACAGCATGGGGGCAGTACACAGATTACAGGTTAAAGATTTTGAGTCATTTTTGTAATTAACGTGGAAGACTGTGATAGATTAGCTTATTTACGAAATATTTAATGGATTTCTGAACCCATCCCTCTCCAAGGGTCATATTTCCTGCATCATGGTTTTTGAGCATGGCCATGCAACTGACTTTGGCCAGGGGCATGAAAGCGGAAGAGATCTGTGGCATTCCTGGGCAGCAGCTCTCAAAGCCATTGTGTGGCCCCGCCATCTCCTATGTCTTATGCCTTCCCAGGATGGGCTGATCCTAAATGAAAAGTGTGAGGAACAGAGCAACATGGGGCAGCAAGGAGCAAAGAGCAAGGAACAAAATCGTGGTCTCAGCCCCCGAAACATCACGGTGTTTTGTTACCTCAGCACAACTATTCTAGACTGGCTGAAACAAAGAAAAAGTTCATAGTTGTCTGAACAGGTGGTGGGGAGATCTTAATTTTCTTTACACAAAGAAGGCTGACAAAGAGAGCTTCAGTTGGTAAAGATAACGGCATTTTGTAAAATGGTGCCTTCTCCTATTTTTCATGATGTTTTTGGTAATGAACTCTAAGAAGATCCTCCGGCAGCTGTTTGAAGCAAAAGTTTCATGCTTCAGCACTTCCTCACAGCCGCCCTGAAGGGAAGGTTTTTCCTATGTCTCTTCTGTCGATTCCTTCCTCTGGGCTCTGGGCTCTGTCCTGCCAGGTGCCTCGGGCATTTCTCCCCTTGGGCTGTCGGAGTGCTGGCTGAGATGGGAATGAAGTTCCTTGAATTTTCAACACACCGGAGTATCACTGGAGTATCATCTCCAGGATCATTATGACAATAATTGCAGCCACAATTCAGAGAACAATCTTTACACTGGTGATTCTCAATTCCAGCTTGTGGTTGGTTTTTTTTTTGTTTTGTTTTGTTTTTTTTTCCTGTGCCAACACGGAGAGTGAAGGCAGGGATGCTGTAGTTTGGGAATAAAAGTTAAAATAGAAAATAAAAAAGCTTTTCCCCACGTGAATCTGTTTCAACCCTCCACCTTCCCACCCACATGTTGTTTGGTGACTCTAATTCCAGGTTGGGAGGTTGAGAGGACTTTCTTCCTAGGAGATCTGAAAGATTACTGATCACATAACAACGGGTGTGATGCACCCAAAGATACAAATACACCATTTGCAGACATGTGCTCAAATATGAATGGCTTCAGTGCTCCTTCCGCAAGAGTGCTGCACGTTGCCCATGATCTCCCTGCATTGTCTGAGATACCCCTGCTTTTACCTGTTTCTGGGTTTGCGCCTGTTTTCCTGCGAAATTATTAACAGCCCCCCTTTTACTCCTGGACAGCGAATTATATTTGCTTTATACGTCCTTCTCAAATCTCAAAGCCAATGAACATTTCCAAAGGCTCATTACCAAGTCGTGTTAAGGCACTGGAAAGCTTGTGCCAGGAATTTTCCACGATGCTCTCTCAGGCCAGGCTTATGTAGCTTTCTTCTCAGATCTACCCCTTCAAAAATGCTAAAAAAGAAACCTCTTAAAATACCCTGCCCAACAAAATCTGGACCTAAATGTACAAAAGTATTCTTTTCTTGACCTGGGAAACTTAATATTAATTATTCATATCATATTAATTATTCAAAACTCTCTTTCCTTACATGTCATAAATGCCTCTATCAAATCATTGGAGTTAGGGAGTCAAAAGGACAACTTTCTTTTCCATACTTTATGAATGTCTGTATTTTTAACTCGGTTACTTGTGTTGGTTTTCTTAGTCTAACATCTCGCTTTGGGGCATGTTGGGAACATAAGTAATTGACAGAGGCAGGAAAAGGCCACTGGCCACAGCCCACCCCCATTCCCAAAATGCCCTGTGAAACAGAAAGGAAACTCCCTAGAATAACTTGATTTCCTTGAATCGCTTTAACTCTAATGACACTATTTGCAGGACTTTTGCAAAAGCAAAGATTTGGATGAATATCCGACATTTCAGTTACCCAAGAGCATATGTATGTTTACCAAATGGGAACCGACTGATGGAATTTCATTTCTATATGGTGTTTGCCATTTGGAAGTTATCCTCCCAGCATTCTGGTTATATGTACCATACGGACATCCAGAGCAGTGCAATTGGTTTATTTTCAAATAAAATGTGAAGCCAAAGTTCTATTCTGACCATGCAAATAGCCTCCTAGTGCCAAATGATGAGCATTTTTGAGACAAATAATTTGGGTGAGATGGTTATGTGAGTCACGTCACACTTGGTGTGAAAGCAATTTGTGTGTGTCCTAAGGTGGCTGTGGCACTAGAGTTTTTTCTGCCCCATCACCTGTAGGTCAAACTGAGGGATGTGTTATTTAAGATTTGTCCTTAAAAAAAAAAATCTTTGTTCACACTGAGGACTTGACAAGTCAATTCACCATTTTATCTGTCAGTATTGGCTGGTAACAAAAGGAACACAGCAGGTCAGCCTTTTAGCAGAGAGCATCATTTCCATCTAGTGGTCAAAAGGGTGACTGTACTTTGAGAGGTTTAGCAGCATAAGAAATAAAATGCAGAAAGGCAAGGCTGCTAATAATTCTTAAATCACTATATATAATCCAAGCAGTTTACATACATTTTAAAAGTCTAACAACTACCAATCACCTCTCTCCCGTTTTCTCTAAAGACTAGAGCAAATAACCTTTTCTTCTTTTTCTCAAACACTTGCTTCCTACTTTCCACACAGAGCAGATGATTTTTCTCTTCAAAAAGGAAAGTAACCATCAAACAGGAAAGTTCTCCATGTCCAGCCACCAAACTGACAAGCTCATCTGCACCCACATTCGCGATTTCCATTTTACCCTCCTTCCACCTGGGCTGTGGGTCTCAGTCCTTCTCACATCCTCAAAAGCCCAGCTTCAGCAATTATCCCCAACTACTGTCTTTCTTTACATCAAATCCTTTCTATATGGATTCGAATGGAATAAACTATTTCCCATTTTCGATACAACCTTGTCCAACTCCTACTTCTTTGTACAGCTACCTTTATACGTCCTTCTCAAATCTCAAAGCCAAATCTTGAAACGTTTCCCTTTATATACATTGTTGTGACTCTTCCTTCATACTTATACCTCAACCAACCATCATTTCGTTTCTGCTCCCACCACTATGGACATTTCTCTCACAGGTCACCAAGCGATATATGTTCTGTTGGTCAATGAACATTTCCAAACCTGCTCACCACTTCCTCCTTTCTGAAACACCCGATTCTCTTGGCTTCCACAACACACATCTAACTTTCCTCATTTTCTTCACTTTCTGTTCATGTCTCCGTTTATTTTTCAGCCTCATCCTTACCCTCCTGTTCCAATGTTGGTGTTGTTCAGGGCTGAGACAGGACTCTCTTACTCTCCTAATTTTGCATACTGTTTTGTTGGTATCATTAACCATGACTCTCCTCCAGTAAGTATTCCCTCTTGCTGTAACTAGCACCCCATATATTTATTTAGTTGCCCCATTTCAAATCCTGGGAGCAATTCTAACTCCATGCTAAGCCTTATCTCCTAGAGCCTGTCGATTACCAAGACATGTCCACTCTCTTTACCTCCATCCCTCAAACTGGTTCACTATTCTCTGTTGTCATGCCCTCATTCTCCTCCACTTGACTGTCACCATCTGCAACTGTCCTAAATTGTTCTTGGCCTCCTTCCCAACCAATTCCATTCACTGTGGCCACTGACTTTAGACAACAACAATGCCCATATCACTCTACTGCAATGCCTTCTAATTGGCTTTAATTCAAAAATCCTTAAAGCTTGAAAGCCTCCTAAGATTCCTGCCCTTTCTCCCTTTCTCTACTACTCCACACTCTACATCTGCATGTTTTTAGTTCTCAAAATGCCTCATTTTCTCTTGCTTCACCATAAGATCTAGAATATTATTCCCCTTCTCCACTGATAGATTCCTATGCATACTTGAAGCTTTGGCCTAAATCTTATTCTCTCAGGGAAACCTTTATTGACTACTTCTAATGCAGGGTCTTTCTCTGTCACTCTCATCAAAGTTTTATCAAATAGCACCCAATTAAGAAAAGAGAAGCACTCTACATATTTCAAAAGGAGTGAATTTAATATCATAAATAAATAAATAAAATCTTTAAAAAAAAAAAAGAAAAGAAAAAGGGTGCCTGGTGGCTTAGTCAGGTAAGTGACAGACTCTTGATTTCCGTTTAGGTCATGATCTCAGGGTCGTGAGATCAAGCCCCATGTTGGGCTCCCTGCTCCGCAGTGGAGTCTGCTTGTCCCACTCTCGTCCACCCCCCACATATATGTGCGCTCTCTCTCTCTCAAATAAATAAATTACATTAAACAAATAAATTCTGAAAAGTAATTACACAATTGATGAATGAGTGATTTTAAACCGTTATAGAGGTCTACCTATCTGACAGAGGCCTCAAGAGATACATGGGCTAACTCTAAACAAAGAAATACAAATCTAGGGATGCCTTGGTAGCTCAGTTGGTTAAGTGTCTGCCTTGGACTCAGGTCATGATCTCAGGATATTGGGATCCAGTCCTGCATCATTGGGAGCCTTCTCAGTGGGGAGCCTGCTTCTCCCTCTGTCCCTCCCTCTACTTGTACACACACTCTGACAAATAAATAAATAAAATCTTAAAAAAAAAAAAAGAAATATAAATCTAACGGGTAAAAAAATCAGATGTAACTGTAACACTCTCTTTGGTGTTTCTATGACCACTAAAATAATTTGGTTGGAATTTTCTATTTTGTGGTTGTTGTATCATTGTATCAATAGTCTTATAGATTTAAAGATAATTATCAATTTAATTTAAAAAATAATTTCATAAAAATTAAAAATAGATTCATAAAATAATAAGAATCAAATATAGTGTATTGTAACTCAACCTAAGGAATCCCTTTTCCTAACTGGGAAAACAAGACTGAATGTGTTCCTCGAAACTGAGGAATAGGGATTTGCTTTAAAAGAAAAAAAAATGGAATAGCAGTCAAATAGGGAACAGTTAACAAAGCCATGGAAGGAAAAAAGTCATATTGGTAACCTGTTAAACTGTAACTATTTTTAGACATAGTAAATCCTTAATCTCTCCTCTGCCAGAATGAAATGGCATGCATAAAAAGAATGCAGAAAGATCAGCTGGCATCATTCTGCCTGTTTTAATAGGCTAGATCTGCAATGAAATCTGATTTCTTTCACTTATATGAAACTTGCCATTGAGATCACTGCCCCTTGTCAACCTTTTATTTTGCAGGTAATGAGAAAAGACATAATTTACATGACAGAAAATAGAAAATCAGAAAAATTAACTCCAAAGTTGTTTATTTATAATAGTTTCTATTTATCTTAATATAAATAATTGATGCATATTTTTCTTTCATGACTGCATTTGTAATGAATAATTAGTCAATGCTTAATTTGTTCTTTTAGAATAAAAACTGTTCTCAGGGATCATCTTAGCTGGATTCTCTTTAGTTTTGCTGTTATCAAAGCAGAAAGATTGCTTACTTCATCCCTAA
Source organism: Procyon lotor (assembly GCA_028646535.1). Classification (NCBI taxonomy): domain Eukaryota; kingdom Metazoa; phylum Chordata; class Mammalia; order Carnivora; family Procyonidae; genus Procyon; species Procyon lotor. The sequence continues at coordinate 94,274,434 of CM053607.1, read as the reverse complement.
GTAATTTGAAGGGAAAATTTTGTTAAAGTTTAAACAATGGTATTTCAAAAGATCAAGTTAATTTTTAAAAGTATCCGTTTGGGGGGTGGGGCATTTTTCTGATAGGTAAAATACTCTTCTACATGTTAAGATAGAGGTGAGTGCCTGTTTTGTTTTGTTTTGTTTTGTTTTGTTTCTATCTTGATTGTTCTAGTAGCACTTAGCTATTTTGCGTTCTATTCATTCAGACTTCCAATTCACTGGTTCTCAACACTGGCTGCACCTTGACTTGACCTCTACCCTGACCATTTAATAGAATCAAAATCAACCAGGTAGAGGACTAGGCATCAGTATTTTTAATATTATGCAGGTGAAACATAATGTACAGCTAAAGTTTCAATCTAATGAATTTGAGACAGCTTGACTGCTTAGATGATCAGATGATACTGAAATCACACTAAAGTTGGCTACCAAGTTCTAGGAGTCCAAAAATCAAAATAACTTTATGGCCTTAATTAGGCATTCACTTAACTTATTCAATCTATTTTGCTCTTTTAGCTATGGAAGGAAAGTTGAATCAGTCCCATGTGATTCTTAATTCATCATAGATCTCTGGCCATCTTAGGAAGCTAGGGACACACTCTCCAGAATACTGCACGTTTGTACAAAATTTTATGTACAATACTCAGTATTCCCAGATATGTGAAACCAGTCTTCTCTCTCTGTTAGGCACAAAGCTGAGAACATAACTGACTTAAAATCAGGCGAACATCTGCCCAAAATCAGGGCACCTGGGTGGCTCAGTGGATTAAGCTTCTGCCTTCGGCTCAGGTCGTGATCCCAGGGTCCTGGGATCGAGCCCCACATAGGGCTCTCTGCTCAGCAGGGAGCCTGCTTCCCCCTCTCTCTCTGCCTGCCTCTCTGCTTACTTGTGTTCTTTCCCTCTATGTCAAATAAACAAATAAAATCTTTAAAAAAAAATCAGGCAAACGTCAAATCAGTACAAAATAGCGTTTCTAACAATTAGAGCTTCCCTACAATATGATACTGTGAAGGCATTAAATAAGGAAAATGATGACCATATGAAAATAATATAGAAAAGTATTTAGAAAAAAATAAGTGAAAAAAGTATAGGTCAAAATTATATATACACTTTGCTTAAATGTGCATGTTATATAGATACAAATTGGAAAAAAAAATGTAAATAACAAACCGGAAGTGAATTAACATTTTATTGTAAATTTCTTTTAATAAAATTATATTTGCTATAAAAACTACAACAAACAAGCATTATGCTATTTAAAAGGATGATTTTTATTATCTCGCCTTCACAGAAGACATGGCAGGATTAAATAACACCAAATTACTTGGAAGAAAGTAATGCAGAAACCAATTGTGTTAGAAAATTAAATGGGGGTCAAAAAAAAGAAAGAAAGAAAATCAAACAGGAGTCAGCAAACCAGGAAGCGGTGCCAAGATGTCAGTTTTGTTATTATTCAAGCCTGTCTAGGAATAATGATTTAACCAGGAGAACACCATGTGTGGCATTGTCTAAAAATGACCTTGATAGCTCACTTTCAGTTGTTTGGACAGTGAACTTGCTGTTGGCAGCTTCCCCATTCCCTCATCTAGAGAGCTTTCATCCACACTCTGCTTCCCATGAGACTGGCCGCCATCTTGGCTGCAGGTGCTGCAACTTCCCAGGCCTCTTTAAGGTCTCTAGGGCTGGGCAGCTAGTCTTCCTACACAAGTCCTCTAAAAAGAGCTGGCATCTACACCAAAACAATTCAGCAACCAAAAAGGCTGTCTGTATCTCAGCAATGAAGTTCTTCTCTACAGGTGTCCTAAAAATGAGTCAGCTGAAGGAGTGATGCAGGGAGAATGGACTACTACTCCTTCTTTTCTTACCAACACTCGAATAGTAAAGTACTCAAAACCTGTTCCTTAGCTCATACTACCTACTTTTGGGGGCACATGAGCTCTCCAGGACACATGACCACCATGAAGGAACCCACATGTCCGGTGGGTTGAGCAAGGCAGGATGGGGAGGATGGTAGCTTTCTTAGGCAAAAACAGGTTTAAGTTGGCCCAAACTTCATGGACTCTCAGATATCCAGGATTTCTCTTGGGGGGTACGCAAAACTTGTTCTATGCAAAACTTCATAGATAGCTATGCAAAACTTGTTCTATGCAAAACTTGTTCTATGCAAAACTTCATAGATAGCTATTTATCTACATCAATACACATTGGCCTAACAAATTACATGTTGAAAAGCAAGTAATAAGGATGCCTGAGTGGCTCAGTTGTTAAGTGTCTGCCTTTCAGCTCAGGTCATGATCCCAGGGTCCTGGGACTGAGCCCTGCATCAGGCGCCCTGCTCAGCAGGGAGCCTGCTTCTCCCTCTCCCTTTGCCTGCCTGCTACTCCCCCTACTTGTGCTCTCTATCTCTCTGTCAAATAAATAAATAAGATCTTAAAAAAAAAAGAAAAGCATGTAGTAAATTTCCATTTCAGTAAAAATATATATATATTTATATATACCAAAAAAAATCTAAATACACATACAAAAACTCTTAGAAATATATCTAAAAGGAGGGGAAGACGGCAGACATGCATTTTTACCTAAGTCTTAAACTTCTGTAGTGTTTGGATTTTTTACAAAAAGATTATAATACATATATAATCAAGTCAAAATAAACATCAGAAATCCAAGCTTCTTAGGTTTATTTTAGACAGAGTTCTGAAACTCACGTTTCCTATAAGACAATACAAAATTGAGTCAGTTTATAATTAAGAAATTACTCTCTACACCATTCTGGATGCTTCTAGGCCAAAATGCTTTGGCCCTTTTGCCAGCATTTAGTTCTGCTATAAACAATGCAAAGTGATAAAAACCCAAAAATACTCATAGATTGAACTTTGTATTTTTTCCACAAAGCTGGCCATTTGCTTGATTTTATCAGCTCAGTCAAAAGGTTTTAACTAGTATATTTGTATAGACCTGAATTCATCATCGCTTTAGAGAGAACTGGGCATTTTCCGAAGGATTGTTCTTTATATCACTAATTTGTTTCTCCTAATCTGCCACTTTAAAAATTGGACAGATATTTCTGGAATCTGGTGATCCTTTCCATGGACTCTCAGTAAAAACTCCTGCTCATGGTCATATCTGGTCCCTATTTCTTGTCCATTTTAGAAGTTCTTAATGGAAGGCGTGCCGGGGTGGCTCAGTTAGTTAAGCATCTGCTTTTGGCTCAGGTCATGATTCCAGGGTTCCAGGATGGAGCCCCACATGGGGGAGGGGTCCCTGCTCAGCATCCCTCTCCTACTCCCCCTGCTCGTATTCTCTCTCTCTCTGTCAAATAAGTAAAATCATTTTTTAAAAAAAGTTCTTAATGGAAAAATAGACTGTTTATGATTTCACGTAAAAATTGCTAGTATTTTGCTAATCAAGATACTGGCCTATGTGGTTGATTGCAAACTATCATTCTTTTTTTTTTTTTTTTAAAGATATTCTTTCTTTTGAGAGAGAGAGAAAGAGAGTGAGTACACAAATTAGGGAAGGCAGGGAGGGGCAGAAGGAGGAAGAGAGAGAATATTAAGCACACTCCACACTGAGCATGGAGCCCTGCTCTGGGCTAGATTCCAGGACCATGAGATCATGACCTGAGCTGAAATCAAGAGTCGGACACTTAACCGACTGAGTCATCCAGGTGTCCTGCAAGCTCACATTCTAGAGCTTAGCTATGCTAAGATGGTCAGGCTAAGCAACGGAAGTGAATACATAAGATAGCATTCATAAAATTGTTTTGAGTGAGTAAATTAACACGTCAGTAAAGGCAATTACTTAATAACCCACTGTTCTTTTTCTAAAGCTGAAAAAATATTTCTGAGAACAAGTAGAACAACTTAAGCTAAATTATCTCCATATCTCTTTCCCAAATTATTTTAGGCTTCATTATTTTATTGTATCATTTGACTAATTCTGTCATTTGACAAAACAGTTTTCTTGGATTCTATAGTTTAGCCTGGCAAGATTAGATAGTATCTGTAGATGGTACCAAGATATCCCAGCTGTCTGGGATCATAGTGCCAGGCATACCTCAGCCAAATGATGGTCATTCTACGCCTCTAACTTTCTAACCAGCAGCTCCAGCAAGTCAGAATCGTTCTGAGCATTTTGGGATTTTGTGAGAGTCAGTATGAATATAAATTTGTATTATCTTATCCTTTTTTCTTTCACATATGCAAAAGTCATTCTGTCAACAGATGCATTTTTCTTCCTAAACATCAAACATGTATTGCCAGCAACACTTTTTTTGGTCCATGAATGGAATTCACTTGCATATGTTTGACTTGTTTAGATCAACATCTTGCACGAAATCTACTAAACAAAGCAAGGAAGAGGAACCTGGCCTGGTACACACCAAACGTACATCTTTGGATATAAGATGTACAGTGATGCTACATTTAACAGTGAAACAGATGGCATCTTTAATAAGTGGAATTAACTTTCTATTTTCTGACATTCCATCATTGCTAACAATTTGTCATAAGAGTACGTAAAAACGAAATAGACATGGGGCACCTAGATGGTTCAGTCAGGTAAGCATCTGCCTTCGGCTCAGGTCATGATCTCAGGGTCCTGGAATCGAGCCCCATATCGGGCTCTCTGCTCAGCGGGGAGTCTGGTTCTCCCTCTCCCTCTTCCTCTGCCGCCACCCCACTTCTGTTCTCCCTCTCTCTTTCTCTTTCTTACTCCTGCTCTCTCTCTTGCTCAAGCTCTCTCTCTCAAATAAATAAATACAATCTTAAAAAAAACCAAACAGGCAGGATGAGTGAAAGGGGGGAAATCAATTATAATTGGGCAATCGTAAGCAATCTGCAGATACGTTCTCCTTTCATCATTATTTATTTAAATGTCATGCTTGGTGATATTTGTATTTTTTACTCCCATATGCTTTACATGTAATTGGTTAAGTAGTCACAATGACTAAAGTCTCTTCGGTTAGTCATTAAACAAATTTATTGCATGTCCAGTAGGCATTGTCATAGTTCAACCTTAACATGGGGACCTCTCATTAGGAACTGGATAAAACGTTGTGTTTATCAATTGGACTACTTAAACTGGGGGTTGATGAGAAGAACACTGCTGAAATGGTGGGATGGAGATGCATTCACATCATATTGAGACATGAGCTTTGGAGTGAAAACTTATGTACCATAAGGAAATCCTCTGATTCCCTACACTTTTTTTTTAAGTTTTTATTTATTTATTTGATAGAGAGAGACATACCAAGAGAGGGAACACAAGCAGGGGGAGTCGCAGAGGGA
>CM053607.1:94191657-94268621 GCA_028646535.1 Procyon lotor | reverse complement strand
TACCTAAAAGCCAGAGTTTATGAGGCTTCTCATCCCAGTAAGTGGTTTGGACTTCATCCTCTGAGTTTCACTCTGATTCAGAACATCTGAAAGTCATGTGGGTCTGGCTGCATCACAAAAATGTTGATGTATATAATCCTATTATATCATAGCGAAAAAAGATAACTATTTTTTTAGTTTTTAAATATATTTTATTTTCTATAGTTCTATATATTCTATAGTTTCCTATATTTAAAAACTACTAATAAATAAATTACAATGAAGAAATTACATTTTGATAAGATAAGGTTAAAAAAAAATAGGACTCAAGGCCCAAATATAATGGGAGGACTTAGAGGACTTTTAATCGCATGTGTGAGATCTGTCAGGAAAAATCATTTTCTTCTCTGCATACGTTTACTTTTTGTATTGTGTGTTTATAAAGACAGAGTTGGAAAATCTGGTTATATTTCAAATAGAGAACGTATTAAAAAGCATGATTTTATGGTAAGCCTGCTTTGTAATGTTTAGGAAACTAAACTTAAAAATTCACAAGAATGTTACCTGACAATTCTAACTTTAAATATCCATCATCCCTAATGTCGATATATTATTTCATTTTATAAAAAAATATAGTTATGCCCATAATTTTTATTTTTAAAAAAGACAATTTGAAGTGGGGTAATTATAACATTCTTCACTAAATTGCCAGAATAGAGATTCTGATTTAGGGGAAAGTTGTCCAGGGTGGGAGAGAAATTAAACTGACTTTTTGATTATGGTAAAAGCAGAAAAGGCTAGAATTTCATTGCCTAAAAACTCAGGTTAGAGACATTTATCTAAATACGTATATTTTTACAGAAGCGTATGCTTACAAAGTAATTTGAAGCTGTTGAAACTAATCCCATTTGGTGGTTCCTGAATATTTTTGTATTTGCTTAATGTTAGCTTATTTTGTGTATTTTTCTAGCACATGCCCAGAGTCAAACTATGAAAAGCATTGATGCTTTTAAACACAAAATTTGGATAAATAACTTAAAAATGAGGGAATTGTATTATCAGGATAAATGCTATAGAATCATATCTTTCCTCAGAATGAATATTTTGTTATTTATCATATGGATTCACATCTGTTGTTGGGTACTTTTGAAATGTATTAGCTTTTACTAACTCAGAAGGCAAGATTGCCTCTGAGAGGAGAGAGAAGGAAACTAGATGAGATGACAAGTTTTGGAAGAGTAGCCACCATCAGTATGGTACCTGAGAAACAGAAGGTGTTAAATCGATATGAGATTATTAAAGGAATTCAATGTACAGTAAATTGAATATATACATGCATACAGATGAAGGTATACTTCTAGGATTTAAAAAAAAAAAGAGTATTCTCAGTCTTTTGTTTTTTGATAATGGGTTATAAGTAAGAAAAATATTTTACATTAAGACTCAGAGCACACAAACATATATGTACAATTCTGTGTAATTGTAATAGAAGAGTCAAAGACAAATACTTAGTGCTACAAAGTTTGATACATTCTGATACTCTGTCTTTTATTCTAGCTTACTCAAAAGTGCTGGTTGTATTCAATGAAATAGATTTCATAACCTACTAACAGATTGCAGTCCACAGTTTGAAAAATGCTTACAAATATACACGTGCATTGTTATTCAGAAATAAATGTATTAGAGACATTTATTACAATTAGGCCTGAAAAACAGAAGCCAGACAGAGTCTATGTGTTTTTTCACTAATAAAGGTATTTATTGTAATTTTTTATTTGACATAATTTCAGATTTACTGTAAATGCAAGAGTAGCAGAAGAATTCCTAGATACCCTTGACCAAGAGAACTCTAAAATTCTCACTGTCTCTCTCTCCTTCCCTCTGCTTCTGCACCTGTCTCCACCCATCCATCCATCCATCTACCCATCCATATATTGGTCGATCTCTCTATCATGTCTATCATCTATCCAAATATATACATACATATACAGAAATATATATGTTTATTTGTAGATTTTTCCTTCTGAACGACTTGACAGTAAGCTGTACACATAATACCGTTTTACATCTGAATACTAATATATTTCCTAAAAACATGGAATTATCTTGCATAGTTACAGTTCAACTACAAAAATTAACAAATTAACACTCTTCCAATGCTCTTACATAATCTATGGACCTTATTTCAAGTTTTGATCATTGTCCCAATAATGTTCTTTATGACAGAAGAAAATACAAAACAGTGCTTTGCAACTGGTTGTCATGTCTTTTTAATATCCTTTAAACTGAAGCAGTTTCTCTGACTTTCATTGTGTTTCATGGCATTGATGTTTCTGAAGAGTACAGGCTAATTGTTTTTATAGACTTTCAGTATGAGTTTTATGTTTCCTTGTGATGAGATTCAGGTCAGGCAGTTTGGGCAGGAGTTCTTTGGGAGTGATGAATACTTGTATTTAGAGGCACATGCTATTGTTTTGTTCCATTACTATAATTTAACTTTGATCATTTGGTTTCAGTGATGTCTGCTTTTTCTCCACTGTAAAATTACTATTTTTCTTCTTTGTAATTAAAAAGTAACTTGTAGAGTAATACTTTGAGACCAATATCCTCAAATTATTTCTCAAATTCTTACCCAATAATTAGAATTCATCAGTAATTTTTGCCCAAATCAGTGATTATGATGGTTTGCTAACAGTAATCATTTCTTCTTCATTTATTAGTTGGGTTTTTATTTTATGGGAGAATAGTCCCTTCCTATCTGCTTCTTTCTGAATGAACTCATGGTTTCTGCATTTAGTGGATTAGAATCCTTTAATATTGTTGATTAGAACATTTATTCCGATGCTCGTTCTGTCCCAGATTTGAACAGGAGGAGCTCCCTCTACTTGTTTTATTGTCATTTTGACATGTCCCTGTAGTTCCTTGGGGAATTTCTTTCTTTTTGGCAGAAGATACGCAAGAATCTTATATTTTTCCCCGCCCTGGCTTTGTAATCAACTGCTTTGCTAAGGATTCTTGGTTCCTTTTAATAGGAAATGGAATTTAGAACCAAAAATCTGGGGGAGAGAGTGAGTGTGCTCATTGCTAACAGGGAATTTTTGTTTCCAGGTCCTGTGAGCAGACAGATCTGGGAAAAAGTATATGTAGATACATACTCATATACAGAAATGTGAGCATCATAAACATACATACACATATCTGTACCCATGTGTATATCCAGGTATCTTTAAAATATGTCTGTGATTTCACACCGATACTTCCAATTTTGGTTCAAAACTACAATGTTCCTTCTGTCCTTCTCCATTTTCATCTGCGTGATTTCCTTACAACAGTGAGAGGCCCGGCTCCATTATTTATGGTGTATTACATATTTGTTCAATCCTACAATGTAGCTATATATGTTAGTTTCAGAATTGCTGAGCCATGCCTGTATATAAAATAAGAATGCATGCCTTTTATTTAGGTTTTTAGAGTCATTTTGTTTAATATGCCTAACCCTGTGTTCAAGTCACTTAATTAGTTCTCCCCTAAACCCCTTTCTCACCCAACTTCAGTGCGGTTGTGTTGCTCATTTGATTATGGTTCACGTCATTTATTTCAGTTTGTAAGTGTATTTTCACCTAATGCTGAATCAAGCAATATGGGGGTTGGCATCTTTTATATGTCAAATATGGTGCTAATAAATTCATTCTCACCATAGTAATAATTCCTTAGCACTACTGAATAGCTAAGTCAGGTAGATATCCATTTTTTTCCTGGAGTAGTGGCTTAAGTCAGAATGTCTGCTGAGCTTTGTCTTGGGCCAGACTTCAGGATCATCTGAAAAAAATAAGGACAAATGCTGGTGGATGAGTATTTTTAAGCACATTTCTATGTAAATTCCAAATGCATGTGGGATTTCTGGGTTTTGACATCTGGTTGCTTGTACCTCATGTCATTTTCATCAGTGAGGATGATCAAGATTAGGACATAAAAGCAATGTCATTATTTATATTTTCACTTTTCATGTTTTCTGTTTCAAAGAAATGATTTAAGCTATCCTAATTTTTAAAAATATATAAAAGGTGCTGGAGGGGAAAGGGGTGGAAGGGATAGGGTGGATGAGTGATGGACATTGGGGAGGGTATGTGCTATGGTGAGTGCTGTGAATTGTGTAAAACTGTTGATTCACAGACTTGTACCACTGAAGCAAATAATACATCATATGGTAATTAAAATATATATATATAAAAGGACTATAGGGCTACTATATTTATATATATAAAAGGACTGTCAGAACACAAATGTGGAAGTGCATTGTGTATTTGGAGTTAAATTTAGACGTGAGCTTCCTTACAAACATAGTCAAATAAGGAAACCTGATAATATTTATGCCTTCAGGAGAGAAAACTTTCTTCCCATAACTAATTCTAAAACTTTTCATAAGTATCTCTGTGCAAAGTAGAGCAACAGTGTCATTAGCAGCAGTTTTATGTGAGTTACATAAAAGCACATTATTATTATGGGTGAGTATGTTTTTTTATATTTGGCCTCGATACCATCTATGAAACCATTATCTTACATAAAGATTTCTGTAGCAATTTCTAGGCTGAAGACCCAATATTGAGATAGAGCTTAGTATACGTTGTGGAATGGCCTTTCAGCTTTGCCTTCAGATTATCTTTCTCATATATCACTTTTCTTAACTTGGCAAGAACTTCATTACAGAAGCCAAATGGCTGTCAATGTGACATTTAGCTCTTTTTCTAGAGCAGGCATAATCTGGGATTTCTACTGGAGTAAAAATCAGAGGATTTCTATTACAAGATTATAGGTAGCAAAATCACCAGGAAATGATTATGGAGGCAAGATAACTGCAGATGTATCTGATTACTCTGATTACCTATTGGGAGCGCTTGTGGTGGAATTTCTTACTGTTTTGGTGTGCTCAAAAGCAACAAAATAAACTAGAAAGTATTTTCTCTTCCTCTTCCCCCTCCCGCCCTCCTCCTCCTCCTCCTTCATCTCCTTCTTGAGACTTCTCCTTCTTTCCAATGAAAAAGTAATCATCGTATCAGGAAAATTAGTTTTATTTCAACTGGTATGGAAAACATCCTTTCTTTTAAGCCATTGTTACTATGACACTTATGTACTCCAGAAAATGTTTCCAGGAATTAAAATTTACTGCACTTTCCCTATGATATAGTTGTACAAATAGGAATTGCATCATTATAAGAGAGACTGATCATGTAACTTGTGACATGGGTTAAAAATAAATATTGACCTCTTCTATTGTGGACTTTTGACAAATTAGGGAACAGAAGTTGAGGGAATATGCTTGTCTCTGATCTTCTTTGACATTAATTTGAAAACTTGCTGGAAATAGACTGTAAAATGTTAGCATGAGTAGTAACAACTAGGTCAAGCAAGGAGTAAGGTAATGGGCACATGTATAGTTTTTGAGAGACTATAAATTGTAAATACTGACAAAGGTAATTTTAGCACTTCATGTCAAAAGCCTTAAAAATATGCACACTCTTTAGATGTAGCAATTTCTCTGCTAAGCATTTATCCTCAGGTAGTAATTAGAGAAGTGGGCAAAGCTAATTGTATAAGGATGTTCATAAATGAGCTGATAATAGCCAAATATTTGGGGATGAATATACATCAGTAGCACTCTATTAAAATTGTGGTGCTTCCGCATATTTACAGAAAATGATAGTAGAGATATTTACTTCAAAATTTGTCACAAAGCTATACATAATGCAATTCTTTACACATTTGAAATTTTTTCTTTATGCATTTATAAATATTTATACTTAAATATAAGACAAAGTCTTTCTGATAGGATTATAGAAATTTTTTACTTCCTATATTAAATTTATATGTTAAATTTTGAAAAAAAGTTACTTTTCTAATACAAAGTTTTAAAAGAATATTACAATAAAAACAATCTAACAAGTATTTTCTTTAACATCATGTATTCCTTGAAAGCAAGTCATGACAAATTTTTTCATTCCTTTGATGATAAGTTGTAGTAATTGAACAGTTCTTGGGGGATTAAGTCATCATTTTAAGCCTTGGTGACTGGTGTATGCACCTGAGTTTTAACCAGTCTCAGTTTTTGAGACCACTTACTTAATTCCTCATTTATTGGGTGCTTATTTTAATGTTTAATAGGGGTTGAGATTATAAAAGTAAGTGAAGGTTTTGCCCCCAAGAACTAAAAATTTAGTGGAGAGGTGATCATAAACATACAAAAATACATGCTAGGCTGTGCTAAACTGTGAACAAATGTGATTCAGGAACAAAGTTGGTCACAAATGGCACCATTAATGAGTCACCCCAAAAGGGGCCTGAGGGGACAAATGGCTGGTGGTGGGTGACTTGGTTTTCTGGATGGCTTGTTTAATTTAGGGCTGATTAGGAAAACCTTTCCGTTTCTAATTCTTATATTAAATGCCATTACAATTCTCTCTGTGTACATTCTTCTGCTAGTACATTAGTGTTGATCAATACTAGTCTAGCAGACATGTAGAAATATCACTCCATGTGTCAGCTATGTCTGTCCATTTCAAAAAGCATCTGGCTGAACTCTATAATCCACAGTTCTGAGAAATCTACAATGCCCATTGTTCTTTTTCAGAAGAACAATGGGAACAAATTATTGCCAGTGTCACATGATTTTCTGTGCCTCTACATTGCTCATTCATCCCAGATGGTTCATGTTGATTGCTGTCTCTCTCTCTTAGTGTGAAAAGAATCAGTAAGATGATTAATTCAAAAACCGTTAAGCTTCTACTTTGAAAAGGCTAGATAAACGCTAAGTAGTGTGCTGTTTGGGTGGATCAAGAAAGGCCAGATCACTGACATGTATAGATAGCCTAGAAATTAAATCATTGGTATAAGACTGCCGAACAGTGAACCAACATTTTAAATTGTTCCATCCAGGATTGACCTTTATGCACATATGTGGCAGAATGATAATGTCTGTTTTAATTATGACTTTCTGTGGACATATATACAGGTAACTACTGACTTTAAAGTATACTTTAAACAAGTTTTCCTTCAGTTCACAAGATTGGGGTGTTAGGAATTTGGGCTATTCTTTTTTTTCTCCCCCTTTTAAAGCCACTCCTCTTTTCTTTCTTGCTGCTTTCTCATCCATTAAAACATATACTTTAGTATATGTACATATATGTTTTATATATAGTTTGTCTAATTTTCTTATGAAACACAGACTCATTTGATAATTAAAGTAGATGAAATGCTCTTGACTCTATGAAACTGTGAGATCCCTCATTTTTTAGTATCTTTCTGCTGGTTTATTAGTTTATTACAAATTTAATACTTTCTCTTAGTTAAATCTGCATTATAAAATACCATTTCCAAATCTGTGCTTGTCACAGAGAAGAGCTTTATTTTTTTTTAAGAAAATAAAATTTATTTATTTGTCAGAGAGATCACAAGTAGGCAGAGAGACAGGCTGAGAGAGAAGGAAGCAGCCTCCCTGCTGAGCAGAGAGCCAGATGCGGGGCTCCATCCCAGGACCCTGAGATCATGACCTGAGCCAAAGGCAGAGGCTTTAACCCACTGAGCCACCCAGGTGCCCCCAGAGAAGACCTTTAATAAATATTTATTGACTCAGTGGAAATATAACTGAATAAGTGTTTTTACTTCTTTGAAGTATATGAAAAGTATCTAAAAAATATTAGCTATCTCAAAGGCAACACTAAACACAAAATTCATTCCTGAGAAAATTCTTCCATATATAAACTGTATGTATTTATTTATTAAAACTAGTCATTAAAAACCTCTTATAACTGATTTTATTTTCCTTATTTTGAAAGATAAATGCAGTTCGCACTGTCATTGCTTAGAAAGCCAGTGTTCTGTTTAACAAAACGGAAGTATATGCTTGAGTTGAATATACAGCTTTATTCCTAATCTCAGCAACCAGACCCTCCCTAAGTTTAAAATCTTTAAGGTCACACTATGATCTCTTTGACTTGTAATTGTCACAAGCATGTTTCTTAACAGACATTTCAAAGTTACTTTGAAAACGACTACCGTCTTTAAAGTTTGGCATGTGCCAAAATTAGAACTTTGCATCATCAGGATGAGCAGAGAGGCTCTCCATATGCACACAGGAAACTTGGACTGGAAGGGAGCAGAAACTGCTCAGACTATAAAGTAGAAGATGCAGATCTGAATCCAGGTCCCTGGGCTCTCTGAGGGCCTTTCAGTTTCCATTATAAACACTGTTTAAATTGTTGCCATTTGTATCATTACATTTTATTTGTCCACAGTCATTTCATATCCTTCAAACACCTATAAACCAGGAGGTAATGATAACTCTATAAACTCTTGGGCTGTAGCACACAGACACACTTAATTACCTTAGGGACAAACAGTTGTGACTTTATGGGTGGGAGTTGTATGGGTGAGCATTAAGTCCTCCTGGAAGTGTTGGTGAAAAAGAATTTCTTTCTACCTTGTGTCAGCCTGTACTTGGGGAGCAGTGTCATGAGAAGGCTATTGTTAATGGAGGAGTTACTGACTTTAATTCAACTTTAGTTGAATCCCAACTCAGCAATTTCAGAGAAAGATAAATCTACCTTTTTTGAATTATATTCTACAAAGAAATTAAATGTTTTTGGGTCATTAAAGTTCATTATACCCCACAGTGAAAACTTATAGTTAGTTGGAGTGTGAGTAGAGATATCATATACTTGAGATCGACACATATATGCTGCGATTTACTGAGAAGTGACTGTTAGTAAGTATGATTAGGAGTTTTCCCACACAGTATTTGAAAATAAAGTATGCTCTTTTCGTGAGCCACACAATAGTATACAAAGCATTGTGGTCCAATTTCATTATTCCAAAAATTCTGGTTTTAAACTGTAAATGATACTATATGTGTTACAGGACTGAAAACTCCTTATAATAGAATATTAATACTACCATTGAAAATACTAAGAATTTAGAGTTTCTCATTCCCATTGTTGTGTATCTAATTCACCAAATGGTGCATTAACTATAGTTACCTGCCTGTTAAAGGGATAAGTCGTGGAAGGGAGGCCACTTGGACACAGATACTCAGGATTATAAAGACTTCAGGAACCAACGGGGTGCATCTCAAGCAAGTCTAAGCACAACTTGTAGAGAGAGCACCTCAGAAGAAAAGCAGTAAAGCATAGATAAGAGAGAGCATTCTATTCCATTGTGAAGAAGAACCTCCAAAACCATGATTGAAGAGCTATAAATGAGTCCCTGTGACACACCAGGCGTTGTGCTGACAAATGGGGGGTGGTAGGTAGAGATGAAAGGATGCATCACACATGTTCCTTGTATTTGTAGAACTTTCCAGAGGAAGAAAACTGGACATAATCTGCCAGGATATTGTGGACATCTAGCCTGGTGCAGACAAGTGTATCTTATCTTTGATATCTGCTGTAATGCCATGATAAAACTGGAAATAGAATTAGGTTCTTTTTCCTGACAATGGGCAATGATTTTTGGTTCTATATCGGGGAACTTGGTACTCTTTAAATAGCATGCCATTTATTTCATCTAAAATTTTCCTGTATTTTTAAATTTTTGACAATTTAATAGCATCCTAGCAAGCTATTAAAATCAATAAAATGATGCAATTTTAAGTACGTGTATTTTACAGTGCAGTGTTTGGAATTGTTTTAAAAATTCCATTAACTTTTAATTAACAAGGGTCTGGTTTATTGATATTAAATGTTCCACGTAGAGATGTTTATTTTGCAAACTGTGACTGTAACAATGGTAGGCTCAAGTTTGAAAGTAACCCTGAGAGTGAGAATGGCATGTTCATATTGTTATCATATTTTTATTAATGACGATGCAGAATGATGTACATAGCAAATGATTAGGTAAATTTCCTGCCTGAGCAGTTTCTATTCTGTTTTTCTTTCAATCTAACGTGTAGTCCCACCCAGTTCCTCATTGTACTACCTAGTCCAGAGGGAAAAGAACAGATGTGATCTCCTATCTGATCACTAGATGGCATCATGCTTCCCTGTAAAAGGAAGCTGCTCAGGAATTTACCAGTGCGCTTCACACAGAAGCCAGCAAGAGGATGAGACAGATGTACTTCCCGTAGGTTTTTGATATATTAAAGTCATCCAATCTTAGTTAGCACATGCTTCTAGCATTGAAAAAGGGATTAATGATTGGGTTTGTAACATGTCACAGAAACAACTGTTACTTAAGACAGACCTGAAGTATGCCTTTAAGAGGTAATTCAGAAGGAGCTTTGTTTTAATTTCCGAAAACTCAGAAACAAGGAAACATATTGTCCCTGCTTGCAAAGCTGGGTCCTAGTCAATGAGCCATGTGTTAAAGAATGGGAGTAGTTGTAAAGTTTGTAGTTGTAAAGGTTGTAAAGTTTGAAGAGTCATTTTCAACAAACCAAGTAAAAGAAATTGCATTCTGCCTAGTCATAGGCAAACACTCATGGACCATTTACTGTCCCACCCAAAAAGCCTCGCCATAGCCCTCGGAGCACAGGGAAGTAGCTAGAGTGTCCATTTAACCTTCCTGAGCAAAGATTTACACTTGGTAAGGTAGAGGACTCCGCTGTAGGAAGTGCTATTTATTGTTATAAAATTGTAGATTTGGAAAACTGAGTTAAAAGGGATTCAGAGGATGCCTTTGTTAATATCCTTATTTTAGAGATGGAGGAAATATGAATGCAGATATTTCACATACTTAAGGTATTAGTGGATCAAAGTGCAATATGTTTGTGGCACATTTTCATGTTATGATTTAAAAGCTATTTGTCGGAGTCCCTGGGTGGCTCAGTCGTTAAGCGTCTGCCTTCGGCTCAGACCATGATCCCAGGGTCCTGGGATGGAGCCCCGCATCGGGCTTCCTGCTCGCCAGGAGGTCTGCTTCTCCCGCTACCATTCCCTCTGCTTGTGTTCCCTCTCTCGCTGTGTTTCTCTCTGTCAAATAAATAAAATCTTTAAAAAAAGAATCTGTTTGTCAATAAATGTATAGGCTTACTGCTTACACTCTGGGAAGTGAGGTATTAGTAGCTCAGAATATTAAACATCATTCTTGCTCTCCTGCCACTGGAAAAAAAAGTACCTATTTCATACGATTTTAGAACTGAAAGAATTTTAAACATCACATGTCACATTTTCTTTTGTACATGTAGTGACTATATCCTAAAGAGATTAACTTGTGATGCATCCTGGACTTTTCGTATCACATCATGTTGAACAATTTGCTTTGTGGACTTAGAGGCAAAAAATTTCCAATAATAAAAATTAAAGTAGATTTTGCAAAAGGAATTCCTGATGACAATGTTTCTCATTGTGGTGATTTTAATTTGGTGTTGGTGTTTTAAGGATACGTGCATAAAACCAATTATATATTTGACTATATTATAATCCTCAATGTGGCTAACTATTCAGAAATTTGAAGGGAGTAGTACTAAGTTATTATAAAGCTTCAGAACTGGATTTTTCTTCTTTGGTTCATTGACTGCGTTGAATCTTTGTGTTGAGGATGGTGTGAACTTTTCCTTTTCATTCCTTCTTCTAGGAGTGGCTCTGAGGAATCATTAGGTAAATGCTTGTTGGTTTTTCATAATAATTATTTCTGAGCCTTAATGGTTTCTGGTTTTGGCCCCTCTTCACTTTCTCCAACTTTAGGCAAGTGTTCAGAATGGCTTCCAGTTGCAGAAATAATTATAACTCCAGCTTACCATCTAGTCTGTCTGTGTGGTCTTGGCAAACCTTTTTGGCCTGGGCAGGCATGATATTGTTGGCAGAAATGAGGTTCTGCCTCAACTTGGGCTACAGCTTTGCCATTTCGCCTGAAGACTTTCCAAAATTCATGGGAGAGTCCATGAATATTTGAAACATCTTATCTCCAAGAGTGTTCTATGGAGATAATGAACAACTCTGATCTCTTAAAGACCCTGAGTTTAAGAAGAATATAGTTAAATACAAGTTCTCTTAGAAATGAAGGTTTTAATCATTTAGAAATATCTGGGGACGATGAATTCCAGAATTTGCTGACTCTTTCATGGCTAGTGCTTTTAATGTGATGAAATATATTTTTTAATGGGAAAAGAATAAACCAATACTTGGTTTCTCTTTGTTGTTTGGAAAGATAACTAATTATCACGGTTGTTGTCTTTGTCAACTCCTGTATGCCATTTTGTATTTTTCTTGCCTGCCATTCACTGCAAAGTCATTTCCATAACTGGAAAATATCACATTGGCCTAATAGGAGTTACCCTTCCTTGAAATAGAGGAGTTACTGCCCTTTGACATGGTGCTCTGCCAGCCTGATTGCCATTCAAATCTTTGATAATTTCTTCTTGTGGTCCTGCAACTCAAAGGAGAGTGGTCAAGGTCATGCTGTTAGCTTTAACCAGGATGGAAACCTGCTCACCGCATGTGCTGAAATAATGGAATCTTGTAATAATAAGAAAACAAACCCAACAAATACAGTAATAGATGATATTTACAGAGTACTTATGTCAAGTACTACTGTGAGCATTTTGCATGTATTAACCCAATTAACCTTCACGACTTGAGTTAAATGCATGCTTGTTATTCCCCATTTTTAGATGAGAAAACTGAGAAACAAGTAACTGAATCTGTCCTCTTTACCATAATAAGGTTCTTTTTAACGAACCTTTTCTGTTTTGGTTGATGGGGATGCACAATAGAATTGACAGAGTTGAGCACTAATTACTTTTGCATAATGTGAAAGTGAAACTTAAGGGACATTTCAGGAATGGACAGTGTGCTTTGTTTATGGATCCACATATATAAAATTAAGGGTCAAACTAGATGGTCCCCCAAATTTTGTGTTTTAAATGGTGACACAGACTGACAGAATACAGATTTGAATTTGTTTAATGTTTTAACATTATTGACCAAAAAAAGGATGAAAATGGATAGAAAATTCTTAGGCCATGGGAGGGGTCTTCAGGCTTTCAAAAGAAGAAGAAGAGGAAGAAGAAGAAGGAGAAAAAGAAGAAGAAGAAAGAGGGGGAGGAGGAGGAGAAGAAGAAGTAGAAGGAGAAGAAGAAAAGTAAGGGAGAAGGAGGAGGAAGAAGAAGAGGAGGAGGTGGGGGAGGAGGGGGAGGAGGAAGAAGGAAGAAATTTGATGGTCCATATTGTAACATCAGATATGGAATGAATACCATGGTTTTAGAAATTTCCCTTGAAGTATTTTAAATTCTAAGAAGCAGTCTCCAAGACCAGGACTCCCAACAGGCTCATGGTATCCTGTCATGCCTAACATGTAACTGCTACTCTCCAGAAGTACCTGAATCTTAAACATTTCATGGCATGCATTAGTGTAAAACCAGTTTTTTAAGGGCTAGCCAGGTAACTGCTTCATGAGTAAAAGATCAATTCCTTAATATTTATATAAATATTTATTTCAAATTATGGACTTATATGGAGTATTAAAACAATTATTTACATTTCTTTCATAACTTAAGTAAGTATATCATGCAGGTTCTGAAGCTATTGTGTCTTCTAATTGTGAATCAACATTCCAAAAGAGTCAGTGAAACTCAGTAGGCCTGTTTTTTTTTCCCCCCAGTGGATTGAATGAAAATTTATTCTAGAGATCAACTGATTTTCAGATACCAAATGGTAAGGGGATTATAATTGTAAATAGGTTTGTCATGATCTGTGTCATGCGTACATATATACAACAGTAGGCCTGTTTTTAAGTGACTAGGCTCATATTAGGTGAGAAATCATCATCAACATTGACCATAAGTGCGATGACCATAAGTAGAATCCCAGAAGGATGCCTTATAAACATACTGTGAATACATACATTAGAGAAGACGCTGATGCTAATGCTTTGCATTAGCATGTTAGCTTTTATACTTGCTTTTACATATTCATCTCATTTAAAATTTTTGTTAATTTCAATTTTCCTATTACAAGGCATTTACAGAGGAGTACCTGAATCTCATAGAATTGAAGTATTTGGTCAATATCAGCTAAAAATTGCCACATAAACTTGAACCACTGTAGTCATCATAAACCGTCTTAAGGATCCATTTCCTGCAACGCCCTGAGGTTTAGGATGTGTAGGATTTCCACAGAAGCAGGGATAGTAAAATTACAGAAAGAGGAAAGAACACTGGAGGAAGGCACAGAAACAGGAAGTGTGGTCCAATTGGGGAAAGAGCCAGTGGGCCAGTGAATTCAAGTACAGGATGGAACAAATTAGCAGGCAGATGTTGATGCAGTGCCATAGGAAGATTCATCTAGAATGACTTCAGCGGAGCTCAGACTGGGTGTGTTCTACGAAACATTAAGACTGGTAGATTCGACAGGGTAAGAAATAATGTGGGGTTAGGTTTGGTGATAAAGGAAAGGCTCAGGGACAGATATTAGCGCTATCTCAAAGATTTTATATCATATTGTCCAAATTAATATGGAAGTTGAGAAAGAGTGAGACACTCAAGATGATTCTCAGGTTCAGGCCTGAATGACTGGGGGAATGATGAGGCGGGAAGAGAAATGGGGAAATCAGGAGAAGATGCTAACTTGGGAGGCGAAACAGGAATGATTTGTTGAGTTGGAGTGTACATAGGTGATACAAGTAGTTATCCTCAGTTGCAAGAGAGGTCAGGGTGGCCGTATGAAGTAGAAAAGCATTCAGATAGTCGTACTGTCTAAAGCCATTGGAGTGGTTGAGAGAGATTTTAGAAAGAAAAGAAAGCTTGTGGCTGAACCTTCAGAAAAGGGAGTGGGAAGCAGATGCGAAGCCAGTGAAGCGAGACAAACCTGAAGAGACAAAGCAGTAGGAGTGCCAAAGGAGTATGATGTTCTGCAAACTCTAGGAGAGTTTCATGAAAGAGGGAAGAAGCCAGAGTGATCCAGTCGTTAAGGCTATCTGATAAATTGTGGCACTGTTCAGAATTCAATGAGAGAAGGATTTTAGTGACTCCTACCTTCTGGGACACTTCTTATTAAACACACACAGATGGGGACTTGATTTCAAATCACATCCAGTACTGTGTTGTTAGAAGGTGGGCGAGGAGCAGTCGAGTATCCTCCAAGCTGGGCAGGTGGCATATTTATGGAATGTGAACTCTGGGGTAGATTTGCCAGAAGGCTTCTTAAAGACACTTAGGAGGAGCACCGACTCTGTTTTGTCATGTCTGCAAGTTTTCTCAGTGCCGTCCTAGGCATCTTTGGGCCACTAGAGGAGATAGAGAGGCCTGACACAGAGGACATGGAGTAGAAAGATAGAAAGGATGTGCTTCCTTGATGTTGCTGCCTTGCAGCTTTAATCACACGTGCAGTTACCTGTCTCTGCACTTTGTGGCAGCTGAAATTGGATATTTCCTCATTTTTAACCCCAGCAGAGTCATAGTTTTCTATTACTCGAAGCCAAAAGCCCGCCAACTGATACAAGATATGAAGTTTTCATTTTAGCTTGATTTTATCATGGTGAAATTGCCAAGGCCTCTGGGTGAAGAAGCCCCCAGAGGAGGGTTGAATCAAAGAAATACGGTCTTCGGATCTGTAATAACTGTTTCTGGCAGGGAAGCTGGGCAAGCCTAGTGAAGATTCTCAGGCTCACTGACAATGTGTGTGTCCTACTAAACAAGCTTTGGTTGGCAAATTAAATTTTTGAATTGGACAGGAAGTTATATTGGAATGTAATATTCCCTCACAATGTCTATTTCGTGGAATTGCTCTGCTTTTGTTGTTCATTTTGGCATTTCCTATGCTGTGGCCTAGTCCAGACAAACACATGATTCGTCTGCATAGCACCTAGGCCCTTCCTTCTATCTTCAGACATGCAGCGAAACTGTGTGCCCGCAATCTGGAGAGGGTGCTGCCCCTCATCATGGGAAAGAGGGCTTGGATAGTAATGGGGAAGACACAGATTTTACTCTGACAGCAAGCTTGGCCAGTAGCATCTGTCGTGCCCCACACACAGTTATAAGCCACCGACTTCCATTCTTCTGGAATCCAAAAATCAGGAGGGTTGAGGGGCACATTTTTAAGGGATTGTGAAATCTATTACTGCTGGGACCTTTTACAATTCAGTTGCTTACTTAAAAAAAAAAAAATCTGCCTTTCAGCAGTCTTCTTCAGCAACAGCAAGCCATGCTGTGCATTCCTATGAATAAAATGCACGACAGCTGCATCCAAATAGTGTCTGAACTGTTTGGCTCCTTCTTGGAATGGTTTTTTTTTTTTTTTTTTCAAACTTGCTCGGTCCCTTTATTGCTTACTGAAATATTCCAAAAGATCTGGGACTATGGTTAGCAAATAGCAAGTAAGTCTATAGGATACCATAGGCCTTTTTCTAAAATAATATTTTTGGAGATATTGTTGTTACTATTATTTTTAGGGAAAAGCCCATTGAACTGTTTCAGAATGCAGAAAAGAGAGAGGGAATTAGTCCTCTTGGCATTGATAGTAAAATAGGTTATTTTAGATAGTCTTCACATTAAATTTTGCTGTAATAATTGTGCTTCTGCTCATAGGCAATATGCATACTCTCCAACATAGCACTTGAGGACCTCAGAATGGGTTCTTCTGAACGTAATACTATTATAGTCTTGGTCTTCAATTGTATTGGATTTCTTTTTGCATAGAAATTTTGTGTTGGAAAAACATAAAAGGTTCAGGAACCTGAGGCAGGAAAAGGACATTCATAAAAAAGTAAGATAATTACTCCATTGACTTGGAGTTCTGTTTAAAATATGAGCATCAATAACAATCCTTGGAGCGTTGTAACATTTCTCTAGCAACTAAACTAACATAAAGCACAGAAGGCTGTCCGTTAATATTGATCACAAGGTCATGGTTCCTTTTAAACCTTGCCTGCCAGAATAACCGGGAGGGAGATCAAGGTACATACTCAAGTTTCTACCGTGACAAATTGACTATTACCACAATACGAAGATTCTAGGAAGATAACCAGTTGATACTCCTTTGGGGACATTTCAACTTTCTTATTTATATGGAGCATTTTGTCCAATTCTGGAAGGACTTGTAGCTGTAGAAGGTTGAGAGGTCCTGATGATGAAAAGAGTTGTTACCTGATATTGGTGATTATGTTTATGGCTCCACAAATCTGATTTCTTTTAGGCATTAGTAGTATCCATTTTGGATATAGGATGGCATTCTAAAAAGTTCTGTCCACAGAAAACTGATATTATCTAAAGATAATGATAATTAGGGGCATGTGTTCATCTTAATCTGATGGACAGAACTTCCTTTGCCATTTAAAAGGTTTTTTTTTTTTTTTAAAGCATAAATAGGTTAGCTCCATGATCTTTATTTATAGATGTTTTTATCGTTTGCATATTTTCTCCTGGCTTAAATGTTGATTTCTCAGATTTAGGTACTGAACCTCATAGCAGTAATTTTCTAATTTTATTTCATTTAAAAGCCAAGAAGCCTCTTCTTACAAACAAAATACTGCGCAAAACTCCCAATACATAAAACAGGTAAAACTGCATCATTATTGTTGAGGTAGACAGGGATGAATCTGGAGATTTACCCATTTATTTTTCTTTTTGCATCTCTCCTCCATCTGCTGTAGTTTCCCTTGAACTTTTTACCACAAATAAATGAATAAAAAAATAAATAGATAACTAACTAAATAAATAATTTTTGTTTCGAATTCCCAATTCTAGGGCGCCAATTTGATGAGTCTCTCCTTGTGTTTGAGCTCCATTAAACCATTAGGATGTGCACCCCTTTATCCTCTCTCTTCACATTTAATCAGGCTTTATTATTTCTTTCTCATAAGAATATGCATGCATCTCCCTTCTCTTCTAGATTCCTGATGTCTTCATTAAAGCTCTCTCTCTTTTTTTTTTCCCATTTGGACTATTTTCATAGGCCCCTCACCAATTTTCTGCTTTTGATTCATTTGTTAATAGTTTCTAAATATTTTGATCTCATATGTCATGAGAAAAGGAAAACAAATAAAGATTGTACATGAATTAATATGTTTGTTTAACTAGGTGTGATTTTTTAAATGTTATATACATATAATAATATGTAAAATTTAAAATAAATATCAAAATTAGATAGTATCACACACACACACACACACACACACACACACACACACACACATATATTTGTATATACATACACACACATACATACTTCTGTGTTTTCTTCTCATATCCAGGGGATGGCCTTCACTATAACCTAGCATGCACATATCTCACTTTGGACACTATTGCCCTATGCCTGTCAGAGAAGTCTTTCTGAAATGAAACTGAGTGCTTTAAATCCTTCAACAGCTCTCAGTGACTACTAGATAAAATCTAAATTCTTTTTTTAAATTTTTATTTAATTATTTGACAGAAAGATCACAACTAGGCAGAGAGGCAGGCAGAGAGAGAGAGGGGGAAGCAGGCTCCCTGCTGAGCAGAGAGCCCCATGCTGGGCTCGATCCCAGGACCCTGAGATCATGACCTGAGCTGAAGGTGGAAGCTTAACACACTGAGCCACCCAGGCGCCCCAAAAATCTAAATTCTTAACATAGAAAACAGGGCTGTTGATGAACCAGCTGTAGTCAACTTCCCAAAAACTAAACTAATATATATGAAAGCTCTTATGAAATGATGTACACTTGTCAAAAACAAAATGATTTGTGCTGTCAAAATAAATATATTAATACATAGCACCTTGGTCACTTACAGATTGAGTTATGTTGTGATCTCAGCAGGGCTGACACAACAGCCATACTCTTTGGCACGAAATGTCTACATCAGTCTCACTCTAGAAATGTCAATAAACAAGGACTATTCATTTTTTTTTGGATGCAATGGGGGTTAAAACCCACATGTGGTATCCTGTAGCAGTTATATACATAGTGCTTGGGAACTCAGAGAGCAACAAAGAAGAGAACATTGGTATTGGCGTCAGAACTTTCATTGACTCTACAAAGTTCTTTTCAACATTGTGACTAAAGTACATCAGAATGAAGGAAATGCTTTTAAAAACAGGGAAACATTGGTTACTTTGGCTTCAATTTTAAAACAAAGCCGTACATCCTTTTTAGAATATGAAGGAGGGGGCAAAAAGGAGACATTTCCTGCATGTGTGTTGAGATGAGAAACGTCAGAAAAGAAGCGGGGCTGAGTGTTACGTTATCCTGGTAACCTTTGTCAGGCCTCTGGCTTGATGTGGTTCAAGTTTCCGCTGTATATTTTGATACTTTCTGTCTCCATAGCAGTTGTTCAAGAATATGTTGCCAGTAATGATACTGGAAATGCAGTTCATTTATAAATAAATCATTCTGCCTTATAGATGCCATTATTTAGGAGACCATGTAAGATTCTGTGGGAGACTAAACATATGGTAAAATTAGTTCATTTGCTCAGAAAAATATAAATAGTTAGAAATATCAAAATATAACCAAGCAAACATCAGACAGATTAAAATGATTATTCAGTATTTCAAGTGGCTAAGAAAAAAACTTAAATTTGATTTTCCATTTGAAAAATAGCAGTGCAAATAAGAAGATGGGTAATTTCTAAAACTTATTTTCTATGTAAGTGATTAAGAAATAAATAAGTTTGTTCTAGAAGTATTGGAGGAACAAACCACAAAGTTTAATATAAAGCACTGGCTTGTAATAAATATTTTCTTTAAGCCTAGGGCACATTCGGCTGGGGTTAACATTTTCCAACTGAAATTAATCATTTATAGAGAATCCTAGGTCTATTTGCACATACAATGCCTTTATCAGTGGACTTCGGTAGAATTGGAAATATCTGCAATTATAAACCCTATTTTGAAAGGATGAAAAATAATAATGAATAGCAGAAGTAAAAGTTATCTTTCTGGAATTTAGGACTCTCTCTGCTCTGCCTCTGCCTGTCTTTCATATTTACTCTATCAACATATGAATTTTTATAAAACTAAAATATAAAATAATGAGTATCTGATTAAGTTCTCTTCATTGAGGCTGATTTGCTCAGTGTTTTTTTTTTAACAAAGATTTTATTTATTTATTTATTTATTTGACAGAGAGGAGAGAGACCACAAGTAAGCAGAGAGGCAGGCAGAGAAAGAGAGGGAAGCAAGCTCCCCACTGAGCAGAGAGCCCCATGTGGGGCTCAATCCCAGGACCCTGAGATCATGACCTGAGCTGAAGGCAGAGGCTTTAATCCACTGAGCCATGCAGGCGCCCCTGATTTGCTCAGTGTTTTACATGCAGTTGAGAGAAAGTAAAGGTTATTTCCTTAAAAATACTTTTTTTCTATTGAATTTATAAAATTATTTTAGGAATAGCAACCTCAATACACCAGAAGTGTTTAATTCTATGCTTTTCCTTTTTAGATCTTTGCAAAGGTATACTCTATGAATAATGTGATCATGTGTGGGAAACCAAAACCAAAAGCATTCAAACTGTTTTGACAAACAGATATTCAGGGTCAGTGCAAATAAAGCTACAGATAATCACTCCACCTGCTCCATTGTTGGCAAAAAATAAGGTCCAGATGTTGCATATACCTGTTCTTCCTCCCATACCTTGCCCATTGACAGATAAGATTTTCGAAGAGAAATTTGAACTGCCTAGGATTTTCCCTGAGGTGATGTAGAATAGTTTCTTTCCATGTAAAGTTTTTTTTTTTTTTTTCTTTTCATAGTCAATTCAATGAGTTGGACCATTAGATTCACTGGAAGAAAGAGGAGGAGAGGATTCGGTGAAACTTTCTAAAGGGAACAGCTAGCTGGTAGGGTCGATGATCATTGAATTGTTACTTTTGCTGTCACCAGGCCACCAACCCTGACAGACTCTCCACCTATTGCTCAAAGAAAATAAGATTTAGTGGGGAGAAGAAGCAGGCCCCCTAGGTGCTATTGTTTTTTTTTTTTTTTTTTGCTAATCTTTCTTATAGTTAGATCAAGAATTATGTACCAATCCGCTTTGCTACAGTGACAATCTCAGTGGCTTAAAATTCCAAACTTGTATTTCTAGCTTTGTTACTTGTTGGTGAAGGCCAGTAGGCAGTTCTGCTCCATGTGTCTTCCCATTCTGGGATCTTTGCTAAAGGAACAACCCCTACATGGAGTTGTTGGAAAAGCATGGGAACCTGGTAGAAGCTTCTTAAGAGTTTTGCCTCTGAAATGACATACTGTCCCTTCCACCCACTTTTCATTGATCCAAGCAAGTTCATAGCCAACCAGAAAATTGGGCAAAGCAGTGGGCCTAGAAGTTCACTCAGAAAGTGTTCTTAAAGACAAAGGAGTGAATTGTTGGGAACGAGAATGTAATCTACCACAGTGCGTGACATTCATAAATATAGCAACCGCAAACTGGCAGAAAAGCCAAAATGCCTAGCCGGGCCAGCTTTTCTGTAGTACAGTGCTTCTTTGCATCTTCTTTCTTATCTAAAATGAACTTCCCTCAGTTCATTTTAATCTGATTTTCACAGATGTAAAAGGAAGGCAAGAGAGATATGATGGGCCAGGAAGAAGTGAGAAGAATATCACCTTACATCAGATTTGCTCCAGACTCTGGGTTCTGCTACATTCCTGGATATCTTGATATGGAAAATTAATAGGCTCGCATGGCAAATTCCTTATGGACAAGTTTATTTACCTAATTTTAGCTCAAAAGGTATAAGTCAATTACTGGCATCCAGAACCTGCCATAAAGAAGGACATTTGCATATTGTTAATGCAAAAGCCCAGAGTCATAGATGCCACTTTGCAAGTAGACAAAATGTAGAGTGTGTGAGCTGGATATGTTCGCATGGTGCTTACTTTAACTGTCCTTCATTTTTGTCATCTCAGTTAGCACTGTGCTTGTACACCTCACCCTGTTCATTCTTTGCTCCATCAGGCCCCTTAACTTAGAGCTGGTATGAAAGTTTTCAAATACCACTGGAAAATTTTACCTCTTCAGAAAGGAATACTTAGGAAAGGCTATTTCATGTGGGCAAAATTAATTTTATCTGTTGATTATTAAATGTTATTTACATTGCCAAGAATTTTAAAATTCTAATGTGTTTCTTAAAACTTGGCTTCATGAAAGTGAAACCTGCTAAGATCTTCAGGAGGTTCACTGCAGAAGCTAGATGCCCAAAAAGGAAAACAAGGTAATAACAATGCAGCTGAGTGCAGTGTTGGAAAACTGTTCCTTTTTTTTTTTTTTTTTTAAGATTATTTATTTATTTGACAGAGAGAGAGAGAAAGAGAGATCACAAGTAGGCAGAGAGGCAGGCAGAAGGAGAGGGGGAAGCAGGCTCTCCGCTGAGCAGAGAGCCCGATGCGGGGCTCGATCCCAGGACCCTGAGATCGTGACCTGAGCTGAAGGCAGAGGCTTTAACCCACTGAGCCACCCAGGCACCCCTGGAAAACTGTTCCTGCTCCTATGGTTACAACTGTTGTCTCATCCTTTCTCCTGTTTCCTTTAGCATTAGCCATAGAGTAGACTGGCTGGAAGGGGTTACTCTAGGCATTATGATCTTAGAGTGTTGGATTAAAGCTTGAAGAAATAATAAGTGGTATTTTTAAAATACATATTTTCCATGCGAATGTAGTTACAATACAAAGAATTTGTGAGAACTTGCTTCAAATACTGTTTTGGCAGGTTTTAGCCCATTCATATGACTATGAGACATATTTCAATAATTCATTTTTTCAACCATGCTGATTGTCTAGCCTTCATGAAGTTGAATCTACAGGTCAAAACTGTCAAGTAGACTTACAGTTTAATTTAGTATCTTTTTTCCTGGGTAGTATTGTCAATCCTTGAACTTTGAATTCTGGACACCCTAGAACACAAAGCCTGATATGAATGCAGTCACAACACTAATTTTTAAGAAGGCAAATATACCCCACTTTCAGTTACCCTAAAATATTACCTGCTCCCTAGTAGGGTGGCTATTTAATTTTAGGGAATAAATTGCTTTTGGAAACAAGAAATTAGAAAAAGGAAAAAAGAAAACTCGTGGTCATTTGTCCTTCAGGGACAGAAGATAAATAAAGGTAAGTGGTTTTAGGGGTGCCTGGGAGGCTCAGTTGGTTAAGCTTCTGCCTTCCAGTCAGGTCATGATGTAAGGGTCCTGGAATTGAACCTTGGGTTTGCTTCTCCCTCTTCTCCTCTTCCTGCTTGCGCTCTCTCTCTTTGTCTCACTCACTTTCTCTCAAATACACAAATAAATAATCTTAAATGAATGAATGAATGAATGAATAAGTAAGTGAGTAAATGGAAGTGGTTTTAAATAATAGTTCCCATAAACACAAAAGACAACTCCAAAGAGATAACAATTTTTGCCTGAAGCCCAAAGGAAAAATAAGTTCTGCTTACCAAACATTGGACAGAAAGACTCCATTAGAATAAAATACTGTCACCTCCAAAGATAGATAGATAATCTTGTGTGTGTATCTATAGATATAGATATCAATATATATAATTAGGGGCTGAAATGCAAACATTATTAATTCATTGTTTTTTTCCTGCTTTTTATTCAGATATTATTGACATGATTAAAAGTTTTTTTTAAAGATTGATTGATTTGACAGAGAGAGAGAGAGAGAGAGAGAAAGAGATCAGAAGTAGGCAGAGAGGCAGGCAGAGAAAGAGGGAGAAGTGGGCGTCCTACTGAGCAGAGAGCCCGATGCGAGGCTCGATCCGAGGACCCTGAGATCATGACCTGAGCCGAAGGCAGAAGCTTTAACCCACTGAGCCACCCAGGTGCCCCCAAAATTATTTTTTTAACTGTCTAGTTGTTATGAGACACTTGCAAGGGACTGAGAGTCTTCTCACTGCCCATCCCGTGATGCATATGGGTTCAAGCGTTCACAGTTTCGTTCAGACCGTGTTGTATACACTGGAATAGAAGGCTCACCCTTTGGTGGGGGAGAAAGGGATCATAATACAGAAGTTATTTGAATATGGTCAAAACTCTTCAGTCAGTTCAGTATAGATGTTAATGTAGTTAAATACTGTCAGAGACAGGACACAGCTGAAATGAAGGACTAAGTAAAATAATTTTTGAATAGACTGTCCTTCAGATTCCTTATCTGCTAAGACTCCTAAACTTTTCTCTTATATCCTTGTTCCTCAGGGGCCTAAATGCTATACTTGGAGAAGAAAAGCATTTCTCAGTTAGGGTTTTGATTTTCCTCATAGTTTTCCCCTACTCAGCTACTTTGCTGAAGAAATCAAAATGCAATTAGTACTTCTCTTTACTAATACTCTGACCCTACCTGCCGAGCTGTAGAGGTTTTTGCTGCCTGTTTCTTTCCACCTTCGTGTGACATAGTCATTTTCTTAGGGCTTCATTTCTCTTCTGTTAAAAATTATCTTCTAATGAAACAAGATGGAATGGGGAAGGAAACAAACCATAAGAGACTCCTAAACTCATGGAATGAACTAAGGGTGGCTGGGAGGTAGGCAGGGTAGGGATAGGGTGGCTGGGTTATGGACATTGGGGAGGGTATGTGCTATGGTAAGTGCTGTGAAATGTGTAAGCCTGACGATTCACAGACATGTACCCTGGGGCAAATAATACATCATATGTTAATAAAAAGTAAATTAAAAAAACAAGAAAAAATTCTCTTCTAGTTTTCAAAAAGAAGGATTAAGATACCATATCCCTTATGTTTGCCAATGAAGAACAACTAAGTCATCCACCTAAGTGATTCATTCTAAGCAAAGTCTCCCATCAGACGTTACTTGAAATTTGCAAAACTTGCTTTTATTTACTGGTTAAACATATCCTTTCCTAGCATAGAGCTCTCCCTTGGAGTTTGTAGCTTTTGATTATACAATGAAGGCTTGGCCTAAAATATTTAAGTAGCATTAAAATATTCTAAAATATTATGAAGATAGTTTTAAAACCATGCAATAAAAGTAAATCTTTGGCTTTGGCATTGATTTATGAACCACTGTAATCATTCAAGCAGCATCCAAGTGGCCTGTTGGAAAATCTAACTACCCAATTTGGGCTGTTAGGTAAGTGGTATAGAGTAGAGAGTCACAAAGCCTGGGGTTTGAATTCAGCAGATCTGAGAATTCTAGCACCCAGGATCAATACTGGCCAGGCATGAGACTTTAGTAAGTCATATATGCGGGAGCTCCAGGTCTATCTTTATTTTATTAATCTATAAGGTACAGATAAGGATCTCTCTCTTATATGGTTTTTTAAGGATTAAGTAAGATGATGTATTTAAAAACTGATTACTTCTATACATGGCATGGGGTAAACAAATAAGAATTGGTATTTTTTATTATTTTTATATTTAATAAGTGGTATTCATAAGTTTTTCTTTTATGATGATTCTAACTCAACAAATTGTTATTAAATTTCACTCTAAGGATAATATAGCAAAGAATAATTTAAAATGTCCCCTAAACCTATTTATAAGGATACTTAAGGGGGGCTAAAACCAATGTGTATTTTTAAGTAATAAAGTCAAATATATCTCCATACCTGTGATTATAAGGGCTGTATTAATTTGGAAAAAGGAGTAACATAAACACTGATTAAATTTAGATTCCTAGGGGTGCCTGGGTGGCTCAGTCGTTAAGCGTCTGCCTTCGGCTCAGGTCATGATCCCAGGGTCCTGGGATTGAGCCCCGCATCGGGCTCCCTGCTCAGCAGGAAGCCTGCTTCTCCCGCTACCATTCCTTCTGCTTGTGTTCCCTCTCTCGCTGTGTTTCTCTTTGTCAAATAAATAAAATCTTTAAAAAAAAAAACTTAGATTGCTAAATGTTAAAAAGTGATTATATAATACAAGTATGATTCAAAAAAAGTCTTGTTCTAACATATATACAATGTTTTAATGTTCTTTGGCATAAAGATTTATCTTTGTATTTATTTTATAAATTTGCTATTAAGAGCTAATGACATGTGTAAGCCAGTTTAAAGAAGGAAGGTTATATACTAAGTAACATTTTGGGGGAATCTAAATACCAATAGATCACAGAAATTTCAATTCATTTCAATTGTGTGTATATGTATATATACATATATATATATATAATAGAGAAAAAATTCAGAGCTGCAATATTTTTCAAGATTTTGTTTTTTTATTTGAAAAAGAGTGAGAGAGCATGCAACAGCAAAAGCAGAGAGAGGGGCAAAGGAAGAAGCCAAATCCCCAGTGAGCAGGGAGCCTGATGAGGGCCTCCATCCCAGGATCCTAAGATCATGACCGGAGTGGAAGGCAGAAGCTTAACTGACTGAGGCACCCAGGAACCCCAAGCTGCAATTATTTTTTAAGAACTAAATGATGACATTTATTTTCCAATAGAAATTTATTTTAAAACGTTTACCTATTCAGTTGGTGTAGATTCATTTGAGGTATAGATTCATTTGAGCTTCAAAGATGTGGAGAGTAAGACACAAGCACATCCTTAAATTGTTGGTGATGAAAAGGTGCACTTACTGGCAAGACAAGGAAAAAAAACAAGAAAACTTATGTTGCAACTACAGTTCTAAGTAAATATTTTTGTGGGGATAAAAATAATTGTAGGGGCACCTGGGTGGCTCAGTCGTTAAGCATCTGCCTTCGGCTCAGGTCATGATCCCAGGGTCCTGGGATCGAGCCCCACATCGGGCTGTCTGCTCGGCAGGAAGCCTGCTTCTTCCGCTACCATTCCCTCTGCTTGTGTTCCCTCTCTTGCTGTGTTTCTCTCTGTCAAATAAATAAAATCTTAAAAAAAAAAAAATAATTGTACTAGTAGCAGTTGCTGCC
The DNA here is from genome assembly GCA_028646535.1 of Procyon lotor. NCBI lineage: Eukaryota > Metazoa > Chordata > Mammalia > Carnivora > Procyonidae > Procyon > Procyon lotor. The sequence continues at coordinate 94,241,931 of CM053607.1, read as the reverse complement.
ATTTCTTTAATTCTTACTCTGTGCTTAGTATTTTATGCGGAGTCTTTGCTCCTACATCTTACAATAGTTGTAGAAGGTAGATTCTCATATTATCACGATAAAGATACTGAGATTTAGAAGTCTAAGAAACTTCTAACCTCAGGTTCTCACAACCAACAATGAAGATACAACTGAGAGCTTAGAAATGTCCGAATCCTTTCCTGATGTGTCCTACATACAGTTTAGGTTTGAGGCAGGGATGCCTACTGTCCCCAAAGCCCAGATCCACATCTTTGGCTCTAATTATTTTCTTTCTTTCTTTTTTTTTTTTTAGATTTTTTCTTAAAGATTTTATTCATTTATTTGACAGAGAGAGAGAGAGAGAGAGAGAGATTATAAGCAGGGGGAGTGGGAGAGGAAGAAGCCGGCTTCCTGCCGAGCAGAGAGCCTGATATGGGGCTTGATCCCAGGACGCTGGGCTGGGATCTTGACCCGAGCCGAAGGCAGCTGCTTAACAACTGAGCCACCCAGGCGCCCCTCTAATTGTTTTCTTGTCACCCACATGACACATGGACTCAGGAGGTGATTTCTAGCAAGAGAAATGGCACAACCTGACCCTGCTTACCTGGCCAGCACTGGAGGAAGGAAGGTTAAGAGAGAGTGTAATAGGTCCCCTTATCCCATTGTATCCCTTTCCTACAGAACTTGGCCTGATGCCTTGTAATCTGACACATCAGATTCACAACTTTTCTTCTCTTGTGTGTTACTGTGAGAGTTGTTGGCTTGTATGTATAAGGTGTGAATGTGTGTGAGGTTTGTGTGTAGTGTGTATATATACAAATGTCATGTGCATGAAATTTTTAGGTGTGTAGTGGTGTAGTGCATGCATGTGTGAGTGTCTTCAGTGTGTTTGTGATGTGTTTGTGTGTAGAGCATATGTGAGGTATATATGTGCTTGTGGTATGTGTGTTGCATGTGTGTTGTGTATGCACATGCATGGATGAAGTGTGTGGTTTGAGTATTGTGTGTGGTGTGGGGAAGGTGGGGGGTATAGAAGAGAAAGGCAAAAGAGATTGGGCAAGTGCTCTTAGCTTGGAGTTCTTTTACTGGAATAGTTATAACTGAAACTTTTCTATACTAGAACTTTGGAGTCTTGGGATCAAGTCCTACCCAGCTCTGTAACTAGCTATTTAATATTCAGAAGCTCCTTAGCCTGCTTGAATTGTGGTTCTCTCATCTCTCTGCAAGAGGAGAATTTTCAACTTAAATGTTATGAGGATTAGATGAATAATGTTCGGGCTGGAGTTACCGATAAACTTTAGAATACTACATAAATATAGATATTGCCTGTTTTTATTAGTGGTGACATTATTTTTCCAATGTGTCTTATACTGAAAGTCCAAAACAACAACATAATATGCAGAGTATTGTTATAAGATACCTATCATCATAGGTTTCATTTTTTTAAACTTAATTTTTATTGATAATATATGGTATGTTGTATTAACAAGATTTACGCTATTATAATTCCATGTCTAGTGAATGTCTGGGATATTAAGCACTTTCTGTGTTAATTTATGGAATAACCAGGGACATTTTAACTGGGAACTTTGGCCTAAGATGTGGCAGCAGCAAGCTGTAGCATATCAGAAGAATTTGGCATTGATTTTTTTTGGATATTTATTTTTTAGACATATAAGAATGGAAGAAAATGATATAGAACACAGCCATTCCTTAAATGATTAAACATAGAGGTACCATATGGTCTAGCAGTTATGCTTCTAGGTATAAAATTGAAAACATATATTCTCACAAAAAATTATAAATGAACGTTCATAGCAGCGTTATTCATAATAGCCAAAAAGCAGCAACAGTCCAAATGTCCATTAACTGATAAATAGATAAACAAATGTGTTATCCGTACAATGGAGTATTACTTGACAATAAAATTTATTCAGAACTAATACATGCTATTGTATGGATGAACTTTGAGAAAACATACAAAGTGAAAGAAACCAGAGTGGTGTATTACATGATTCCATTGATATGAAAGGTCTATAATAGAGAAGCTTACAGAGATGGCAAGTATACTAATGTTTCTATAGGGCTAGAGGAGACATGGGGGAATAGGAGGCTGAAGTCTAAGAAGTGACAGATTTCTTTTGGGGAATAAGAAAAGTGTTCTAAATTTATGGTGATGGGTGTACAATTTTGTGAATACACTAAAATACACTTAAAATCATATAATTTAAGTGGGTGAATTGTGTGATCTGAATTACATCTTGACAAAACTGTTAAAAAATACAATTTTCTTACATAGTGAATCCTCCCCAACTACTCTACCAATAGTTTTAGGAGGAGACAGTCATGACTGTACCGGATACAAATCAGCAAATGAGGCAGAATGGGAGGCGATTATATTAACAAAACATTCCAAACCACAAAGCCTGCCTGACAAAACTGATGCTTTTGTCAAGGGTTGAATGACCAGCAGTGTTGAACAGATGAGCAACCCTCGACTTTTTAATATATGACAATATATTCGAGAACCGGGAGGCTCTGAGAAATGCTGTGTGAAGAGAGTTATTTTCTTTTCTCCCCTCTCCATTCCTCTTGAAGTTTTCTCCCCATCCACTGCTATCATGATGAATTAATTTCAAAGAATTATAGTTGAGTGTACATTTGAAGGAACTTTTCTTTGTGTCGATTTTGAAGTCTTTTCTTAGGCAATCTTAGGCAAGATTGGGGCAAGTGCAGAGTTGGAGTAAACCCTAATTGCTAATAGAAATAGTTTTTATGTGTGAACTTCCTCATCCTCTCCTATTTCTGTGGCTTCTAATTCCATCTCTAATCGTAGAAAGTAGCATGTCCTGCTGTGTTCTGTGTACAGTCTTCACCCTTTCCACGCTGCTCCACTTCTAGATACAAATAGCGCATTCACCATAGTTTTAGATGATGTCTCGGGAACAGAATGTATGCTTCCATTACATCCTCACATATAATTACTCCTTTTTAACACCCCCCACCCCTTTGCCCCATTTTTTGGCTTAACATTTAATTAAAGAATAGTCGGCTCAATAGGCAGTCATGGGAAACCTAACCAGTAGATATATTTTACTAGCTTCAGTTTTGAAATGTGGGATAATATCTTTCAGTTTTTAAAAATTGATATTTCTATAAAGTACTTTTTTTCAGAGAAATATTTCTAGAATGTGACACTTGAATTCTAATTACTATTATTAAATATCCCTGAATTTGTTTTGAATAAGCAGAGTCAGATAAGTGGTATTTATGTATCATGGAATACTATCTAAGTTAGCTTCCTGGGTGTGAGTGCATCACTGGCTTACCAAATAACAGAATTCGGCTTCTCTTGTTTGTCAATCAACTGCATTTATATTTCTGACAGTTTCCATGATGGAATCTTTTTTTAGAAAAATATTTTATGTATTTATTTCACAGAGAGAGAGAGAGATCACAAGTAGGCAGAGAGGCAGGCAGAGACAGAGGGGGAAGCAGGCTCCCTGTTGAGCAGATAGGCTGATGTGGGGCTTGATCCCAGGACCCTGAGATCATGATATGAGCCAAAGGCAGAGGCTTTAACCCACTGAGCCACCCAGGTGCCCCATGATGGAATCTTTTTTAAGTGAACATACAATCAGACCTGAATTGTTGTATTTAAATGAGTATTTCTTGATCTCTAATTAATGGAAATCTAGAGATTTGAAGAATGGTTAAAGAGTTAAAGTTTTATGATTGCTCTTCTGGGAAAAAAAGATGGATAGACAATAAAGCCTGAGATCTCCGTTATCAAACAAATACACAATCATAGGAAGTTAAAAAGGCCACAGTGAAATGTAGACCTCTTAATTATATTATTGTTGATATCTATTTTATTTTATTCCCAAATAGTTTTATTTTTTCAGTGTTACAGGATTCATTGATATCGATATTAGTTATAAGAGTGTTACATGTTTTGCAGGGGCAAAGTTCTCTTAGCATACTCTTCGTGCTTATCATTACTTCCCTGAGCTTGCAACACAAGCCTATTGTGCAAGCAGAGAATCTGTGCGGGTATGTGTGAATGCTTAGGGGGCGTATCAGTGGAGGTTTACATAGGGGAAAATACGAAGAATTGGAAATGTCAAGGGCTCTGTTTCAATATTAAACTCTTACAAAGAATGAATGGTCAGAGGCAGGGACTAACTGGGTACTCTTAATGTAATTGGTTCACACACTGGGTTTTCTGAGAAGCAGACTGAGAAGGAGATTCTTGGTACCATGACCTATGGAAGGGGAGGGAAGAAAGGAGAATCAGGAGAGGAAGGAGAAGATAAAGTTGGTCTTCAATACAGTTTCTAAGTAGGCCTCAGAGACCCAATAGAGAGTTCTGAAGCTAGGGTGGCTCTTCAGAGTTACCTTAAGCAACTCTGGAGCTGGGCCTTTAAATCCTCTTTTTGACTCAATATTAGATGCTTGGACAAGATGGTCCTCATTAGCTGAGACAGTTCACATAGATGAGAGCACTTCCTGAACCTAGGAAGATGAGTCATTCATTCCTGAAGAGGTTAGCATCACACCAGCCACACTAAATGGTGAGGTATTTTAGAACTAGCAGGCATTGAGAAATGCCATGTGGATTGATTCCTTGCTTCTTCCATTTTTTTCTTCTTTCTCTCCCCCAATCTAATGTTTTTTTTTTCCCCAAAATACTTTAAAAGACTAGGTTCTCAGTTATCATAAATGCACATATTCTTTTCACTTAAGATAGGAATTAATTCAACAACCACAATTGTTTCCCATGGAAAAATTAGTTTCATATATCTGATGACCCAAATACTTCTTGTGACAGTTCCTATCTAGGTGGTATTAGCATCCTGACAGCCATATGTCAGAAGGAAAGTCCAGATAAAATTAATTTTTTTCTTTTGTATTAAAGAAAAAAAAACACATTTATTGAGTGCCCACTAAATGTAACATCAAAGATCATTCTTATCTATAATAGAAGTTGCTAAGAAATGAAATAGTACACTGATTTGACAAGTTTTGTTCTCATTAAACTACTGTTTTTTATGAAATAAATACTTTTTATTTCCAAATTCTTGCTCTTTTTATTTAATATATTGTATTATTCCTTCAGAGGTAGAATTTAGTGATTCATCAGTCACATGCAACACCCAGTGCTCATTACTTCAAGTGTCTTCCTTAATGTCCATCATTCAGTTACCCCATCCCCCTCCCACCGCTCCAGCAACCCACAGCTTGTTTACTGGAATTGAGTGTCTTATGATCATATAATGTATAAACATAATTTATAAAAAGGACAACATATGCATTTGGGCTAAATTGTTTTTGGTTGACTATTCACTTTTGAGGGGTCTTTATTTAGCTATTGCATGGCTTTTGAAGTATCCAAAAAGTAGCAAATGGTCAAGAAGCTAGTAAATGATATGAAATCAAGATATTGAATTGGTAACAAAACAACTTTGCTTATTAAATACTTATTTTTTAGCAAGACATTACAATAAAACAACTCTACCATTAAACGTAGTATAGAAACGCCTAACCAGAAAACTTCTCAGCTTTTCCTAGATGTTTTTAATTACATATTTTTAAGAGATTTGGAAGGGTCACTTAAACGGCCCTTAAGAACAGATATTGGCTAATGTTTGTGGAGTCTTTTTTAAGATTTCTATGGGCTTTTGTTAAAGCTTGCTTCCTGCTCAGGAGAGCCATTGTCATTGTTGACTCTGCAGCAAGTAGAGTCAGCCCTGGAGGACACACAGAGATAACTCAAGGCACTGATTTCCCCATCTTCAGCCACCGTATTCCATTAACTATTGGAATTAGTTCCGTCTGTATATAATTTGCATTTACCAAAAGAATAGGAGAACCATAACAGTTTCTGAAGCTTTCTCTGACTAAGGAATAATTGTCTTATCAACAACTGTGTTAGATTTACTAAAAAGGGAAAAGGTGTTTTGAATGGAACCATTCTTCTAATTCATTCACATTGGTTCTAAACCATCTAAGTAAAAATTAATTAGGTTGCTAAATCTAGTCAGAAAAAATCTGGGAGAAGAACTGGATTTTTTTTTTTCTCTTTGAAGTTACATGTTATTTGCAGTTGCGAGCTTGCCTGTATTTTTCTCATCAGCCCCTAGTACACTGAGAACAAATTCAATGACGTTTTCAGATTGAGACCTTAAGAATTAATGTTCTTCAATGTGTAGATAAAAGTCTAAGAAATTCCTTAAAGAAAACTGTAGCATAAAGTATCAGGGGTTTCTCATTTAATGGTTGACTTTTGTGTCTCAAAGTAATGATTTCAAATTATTGTTGTATATAAGAACTGTTTTTCTTTATTTATGCAACAAACATTTCCTGATAGTTCTCTATAAAGTGGCACATGTATATGCCATTTTTGGGACCAAAGCTATAGAACACCCAAGTTTCAGTAAAGGTCTTGGTTCTGCTTTTTACAAACTGCCTTCCTGGATCCTAATGAAGGTATTATTCCTGTTTCAGGAATAGGTCTCTCCATCCTTGTCTTTTGGTTTCCTATCTCAATTGTACAATCTCACCTCTGGCCATTATACTCTAATCATTTCAAAATCCTGACTTCCAAGTAATCTTTCTCACTTTTCTAATCTTATAACTTTCCGTTACTCACCATTTAAATTCCTTTACTGGATCCCTATTGCTTTCCTAACCAATTTCAAATTACTTATCCTTATCTTGAAGGCCATTCACCACTCTGGCCCTGCTTACCTCGTCCTCCTTATCACCTCTGATTTCTCCCTTTGCTCACACTTCTACATGCAAGCGCCTTTCCAACGTAAGAGAACTCTGGGTTTATATAATGCTTTTGCCCTGAAGAGCTTTAATCTTTTTCTCATATCCTCTCAGAGAAAAAAGTAATTGAGCTGTGGTTCAGAATTCACTAATGCAACTGGCGGTAGGATCCTGGACTTTGTGCACAGCTTTACTTGGTACTGACCAACCACTCCGTTCCTTTGGTCTCACATTAGGTATCACCTGGAGTTGTCAAAGGGTGTTCCTTAAGCAGATGCCTTATTTCCAAGTCATGTTCTCTGTAGGAGCAAACAATTTTTTTAAAAAAAGATTTATTTGTTTGTCAGAGCACAAGCAGGGGGAGTGGCAGGCAGAGGGAGAAGCAGGCTCTCCACTGAGCAGGGAGCCCAATGTGGGGCTCCATCCCAGGACCCTGGAATCATGACCTGAGCTGAAGGCAGATGCTTAACTGACTGAGCCACCCAGGCACCCCATTTTTTAAATAAATCATAGAACCACAGAATTTAAGTACAGACAATTATTCCCCACATATAAGACTCCACCTTCCCATTATAGAAATCTATCTTAGAACGTTCCTGATCCCTAAATCACTTTGTCACGAGAGGAAGTCAGCTAACAAAGATAAGCTCTTTCCTTGTTGCACTGGACTTATTTTGAAAAAAAAGTGTTCTTTGTGCTGAATCTGGTTTCGTACCAACCCCTACTCTTGATATGAGGCATGTCACTGGAAAGATACAAAATAATTCTAATAATCTCTCCCAACTTTGAAAATGCAACTGAACATGGCCATAATCTCCTCCATGAAATCTGTTCTGTTTGGGGTTAGGAGTCCAAATTGCTTCAATAATTCCTCTAGTGGCAGGTTTTTTGAAAAATTTCACTCTTGTCTTACTGGACCTCTGATATAAGTTGGTCAGCTGACTTCAAAGGGAAGCTTGCTGTCAGCGTTGGTCCAAATGTTGCTGTCACACATTGAAGGTAGTTTTTATAACCTTAACACAAATTAATGATTAATCATCTTCTTTTTCATTTAATGAATGCAAAGGCTCATATTCATAGCCTTAATATTCATAGACTCAAAGAATATTTAATATTCTTCAATGATTCTAAAAGCATAAGGGTGACATAATCTTATTTGAGACTGCCTTGGGAAAAAAATGCTGTTTTTTAGTTTAGCATTTCAAAGAACTTTTGAGATGCCGCTGAACATCTTAAATAGGATTTTCACATTGCTCACACATGAGCACTTTGGGAATTGTTCAATGAATATGTCTCCTGACATACTTTGTTCCTTGAAATTATCAAACCCTACTTGGATTTGTTTTCCTCCCTGTTTTTCGATGTGTGGGTGGGATTGGGCCATTGCTATCATAATGAGAACTATTTATTTTCCTTGTTTTTCCCAGTGAAAATGCTCTATTCCAGTTGGAAAATAGAATGTTACGTTTATTATTTTTTTTTACTCTTTTGGGGGTTCTGGAATCCTCTAAGAATCTAATGAGATCTGGCAGTACTCTCTTGGAAATGGTACATGTCCATATGACCACACAGAGAGCTGGCATTTAATTTTAGGAGTTCAAGTGACACTGGAATCATATCGCTGTTTCCATTACAGGGTACTTCTTGCAGGTTGAAAATCACTGATTTGGTTGTACTTCGGTTACATATATCTCTTCCCGTCCTATAAAGAGATATAAAAATATAATTATGTTAAAAGTTAATGTGTTTCTTAGCTCCATTCAGTAATCTTTGAGGCAAAATTATTTCCTAAACTAATTTTAATTCCAATCTTTACTTATAGAATAGTGGGTTTCTTTTTTTTTTTTAATATTTTATTTATTTATTTGACAGAGGGAGAGATCACAAGTAGGCAGAGAGAGAGGGGGAAGCAGGCTCCCTGCTGAGCAGAGAGCCGGAGGAGGCGGGCTCGATCTGAGGACCCTGAGGTCATGACCTGAGCCGAAGGCAGAGGCTTTAACCCACTGAGCCACCTAGGTGCCCTGAATATTGAGTTTCTTAATGTGAACACAATCATACAATTTTTTTTTTAAAGATTTTATTTATTTGACAGAGAGAAACACAGTGAGAGAGGGAACACAAGCAGAGGGGATGGTAGCGGGAGAAGCAGGCTTCCCGCCAAGCAGGGAGCCCGATGCGGGGCTCGATCCTAGGACCCTGGGATCATGACCTGAGCTGAAGGCAGACGCTTAATGACTGAGTCACCCAGGTGCCCCAATCATACAATTTTTTGATATAAACTTTTTCTTTTGAGTATTTTTTGAAGTGTTTTCATAAGTAAAAATATGTAGAAATATTTTTTCTCTGTAAATCTTCAAATTCCAAACTTCTAGAGTCTTATTTACTATTATCTCTCACACATGGAAGATGATTCATCTTAGGACAACTTTTAATTATTTAAAGTGTGTCACTAGCTTTATAAATATACCTGTAAAATATGCAGACACACACACACACACACACACACACACACACACAGGTATAGGTATATTTGAAATCAGTGTTTTCCTTATCTTTTAAAAAAGCTTTGAAAATCCCCAACTTCAGGGGCACCTGGATGGCTCAGTCGATTAAGCATCCAGTTCCTAGTCATGATCTCAGGGTCCTGGGATGGGTCCTCTTGTCTGGCTCTATGCTAAGTGGGGAGTCTGAGATTCTTTCCCTGTCCCTTTTTCTCTTCCCTTATCCCCACTTGAGCTCAAGGCTCTCTCTCCTTCTCAAATAAATAAATCTTAAAAAAAAAAAAAAGAAAATCCCCACATTCAAAAATAAATTAAAAATGTGCATGTACAAATAATGTACAAGGAAAGATAGGACATAATAGCATGAAGCATACAGGGCTATTTAGCATATCGTATGTAGATTCATAGTTTTAAAAATAATAATTCTATTATTATTACCTAAAGGCAAAACCTTTATTAGTGTTTTTAAAAATATTAACCTTAGTTTACCAATTTTTTTTCTTGTTTTATTTTTTAATATTTAAAGATTTACTTGAATTTTTGAATTCATTTGAATTTTTATTGACTATAGCTGACATACAGTGTTATATTAGTTTCAGGTATACAGTATAGTGATTTGACAATCTTGTATACTCACTGAACTACAACTAAGTGTGCCTTTCATTTAACTTCTAATTAGCTAGCTCTCAGAAAGGCCATAATCAATCCGGTACCACCTCACCTAAGGGAAAGCATCAGTGTGAAAACGAATGAGTAGACATTAGTCTTAAACAACTGTTGTGGAAATATCTTACTTTTGTAAAATTCCCAGATTATCTGAGCCTGTCAGCCCAGGGTTAGAGCCATCTCTAGTGCCTTGGAAAGAGGCTGTGAGGCTTCCTAAGTTCACAATCAACCTGCTTCTATTGCATTGTAAAATTTCTAGACCACAGCAAAGTGGCTTGCCTAAGGAAATAGAGAAGTTGAATGTACAGTGACACAGAAATAGTTATAATTTTCCTGGAGTTAACCACCACTTCTCAGCTATTTCGTAGTTCTTTTTATGCATTCTCCTTTAGAAGGTTTTTTGATAGCCAATATTTTGCAAATTACACTACTTTTTCAAGTCACCCCAGTCATTTAATAGTATAATCTTTTGAGAGGGAAAACAGTTGGGCTGCAGTAAGCTTTAAACATTCATTTGTTTCCCAGTAGGGGGATCTGCATAGTAAGAAGTAATACCTTTTATGTGAAATGTTCCTCTTGGTTTATTTTAAAGCACAAATGGTATTGTGTGATAATAGGATGGAAATCCAATTCAGAGAGTAGAATATGCTATTTACGATCTGGATTGTCCTTTATATTTTCCAGTTTAGTCCTCAATAAGCTGAAAATCCACCATTGTCTGGTTAAAACACACACAAATACACATGCACATACATATACATAAGAAAAATTCTCTGTGAACTCCCATATTAATTGGCAGCATTGTTCGTCTAAAAAACCTGAAATAAATGGTGATGAGAACCTAAGACTAAGTTCCGATGTAAACAAATGAACTATTTAAATTCTCTCTAAATATAGAAACTTCAAGTGAACAATGCAGCATGACTCTGGGGCCATAATTTGGGAACAATCTGTAAGGCAAAATATAGAGGCGCTAATTTTGTTGCATTTACAGCCCACATACTGCAACACTGGGTTTGTTCTTGTTATTCCGGCTAAAGATGAGTCAGGAACCTCTAATGTAGCCTTTCCTAAAAGACAACAATTGATTAAGTTTGTGAGACTGAGAGAAATCCTAGAAGTCTGACCTTCAGATCAATTTAACTGTAGATCAATAATACATTATTTAGACTAGTGCAATACCCCAAATGCCCACAATTTGCTGCCAAGATACTATTTTACCCCACATAATTTGGTTAAGAACAGTCAATAGAGATAATTTGCTGATTCAGGGAACATACACTGTCCACCCACAATGGAGATAAAGCTGAGTCCAGCGCCATGTAATATAGTCGCCTAACTTTCCTGCTTTCCTACAAATGTCCTAATCAAACAATGGTTCTCAGCGTTGAGTTAAACCAAGGCTTGTTCTCATTCCTTAGACTCTACCCCATGTATGATTGTACCTATCTTGGCCTAGAATCCTTTCCCTTTTGGAGGTAATAACCTTGGTATGTCTTCTAAAGATACTAGGTATAATCTGCATTATGGAGGGAGGTGGCAGGCAAACTCTGGTTTACAGCTTTATGTGTTATGAGTGAAATATGATTGCTTAGCATGATAAGTCATGATTAAATATTCACATGTCAGGAAAACTGTGGTCTATTAGGGAAAACGACCAAGATTTTTCAAAGTAATTTGCTACCTCTGGATGCGTGTATATAGGTGTTTTGGTAACATCCCCACTAGCTTTCTTACCATATCTTTTGAACATGAAGACATATGAATTGATGCTAGGTTGTATTGTGCATATGAAAGAGTTAATTTTTAGCAATTCCTTATTCCATTTTTCACTATGTATTTTTTCATTACAAAATTATTTTAAGAACTCTCTGGAGATAAAGCCATATACAAATACTGCACGTATTTAAAGTATACAGTTGGCAAACTTTGATAGATATGTACACACCTGTGAAAAAATTACCAAAATCAAGATGAAAAACATAGCCTATCACCTTCCTAAAAGTTTCCTCTTTCTTTTTTGCCATTCCTACATCCAGCCCTCCTCTAGAAACCCTACTTTCCTGAAGCTGATCAGTGCTCATGTAAAGACTCAAGGGAAGCCAATGCTGATGTCCCAAGTTGTCTGCATGTGCCGCTGTCTCTCTCCTATGTCATTCTGCTCAGCAAACTATCTGCCTTAACCTCCCCAAATTTGTGGACGCTCGTGGGCTCCGACTGGGTTCCCGCTCCCTATGCCGAGGCCTAGAAACTCTTGCAGACAGAGAGCTGGGGCATTCATAGGACTCACCTGCTGTGTTTTCCTTTTTACTGCTCACTGTCCCGTGTGACCTGTTGCCTAATGTCTAAAAATGGTTGTTTCATATATTTCGTTTAGTTTTGCAATTCTTTCATGAGGAGGTGTAAACCTGGCTCCTTTTGTTCCATCTTGGCAGGAAGCAGAAGTCTCCCCAGTGACCATATATATTTGGTTGTTATGGTCAGCATCTGAAAGAACATTTTAGACATTGATTATTTCATATTAAGTGATGTTTTTGTTACATCGATTTTACTTAAACAGAGGAAGTTTCTTAGAAGCATTTTGTTATACAAGTTATAAAAGTTCATTGTAAAAAAAAAATGAGAGAAGTCCAGATGAACGGAAATTGTTAAAAATATTCCCTGTAATTAAAAATGATGGTCAACATTTTGTAGTTTTTTTTTTTAGAATTTTCTTATCTAGATGTTTATAGAATATTGAAAAATATAGGAACATATTATATATACTGATACTTAAATGAAAATATTTTAAAGTATGAAAGTAATTAATACTTCTCAGTAAACTTATATACATAAACATATATATAAATTTATATAAACTTACGTATAAATATATATATAGTGAAAATTGTACTTTTACTCTCACTCTCAGAAAGAACTTTAAATGTCATATAGTTTCTTCCACAGTTGTTTCTATGCATGCACAATACGCTATGAGTATTTTTCCATTTTTCCATATATTTACATTTTACATTACATTTTACATATATTTACAAAATAAATCATTCTGTATATATTTACTTCTCTTTTATTCTTTTTCTTTCCACTTACTCCATGCAGATAAACCGAGTCATTTAAATGGCTTCTTTTCTGTTATTTGGGTTAACCAGGTATATTTCACCAATTTGCTAATGACAGACATTTGTGTTTCTCCTAACTTGTTGACATTGTTCACTTGACATTATTCATTTGTTTATTTTCTTAGTATTTTAAGACAACAGGCTTGACCAAAAATTATATGTTGACATTGTTCACTTGACATTGTTCATTTATTTTCCTAGTATTAATTTTAAGACAAGAGACTTGACCAAAAATTATATGTATTTAATATAGTATAGCCATGTTACTGTATGTATAGGTATGGTGTAGTCATAAAATAGTTATAGCCAAATTATGCTCCAAAAATCTGCACTTTTTTCTAGCAATATATTAGTGTCCGCTTTCAAAAACACATCTAACCCTTAGAATTATTTTATCTTTTAAATCTTTATAAAAAAGATTCATATGGGGCACCTGGTGGCTCAGTCAGTTAAACCTCGGACTCTTGGTTTTGGCTCAGGTCATGAGCTCAGAGTTGTGAGATTGAGCCCCAAGTCCGGCTCCTCACTCAGTACAGAGTCTGGCTTGAGATTCTTCCTCTCTCTACTCCCCCCCGCCCCCCCACCCCGCTCACACTGTCTTTCTCTTTCTCTCTCTCTTAAGTAAGTAAGTAAATAAAATCTTCTTTAAAAAAGATTCATATGGATTAATGTTAGTTTAATTGCCATTTATTTGATTGTTAGATTTCAACTTCTTTCTCAGGCTTTTGGGGGAAATAGATACTTGCCACTGATGGATTTTGTCTACTTTTACACTAGCATGTTCATCATTTTCTTTTCCTTTCCCTTTTTCTTTTTTTTAATTGAGGGAGGAGGGGGAAGGGGCAGAGGGAGCGAGAGAATTTGCGGAGGTGACAGGAGAATCTTTTTCCTTTTCTTTTAATTTTGTTTATTTGACAGAGAGCTCACAAGTAGGCAGAGAGAGAAAGGAGGAAGCAGGCTCCCTCCTGAGCAGAGAGCCTGATGTGGGGCTCGATCCCAGGACCCTGAGACCATGACCTGAGCTGAAGGCAGAGGCCCAACCTACTGAGCCACTCATATGCCCCGTGGTGGGAGAATCTTAAGCAGGCTCCAGGCCTAGCACAGAGCAATCTCATGACCCTGAGATCATCACCTGAGCCGAAATCAAGAGCTGGAGGCTTAATCACTGGGCCACCCAGTCGCCCCCGTAGTTTTACTTTCTGATTTATAACAACTTAACTTTAAAGTCCCCCCCGCCATGATAATTTTGCAACATTTTAAAGGAATCTGGTTGTGGTTTTTATTAAAATAAAATTGAGTTTATAGAAAAATTGGAGAGGATTCAATGGCTGACTATAACGTTCCTCAACAGTTGTCTGCGAAGGAAGGGTCAGGGTGAGGGGGAAAGCAGGGGTTCAGAAATAACACAAGGAAAGTTTTGGGAATGATGGATGCATCCTTTGCCTTGCTTGTGGTGATATTTTCACAGGTATATATACATATGTCAAAACTTGTCAGGTTGTATACTTTTAAGTAGGCACAGTTTATGGTATCTCAGTTGTGGCTCAATAAAACTGCTCTTTAAAAAAAGGGCACAGGGATGGGGCGCCTGGGTGGCTCAGTGGGTTAAAACCTCTGCCTTCGGCTCGGGTCGTGATCTCAGGGTCCTGGGATCAAGCCCCGCATCGGGCTCTCTGCTCAGCGGGGAGCCTGCTTCCCCCTCTCTCTGCCTGCCTCTCTGCCTACTTGTGATCTCTCTCTGTCAAATACATAAATAAAATCTTTAAAAAAAAAAAAAAAAAGGGCACAGGGGTGCCTGGGTGGCTCAGTGGGTTAAACCTCTGCCTTCGGCTCAGGTCATGATCTCAGGGTCCTGGGATTGAGCTCCTCATCAGGCTCTCTGCTCAGCGGGGAGCCTGCTTCCCCCTCTCTCTCTGCCTGCCTCTCTGGCTACTTGTGATCTCTCTCTATGTCAAATAAATAAAATCTTAAAAAAAAAAGTGACACCAAGCATTCAATAAACTAACATAAAAATTGAGTTTGATTAGAATAGTTTTTCTCTTATCTTAGTTAAATTTCTCCTGTTACAGTTATGATGGCTTTCTAAAATAAATTTGGGAACCCAAAGGACTACCTTTCACCCTAAGGAAACCAAACCAGTAAAACAAAAGCTTTCAGAGTCAACTGTCTATAAAAACTGAAACATAAATATGACTTCTGAGTAGCATTATGTGGGAGTTATAGTCTATAAATCTCTGGAACTGACATAGGGAACACAAGAGAGAGATACAAGATTGCTTTAAACTTGAACTATGTAGGTAGAGAATGATCCTGATCTTACAAATTTTTAGAGATTTCAGTAGGGAGAAAGAGGCACACCTAAAAATCTTTCTGTTTAGTGCCAGAGGTGACAATGTAAATACTCCAAAACGCAGTATGAGCCTGAGTTGCAGCCACAGTGATCAGGCAGGATTTATGGAGGGGAGATGGCTGAAGAATATACTAGAAGAACAGGTGAGTAGAACAGCAGGTCTGCCAGGGCTCAAACCCTAGCCTGGGGGGCAGCAAGCTGCAGCTTCAGAGTGGGGAATGCCTGAGAGTCTGGAGCTCTGGCCCTGCTCTGTGGTGCAGAGCACTTTCCTGACATGTTCAGGAGATGACTTGAAACCTTCTTTGCCTTAAGAGTGACCTAAACTTTGAATTCGCAACATCAAAGTATGTCGATTAGGAGGAGGAAGAGAGAAAGAGAAGGAAGAGGCAGTGGAGAAAAGTATTTTTGATGCACTTGACAGAAAGTGGGAAGAAGTTGGGTGTTGGAGTCTTTTAAGTGCAGGCTTCAAGTCTGAACTTCGACGTCTATTCACTGTGAAAAACAACGGAATAAATTGTTTAGCTTTTTAGAAACTCGGGTTCCTTAGTTCTGTAAATTGGTAATAACGTATATGCTTTCTAAGGTTATGATAAAAACCAAATGTCTTAATACATATATTAGTATTTTTCAGAATGTAACACTACTTTTGTTACTTTCCAGTAATATTTTTGTTCTATATGCACTATAGTTTTATTTTATTTTAATTTAATTTATGTTATTTTATTTTATTTTATTTTTCTGCACTCTGGTTTTAAATCTACAATTATTTTTTCCTTCCTCAGTCAGTATACTCCATAATAAAATTGAAGATGTTCTTTAAGGTTAAGGTATTAATGCTAAAAAAATTTTTAAAGAAACTGTTGCATCAAATTCAGTGACTTTGGATAACAACCACGGAAATTTACTGTGTAATCCCCTCCTCATCATGTACACATTGTGTCTTTAAATTTTAAGGGGTGAAAGAAGAAAGTTACAGGAGCAAGCAGTTGGACTTGTGATAGTAAGTCAAGGGTTGTGAAATAAAACTAGATGTTACCGTTATTTGTCTTACTGTGTAGATTTGAGCAGGTCTCTGCCCTGGGATTCTATCATAGTTCTCCCTGTGCCTGCCCATTGACCGTTTCTATTAGGATGCCTTGAAGGCACCTCATGCTCAGCACGGTCCATTTGTAACTCATTATCTACTCCCCAGTGGTTCAAGCTGCAAGCCTTCAGGTCACCCTTGACCCTTTTCTCTCCTGAAATCTCTCTTCCACCCCATATGGATCAGTCTCCACATCCTGTTGATTTCACCTTCCAAATATCTTTTCTGCGCTCATCATCTGTGCTTCTGGTGCCACTGCCTGAAATTAATTTACAGGCTTCTAAGGCGTTAGTCTTTTCCCTCCCTGGCCCACCCCCCAATGGCTACCACCAAGAACCACCATTCCATAGCACCAGTTATCTTCCTCAGGCACAAGGCTTTCTCTGCTCTGTAATAATTTAACTTTAGAGTGTATTCAGATAAATTCACCAAGATGTATGCTACAAATATGTTTGCCAGAGTACTGTTTAGGAAACAAAACTAAGAAAAGGATCCTAAAAGTCCCAAAAGACAGGATTAATTATACCAACAGGCTATAAAATAGCATTGAAAAGGTGCTATAGATCTGTATTTAATGAAACATAATTGATAATATTAATTATAAAAAATCACTGAGTAATGTTCATAGGAAAAGCTGTGGAGAATATACTTTATAAAGAGAGATTTCTAGGTGATAGAATTCAGCAGGAATTTTTCTGGCCCTACCTCCCAAAAAAATCAAAAGCAAAATGAAACGAAAACAGAACAAAAACCCTGCAAGGTGGCTCTTAACAAAAAGTAGCACTTCTGGCAAGGATTTCAGGAACCAGCCCAAATCCTGTAAGCAAGGACAACAAATGTGAAATGCCCCACAACAATCCACTAATGCCTTAAAAGTTGTGAAAACCCAGGGCTTCGGGACATCCCTTATCTGCCCCGGTTTTGTTTTTTGTTTTTTATTTTTTGTTTTTTCCAAGAAAAATTTTTGTAGTATCTCTGATGCAGAATATCATGTACTGTCCTCAGTCCACTCTGGTTCACTCTGTCTGTGCTCTCTTTACATTTCTTTTACACAAAACAAAACAAACAAAACTATGTTCAAACATATCTCTAAAGGCAAAGGAAAGTAATGATGACAAGATTAGGAAAGAGGGCAAGTGGCAGGCAAACCCCTGCTTCCTAATTTTTTTAGTTCTGTATGTGTGTTTCAGTTAAGGATCCTGATAGGAGTTAGCTATTCTTTTACATGCTTCCGTTGGCTCATTCCTGTCTCTTAATTAGCATTTATTATTAGGCTTTGTATTGGTGGTGGGATCTGGTGGTACATATTAGTCTTTGTCAGTCAGAAGGTTTGAGGGGCCAAGCAAGGCTCAACATTTGTGGACATACACGTACACGTACATACACACACCCACACACACCCAACAGCTTTGCAGTTTGCATACATTTTGACACTGGTGGGACTGTTTGTTATTTGTACAGAGATGCTCTTGTTAAATTCTATGTAATGTGGTATGTTAGGAGTTTGGTTTTTTATTTTACGACAACCAGTTGCCTCATAGCAAGTATCTTAATCATTGTCAGGCAAAAAAACCGGTAAGACCTTAATCTTTTCTGAAAAAACACTTTACATTCTTTGTTGTTTCCCTCTGCCCCTCTCCATATCTCCTTTATACTGTAAAATATAATTGACATGAGTAACAATATTAAGTCAGATGTTATAAACTATTGATTTAAATATCTATACACAAAAAATATTGGAGAACTCTGAAAAAGACAGCTAAAAAGAGTGAATCCTGGCGCTTCTGGTATTTTCTTTTTTTTTTTTTAAAGATTTTATTTATTTATTTGACAGAGAGAGAGAGAGAGAGATTACAAGTAGGCAGAGAGGCAGGCAGAGAGAGCAGGGGAGGCAGGCTCCCTGCTGAGCAGAGAGTCTGATGCGGGGCTCGATCCCAGGACTCTGAGACCCGAGCAGAAGGCAGAGGCTTTAACCCACTGAGCCACCCAGGGGCCCCACTTCTGGTATTTTCGTAATGTCTATAGAAGGATATACATGTATATATTATGCAAACTTTATTAATTTTACTTCAGAATTTGAAAAATTAATCACTTTTTCTCCAAAAACAAAAGCAAAGTAATTATTTTAGTAATAAAGTTAAAACAAACAAAAAATTTTCTCTGTTTTTTTTTTTTTTTTTTAGGGGTACAGGATAAGGGGAGAGGAAGTATTCTTAAGAAAATAGGCTCTGGGATGAGATCAGCCTGGGCTCAAATACACTTTCTAGAATTTACTAGCTGGATAAGTTTAGGCAACTCACTTGAGCTGTTTAAACTAGTTTCTTCTGCAAGATGGCAATAGTAACAGTACATAATCCTGTCATTATGAGATAAATCGAGATAATGCCATCCATGTAAAGTGACTGACAGTGTGCTTGGTACTCAAAAGATATTTTAAGATTAATTTTCACTTTTCTAAGAGCCTTTCTTTACAGTCAGTACAAATTATGCCTTTTGCTTACATTTCAGTTTATAGCGCACGAGGTACCGTCACAAACATGACCTCATTTTATTTTATTCTTACCACAAATACCGTCCAGAGACATTATAAGTGAGTCTCGGGAAAGTTCAGTGACTTAGCAAAGATTCTACAGTTTGTCAGTAGCATCAAAGTATCAAAGTATCTCCAGTAAAGGTCATACCAGACACTAATGGATGTATCTGTGTTTGTGTCTGTATCTGTCTGTGTCTGCGTCTATATCTGTGTCTACTCCTGTATCTGTATCTATTTCTAGATCTCTATAGCTCCTAGAATATAAGTAGGCATATTTAGTATAGGCAGCAGTTGTATTTCTGTATGTTCATTTCTGGCACTGGCTGCTATTCCAATTATAAAAGTTGCAACCTTGCCACTCACTGAACAGATGGCACTGCTTGATTAAAGTAAGGCCATATTTGGAACATTTCTAAAAAGCCTTTCGCATTTGGATAAATGTTTCTGCCCACTGGAATGGTTTCTTCTCACCAGTTGAACAAACCAAATCATGGACCATCTCCTCATAAGAGCTCCCTGCCACCCCATTCTCTGGAAGGCTAGTGTTGAACTGATATCTTCAGAAGTGAACTTTGCACACTGTCCTGAAGAGAACGGCACAGTTTCTTTGACAAAGCAAGGGCCTGTAAACGGCTGTACTCATTCATCCAGAAGGGAGTTATCTGTCTATATGGAAATACGATTTACAAGAATTTGACATCTTCTGAAGCAAGATAGTGTAAAAGTGTCGACCTGTCCACACGCAAGACAGGAGAAGAGAATTACAGAATTTACATAACATGTTCAATTTACCTAAAATTTAAAATAGCTTAAACATGATCTGTATATGTATGCACATGTGTGTATATCGTGGTACCTAGATTGATAGACATCTATAAGCAGCACTCCAAAGGCCAAGATTTACAGATGGTTGAGACAATTAAATATAGAATTAGTTTTATTTTATTTTATTTTTTTAAAGATTTCATTTATTTGACAGCGAGAAACACAGTGAGATAGGGAACACAAGCAGAGGGAATGGTAGCGGGAGAAGCAGGCTTCCTGTCGAGCAAGGAGCCCGATGCGGGGCTTGATCCCAGGACCCTGGGATCATGACCTGAGCCGAAGGCAGACGCTTAACAACTGAGCCACCCAGGCGCCCCTAGAATTAGTTTTAAACAAAAAACTCAAATAAGATACTTCAGCTAGATTTTAAGTGTTTACGTTAAGTGAAACCCTACATTATAGCCATTATTACGTAGCTTAGTTTTATTTACATACAAAATTACTTAATTTTCATTGAATCAGATATAGGTGGCGTCAGGGAAATATAAGTCAAAGCTGTCAAAGTGAATAGTATTAAAAGACTTTCAGGCACAGGATCCAAGCTAACTCGTATTTCTGCCACATAACAGCAAAATTTCCTCAGGCAAATTAGTTAATCTCTTTAAATTCCGTATTTTCCTCTGATGAATGGGGACACCATTGCCTAACCCATAAGACAACTTTGAGGATTAAAAGGTATGTGTGTTTCACAGGGCTTGCCTATCCAAGGCTACTTGCATTATTTGCTAGGAAGTACTGTAACAAATACCACAAACTGGGTGGTTTAAACAAGAGAATTTATTGTCTCACAATTGTGGAAGCTAGAGGTCTGATATCCAGATATTGGCAGGGTTGTTTTATTTTCTGAGGGCTATGAGGGAAGGCTCTGTTCCAGACCCACTTCTTGGCTGGTAGATGGCCCTCTGCTTGTGGTTTTGTCTTCTCTACGTATGCAGTGACCTTAAATCTAGGTAGGGTCACATCCTCGGGTACTGGAAGGTCAGGACTCCAACATGTGAATCTCAATCCATAACACTATTTGAAGTCTCATAGAGATCTTGTTTGACTACATTTTCTGAGACTGCTTCTAGCCCTCCCCAACACACTTAGTCCCTTGCCTACATAATATGTATAACTATAAAGAAAAGTGAATCAAATTATTATTTATTTTCTTATTCCTTTTCTATTGCCCACACTAGTCTGAATCCCAGTGGGGTTCAGCTCTTACCTGTCTTGAACATCATTCTGTACTGGATATAAAATAGATCCCAAGTAAATATTTGTGGAAAACAAAAGATAAATGGGTGGCTTAAGATCAGGGCATAATGAGTGATAGGAGCTATAACTATCTTAAACAGAGTGCCATTCTTTATTTAAAATGGTAGTCCCCAGCTCCATGGGAAAGAAAATGAATTTCTATTTTTCTTTTAATAAATTTAAATTAAATAGTGACTTGTGTCCAGGAGCCATTGTACTGGACAGTGCAGATATAGGGTATTTTTGTTATTGAAGAATGCCCCGTGGGACACTGCTGGACACACAGAACCGTGGAAGCCTGATGAGGGTATTGGGGATAATGCAGGCCTGGGCCAGTGCTGCCTGATGGAACACCATGGCCCTGCCCTGCTGCTCCCTTATGTCCCTAACCAGGGTCTAGTTTCTTCTTTCCTTCTAATGGTACAGGTATGTTGCAGACATTCTTTTCCTCAGTTATTAAGTTAAAGCTATAACTTGAAGTTTTAAAAGGCTGTAAAGGGGTTGTCATGAGAATTACATTAACATAATTGCTGTGGATTCTGCAGCAGCAATTTTTTATTTTAATTTCTTTCCTCTTTGCTATTCAGATAAGTAAGAGGTAGGTGTAGATGATTAATCTGCAGAGTCTGTTTTGCAAAACTTACAAATGGCACTTTGAGAAACAAAGGCTTTAAGGACACAGTACTGAGCTATTTCTTGCTTAAGGATAAAATATGGATGCAGGTGCAGGTGTGGCTAGCTGGGAGTCAGCAGGTGTCTAAATATGAGCTCATTTCTTCCCTCAACCCTGGGAAGTACACAGATTTTCACCACCCTTCTTCAGCCTCTGCCATAGGTACAAGCAAATGCTGTGATGATTTCATGCTCAGAAAACAACCCAAGGGCTAACGAACATCTCTCGTGGTTGGCGGTGAGAACCATTGCTATGAATAGCAATCTACACAAAAAGGAATTTATGACAACTCTTTTGGCTTCATATAAAAAATATGTCTGATGTTTCAGAGCAATAGCATACCTTCAGATATGTTATTGACTCCTGAACTGTACTTCTTAATGATAGATTCAGTGACATCACCTGCCAAATGAAAGGGTGTGTGTGTGGGGGGGAGGGCATAATTAATGCAAAGGCAGTAAGTAATCGGATACATATTGTTTACATATGGGGCCCCTGAGTGGCTTAGTTGGTTAAGCATCTGACTCTTGATTTCAGCTCAGGTTATGATCTCAGGGTCATGAAATCAAGGCCTGTGTCAGGCTCCATGCCCCTCATGGAGCCTGCTTAAGATTCTCTCTCCCTCTCCTTCTGCCCCTCCTCCCACACCCCCTCTACTGGCTCTCACTCTCTAAAAAGAAAAAAAATGCATATTGTTTACATAAAATTCAGAGTCTAAATACGAATAAGATATTAAATGTATATGACACTGAACTTAGAATATGCTTTTTTTTTTTTTTAATGAAGTTCATCATATTCCTACCAGGTAGAGATAACTCCTTTTTTTTTTTTTTTTTTAAAGATTTTATTTATTTATTTGACAGAGAGAAAGATCACAAGCAGGCAAAGAGGCAGGCAGAGAGAGAGGGTGAAGCAGGCTCCCTGGGGCAGAGAGCCCGATGTGGGGCTCGATCCCAGGACCCTGAGATCATGACCTGAGCCGAAGGCAGGGGCTTTAACCCACTGAGCCACCCAGGCGCCCCTTAGAATATGCTTCTGTATTGAAAAAAAAAATTCTTGGAACTCAGTGCTTTTTTAATAAGCTCCATTTTTATTATTTTAATCCTATTTGATCAGCAGCAAAAATATCCACCCCGCCTGCTTAGTGACTTTTCTGAAAATAATAGGTTTTCTCAGGGTATTTCCAACTGTAATACCAAGGACATCATCAAACTCATCATCATCCAGTTTAATTAATTAATGACTTAATAAGAAACATTAATTGATTGCCTCCAGGGAGCCAGGCATATTTACCCTAAAGAACAAAAAAATGCTATTGGAGGGCTTAGACCGTAGGTTGGTACATAACTGGGTTTTTGTGACCTAAATGTTGTAGAACATACTCTTCTCTAGCAACTGGATAGAGCAACTGTGAAAAAGTAAATGTTCTGGTAAGTCTATCAAAGCATATTTCAAAAGACGAATAAGCCTTATCATTTAAGGATTGTGAAATCTTAAAAAAGCAAGATTAGAAAATATTTTTAAAAAGTAGTTCTTAAGATGTAGACTAAAGATCTAGTTTAGGTTTTTGGAACGGGAAGCAGTAAAAGCACATGCATTCATAGGCTCTCAAAATGCATCCATTTCTGACTTCATTCCTGACTTGGTATTTTAGCTCACTGCTCATTAAGGTTATTACCTTAATTTATTCAATCAAAATATTGATTCTATTCTCATGCTGCAAATAACGTGTGACATGATTTGGATCTTGATACGTTTTTACCACTGAAAGTTAAAATAACGCTCATCCTTTCACCATTCAAATAGTAACGTTTGTATCACATTTTTACTTTGGTTTAGGGGTTTTTTATAAAATGCTTTGTTTCTGTGTTTGCAAACTGCAATCTTGAAGTTTGTCTAACCAAAATTTATATAATAGAGTCTCCAAATGAAGAAGTCAATTAAGTCACCCATTTGTTCTATAAAGTAATAGCCATTAAATAACCAAGTCCCCGGTTCCATGTTACCATTTTGTTTTGACCATTTGAATGTTTGAGATAGGGGAGGCTCACCTCAGTGAATGGTTCAGTATCCAGCTGTGACTTTATTCAACAAATATTATTTTAATACATTAGCAGACCGAGATAAAGACACTAGCCTTTAGTTAAACAAATTACCTTATTTTGGAATACTATAAGGAATCCATGACTAAGAGAGCAATCTAACTGATTTTGTACACACTATTGCTGGAAACCCTTTTTTCCAACTAACCCTGAAGTCGGACTTCATTTTAAAAGAAAATTCACAAGTTTATGTTTCAAAGCTATGAGATGTAAGTGCCTCTTATCTAAAGATACAGAGCATGTGGCAACAAACTATCCAGATGCTTTTGACTCTGTTTTCTATTGCTGATGACAAATTATCACAAAATTAGCAACTTAAAACAGTACCTTTTTTTTTCTTTTTCTTTTCTTTTCTTTTCTTTTCTTTTCTTTTCTTTTCTTTTCTTTTCTTTTCTTTTCTTTTCTTTTCTTTTCTTTTTTTCCTCCATCTCACAGTTTTTAGGTACAAAATCTAGGTTGATTAGGCTGGGCTGGGCTCAGTATCTCACAGTGCTGAAACTAAAGTGTTGGCCAGCTGTGTCTTGTCTGCTACTCAAGGTCATCTTCCAAACTCATTCCCGTCATTAGAAGAATTCAGTTCCTTGTACTATTTCCTTGCTGGCTGTTGGTTGAGGTGCCCTCTGACATAGGGGCCGCTCAAGTACTTGCCCCAGTGGTCATCTCCAAGTCGGCTTTGAAAAACTTCCCTCATGCCAGATCTCTCACAATTTTCTTTTAAAGATTTTATTTATTTGTTTGAGAGAGAGAGAGAGAGAAAGACAGAGATAGCAAGAGAGAGAGCACAACTGGGGAGGAGAGGGTGAAGCAGGTTTCCAGCTGAGCAAGGAGCCCATGCAGGGCTCCATCCCAGGACTCTGGGATCATGACCTGGGCCGATTCAGCAGCTTAACCTGCTGAGCCACCCAGGTGCCCATCTTATACATTTCTAATCTCCTGACTTCCTCTTCTGCTTTCACCCAAACAAAAATATTTCCTTTGAGGAGCTCACGTGCTTAGGCCAGACATCTCCCAAAAATCTATCGTAGTAATCAACTGATTAGTAACCTTAATCACAGCTACGAACATTCTCTTTTCCATTTACTTAAATCATACTGTGTAACCAGGCCTGAAGGCAATGGGGCCATCTTAGGATTCTGCATCAGCCAACATGTATAATTTTTTGGAGAAATTTAAAAAATGGAAAGAACATAAAAGGAGGGATGACTAACCCTCAGCATGCAAATGCTAAGGCCAATAATAATAGCCATAAAATTTAGCTAAATGTTGATCTTTTAGGAATTACAATGTAGGGATCAGTACTGAAGCAGCACCCCAACAGTGAGGGCACAAAGGAATACTGAGGGCTCTACTATTTGAGAAAGGAAGAACTACCAAGTAAAATGAAGAAATGACCAGGTAATTGAAATAATCCTTAACTGTAAGGTGCAGACTAAATGTCCTGATGATAGGATCAGGTGGCAGAGGCCATATCACATTTCTCTGCAGCAATCTACTTGGACATTTTAGGTTGTTGCATATTACAGCTGAACGCTGCTGTGTCATGCCACCACTTACCCAGGACCTCCTACTTCACCCCTTTCCGGGGTCACGCTTGCACATTGCTGTCTGCCCCTCCACTCTGTAAGGAAGTTACAAGAGATAAGAAAGGAAAGAAAAAGGAATGGGGGGGAGAACAGGTGGCTTTGAAAGAGAATTTGGGGGTTTTGGTTTTCTCAATGAGAATTTGTAGATGGAACAGAATCCTTGTGGGCAGGGATAGGGGCGTATTAGGGAAGGGAGAAATAGACTGAAGATGCCAGGGAAGGAGGAAGAGAAGTTCCTAAAGGATGACAGTGTGGATGGAAGCAAGAGAAAGGTCTAGAAAGATAAAAGGGGGAAAGAATTAAGAGTCTTCGTGGATCACTTTGCTTTGGAAAGACAAGTGTTATTTTTCTGAAATGCAGGAAGAGGAAAGAGGATGAATGGTAGTTTCAGATGAGAGATGTCAAGCCAGTTCATGTAAGGTGGTTTTTATTCTTTCATTGTAATGAGAAAGTTTTCATATATTTTCTTCTCTGTAAAGTGACAAAAAAAAAAATGTAGGCAAATAGAACACAGTCAAATAATGTTTATGAGTATTAAACTATGTAATACATGTAACATGCTTGGAATAGGGCACACCACATTTTAAATGTTCAAAAATGTTAGCTATTTTTAGTAGTGTTGTCATTATTTTATATTGACGAAAGAAAAAATGAGGTAGGTCGTGACTTAAAAATAGTAAAAAGATATTTAATAACTTGGTGAATAATAGTACTGCTGTACAACACCGAACTCCTAGCAAACATAATCAGCATGGTTCATGGAGCATCCAGTCATTGTGCTTAGTCTTTTTTCTAACAATGCTTAACATTCTAGAAGGTACTGAGAAAGCAGTGGGCATCAAGGTTTATAAAAAGTCAGAGGTAGGAGCTCTGGGATCGGGTTGTTTTCATGAGGGTGAATCCAAAGTTCAGAGTGAACTAGGAGGTTTAAACCATATGTTGAGTCAGAGATGGAAATCCTGGCAATATTTTAAATTTTAAAATTTCAAAAATTGAAAAGTATTTTAAAGTACCCTAAATAGCTGAAAAAAAAAAAAGAGAGAGAGAGAAGTACAGAGTTTAAAGTATTAGAAAGCAGAGTTCAAGATGGCCATCTCCAAGACTTTGGCTTCCCAAAATGAAGTGGAGCTGAATATGAAAAAATTACCACCATGATAAAGACTGTGATTGGGGTTGACGGTACAAGCAGGGGCAAGAAGAAAACTTGTGACCCATGGATAAGATTCTTATGCAGCTGGTAGAAGGAGGTTCTGGATATCAGGAAATAACAGATGATGTGCACCTCAAAGCAGGCAGTGGTAGTTGGAAGGAGTTGGTGGAATGGTAGGTCGAAAGGGCAGTGGAGAAATAGTAACACAAGAGAGGCAAATAATTACATTTTTGAGACCTGTGGGAGAAGTAGTGCCCACTGAATGGGCCCCGAGGATGCTGAATCGAATTCCAGAACCATGCTACCAGTACATGTAATGGTTAGCCAAGTGTGACCATTTACATGTTTAAGTTCAAATAAAGTGAAATATTTCATTTCTCAGTTCAAACTCTCAACAGCCGCTGTAGCTCAATATATTGGATAGTACCAATTTTAGAACATTTCTATCACCATAAAAAATGATAATGGGAAAAAAATTCTAACGCTTAGTGCCATACTGGAGGTACAGTGGAAGTGAGAGTGCAGGGCCTCACAGAACATGTTGGAGCAGAAGAAAACTATACCTGATGGGGGCATAAACAAGGACATTCTGTCTACATTTGACAATTTTGAAATATTCTTTTATTATTTTAGCACTTCTGAAATTAGTATGACTCATATGGTAGATGTGCTCAATTAACAAGGTAGGGCCTTTTTTCTTCTGAAAACTGTTAACAAATTTATAATGCATCTCACAATCAGCGGCATCTTAATATCAGTGACATATGATAACAACAAAGCTAAGGGATTTTCATCTTGGGTAGTGATCACAAAGATAAAGAGTCAGGAGTGTTGACAGGAAGACTAGAAAGATGGGTGATAATGGGAAATGAACTAAATTTAGAAAGTTCTAGCCCTAAGGCGCCAGTTGGAACTTTGTAGTAATGGTGTATTGGTGACAGTTTAAAATACTTTCTCAGATTCCTAGTATCTGATTCAAGATTCTTAGCACTCCTATTGACCAAAAATTGGGTTGATGGTGCGTCTCAGGCTAATGACTTCAGTCGTTGTAAAGAATTCTCCTGAATGGTGTTGATCTGGCTTTTACAACTATAGCATGATTTCCTTAAGATTGGGTGTGAGAGATCAGGAGAGAGAAGGGTTGAAGGGATACCCCTTTTCCTTTGGGTGGAGAAAACCTGTAGAAAGGGAGAGAAACAGAAATGTGTCCAAAACAAAGGAAAAGCCATTGTGATACTTAAGACCCATAGCTACATATCAGGATTTAGACTTGAGATTTAAACTTGGGTAGAAATGAGCTATCCAATCTCAGCAGAGAGTCAGATTGGAACTGAATGTTTTTGTTTACTTCCTCTGTTTTTTTGGTTTGTTGATGCTATAAAAACGCTATCCTGACTTTTTATAGAAAATTAGAATTATGACCTTTTAAATTTATCCATGTGATTATTGCCACTTACTATAATACTTTTTCTCCCCTGGAATGTTTTTTTTCTCTTGAAACATTTATGTATATGTATAAATATATCCATATATATTTGTGTATATGCATATACATATATTTAAAAACAGCCTAGCAGAAGGAATTCTGTTTCCTGAGTGGAAACATCCGATTTTGAACTTAGACTCCAGCATGCCAGTTAATTTCAGATTTTAGTTCAGGCATGTTTCATCTTTTGAAGTTATAGGTGATTTACTCTTTTTTTTTTTTTTCCTTTTTTTTTCTAAGTCTTTATGTTTTTAGATCAGGTTTAGGTTTATACCAAATTGAGAGGAAGGTACAGAGATTTCTTCCTATCTCCTGCCCTCACACATGAACAGTCTCTTTCATAATTAGCGTTACTCATCAGGATGGTACATTGTTCACCAAGGACAAACCAACATTCACACTAGTTTACCTTAGGATTCACTCCTGGTGCTGTACATTCTTTTGGTTTAGACAAATGTATAATGATAGAGAGTCATTATTCTCATATTATACAAAGTATTTTTACAACCCTAAGACTCCTTTGTTTGGCTTCCACTTTTAAACAGCCTAATTTAGCAACATATCCTGTGATTTATTAGATAGGCAAAAAATCAAATAAAATGATTTAGATACCTGAGTCTAAGGAACACTTCAAAGCCAGACGATGTAGGGACTACAAGCCACTACGATTATGAGCGTTTTTGTTTATAACTAGATCTTTTACCACCCAAGACTTCTCAGGGTAAAGGTTTCTGCCTCTGTCACTGCAGGCAGAAAAATAGGAAGAAAAATACCTCTCTGATTTATTCATCAAGAAGCTGCTGTGATTTATCTACTGTGATAAAGGATACCCAGTTATTCTTTTGCTGCGCTGGTAAACTGAAGCATCATTCATAGGTCTAGCAGACTTGCTTTGTGATCATCTTTAAAGCCTTAAAACCTGGGTGAGCGCCTATGAAAACCTACAATTCCAGGATACTGAGGTCACCATGGCGACAAGAGGAACTCAGCCAGTTTCCTATTGGGTGCATCCTGAATGAAGGTGCTCTCTCCAAGAAACATTAAGAACATCTGTTAGTTTATTTGTGAAGCAAACGGTTATGCTAATTTGCAACCTCTGGAAGGGGTCTGAGCAAATCTCTGGTCTCTGGGAGCCAGTGGTGTTTGAAACACTAGCCAGAGCAGGACCCAGTCTAAGAAGCTAAATAGGAGACACCTCTGAAGTCCGGGATGGGAATTGCAGAGTTGAGCCTAGTCATGTTTAATAAGGCCAGTGGCTCTGGCATGTCTGCTTAAACTTTTAAAAAGGGAAAGTGGAGATATGTTTGAAATCCAAGTCTAGGGAGAAAAAAGAGGGAATGAGGTTATAGAAGTTTTCTCTAGGTTCCAGTAAGAAAGAAATCTAACAATACTATTCGAGTTGCATTTATCTTTTAATATAAACCACAAAGTACTAAAGAGCTCTTGGAACTCTTTGTTACTTCCCCATGCTGGCTATTTCCTTCATCTCCCTTAATGTTTTCCTAAGTAAGAGTTTTTAAAACCAAAAGGATCCATCTTGCATGCAGTTCACCATTCTGAGTGATGTTGGAACCCAGTTAGACGAAAAGGCAAGAACACTTCTGTGGTTCCTCAGCCTTTGTATCTTTAAAAAATATTCATGTTTTGGTCCTGTCCACAGTGATCCTGATTTCACCAGAGTCTGTGTACTGAGAGATTTTGTAGCTCCCAAGTGATTCTAATGTGCAGCCAAGGGTGAAAACCAAAGCTGTACTCTCTCATCTTCACCTTTCTCAAGTCTGTTGACTTTGGCTTTAGTTCTACTCTGACTACCATCCACCCCCACCCCACCCGTGGCCACTGTCAAACCCTGTGACCACCCAGAATTGCTCCAGCCAACCTTGAAATCTTAAACTCAAATATCCCATACTCCCAACATGCCCTTCTTTCCTTCTAGCTCTGCTTATTTTTTCAATGTATTTTTTTCTCACCATAGCACATATCCTCCCCAATGTCCATCTCTCCCACCCACCTCCTATCCTAGCTCTGCTTATTTTGTTAAAGACCCAGTAGTCTGTTTCAACTGCTGTCTTGCTAAACCCTTCATTGTTATCCTGCTGTCCCTACATAGGAAAATTAAAGGCCAGGATTATAATACCTGTGTGATCTTCCCATTCTATCCCTATGGTTTCCAGAGAAAATCATAGCTGCAAACTCTGGTGCCACAGCAAGTTCATGGTCTCTGGTTCCATCCAGAGGGGCGTCAACACTGCCAACATCTCCACACATTTCTCTGGTCAGCCTTGTCTCCATTTCTCCTACACTACGACCTTTTCTCTTCTGCTGCTTGGAAGCTTCCATCTCTGCTGTCTGAGGAAGAACCCTATACATGCACCTTGAATCCTACCTCCTTCTGCCTCCTCAGTCAACTTCCTCCATCACCTGTCACTTCTCTTGCATCTCTCACATCACTCCATGTATTGACCATTAACATCACCGTTTCTACAACACAGATGAGCTTGGAGGACATCACACTAAGTGAAAGAAACCAGACACACACACACACACACACACACACACACACACACACAAAGACTGTATGATCTCACTTTTATGTGGAATGTTAAAAAAAGCCAAACTCATAGTAATAATAGATTAGTGGTTATCAGAGGCTGTACAGTAGAGGAAAGGGGGAAGGATACTGATGAAAAGTACATTTTCACTTAGGAAAAAGTTCTGGAGACCTAATGCACATCCTGGTGATTGTAGTTAATAATAAGGTATTGTATATTTGAAATTTGTTAAGAGTAGATCTCCACACACAAAAAATGGTAACTCTGTGAGGTGATGGATACGCTAATTAGCTTGATTGCAGTAATCATTAACTAAACCTCCAAACTTCACATTTATACTTTATATATAATTTTTGTCAGGCATACTTTAGTAAAGCTGGAAAAGTTTTTAGAAGAAATCCACTTGCTCAAAATACCCCCTTCAAAAACCAAAGCAATGAAAAAAGCAAACTTTCATTAGCCTTCCTTTTGCCCTTGGCCTATGCCCATCTCACCTTCGCCCCCAAAGGATTTTACTTTCTTTCCCTTGATTTTGCATTTCCTCCCATTAAAGATATGGAAATTTTTAGTGCTAAATCCAGTGGGTGCCATCCAGTCTTTATTTTACTTTGACTCACTTCAGTGTTGACAGTGTGACCGCTCTACTTCTAAACGGTTTCTGGTTGTCTGATTCAATTTGTCTGTCGTCTTCGAAGTTTCTTCCTCCTCTGTCCATCCCGGAAATGATAGCGCTCCGCTGTGTTTTGTCGTCAGTCCTGTGTGTCCTTCCTCCACCTCCCAGAGGTGCTTCACCATGGCCTGTGTCCGAATCACCTGTACATCGTACGGAAACTTCAGCCTGCTCCCCATGCTAACCATCTGAAGTAGGATTACTAGACGAGGATAGGGCTTGAGGAACTTGTATTTTGCAGAGCCTCCACAGATGATTTAAAGAACTGAAGAACCAGCTAGTAGTCTTCCACTTTCATTCTGGCTCCCTTCCCTGAATGTGAAATTCATTTCCTAGATTTGTCTCCACAGCATCTCCAAACTCAGGATGTCCAAGACTGCCTTCCTGCCTCCAGCCCCTTCTTGTCACGTCCACTTCTGCTCTTTGTCCAGCGTTTCTATCTCAGTGAATGATGTCAGTCTTCACCAAATCCTACAAGCCAGAAATTTGGTCATTACTTTTGAATGTTTTCTCCCCTTTTTCCCCCATGTCCGATCAGTTTTCAAGTCATACCCGTTCCACCACTAATATTCTCCAGGGTGATCCTTTGCTTTCCATACACACAGGTACTACCTCAGATTGAGCCACCATATTCTCTCCTCTGAAATACCACAGCCACCTCCTAACTGGTCCCTCTGCTTTCAGTCCTGTTTACTTCTGCCCTCTATTCTGTTCCTCACACGACACTCAGTGTATTTATTTCTAAAAGGTAAATTACGACGATACGTGTTTTCTGCTTAAATTTTCTCATGACTGTCTCTCAACTGCAGAATCAAGTCCAAGCTTTGTAACACGACACGTGTAGCCCGTAAGGATCTGAACCTGCTGTCTTCTCTGGCCACGGCCTCCCTTGCCTGCTGAATGCAGTGCTGATCACAGTTCTCACAGTGCATCGGACCTTCATCTTGTGTGTTCGTTGTGCCCTCTTGTCACTTGGAAGTAGAGGACTTTCTTACTTCTTATGCCTGAAGCATCTCTTTCCCTTAGCCCAGCTCTCCCACTTTCCACTCTGGCCTCAGCCTCAGTAACCCCTCTTTATAGTCTCACTTATATGCCATTTTCTGAAAAGATCGTTGCCTAAACCTGCAGGTTGGACTCATGAGTACTGCCTACATATTCTTCTACCACAAGACATCTTATAGTAGAAGAGTGTACTCTACCTAGTGATTTATTTCTGTTTCACAACTGACTTAATGTTCCTTAAGTGTGGAGACTCTTATTTATTGCACAGTATTTTTTTTTTGTATGACACAGAAAATTCCCAATGAGTGTTGAGGAAACAAGATGAGAAGGGCAATTCAGAAATGCTGGCAAAACAAACAAAACAAAATAATACAAAACATAAAAAGGAAGTCATGAAAAAAAAAAAAGGAAGTCATGGTAAAGAGAGGTTTAAAGAGGGTCAGAAGCTACAAGTAGGATGAGTTGAGTGACCTGAATAGAGGTTATTCCTTGGATGGGAAGCGTTTCATTGGCACAGGAGTAATGGAAGCCAGAATGCAGGAAATCAGGGCTCGATGTCTTGCTTGTTTGCTAGGGCTGCTATAACAGGGTGCCACAAACTGAGCGATATAAAGAACAGAAGTGTATTGCTTCACAGTTCTGGAGTTGAAAAATCCAAACTCTATGTGTTGGCAGGGTCTGCTCCCTCTGAAGGTGCTAGAAAAGGATTCTTCTCTTGCTTCTGGCAGCATAACTTCAGTCTTCACATGACATTCTCCCTGTTCACATGCCTGTCTCTTCATGGGCTGTTCGTTTTGTAAGAACCACAGGCATGTTGAATTAGAGGCCATCCTAATCTCCTCCAGGGTGGTCTCATCTTAACTCCTTGCACATGCAGCAACCCTCTTTCCAAGGAAGGTCATGTTCTTAGGTACTGGGAATTAGAACTTCAGTGCATAAATTTTGAGGAGACACAACTCAATCCATAACAACTGGGAATGGAAGAATAATTTCCAGACTCTTTGATTTATTCATAGCTCTATGGTCAAACATTCACAGATCAATACTAGCTTTTAATCTCCTATTTAAGAGTCTGCATTATAGCATAATGTCTGTTGTGGTAGCCATGGAAGAGAAGTACGTAAATGACTTTTGCAGCTCAAGGCTGCAACGCTGATTTCCAAGTTGTGCTGTCTATAGTTGGACATAAGGGACAAGGAGGTCCTCAGCCATGGCAATTCTTGAGCTAATTAACCCACATGCAAAGAAGGTTTGAAATCTACCTACCTAAAATACAGCTTGTAGGCATGTTCAAGGGTATATTTTTAGTCATACTGTTGATTGAAAAACATAAGACAATCTATATACCCTCAGCAATGGGACACAAGAAAACTAACATAATTTTTTGAAAGAAAATGAAAAACAAAAGGAAAAAGAAAAAACCTAAAATGTTATGTCCCTGTATTATCTAATACTTTAAAATCTTGGATAGATATTATTACGTTTAAGTTATACATTTGTAATTTATAGTGCATATATATATAGAAGTAGAATTTCTTACCCTAATTTTAGCTCTTGTAATTCATAGACTAGGAAAAACAAAAAAGAATTATAATCTCCATGGGAGCAACATTATACCAAAACCACAGAGGTAGTTCTGTTTGGAATCTGTTGGAAAACTAAATGTTAGATTAACTTCAACAGTTTACTTTTCATTTTCACAGATAAGATTTAAAAAGACAGGAGGGCCTGGATGGCTCAGTGGGTTAAAGCCTCTGCCTTCAGCTCAGGTCATGATCTCAGGGTTCTGGGATCGAGCCCCGCATCGGGCTCTCTGCTCAGCGGGGAGCCTGCTTCCCCCTCTCACTCCGCCTGCCTCTCTGCCTACTTGTGATCTCTCTCTCTGTCAAGTAAATAAATAAAATCTTTAAAAAAAGAAAAGGATTCGAAAAAACAAGGGCCAGCGCATCATTCCATTGATTGGAAACATCGCTAGGGAGTGTCTCCCTATTGCAGGGACAGGCATCTTGTGACTTGGAAATAGTTTTTCGTAGGTAGCTCTTATTCTTAAATTCACCATGATTTTCCAGTGTAGAAAACTGGTACATTGTATTTATCACACGGTTTTAATCCCTAATGGTTTGAGGAGACCTAGAGCTGACCACATCAATACTTGACACATTTTCAAAATGCAAGGAAAGTGCTGAGACTTCAAAATACTGTTCTGAATTCTTTAAAACTGAAAAACAACTGGCTTGTATAAAGTAAAATAAGAATCAAATGGGTGGAAATGACTGCATTTTTGAAATTCCATTGTAAATTATAGTCTAAAATATTGTTTTAAAAAAACCAGCATGTTTGCAAATACATTTGACTTGCCTTGGAAGTTAGAAAGCCTTACTGCTTAGTTTACTATTGAGACAGATTGAAGATGCTTACAGAAAATACAATTACTTTTTTTAAGCCCCAGCAGGCCATTTTGAGGACTTCTGTAGTAACTTACCAAATATATTGGAAACTTCCATAACTTTGCTTAATACTGGACTAAATTAGATTAGTGTAAACTAGATCCTTCCTAAAGTCTTTCAAGAACTGTTTATCGGGGCGCCTGGGTAGCTCAGTGGGTTAAACCTCTGCTTTCAGCTCAGGTCATGATCTTAGGGTCATGGGATCGAGCCCCACATTGGGCTCTCTGCTCAGCGGGGGAGCCTGCTTTCCCCTTCCCTCTCTGCCTGCCTCTCTGCCTACTTAGTATCTCTCTCTCTGTCAATAAATAAAATCTTAAAAAAAAAATCTCTCTGCCTATCTATCCATTTTTAAAGATTTTATCTATTTATTTGAGAGAGCACAGTAGATAGCATGAGTGGGGGTGGGACGGAAGGAGAGGGAGAAGCAGACTGTCCACGGAGCAGGGAGCTCAGGATCATGACCTGAGCAGAAGGCAGATGCTTAACTTACTAAACCATCCAGGTGCCCCACTACTTATCTCTTTATAAGACCATTTCACCCATAACACATTTTACAACATCTCAAACACTTAAATGATTCTGAATGGATTAAATATAAATAACTCTTTTTTTTAACTGATTATTAATTTAAAGAGTTGGGAGGGGAGAACTTCATAAAGAGTTGGGGATACTTTATAAAATCTTAAGTATTTCGAGGAGAGGATCCACTTTAATTCACAAGATAGTCCTTTCTGGGTCTAAACTCATTTCTATTTAGCTAACTAACTGGTTGAGAGTTTAGGGTGGGCAGTCTGAAGAATTTTAAACTTGCTAAGGTGGCCTGCGGACTAAACCAACAGTAAAACCAGAGATCGGTTGCCCCCAGCTCACAAGGACTGTACTGTTAAAGAGCTCCCTTTCCTCACAACTGAAGGTGACTCGAAGACCAATGACTTCCAGACAAACATGGGCACTTCTGGTCACTTTTATCCTGTTTAGAATATGCTGACTGAGTCTTGAAAGTGAGTATCTTGAAAATATTGAAGGGTCAGCAAAGCATATTTGACCCCCTGCCAAAACACTTTCACTAAGGTGTCTTGTAGCCAAGAGTAGTAGTTCATGGGGAATTTAATCCATGAGCTTTTGATTCATTTACACTAGACTCATCAAAATGTCATAGGAGATTACTGAATGTCCAAGAAACTTTAAAGTGTATGAGGCCATTTAAGGCATTCATCTCTGAACCAGAAAGTCACAGTGTACTAGGAATACTGAGAATTTAAACATACTGGCGGTCAATTTCATTTTGACTACTATATCCTAGGAAACCTTGGAGTTGACTCATAATTTCTGAAGTCTAAATGCTATTCTAACATTTATATGTACTAATGATATCCAAACAAGGAGTGCAGGGATAGAGCAAGAATGTTCAACATTAAAAATATCCCAAACCCACATTTAAATAACTCAATTTAATTGAGTATCTGCACCATGGCCTGAGGATGTGTGGATTTAAAGATAAATTCCTTCCAAGTGACTGGAAAACTGGGGCTTTTAAAATTTTCATCCATCAAAAGAAAGTCACACTGAATTAATCCTTTGGCAATCTGTAATATTTTGTACTGTTTGGTGTTTTTTTTTTTTTTCGTTTTGTTTTGTTTTGTTTTTTGTAAATGCCTTAAAATACCTAACCTCATCTGATTAAATCAGTGGGACTGGTATTATGATCCCTATTTGTAAAAAGGGGGAATGGAATTGTGTGTAACTTTGAATGTTGTTGTTTTAGTTGCATATTATATTTGATTTTATAGCTCTGAGCTGTCATCATATGCAATAAGGCTAGTACTGCCTCTATCCCAGCTGTACTGTACTGTACTGTACTGTAGCTGTACTTTATCTTAATCTGTCTTTCCCACACTTGCAAGAAATCTTTGGGGTTTTTAGTAAAAAACAAACAAAAATGTAATTCCTCTTAAAACACAAAACTTGGGTATGATAATTGGCATAAAATTACATTCTGGTTTTTCTTCAAAAATAAGATACACACTGTAGCACGATTGCCTTCCTTCCTAATTCTACATATTTACATTTTAAAATTGCCTTTTCCTATGGAGTAATGTAAGCAGTCTTTGGGGGAACCTGGGTGGCTCAGTCCTGTGGTGTCTGCCTTCAGCTTGGGTCATGATTTCAGGTCTTGGGCTCCAGTCCTGCGTCAGGCTCCCTGCTCAGCGGGGAGTCTCCCTCTCCCTCTGCCGGTCCCGCCTGCTTGTGCACGCTCTCTCTCCCTCTCTCTCTGCCTTAAATAAATAAATGATATCTTAAAAAAAAAAATGTAGAGCAGTCTTTGAAGTCACTATGTACTCCATGGTCAGGTCAGTCCCATCAGGGCAGAGACTAAGAAATGGGCCAACACCTGCTTAAAGGATGTAGTTGCCTGAAAATAAGTTTAACTTGTGCAAGTATGTTGCAAAATGTAAATGGAGAATTTTTTTCTCCCTTGATAAACTATAACTCAAATCATTCATGTTTAAAAAAATTGAGCCAAGGATTAAGATAAGTTCTGCTATATGACATTATTAACATAAATTGATGTCTTCCTTAATACAGTGTCATTATGATTAACAATTTATAATCAGTTAAGCTTGTAGATTTCATAATTTCTGGCATTTCTTCCTTACTCTTTTGTTTCTTTTTTATAGGTTACCTGACTCTCCAAAATTTGCAACTCTAGTTAATGTTAATTCAGATGAAAGTTTATTGGAAAGTATATTGAATCCTGTAGATCAGATAAAACTTGCAAAGCAGGTGTCATTATGCTGATGCTCAGGAACATTCAGGGAATATTCTCTTCACTAGGGTTTCCGGACATCTTGTTTTCCTGGTTTTCCTTCTTCTGCCTTGGCCTCTCTTCATTCTCCCTGTTGCTTCCTCCTCAGCTCCTCAAAATCTTAGCATTGGTATGTCTTGAGCTTAGTCTGTGGATTCTTCCATACTCTTTCTACATATCTCCTGTATGATCTCATCTGATCGCACAGTCTGCAGATGTGTATGCCATTGGGAAATTTCTACCACCCATCCCGACCTCTCTCCTGAAATCAGACTTTAATATTCTACTGCCTACCTGCCATTTCCTAATGCCCTACCATTCCCCTGCCCTACCAAAGCTCTCCTTCAGTGGATTCCCCATCTTGGGCCAGACTCTGCTGTTACCTTTGGCTTTTCTCTGTTTCCTCCTCGCCCACCCACCTTCCCCATCCAATCCCGTCAGTGACTCCAGCCAGCTCTCTTTCCAAATACAACTCAGAATCTGGCCATTTCTGACCCCCTCCATGGCTGCCAGCTTACTCCTGGCCACCCCTGTTTCTCACCTGGATTGCAAGACAGCTGTCCCTGACCAGCATCCCTGATACCCCCTTTGGTTACTTCATTCTGTTCTCCACACATCTGCAGAGTGGCACTTCTACCTCCTGGGTCATGGTGGGTCACG
Organism: Procyon lotor; assembly: GCA_028646535.1. NCBI lineage: Eukaryota > Metazoa > Chordata > Mammalia > Carnivora > Procyonidae > Procyon > Procyon lotor. The sequence continues at coordinate 94,203,712 of CM053607.1, read as the reverse complement.
CCTCTGCCCAGAACCCTTTAGTGACCTCTGATCTTCATAAAAATTAAAGTCCTCATGGGGCACCTGTGTGGCATAGTTGGTTAAGTGTCGGACTCTTGGTGTAGGCTCAGGTTGTGATCTCCAAGTCATGAGATCAAGCCTCACATGAAGCTCCCTGCTGGGAGACTCTGTCTCCGTCTTCCTCCGCCCCTCCCCCCCCACCTCTCCCTCCCTCTCTCTCTCTCTGTCAAATAAATAAATCTTAAAAAAATCAGTTAAAATTCTCACAATAGCCTACCACCTGTGGGTTCCTGCTGCCTCTGATTCAGCTCCTACTGACTTCCTTCATTTTACCTGCTCTCAAAGCGTAGTCCTGTTTCAGGGGCTCTATTTTTTGATGTTACTTTAAGCCAGAACCTGCATCTCCCTAAGACCCCTTTGTTTAACTTCCTCACACCTCTCATTCCTTATTCAAGTATCTTCTTGGTGAGGCTTTCCCTATCCATCTTTTTTTGATATTTATATCCACATAATCCCTATTCCTGGAGCTCTCCATCTCTCTTTTAAATTTTTCTCCCTAGACCTTATTACTATATTAATATCTATAGATTTTACTCATTCATTTTGTTGATTTTCTGACCCTCCTCCAGATAGAATGAAAGCCCCCTAGTCTATTTCATAGGTCACTGCTACATCCCTATCTAGTTCCTAGAACATGGGGGTAGTCAATAAATATTTATTGAGTGAATAAATAAATGATTACTTCCCATCTTCCTCTCCTTAAGTAGAAGCAGGAACTATAAAAATATGAAAATACAATCTGAGTTATTAGGTAATCAGACTTGCTCATATTCATGTGTAAATATAATAATCCAACTTGGTTGTTAGGATAGGTAAAAAAATTAGAAGAGCATGCATTTTTAAAAGCTTGATCAAATACTATTTTTTTTCAAACCAAAACAACAACAACAACAACAACAACAAACCTGACAATCAAGAAATCAGAATTATATTGAATTAGTTGTTTCTGGGTCATTAAGGAACTTGACTGTGCCGTTGCTCCCAAAGCACTAAATATAGCTGATATCGAACCAAAGGTCCTTCATGATCCTTGAAACTTCTTTGAATTTCTAAAGAAATATTCAGGCTTATGGGAAGAAGTTTTAATGAGACATTGTACTGTTCAGGAGAGAAGAAATCATAGTTTCTGACCTCAGGGGCATTGGTGAAATAATAGAGCAAAAGCTCTAGGGAAATTAGTTTTTAGGAAGTAGAATCGGGTGGCTCATCGCACATTCTAAATAGCATCAGAGTGAGAATGACAGTCTGGCTGATTGGGTTTAGTGATGTGAATAGATTTGGCTGCTATGTCATCCAAAGTAGAGTGAAAATCCCCACAAATCAACAAGATCTACTGGGCAATAACTGATTCTAGGACTTCATTTAAGTAAGAAGAGCAGGTAGGCCAAAGAGGGACCAGGATAATTCCAGTACTAGAATTTTCATCGATGAAGATAGATAATTTTAAATTTATTCTTGTGCCTATCCTGATTTATTTGGTCTGCAGATATTAGTGGAGCATCTACTGTGTACCAGGTCCTGTGCCAGGGAAGGTGACCATGGCAGATAGGATCCCTGCCCTCATGAAGCTTCTATCCCAGTGAGGTAAAAGGCATGCAGCAGAAGAAAAATATGTAAGTGCAAATTGTGGTGAGAGCTAGAAGGGACTAGTGGAAAGGAAGGGTGCCAGTGGAGAGGATAACAGTTGTGCATGTTAAACCAGGTTGTCATTGAAGGTTCAGTACATGGAATATTTGAGGAAGCTATGTATGACAATCTTCTATAAGGACGTGCAGATTTATGGTCTAGGTCCCACTTCTTCACGCTGAGACACGGTATACCCCCAGCCCCCATTTCCCTCTGCTAATACTTTGTTTTTCTCCACTGACTCTCCACCCTTGGCTATTGTCAAGCCTCTCCTATTTTGAAATAAAAACATCACTTTTGAATTCTTCCCAGCCTTCCTGACTTCATTTCTTCACCACTAAAAGCTTCCCTCCTTCCCACTTGTTTTTTTGCTTTACCCCATTGTGTTTAAATGGGTTTTGAGGGGCACCTGGGTGACTCAATTGGTTGGGTGTCTGATTCTTGGTTTTGGCTCAGGTCGTGATCTCAGGCTCATGAGATCAAGCCCCGCATCAGGATCTGGGCTCAGTGCTGAGTCTGCTTGTCCCTCTCCCTCTGCTCCTCCCTGCCGCACCTCTCTCTTGAATAAATAAATAAAATCTTTAAATGGGTTTCTGAGACATAGATCTAGCAAGAAAGCTAATGCACATATACTCAAGGTTTTGATTCAGCTGGACTACTTATATCTTTGCTTCAAGTATCCATGTCTTTTTCAATTTTTAGGTTGTAAATTTTTAGGTTGAGACCTGATCAAGGTAGAGCCCTGTATTGACATATGACACAGGGTAGATGTGGAATGGTTTATCGTAATAAAGTGTAAATAACAAAGTAATAACCACAGTAATAATACATGAAAAAGAGTGGGTTTTAGATATTTATTCTCCGTGCCAGTGGGTATACATTAGGTCACATTCAAACGAATGTTCCGTTCTCAGTAGGAGTATGTCTGCCCACTCTGTTGTATATCCCAGAGACTCACACAGTCTCTCATGCAAGCTTTCCTAAGACTCTTAGGGCACCTAGCAATCACTCCTGCATCGATCTGCCTAGGACACCACTTTGTAGTGGCCTTTGCTCTACCTGTGACCTCAACCCATGTTCACTGGTGTTCAGACTGCCTGGCAGCATTCAGCAACAAGTTTGTTCTCGCTACGGGTGCTCTCCTTTCCTTCTAGGGCAGTGGTAGGACATTGTTTCCTTGCACAGTGGAAAGGAGAACGCCTTCTCCATTCTCGTTCTCTCAGGGTTGCCCCGCAGCAGTCTGTGTGCATTTTGGTTTTGTTTTTTTATCTTAAGCCTTAGGAATTTAGTGGAGAACGTCTTCCAGTTCTCACACTCAATCCTTTGTCCTTCCAGGAAACGACTGGAAGAGTTCATATTCTCATCACCATGGTCTACCCCGAACTGCTACACCTTTGGAGAAATTTAGGCTTTGAGGCTGAGTCTCGTTATTCATGGTCAATTTCTTCTTTCCTTACAGTGAATTCTTACCCAGAGACTTAGGTTCTGTTACAGTGAGGATGGTCTACAACCAGCAACTCCAGAATCTCAGTTGCTTCACACAGAGCAGGTTTATTCCTCACTCATGCTGTAATGTTCATCATAGGTTGGGGATGGAAAGAGGAGAGTTCTGTTTTTTACCTAGGGTCATGGTTAGTGGGAGACCACACCATTTGGAAAGGGCCCAGTCAGTGTGGCAGGGGATAGGGGACATCATACACCAGTTCTTAACGATTTTCCCCTGGAAGTGACATCTATTACTTGTGCTCAAATTTCATTGGCCAGAGTAAGTCAAGTGATCATGTGTAATTTCAAAAGACAAGGAAGTGTAATTCTGCCTGCTGCACACGTAGGTATGATTACACTTCCTTCCTTGAAATTTTGTTTCTATGATCTCCCACCCTTTCCTTATCCAGTTCTGCCCCCGGTGACATAGCTGTATATGTATAAACTTCAGTCATGTAAATGGCTCATGGTTCCCCCACGTTAGTTATTGGCTCTGGCTAAAGGTCTCTCTTGAGTTGCTGACTTGGGTTTCAATCATCTCAGGGCTCAACTTTCTTTAAGGTCACTCAGAAAGTTGTCAGGCCTCAGTCCCTAGCCATGTTGGCTTCTCCATAGTTGCTGCTCGTAGTATGACAGCTTGCATCTCCCCCACAGGGCAAGATCGAAAAGAAAGAGATAATCTCAAAATAGAAGCTGGTCTTTTATAATCTTATTTTGAAAGGAGCATGTCATTACCTTCTGCCAAATCACCGCTGGTACAATGTGGGAGGGGAGACTCCACAAAGATGTGAATACCAGGAAGTGGGTGATTGGGAGCTATCATATAATCCGGCTACTACTCTCCTTTAAGAAGGACACTCCCCTCCTATGTAAAGCATAGCTTCAAAGAAATGTTTTCTGAATCTTAGCTTTTGCCAAGCAGTGTGCCCAATACAGAGCAAATGTAATTTAGAACTTCTCTCTAGGGGGTCACTTCATTTAGACTAGTGCTGGTCGTCTTCTCGGCAATTAAATGCTTCTTGTGTCTCATCATTTTCTGTGTCCCGTATCCAAGGGTGTACATTCACTCTTCCACAGAACATTTGCTTTATTTATGTTTTAAATGCTACTTTTAAGTCATTTTTGTTTAGGTGGTGGTGCTTTAAATGTGCGCAGACACAATATATAGCAAATAAATACTTGATAGTTTTTCCTGCCCCTCTCTATAGAAGCACGAGCTGTGTGAGCTAAGCGTGACTTTAAATAGGATGCAGGGAGGAATTAGAAAGAGTGGAATGGTCGCCCAAACCCCACATTAAAATTTATCCTTGTCAGCACTCTGTGATTCCACATTCCACATTCCTTTCGGGTTAATCAAGAAATCATTGAAAGATAGTAGAGAGAAAACACAATTTCGTAAGGGGAAGGAAATTCATATTTGGAGAAAGAGAATATGTTTGGCCACTATAATAACAAATAAGGAAGCGAATATGTGAACTTCCACACACTCATGGTTTTACTGAGCAAGAGTAGAAAGATTTCTTTTCTTTGTTAATTGTCCCTACAGAAATAAACCCTACTGTGCCAGTAACGAGGTGGTACTCCCTTCTTTCTCCTGATATTCAAGGAGTCGGATTTACTGAATTCTTCAGATCAGCCTCTGATCATTTCACCAGTGATGTCTCTTGGATTACTTCAGTCAAACCGTGTAGTGTGAACAATGCAGACAGTTCGTTAGAAGCACGTGGAGAGCTTGCTCCTCCTTCATTCCTTCTGCCTCTATTGTTTCTGCATTTTGGTTGCTTTTATCCTACTATCTTGAATCTCTTCTACCCCAAATTATAGTATGCTCACTGTGTGCAGGGTTTCTCCTCCTACCCGTCTCCTCCTCCTCCCTCCCTCCCCCAGTGACATCTCATTTCATTCCCAAGAAAAACATCACCCTCCCCTCTAAGCTGGCCGTGTGTGTTTACGTTTCTCTGCTCTTTTCCTCTCTCACCCTGGCATGCTGGTTTAATCAATTTTACCAAATGACTTTCCTGGCAGCTGTAAAAAGAAAACCCAGAGCAAGTTAATAGCAATCTAATACTGTACTTTTTGTCATTTCCCTAAAATGTACAGAAATGTTTGATCATTGGATTGATTTTTAATGATCTAAATGATCAGATGTCTCAACGCTGCACTGCAGCAGCCTGATAATAAATAGGAAAGGGGCGGGGCTTGGGTACTGGATGCTCACTCAGTGCTAGCTGAACAATCCCCAAACACCAGCCAAGGAGGCAATATAAAGTATCAGCCTTTGCCAGATCACGTATTAACATTTTTAAACAAAGACACCTAGCTGTTTTAGTTTCGTGTATGGAGGAACTAATACAAGATGTGTTTGATGAGAGTTTAGAAAGTCAGTGATAGGGTTGGGAATCAAACTGCAGCCTAATTCTGTGCGTATCTGTTGACATAAGCAGGACGTCAGTGAAGTACCTCCCAATATCCCCAAATAGCATCTTGGCATCTCAAGGATGGAGAAAACATTGTATTTTATCTGAAAGGCAATAGAACTCCCAAACGTATATGAAATCAGTAAATTGTGAAATAAGTCACTTGTCTTTTCCCCCTGTAAGAAATAAATATGAAAAAAAGTAAGTATAGGGAAAAAACAATGATACATTATGATCTCACCATAAGATTTATTAACTAGCTGCATGAACTATGGATGACTTGCTTAACTATTCTGTGCTTTTGTTTCCTCATTGAGGATGGACAACTGGTAGTACTGTTCTGGAAGGTCACATGTGGAGAAGCAAGTCAAGTGTTTAGCATCTCGTCTGACACTTTCCAAATATGTAGTTCATGATCATCATTACCCCAACTACTGTCTCTATAATGGTACCCCCTGCCCCAGCCAGTCCCTTATCAGCCATGTCTCAACCTCACAGGGCAAGGCTGCTCTCAGTGCGGTGGGTAGAGTGGGTTTTAGAGTCCACTCACAGTTCAGCCACTTACTTTCTGGGTCTTTGAACAATAAATAACCCCTCTAGTTTATTCAGGTTCTTCATATATAAAGTGGGAGGTGTTAATACTCAACTTTGTAGGGTTATTGCAAGTATTAAAACAAATAATTTATATGTAAAACTCAGTGCGCAGGACCTTCCCCAGAAAGGAGAATCAAAAAAAAAAAAAAAAAAGAAAAGAAAAACTGACTGAGGGTGCTCAGTCAGTTAAACTTCCAACTCTTGATTTTGGCTCAGGTCATTATCATGATCTAAGTGTCGTGAGATCGAGCCCTACCTCTGGCTCCATGTTCAGTGTGGAGTCCATCTCTCCCCCTCTTTGCTCCTCTCCCTGCTCGCAAGCAAGCAATCAATCGATCGCTCAATAAATTCTTTAAAAAAATGTTAGCTTTATTTTACCTTTGTCCCCTCATTTGCATTGCAATGTACTCAGGAGTACATTGCAATGTACTATTGCAATGCAATTTTGCACTATTGTTTCTGTATAATATATGGAAGGAGGTAATTAGTTTCTTATTTTAATGCAGTTAATACAATCCTCTTTTGAGAAGCTCAGCTCAATTTATATAGCTAAGATATCCAGATACACGGTTTATACCACCCTGATCTGGGGCTCTCACTGATTAAAGGAGTTTTATATATAATTCCTGTCATATAGTATAGTTTTCCCTGAGAAATCTATAGTATAGATCTCCCTGAGATCTTAGTTATCTAGAGTAGTGAAGTTGGACTGACCACTGGTCTAATGGATCATCCCTCTCCCCATCCCATATTGCAAGAAAATTGGATTCTAATTGAAAGAACAAGGTCCAGGAGTTGTAATAACAGGAGTTTCAACCCTCATTTGAGAAATTTTGTATCCTTGAGGTAATTGAGATTAATTTTGGCCATTATGACAGTGTTCCCATTGTTTTTCAGATGTTGGAGAAAGTGTGGCAACCTAGCAAAGCATTGTGTGTATTCCATGGGGTCAAGGGTAGAGAATAAAACAAGAAAGACAGACATAAAACCAGAATAGAGTTTTATGGGATGTTTTAATTTTTTAAAATATGTTAAGTCTTAAAAAATAAATTTATTATCAAAAATATAAATAAGTTTTACCCAGTTGGAAAGCTGGGTATCAATCAATCATACAATGTTCCAAAATTTTTAAATGGTTAGAAAAAAAGGAATAAACTTTTGAATTGCCATTTATTAAATACTTCTTTTTTTATCTCAGGAAACAGCAAATATCCTGCAAATTTCATAAACCTATATTATTGTCTTTATGCAGAATAAAAGTATTGTGATCGTGTGTTATTATTTTGTATTTGTTAGTGTACATTTTTAAACATCTTCAACCCTTTTACACATTTGGAGGTTTGAAAGTTACTACGGAGGGAGAAAGCAGAAAAGTATGCCTTCTTCCAGAACTCAGCATCTGATCAGAGAAACAGAAATAGTATTCTTGTATTATTATAAAGGATGATGAAATGAATATCTTTGTGTGTCCACACATGTGTTTGTGCACACGCGCCCTTGAGCGCTCACTTTTGTAGAATAGACTTTTGCCAGTAAAAGGTATTTGTGTTCTGCATTTTTAAAAGTCTACTAGGGGCACCCGGGTGGTGCAGTTGGTTGGGAGACTGACCCTTGGTTTCGGCTCAGGTCAGAATTTTAGGGTGGTGAGATCCAGCCCTGAGCCCATGCTCAGCACAGAGTCCACTTAAGACTTCCTTTCTTCCTCTCCTTCTGCCTCTCTACCATCCCACACATGCAGGGATGCATGCGCTCTCTCCCTCTGTCTCTCCCTCTCTAAAAAAGATAATAAATGTTAAAAAAACAAAACAAAAAACCAACAGTCTACAAAAATGTACTCCAGAAAGTCTTTCCCAGTCCATGTTTCCACCAGTTGTGTATGGCTGTGCCTATTTCCCACCCCCTCACCATCTCTGGATATTTTTAGTCTTTAATTTTTACCAATGTGTAGGCAAAGTATCTCATTCCAATTTTATTTCTTTGGTTCCCAGTGAGATTGAACATCTTTTTCTTTTTCTTTTTTTTTTTTTTTAGATTTTATTTGTTTGAGAGAGAGAGAGAGAGAGCACGAGTGGGGGAGGAGCAGAGGGAGAGGGAGAAGCAGACTCCCCACTGAGCAGAAAGCTTGACTTTGGGTTTGATTCCAGGACCCAGAGATCATGACCTGACCCAAAGGCAGACACTTAACCCTCTATCCACCCAGGCACCCCTGAACATCTTTTCAAATAGCTATTGGCTATTTGTAGTTCTCCTGGGATGCTTGCCCAGATCCATTTCCCATTTATCTTTTAGGTTATTGGTCTTACTTTAATTAATTTACAGGCTTTCCTTAAGGCAATGATACAAAAGCCACACCACAGCTACGTTTATAGCCCACCCTGCTAACTCACTTTGCATTAGTAATTGCTTGAGATCCCTGTGTCATTTGGCCTCTTCATATTTCGACTCTGTTGTTTTCCTTCTTTCCTGATTCAGCCTTCCCACCCCTGCAGTCAGCAGCTTAAATGGCAAACGCTTGAGGGTGGCAAGGGGAACAAATGTGTCGCAGTTTCGTCTATGTGCGATGTGGTTAATCTATACCTTTCAAAGTAATCCCAACACGTCTAAGAAATCTGTATCGTTGTTACTTTCCAGATGCAAACATTAAGATCCAGTGAAGGTGGGGAAATGAGCCCAAGATAGATGAAGTGATAAGAGACCTCAGGTCTGTCTGATGATATCAGAAACCTGTACTCCTTCCAGCAGCTCCTGCTTTCCTCAGTAGAAGTTCTCTTGACTGAGCAGCACACCTTAACTACTTTATAGTACTTGTGGGGCTCTGAGGAGATGTGATGCAGACAGAGCCAAAACTGAGGCTTAGTTTGGTCAGTCTCAAGCTTTGGCTGGGGACAAAAGGAGGGAGGGTGAGGCTTATTTTAAGAGGGATAAAGCCATCCCTCGACGGACTTGAGGAAGGGGAGGAGAAATGAAAAAGATGTCTTAAAAGTATTGAGGCCACAGTGCCTTTGTCAGTGACCTGGAGCCTGCAAACTATAAATGGAGAGGAAACGAGACAGTCCAGGTATAAATGGGAATGCACCTAAGTGTTTATGATCTGCCAAAGAAACACCACCAAAACAACAGCAGCAAGAACATGGGCTGGAGAACAGCTAAGATCCGTGGTTCCTCATTATGGAATGCCATTCAGACAGTGGAGTTGAACAAAGCAGAGCCGCACACAGCCTGCCACCAGCTTCTCCTGGCGGCAAGTATATTCAAATACCAGAGACCTACCTTTGTGGGAGGAGGATTAGTTGTACCTTGGCCTATTTATCCAAAAGCAAAAAATATGGGTAGAGGATTACTAGAAGTGTCTTCTTGTAGTACAAAGGACAATTATGATAGCTTGGGCCACCAGCTTTCAGTAAATTCCATCTGGTGCTTTACAAATTAGCTCATTGTTCCGCTGCTTTTATGAATGTGTTAGTCTGCAAACATATCATTGTCACAAATTAGTCACCTAGTGTTTCTCTCAAAGTGATTTAATATCAGCACACCCACGTCATAATATGGATAATAAAATAGGTTCTTGCTTGAGCCTCTAAATAGAACTCAGTGTTAGGTATGATTCGATTTCCAAGGGGTTTTTGGCACACATACGGTCTTCTGAAGTGCTAAGACTAGGAAGTGATTGTGGCCCTGAATATTGACAGTATCGTGTAATATTTGAGATCCCTTTGGTTTCTCCATGAACTCCAAGAGAGAGCCAACCAAGCCTACTGATGGATTTGCAAATTGAACGGAGCTTTTGTTTTTATTTACATTTGTTATCGCAGGTGTCATCACAACTGTTGTTTCAGTTCAAGAATAGCATTTGCAATTTGGAGAATTATCTTGAACATCTGATTTTAAAGTGCTGTTTGTGGCAGATGAGCTCGCCCTCCCCAATTTAGAAAGAAAAAGTGAGAAAACTTAAGTTTCCCTCTACTGTCTAACTTGATTAGCTATTAAGAAGTGCCCTTGTTTGGATTACAGTAAATATTTCATGGTGAGATTTCTCAGTGAAGATACCTTACTGAAGATGGCATAAGTTTAGACCTGCCAACTCAATGACTGAACGTGGACATGAAAATAACTTACTGTCTTATAACATGGAGTCTCAAGGTAGAGTGTCTCAGGGAGAGTTACTAGGAGGCCTGGGAAAATCATCTAAGTTCTGCTTTGCCATGTTAGCATGTTGTCCTGCTCGGATTGACTCTCCCCATTATTGCAGGATGATGACCCTGACCAGGCACAAGATCCAAAGGTAGAAAATGAAACTGTTGTTCTTTGTGCTTCTCTGTTTAGAAAACAATTCACCCAGAAGTATTCTCAGCTAGCTTTATATCTCTTTGGCAGGTTTAGTCTTGTAAGTCATAAATGAATTACTGCCCATTAAATGGAATTAGACTGTTAGGATTTACCCCTGAGATGAGTATGGAGCCTCTTTCTTTGATTACTTAGCTGCTGCAAAAAGTAGATTCCCACAAAAAATAATGGGTTTTCTGCCAGTAAGGAAGAAGGGAGAGTGGATATTGAGTAGCTTATCAGGAATGCTAAAGGAACCTTGATGTTAATCATATGGTTCCAAATGTTAAAACCGAAGTTTCAGCAAAGGCAGTGAGAGGCAATAGAAGCTGCATCTCAAAGTGTGATCCCAATCCTAAATTCCAGTTTCCTAAATAGGTGGTCAGGTTTCAGTTTCATGACATTTGGGTTCCTGATACAAATGTCTTTAGCTCAGATTGAGACAAGAAAAGAGTTCAGAGAGGGGAAAGGAAGAGTAGTTTACAAAAAGGTGCACCTTTGTTTTCCTTTTTAAGAAAGAGAGAACTGGCCATTGCTGTGAATACTACGTTGCCCTCCCTCAAAGGGGGCTGCTGTCCTTTCATTCAGATCAAGCCCAGAGAAAGGATTCAGTGGTGGGAATCTGTCCCGTGGACCAGATGTAACCACACTAGAGAGACAGCTGGACTTAAGCCCTTTTATGTCTTTCCCAAGAGAACTATCTGGAAAAAGCACTTGGACTCCGATTGCAAGGGTTTGTAGGGACTGGACCACTAGAAAACCAGAAGTTTGGTGGGGGGCTGATGAATGAGCAGCGCTTTGAAAGCAAAGCTCTGCCTGACTCATGGCAGTTGCAGCCAGAGAGCCCAGCAGGAAGGCGGCTGATGAACCCACAAAAGTGCCCCATGAGGCGAGGAAGCAGCTCTCAACATCTGTCAGGCCCCTGATGCAAGATACCATTTCAAGGAGAACAACCTTGTCCTTCCTTGCATCGTGTCCTGTCTTCCCGTGCTCATTCACTACCAAGATTGGGCAAGTCAGGAGAGCCCACTTAGCCCACTCACTCACCTTATCACCGCAGCTATGAGCAGGAAGGAAATGTGAGTTGACTCATGTTTGGATTTTTGGATTACAATTTGGAATGGCTATTCTAATTTCTGAAAAGAATCTGGGCTGATAGTTTAAAGTGAATTTAAAGCTCTACATTGCCTAAGAGTGCCCTGAAAAGTCTCAAGACTTTCTCCATAAATAAAACTTAAAGGGGTTTCTTGCTAAGAAACCAAAATAAAATGTGTCACGTGTCCTTATTTTCAATGATTATGTTATAATGTTGATACTGTTTCATAAATATTTTTTAAAGATTTAAATTTTTTTTCTTTTATTTTTATTTATTTGAAGAGAGATCACAAGTAGGCAGAGAGGCAGGCAGAGGGGGGGGGAAGCAGGCTCCCCGCTGAGCAGAGAGCCCGATGCGGGGCTCAATCGCAGGACCCTGAGATCACAACCTGAGCCGAAGGCAGAGGCCCTAATCCGCTGAGCCACCCAAGCGCCCCGTTTCATAAATATTTTTA
>CM053607.1:94110954-94191157 GCA_028646535.1 Procyon lotor | reverse complement strand
ATTTATTTGAAGAGAGATCACAAGTAGGCAGAGAGGCAGGCAGAGGGGGGGGGAAGCAGGCTCCCCGCTGAGCAGAGAGCCCGATGCGGGGCTCAATCGCAGGACCCTGAGATCACAACCTGAGCCGAAGGCAGAGGCCCTAATCCGCTGAGCCACCCAAGCGCCCCGTTTCATAAATATTTTTAAAAATATCCTGACAGTACCACAATACATTTGTATATCTACTTGGATATTCATCCTATCGTCCTCTAATATTTGAGAGGAGAATCAAGGAAAGTTATTTATACAGTCCAGCAAATGTTCTGATCTTTAAAACACCTGTGCTCCATTAGAAAGCTCTCAGTGTAGGTCTGCTTGAAATGTGTGAGAAGCTGTAAGTCATTTGGAAAAGTAAGGTAAATGGGAAAGTTAGTATAGGGTGGTAGTACCTGCCTGATCCCACTCAGTCATCCATCACGTACCCTTGTCCTTCTTCAACTCTGCCTCCCTTCAGAGGCCTTTAGAGTGGGAGTTTAGGACTGTCATTTGTTTATTGTAGCTACAGTCGATGAGGAGAGGCACCAGGGATTTGGGGCTACAACAGTCTCTTGTTCTTTCTCCTTCTGGAACAAAAATATTCAATCCCCACACACAGTGAGTGGCAGCCTCATCCCAAATGACCTGTACCTGTTGTCAATAGGTAATAACCGGGAAGAGGGAGAAAAGTGAGGTTTTATTTTCCATTAACTTTGTTCCTGCTTCCTGTATAACTTCCATTCTTTCAAAAAATAAGGCAGGGATTTCAAAAACCAAGGAAACTTGTTGAGGGTCTTGACAAGAAAGCACCACATGCCCATCTGTCCCCCTTCTGCTTTTCATTTTTGCTCTGCCTCCTTTTTACCTTTGCTCCTATCACAATCTAAAGCGGAAGAGTTAAGGGGAAAAAAGAAGTTATCACAGTAAATTTACCATTTGATCAGTTTTGCTGCTTTGTTTTTTGGAAAAATTTAAGGTTTGTTGTGTCTTCATCCTTATTCTCTTCTTTTTCTTTTTGTGACTAAGAACAACAGATTAAATCAGGTTCTACTGTAGTTTGAATTTTTTCCCACTCCTTTGTGTGCTCCCTGTAGAGAAAAGGCTAAGATATATAGCTAGGCAATTGGATTTCATATTCATATAGCTTTCTGTCTCATTCACTGTGAGACCTGTTATGTTTTGCTCATTTGTATCTACTAAGTGATTTGTATGGTCTATAGTGATGTTTTAAGAGGTGAAATATGGCAATTACAGGGAAAGATACAGAGCCTTATGAATTCACCTGCAAGTCAGAATTAAAAACAACAAAGCAGAGGGTATAAAATGCTAGGTGAAAGAGAGGGGATCTATCTAAAATAGGCAGCTAATATTTAATAACTGGCCTTGAATTTGTTTGCTGCTCAAATGCATGGAATGTTTTACTTAGTTATATCAAGATGGCTTCACAACTGTTGTTCTAAAATATTGAATTCTGGTTTTAATACATTTTAATATTTTAAATCTTTTAAATAATTGTGTTAAAATAATCATTCATATATATATATATATATATATATATATATATATATATATATATGCCCTTTCTTCCCTTAAAAAGGAAATATGCTTTTCAAGTACTAAATTTTCTTATTCCACAAAGCTAATGAAACTCACGGTATTTTCTCCCTTCCTTAATCTCTCTCTCTTTCTCTTGGTCTTTTGCCTCTTTATCTGAAACAGATTAACATTCAGTGAAGAAAATGGTGAAAGGGGTTTGAGAAAAAGAAGCTAATATTTTGACTGGGAGTGTACTATATGTCAGTCATAGTGAAAGAATGTTCTCTCCAGAACCTCTGGATGTGGATACAGATGAAGATACACTAATTGTTAGTTCCTCTGTGTGTGTTTTCATTTAAGCTCTTGATCGAGTAACCGTTAATTTAATGTCAAGCTAATTCACTGTGGCTATTCAATTGTACAAGAGAGTATTAATTTTAAATTGCTTTACTTTTGGAGGGAAGGAAAGGATTTATGGACAGCAAAATAATGTTTCTTGTAAGGTGACTCGTCCACTTCAGATTTTGGTTGCAAGGAAAAGAAACCAACTCAGACCAGCTTCTGTAGAAAAGGAGAGAATACAGTTACTGTAAAGGCATTGAAATTCGCAGGAACAACATTATAAATGGGCCTTGTTGGATTTGTAAAACTTGGGAATAGAAGCAGCTCCTCTTTTTGTAGCCATATTGTCTTCCATTCCTGTTTGTCTAAGTGTTTCTGCTCTTTGGAACTTCTCTCCAAGATTGCCACAGTCTTCTTAGTCATCAGTTTCACTTGACTAGGAATGGCAGCTTTAGCCCCAGGTCCACATGATATTTTGGTTCAGGCCAAACTGGAACTGACGAGAGTCTCCGTTTTTCTTATGACCACGCACATTCTAAACATAGAATATTAATATTCGCTACAAATGAATCAAGTGGCAATGGGTCAAGTTTTCATACATATTCCAGTCAGGTTTTATAAGGGTAGGGTATAGGGGGTGCAGGCTCTTTAGGAGGAGTTTTAGGCAGACAAATAATCATGTTTGGTTTGTTTGTTTATTGTAATCATGGACTCAACAAATACTTCATTGACCACTTATTATATACCAGACACTATTCAAGGTACTGGGGCTATAGCAAGGACAAAACAGACCAAAACAAATCTCACAGCCCCTGTGGAGTTTACCTTTTTTTTTTTTTTTTAACATTTATTTATTTATTTAAGAGAGAGAGAAGAAGAGTCGGAGGAAGGGCAGAGGGAGAGAATCTTCAAGCAGACTCCCTCAGTGCAGGGCTCCATATGATGACCCGTGAGATCATGACCTGAGCCAAAACCAACAGTTGGATGCTTAACCAACTGAGCCACCCACGCACCCCAGGAGTTTACATTTTAATGGTAATTTTTAACCGTCTATTTTAAAGATAACCAGATAAAAAATAGAGCATTAATGTCTTCATACGGTAAATACAAGGTGCTGAAATAACAATACACATGTGTATCTATATAATATCTATATTATAAACAAAGATAATTTGTAAATATCACAGTCATATTTGCTTTTAGGTAATCCTCTTAACTGTCAGTGGTGTGTGCATGTGCATATGTATGTGCACTGGGAGCAGCACTTGAGGTCATTGCCTTTTAAATGGCATCTGATTTTCACACTCTGATGCAGCCTCAGACTTCCTATTAAAATGACTATGAAAATATACCCTTCAAAAAAATACAATTAAAAAGTCACTAAGAGGGGCGCCTGGGTGGCTCAGTGGGTTAAAGCCTCTGCCTTCGGCTCAGGTCATGATCTCAGGGTCCTGGGATCGAGCCCCGCATCGGGCTCTCTGCTCAGCGGGGAGTCTGCCTCTCCCTCTCTATCTGTCTGCCTCTCTGCCTACCAAGACCCAGGATTGATGGCAATTCATTGCTGGAAAATTAAAGAACCAATAAATTAAGTTGGAAATATATAAATTATTATTATACATATTACTATTAATATATTATATATATTACTATACTATTACTATAGTAGATATGTGACTGAAATAGGAGATGTACCAGCAGACACAAAGATAGAACAAAATTAAGAAGTTAGAGTTTGCAAGTACTCACATATTTGAGCTGGAGTAAAATCAACCCATACTGTTATCAAGATGTGTGATCAGAAGCTTCACTGTGCAGGTGGACGTCACTTTAGTGTTGATACTTCCAACTGCAAATGAGTATTGCTTCTGGCCCCCACTGTGGTGTTCTTGTGCACCTGGAAAAAGAATGAATCAGTTATTCATGTCTGTTTTTAATGCTTCATACTGATTTGGCTAATAGCATTGGTGATATGTTTGAGCTCTTAAATATACATTTTGAATTGGGCTGTTTAGCTTTCAGGTTTGAGGCTGGATTTTTCAAGTCTATCAAAGATTTTATCTGATAAATATTAAAAACTTGGGTTTTATATTCCAATACATAGATATTAAATAAGAATGACTATTCTTCCTTAATTAATAGTAAATATAAAAAATGACACTAAACATGTTTTTATCCTCATTGGTGTTTTAATTATGCAAATAATATATGGAAATAGTCTCATTGAGATTAACCAATTCAGAAATAAGTAAAGTAAAAAGTAAAATTATTTTTTAATGAGGCCCACTTTTAATTCCCTATCTCAGAGGTAATTAGTTTGTCAGTAGTTTGGTATATATCCTTCTGGTTCTTTTCTACTACATTGACGACCAATATATTTATATATACCTACACATTTAAAATCATATTAACTGTATCAAATAATCCATACTAAGATATTATTCTGAAAACTTGCGTTGTTTTCCTTTCTTTTTTCTTACCTACCAATATTTCAGATATTTTTCCAAGTTATTTTTAGGAATCTGTAATATCCCATAAAAAGGAGTATATATTTTGAAGCTGAACCTTATCACATGAGAAATATTTTATTCCTTTGAATTCTGAAACAAATATGAAATAAAGCTTTTTAAAAGGTTGAAGGTAGAAATAAAATATAATACTATTTCAGAAGAGACTTCAAACATTATCTCATTGGTCTTTTTCTCCTCTTTTTTTTCCATTTCAATTTAAGAAAGTTGAAGATCCATTAAAGAGTCTATATTTTATTACATTTGCTATGATTGAATTTAAAGTATATGTGAACAGCATTTAAAAATTTCTCTTCTTAATACATAGAATTTTTCCATCATTTACCTGAGTAAGTTAAAAATTAAAATAGCCTATGAATTTGTTGTTATTTCTATGTTACAGATAAGGAAATGAAGTCTCATGGAGGTTTAGTGAGCTGTTCAAAATTACACAAAAAGTAAAAGCCAAAACCTGAAATTAAGGGCTCATGTTTTGAGACTCTAAGACAGAATGCAAATTCAACTTTTTCTTTTCAAAGTTGCTGTGGATTCTTTCCACATTTGATTTTTGAATAATAAATATTAAGTGCTTTCTTTGTATTATAGCATTAGATATTCTACCACTTCTACTTTGGAAAATATTAAAAGTGGAATTTAGTGAGCATTCTAAATATCCCAATTATGAAATGCACTGTGTTCGATAAAAGAATTTTTTTTCCTACAAATGTATTGATTATCATTTAAACTGAGAAGGTGATGGTTCAAAACGACTTGTATTAGTTAAATCACGAAAATTTCTACCAAAGCACCTGTTGCTTTTAGGTGATCAAAATAGGTGATTAGTGATTTTTTTTCCCTCACTTTTCAATTAGTGGTTGTATCCTTGATCATAGAATATGTAAAAAGTAAACATACTGACAACTTGCTGAAACATGACACAGTTCCCTCTGACTCTTAGCAGTCGAAATCATGGCTTCATGAAGAGCTCCTCTTCTTTTAGTTATAAATGCACTGAAGTTATAAATGCCTTCAGACTTTGCTAGAACTTGCCAGAAGTGGGAAGTCATCTCTATCAACATGGTCATTAATTAACATTTACTGAGTGCCAACAATATTTTTGGTGTTAAATTTGGAAGAAGATGCTGTTTCTTTCCAGAGGGACTGGTTTTCTGTAAGACTGAGAGAGAAAATTTGTTCTTGAATGTCTGCTCTACTGGGAGATGGGGGGTTGGGAATATGCAGTCATCTTGCATTTCATTCTACATATTAGAATGCCACTCTCACCTCTTTAGTAATTGGTGATATATATAATACAGAGAACAAAAATTATATATATATATATATATATATATACACACACATATATATGTATACAGACATATACCTATGTAAAAAGTACACATAAATTTCATTTTTATTCAAAAATTTTAAAAAATATTATTTTTCTGACTTTAGGTAAAAAATTCATATCCCCCAAGAGAGCCAATGACTGTAGCTTCTGTTTCCTAAAATATAACATATTTATGCTACAAATATAGAGAATGTGCTTTAAAAAGTTTGTAGTGGTATTTGCATATGTACGTATTTTTATACAAAATCAATTGCAGAATAGAGGGATTAATTTTTTCGTTTGACGACTACGAGACAAAAATTCTCCAGTCTTTTGAAAATATGGGACACTTCCCTAAAATACCTGAACCAATACTTAGTATTCATAAAAGATTAATAAAAGATCACCTTGTAGATCCTTGTCATTTCATGCCTAAATCTAGAGGAGCTTTTATTATGTAAGCTAATTAAAAGGGAGTCATCGATTTTAGCTATTGGTTATAGCAGAATGTGATGGTGACAGAAAGATACCCTTTAACAAGTAGAAATACCGTTCCATTCTGAAAGTGAAACTCAGGGAAATCAGTGAGGTAAGTCATTACACACACACACACTCCCCCTGTCAGATAAGTGACTGAGAAACACCCAAGTTCAGAAACTAGGGTGTGTCTGTACTATGCTGTGCTTATATTAGCATAAAGGTCTAACTTCATCCTTTGTATGACACTCACTGTGAGGAAGACCATCAGTTGAAGGGGTTTGAAGAACCCTCAACGGAGTCTTGAAACTGACAATACAAAGATGAGATTTTGCCTAGAAAGTGTTAATTTTGTATTCCTACTGTTAGGTTTCTATAAACATTTTTAAGAACCAGACTCCCTTTTTCAAACTGAACCTTGAAATAAAATAGGTAGAAGCAAAGGGGCTCTGGTTGAAACTGGGCCATCCCTTTGCCCTGCACTTGCCCTGTATTTGCAAAACCACTGGGCAACCAGAAATTGAGTTCAAAAAACCATCACCCTTGCAAGCCTCATCCCCTTGCCAGGGTCGGATTGGATTTCAGTTATTGGAAAAGGGTAGATGGTAACACTAGCTAGTTAATACGACTCTGTATCTGAGTGCACTAAACAATCTTCCATGAAAATGCTGGTTAGAGTATTGTAGTTTAGACTTTATTAATAAATTAACTTTTTTTTTTACTTGTTCTTGCATCAGCTTCATATGATGATGGTTAATGTGAGTCTGTCCGTGGAAGGCTGATTACTCTTGTGTTTGCTGTGGGATTAAGATTTTAAAAAAGACAGACAAAAGCCAACGTTGTGCCAGTAGAGCTAAGGGTACACAATGACGGCTGAAAGGATCTCTGCAAGTTTGTGCCAATCTGTGATGCTCAGCTAATAATTAGCACTCCTTAAGGGGGGCTGGGATCAGCAATAATAGTAATCTTTTATGTATGTTCCTGGCATTTCTTAGAAGTTCCATGAAAGGATGACTACCTTTTAGTAGAAAAAACAGATTTGTATTACTCTAGTCTGTCAGTGTTATTCATCTTTGAGAATTTGTTTTTAAATTAAAAACCTGTTAGTTCTGCTCAAATGTTATTTCTTGAACACTACGCATTTGTGAAATACTAAGTCTTGTGAAGTAGCAGTTTGTAAAATACTAGTCCTAACTCTGAAGACCCTGTTTCTAATATACATGGAATAAAAGTGTTGGAAATAAGCTATTACTATCCTCTAAGCAAGCCCATTCTTTTATATATATTGCCTTAAGTTTTCAAAATACTCAATTTAGGATTGTTTATTAATGGGTAGTCTTGGTTCTCTGAACTGTGAAATAAATTCCATTTTTTTTCTTTGTTATCCCTCAAGCAGAAATTTGGCTTTTCTACTATTTATCATAGCTTCTCAGTTGTGTGTCCTTTCATTCTAATTTGTTATACTTTATTCTAGAGAGTTGCATATATAGAAATAGAAATAAAAAGCCAAGAAAAGTCCATCTAAAAAATATTCAGTTGAAATCTCCTTTTGGTTTAAATATATTTTAGTTTTACATCTCCTTTAGTAATCGGCTGGGCAAATCATATATATTTTTTTTAATTCTAAAGTGCTTTGCATATATGATTGGCCGCCAATGGGAGCAGATATAGAATGTTGAACTTTGTGGTAACTGAGAAATATTCAGAGATGTTTGGGGTATCCTGTGGCCCATAGGCATTACTCTGGCATATGAACAAAGTAGAGTAGAATGGACTGAAAAAATAAATTTCAAATAAATAATACCTATTATAAGGAAAGATCAATTTCTACATCATTTTGTAAATATTTGTACTCGCCCCTTTCCATGGAGACCCACTTTATACATAGTATGAGGATTAACTGTTGGTTTTGAACTAAGTTAATGTTCATCATCATATCAGCAGCATCATCAAATAAAACACTGACTTATCAGTCTGAATTCCCTTCCAGACCTGCTAACATGATGTGTAATAATGAAGAAATATTATTCTTTTGGAGACTCCTCTCCAAAATTGGCACAATAAACGTCATACTCTCCTCAGCATGATTGTGTAAGGCTAAAGTAATACCCATGAGAGTAGGTTTTTTTCAAAGCATTAAAACTAACACACAGTGGTCTTATTCTTATTATAGAGACCCTAATATATAGTGGTAATTGGTGCAGGCCCTGGAGCCAAAACTTTCTTGGTTCAAATCATGACTCTTATTGGATGTTTGACCTTAGGCATCCTACTTAATATTGGAGTGCCTCAATTTCCTCATCTGTAGAATGGGGGTAATACTCATCCTTACCTAATAGTGTCGTGAGGATTAAATGAGATAATAGCATAACATCCTTAGTAAAGGGCCCTGGGGCAAGGTGGGCATGAGGGGCCTGGTAATTTTTCCTTGCTCTTAAATAGTAATATTTAAATATGTCATATAGTATCACATATTGAATTACCCAGTGATGCTTGATTCCCAGCATTCAAAGCTTGTCAAAAACAATTCAGATGGGAGTTTTCTGGTTCAGATTACAAATGACCCTTTAGAAAAATGAGGTCATGAAAGCACTGCATAGGCTATAGAAAATCCCCAAATATATTAAGTTTCTTTCAAGCTTTGGTACCATCTGAACCTACAAGTTCGAATTTCTTTTAAAGGAATCATTCAGTTCTTCCTTATCACAGGAATATTTCCATTAAGATCATCATTTGATCAAAATGAAAATTCCCCAAATCATGGCAGATTTTAAGACTTAATTTATACCTGGTTTTGAATTTGTGGGAAATACACCCACTTCCCCCAATTCTGGGTAGTATTTTTGGTGATGACAGGGCCTCACCAGAGTAATCCTAACTAAAGATAATGGCATGATATATTAGATGTTGCCAATATTCCATTTAATATTAAACAATCACATAACAGCTTTTTTCAAGGCCTTTAAAACTAATACATTCATATGGAGTACACTGCTACTTGTAAGGTCCATTCTACTGATCTTCAACGAACACCATTTAAGTGCCAACCTACTATTACAAGAGTTTACTATTTTATTCTTGCTCCAAAATGGCATCAACAGTGATGGGGGGCTTTCAGGGGATTGTTGAACAGCATTTTTGCAACAAAGGGTAAGCTTGAGGAAATACAAAATATCAACTGTAGGCATTGCAAAGCTTTATCGCAGCACTCCCCAAATCTACACACCCCCTAATCAAACAAGCAGCTTTATGGCATGCGCAGTTGCAATCGAAGTATAACTGACTTCCGCAGAACTGGCTTCCACAGGATTTCCTGTCCAAAAATTACCATGTGGTCATCTGTAGCTAAATGGTTACAAATCTTTAGAGTTAGCAAGACGCTCCTAGCCCCCCCCCCCCTTTTTTTAAAGGACAAAGTGACCAAACCTTGTCATTTGCAAATTCTCTCGGGACTTCTTTCATTCCCATTCTTTGCCCTGGCTAGGAAGGGAAAAACAAAAACAAGCAAACAAAAACCCTCCCTTCTCAATATCTGTTTGTTCAAGGTGTCATTTCCCTGGGAGATTATTTACAGTTTTCTTACTGCTTCATTCCTCTTGCCTGGTAATTACTTACTGAAAGAAATCTGCTCTTTAGGGCGAGCTGTTCCTTTAACCCCTTTGGTTCGCTCTTTCTTGGAGGAGAGCAAGGGCGTGCTGCAGTGTCTGGGAACCCACCTAGAGGGCCCCCTTGACGCCAGCACATCCCCTGTCAGGCAGCAGTCGCTGCAGCCGGAGCGGGCTGCTGCAGAGTTCATGTACAGTACCAGCGAGCCTGCAAGTGTCCTGAGCTGCTTAGAGCCGGGCGGCACAGCCCAGGGCAGACAAGGCGGCTGCGGCGATTCCAAAGGTTCTGCTGGAAATTCGGAGCTGGGAGACCCCAGCAGGAGCCTGTTGCCTTTGTGTTCTAAAAGCATGCAAGGTCTGTATAGCTCGGGCATGAGAATCTTTCAGAAGATGTCAGCGCCTCAGAGTAAATGACACCTATTGGGGAATTGAATTTGGGGTATGAGAGAGAGAGAGAGGATAAAAGAAAGACAGCGGGGGAAGAAATTCTTAGACAACGTTTGACTTGCAGCCGTGAAATTCATTTTCTTTCCAAGGCAACATATGAAAAGCCCGCACATGGTTTTGATAACAAATTAAAGGGGTTTCTGCAGTGAAAGGATCGATAGCTTAGTCATTTTACTTAAGGAGAGCGGACAGCCTTATTATGGGGTTAGGCAGCAGAAATGAATCTCCTCATGACAGCACCTTCTGAAGTCACGACGGTAGCTAATGGTAATCTTGTCCTGCAAAGCAGAAATTGCTCCTAGCCTTCCTACTTTTACCGTTGAAAACCGGCAATTCGGAGATTTGGGAAAGAAGTTGGCTTTGATTATCCATGGTTTCTAGCCCCTCTGACCCGGTCTTTGTCCGACGTGTCTCAGAAGGCAGCACTGCGTTAAAGTGACCACACATGAATATGTGCCTAAGAAAGAAGAAAAAGCAATATTCGTTTCTAAAGGACACCATGGCAGAGCAACCTGAAGTTTTCCATTGCCCTTCTAACACTTCTTTAACAAGGATAACAAGAAACTGTCTTTTGACTCCTTTTTTCCCACATTCCAGAGTCCTTCCTGAGAGGATGCATTAATTTACACTCTAGGCGGTTGGATTGTACCAGGACAATATTTGCCACCATTTAGGATTAGCGACTGAACTGGTTATTTTAGTATGTTGACTAACGAGTGGAACCTAAATGGATGGACCCATACCTGCAGTGCTCTGTGATATTTCTTTTTCCAAATCCTGGAAGGGCTTTTGTTGTTGCTGTTTATTTTGGGGCGGGGGGGATTTTTTGGAATCCGGTACTTGTTGCAATAATTGCCCATGATAGCTGCTCAAACAGGAGAGTTGGGATTCATCTATGAAAATCACTACATGTAACATATGAGACAAGGAAAATATTAATGACAGAAGATCTGCAAACATGATGCACGTGAATAATTTCCCCTTTAGAAGGCATTCCTGGATATGGTGAGTAATCAATACCCCCGTTCAGTTTGTAAAGCTCAGAATTATAAAATTCCCAGGTGCCAGAGGTGAATTTTTCTTGAATAAGAATATTGGTATCAAGTGAGGATGAAGAGTGAAACATGTTTAAAACCTAATGTTGTCTGAGAAAGTAATGGTTATGCAATAACAAATTACTTGTTAATATAAAAGCATCCCAAACTAAGAATTCCAATATGAAGACATTTACAATTGCTGGCATTTCATAGAGAAAAAAAAACAATAATTTTGAGAATCGCAGGTATTTACCTAATAAAAGAAAAAGGGAGGTTTGGATTTTTTTTTCTTTTCTGTTTCATTTGAAAATTCCCTGGGGAAGGACACACATGCATTTCTGACATCTAAGGTCTAATGTCAACTTGCTTGCCCTTAGGTCTTTTCGAATTTCCGAAAGAAGGGAAAATTTAGAATTTTGACTCCGTTTTAAATAATACTAAGATGTGTCAGTGTCTCACATTTAAGGAATTAAACTGCTTAGAAGTTAAGTGGCTATATATATTCTAATTTAACTATGTAGAAATATTTCCACCAGAACGAACCAGTTTAATAGAATTCTAAAACATAAATCTAGGATGATGTGTTCAGACTCTTGAAGAATTTGCTTAGTGCGTTGATATTATATTGTGTATTAAGGCTCAATGCAATTTATTAAGGTCCCAGGACATGTGACATCATGTACCATTTCTTATTAGAAATTATGGCTAAATGTGTATAGGAAATAATTGCTGAGGGTGTTATAAGGACAGAGCTCATTATTTTGAAATTGCTTGTTTTTACCACACCTTTAGGGCTGACTGGATTTTAATCTCATAGCAAAAACTTTGTCAGTGCTTGATAAAGGCACATTTTAAGGTTTTGTGTCTACTAACGTGGTTTGCGTTGGATACAGCAATGTGTCTGATTTTGAAAATATGTTTTCCAGGTAAATTTAATTGGCTGGTCTTAGGAGAAGTCATGAATATCAAAATAGGGGTTTCTGAGGGTTTTTCTAACTACTTTTATGACAGTGTCTCACATGAGAGCTTCCTGATACTTTAAGGCTCTGCCGAAATCATCTCCTGGTTTGTTATAGACGGTTGAGCTTGTTAGTTGAAAGTCAGTTGTAGAGAAGGGTGGGTGACAGCCTCTGTCACTCTGGGAAGGTACTCATTTTCTCTCACTACCAGATACATCTAGAACTGATGTTGTGGCGTATCTTCCTTATCTACCTTCCAGAGCCACAGTCCCCAATCTCTACTGGGTTTGGAAGGGACTCTGGGTGACATGCCTGCAAACCTTAATGGCCTCCTTCCAAGTGCATCACCAGAGTTCCCAACTCAGTGGGAGCTTTGGGTCTATGGCCTTACTGGGCCTGATGGTGAGGTTTGGGCATCAGCAGTAAGGTCCTTGTCATTCTTATAGAATCAATCACATAAAGAGTCTTTAACCCTAAAATAAGAAGGTCTTGGAAACAGTCCCTGGCACGTAGTAGGCATTTATCAAATATTTTTTTTCTTCTATTCCTCTGCCTTTCTTCAAGGTTAATTTCATAGCTATTACAATTTGTTTAGGGGGGAAATTACCATTCTCATTTCTAAAATGTGTACCTTGCCATAAAGCAACAGTTTTTGTTCTGCCTGAGCCGGGTTGTTTGGGTCCATTTGTTTATGTTGCAATAGGTAGGATGCATGTGCTACTCTTTGAATATCTAACATTATGACCACCTCATGTTTTGTTACGTTTACTTCACATGTACTTTTAACAGGAAAGAAATGAGCTATTCAACTCTATAGTTTTTGAAAGAATGCAAAGGTGCTTATTCATGCTCCTCTGGTCTGTAATATATATGTTTGAAAGCTGTAGAGAGAAGTTGAGGGTCCTAGTGGTTTTCCTTTGTGCCTGAAGCTGGATAACCCTTCATACACTTCACTGCATCATGTGCCGATTTGTTGTTGTTGTGGCCAAACGGAGCTAGTGTGGAGTATGAATGTTCTGTAGTTCTGTTCTTGCCTGGGCCCTTTAGAAGGAGTCATGAATAAGATGTTGACCTCAAAGGGAGAAGGTGGTGTTTTTTTCCAGGTGACCCAGTTAATGGCGTACTTGGTTCTCAACTTGCCCAATTGTTGTTTTCCTCTTATTTATAACCTCACCTTTCAGTACTGCAGAAAGAGATTCTAGGTGTTTGTTGACAGAAAATCTTCCTTTGTCCTACTGTTAAGGGTCCCTATTGGATTGGATTCCATGCTCCTGAGTTACTGTGCTAAGTTGTTCTCCTTTTCATCTCCATGGGCTCTTGTTCCTCATTCTCACATGTTGGTCTGGTCTGGTCTGGTCTTTTCTTTCTTTTCTTCTTCTTTCTCCTCCTCCTCCTCCTCTTCTTCTTCCCCTTCTTCTCCTTCTCCTTCTTCTTCTAATTTCACAAAGGGGCAGATCGGAAGTTGGCAACAGATCAATGCCAGGGACTAATAAACATTTTAAAGGAGATATGTGCTTTGGTTTGATGAACCCTGGCTCATCTCTAAGAAGCCTCTAACCCCTTTGGATAGGCAAAGAGGTGCGTGCTGTTTTTCTCTCAGCTTTTTGAGGAGTAAGAAGGAAGGAAAATTGAGATCTAGAGTAGTCTTCAGACATTTATCAGAGCTAATGATTCAAGTAGAAGCCTGTGTATACTGCTCCCATTTGAACTCTCATCCTCTTGCTCTAGGGCTAGTGTGTTGAGAATTGAGCAATAGGAATACAAATTCATTGTTTATTGGTTACAAGCTGAAGTTAATATGTGGTCTTTTTACTTGTCTTAATAGAACACTAACCCATAAGTGCTAAGAGAGTGGTATGAAGAATGTGCTTTACTTGTTTAAAGCTACATTAGAAATATTTGCTGGAGAATTTTATTGCGAAGGCTTCTTTCCATTACACTTGTTGACCTTTTCACTTCCAAGCCAAACAAAAGATTAAGGTTTGCCTCACTAGGTAAATAAGTACCGTATAGCTCTTCTTATTTTTCATTCTGGCTGGTTGTAACCATATAGTGATGGTCTGGCAGTTCAGAGATGGGTCTTTTTGCATAGTTGGAAAAAGGGAAATGAAAGTCCACTGTCTAGGAATTTAAGTTTCATTTAGCAACAAGTAAAATGAATCTGCAGAAGCTTCATGGCCCAGAATCATATTCAGGGGTCTATCAAGAATGACACAACGTGGTATGCCTATGTACAGACACATTTCTGTGGATTTTTGCGAACCGTAAAAGAACAACTTCGTGTATTCTGATTTATGAAGATGCCAGAAACACCAGGGTGGTCTTGAATGCAACTGAATTGTACACTTTTAAGATTTAGGAGGGTGCTTTATTTAAATGCCCTTGCCTCCTTTTTATGAGTGACTGAGAGAAGACAGTGGAAAACAGAAGCCGAAGGCCCCTGCTATGGGAGGCTGCCCCAGGCTGCTATTAGCATGCGTCTCTGAGGAAACCTGAGGAAGAGTTGGGATTAGGGACTGTAGATGGGGATTAACTACTTTACTTATTTGGTGCTTAGGATTTAATTTTTTAAGGCTACACATTTAAATTATTTTCTCAAGCTTTCTTTATGATGCTGAGAGGTGACTCCAATCAAGAGACAAAATAGGGTGATTATGGTAACTTGACTCCACACTGGGGCTTCTTTTCCCTTATTCTAGGCCGCCACATCCTTTTATTGATCTTGCCCTTCCCAGGTCCCTAATGTTTACTCCAAGTCACAGTTGATTGTTCTCCTGTAAACCAAGAGTTAAACTCGTGTACTGACTTACTTTGTTTTCTTTGATCTAAATCCTTTATGGAATGAAAGAAGATCTAAATCAACATATCAACAATATCTTATGCATATATGTATGTATATATTATAAATATATGTGTGTGTACGTGTGTGTGTGTGTGTGTGTGTGTGTGTGTATACACATTATTTCAGCAGCAAAAACAATGAATAAATAATCAGAGAAAGGCAAGC
Source organism: Procyon lotor (assembly GCA_028646535.1). Classification (NCBI taxonomy): domain Eukaryota; kingdom Metazoa; phylum Chordata; class Mammalia; order Carnivora; family Procyonidae; genus Procyon; species Procyon lotor. Next base: position 94,175,898 of record CM053607.1, on the reverse strand, counting down.
TGGCCTGATTCCTAATGCAAGGAATCTTGTCGTCTGGCCCCTTAGACTCTCATATTTTAAGTTTTTCTTTGCTTCATTTATTGAAACTATAGAAACTCAGTCTGGAATTGCATTTTTTAGCGTTTATGTTTTGGCCCGTACAATAACCTTGCTTGTCTTAGGAGAATTTTAGCGAATGGGAGAAACATGGAGTTTGATGACCATATGCAGTGAAGGACAAAATGCATAAAGTCTCACACAAGATAATGGAGCTCTGCTCATTTTAGTCAACCTAAAACTTCTGTTAGTGTTTGTCTGTCTTCTGATGGTATTTCAGGTCATTGCTGATCTCGCTTCAGTACCATTTTTTCCTCTGAGTGACAAAGCTACTCATAAATTCTGGAATACTAGTACCAAATTCTCAGATTGATCCCGAATTCCTGTTATGGCCAAATACGATTATGGCCAATAGAATTTAGGTAGAGATCATAATTATACAAACTCATCTTATTCACAAAACCCTGGGTTAGATCGAAAAGTCAGCCATTGTTTAAGGCAGAAATTCGGATTTAGATATAATACAGCAAAGATTTTCTTTAGATGAAATATTAATCCTATTAAATGTATAACTTTTCCTTAGGCTTTCTATTTTATTATCTTTTATTGCATCTAGCTGTATTCTTCTTAGTTTCTGTTAGCAGTATCTTATATTTTTAAAATAAAAATAAGAAGTAATTTTTTATAAAAGTTGATTATGGAATGGTATGATAGAGGAGTAAAGTGAGCATAAGTCATATCAACATGCCCACAACTTATGGAAATTAAATGTAATTTTTAGTCTAAGCAGACTTAGTAAAATAGTGCTCTTTAAACTGCTGACAGGTTACATCCTCAATGGGCTAAGTGGGTGGTCCGTGTCAGAAAGGTTTTAGACAATCCCTACAAAAAAAGGAATGAAGAAAATATTCTCCATCATGTGAAAATAATTAGCTATGGATTTGGGATGTTTTGCTTCTGTTAAATTCTTCACCTCCCCCTCTTGTTTCTGTATCGCTTTTAGCTATTACTGGGTTAATTCCACTAATGCTTAGGTATCTGGGCTCAGAGAAAAATAGGCAAGTGAAGGAAAAGGAAAATAGTTCAGAATTCTGAGAGGAAGAATACCCCAAGGAGGGAACCTGACAACCAGTTTCTGACTTGTCATAGTTTAGAACTAACTTCCTTCCTTCATCCCATCCTCCTTCCCTCTCTGCCTGCCTGCCCACCTGCCTCCCTTCCTTCTTTCCTTCCTCCCTTCCTTCCTTCCACAGTATCCACACTTTGCCTCTTCCTCTCTCCTTTGATCATACCCCACAAACATGAATGCGCATCAATACCCATCTAGCTGTAGCATCGTTGCCATCATTTTTATAATACCTCCAAATGCCTCCAAGCCCTAAATTAACCACTGGTCCTGTTTATCATTCTATGGACTCTTGGACAGTGTTTCCAATTGTTAGAGAAACCAGCCTGTAAACACACTTAAGATATTTCAACCAGAGATTCGTCGTGTACAGTTGTGGGATATATATTTGGTTTCAAGGACGGATAATCGAGATTCTGTACCATCAGGTTATTGGCTGGGGAAGAGCAAAACAAACAAAAAACGCCTCAGGTTTCTAATTCTAAATTCTGGTGTTAATATTATCTGTGACCTTGTGAAGGCTTCCTGAGCTCTTCACCACCTGTTGAAAATGAGCACAGCAGGTATTTCCCTGCTTCCTGTCAAAGAGTAGACTATTAAAGAACCTCTCCTAGCGCGTGAGGAATAATAATTTATTAGACTGCTAGACCATGGCATGCTGAAACCTCTTGCGAGAATTTCTTAAAATATAGGTACCAAATGTAACTATTGGCTACTTAATAGAAGAGGTGAACTGACCGAGCACCATTCTCCAATCCCCCATCCCTACGCCTGTCCTCTGGTTTAACATAAATCATGATTTAATGGCAATGGTAACTTTTAGAGGTGGGTCTCATTTGAATCCCTGTTTGCAGATGAGGAAAGGAAGGCTCCAAGAAGGTAAATAGCTTGCCCAGGGTCCCCTATGTATATGACTTAGGGTTGCTGCACTACTCAAAACCAGGTCCAGCCTCATTTTAAAACCCAGCGTGTTTATATCACCATATGTTGTTCTGTGGCAGATGTCTTAGCACTCTGTCTGTGGACCTTCTGGAAAATAGACTAGCAGGAAGACCAGAGAAAAGAAGCAGTTTCACTTTGTTAGTTAGCAAGCTGGATAAGTACATGGGATTCCTAGAGAATGTCATGGCCTTTCCCTGAGAAAGCCCTCCTGGTCGAGTTAGTCCCTGACCTACACTTCCACTGTGTCAGTGGCTTTTTTTGTGTTTTCTCAGAATGAGAAATTTTATAAGGAATTTGAGGTGAATCATGTTCCCAGGAGCACTCTGTCTGGTCAACGGGGTCCTTTCTGGAAAGGAAAAGGTGCTTTCTCTAGGCAGATATTTTAGGAAGGATATCCCACTTCAGGCACATGAATTAGGAATGCAGAGTGTGGTGTTTCATGAATGGATAGAGCCTCTCTGCAAAGCGAAAGGCTTCGCTTCCCCTGGGCACATACTCAGCAGAGGCGTGAGTTGAACTTTGCTCACTGTGCTGTTGGGCAGTGATCAAATGGCACAGACCTGGCCCTGTCTGGACGTGGGCTCCACCTCCACCTCGAAGGGCAGTTCTGACAGTCAGATGAAATGTCTTCGAGAGTGCTTTGCTGACAATAAAAAATCATCAAATTTTTGAGTTTTGCTACCATCGTTATTATTTTCTTCAAGATGTTCTAATTACAGGTCTTGGAAATCATTATTTTTTTGCACAGAAAAAGAATATTCACATTTTCTGAAATCAGAGCCAGTGCCAAACCGCCAAAGAAACATTTTAATCATGAAATTGTCAATATCTTAGCTGCTGAAAAATGTCATCCTTACTCGATTGCATTAGAACATGTGGAACATATTGATTCATCTAAGCATAGGGGTTGCCCAGATACATACGCTAACAGTCCCGCCTTGAAGACTCTCAGAGACTCTTGAGGAGAACAGCCCCAGAAACATATAATTACAGAATAGTAGGGAACTTATTAGTATAGGTATATACAAAATGTTAGAGGAATTCAAAGGAAGAAACAACTGACTGGTCCAAATACTTTAAAGAAGTCTAGAAATGAGGAACTAAACCTATACCTGATGGACTTGACAATTAGTAGTTATTGGCAACACTTTGGAGAGTGGTTTAAGGAAGTATCTGGGAATGAGTTCTATCTCAGGGGTTATAAAAGCAGAGAAAATTAGTGCGCACTGCTTTCAAAAATTGTGGACAAGGACAGAAAGGGAAAGAGAGAGTAGGGGGCAGAAGGAAGAAAAGGAGTAGAATCAGGAGTTAATGAGGAATACCAGATACTAAGGATCAGGGAACACACTGCAAAGGAAGTGTCCAGAGAGAGGATCAGGTCAGTGAAGAACATGACTTCCTTCCAGATAGGAGGGGGAGAAAGGGGAGGGTGGATGCACATAGAGGCCGAGGGAGTTTGATCTCATGTCCTCTTTTTTTTTTTTTTTTTTTGTGGAGGGGAAAGTGGAACTCAAGATTGTATCTCAGAAGGAGGACAATAGGGAGGCAAGTGAAGGAGCTCAGCCAAGTTGTGGAATGGTGTCAGTGGGGAGCAAATCAGTGATAATGGTTAGATAAAGTTGATAAAGGACATTTCCCTTACACAAAATTATCTTCACAACGTATCATGTCAGGAAAACGGGCAGAGATGTGACAGAAATCTACAATTCCTAATCATTAAATTAGGAAGCTCTTTTGTCATTAGAAGTTCCCCTGTTGATTATATTTTTGGGGATTCCAAATTGCAGAATTAATTTTACCGTTGGGGTTCTCTATTTTTTGTAGTGGTGGAGGCCATTTTATGAACATACTAAGTAGATTGCTGGGCCAGTGTCATGACCTAATTTTGGAAATGTGAGATTTCCTAGGCTTCCTGGAAATATCTCTTGGGTGACAAACAGAAGCTCTAAGATGTTTGCTTTGAATTTTATCTTCAAACGAATAAAAATCACAGTGGGAAGAGAAGGCAAAATGATTCAGCTTTGTTCACTTTTTTAATAGGAACCTTTCTGTGGTTTATGTTGGAATGTCACAAATCCATATATATATAACCTGCTTTTACAAAGATTTCTTCAAAAACCCTTCTGAAGTTGGCTTGCAAGTGTCACCGATCTCTGAGAAACTTACTGAAAATGACAAAGCCTACTATAACTTCAACCAGAAGTGCCATAACCTATTTTAAGTATTTATAAATTTACATTATCTCTTATGTTTCCATGATATCTCAGGAGGAAGAATGTCAAATATGAGAGGAAAATTAAAGGAACTTCTAAAATACCTTATAGGTTATTTATAAGTATAACCCTATAGTATATAGTGAATTGAGGAGATATTATATATTCCTTTCGTCTTTTCTGATCATCAGCATTTTCTCTGAGGTCAGCAGAGCTTCCTCCTTAATATTCTTGGTGTTCGGTGCTCATGATTACTTGGTCTGGGCTTTCTATGTGGGATTTTTGCTGAAGCTCTAATCATCTAAATAGGGTCCCAAGCAGTTCTAGTCACTTAGAAGTGAACTTCGTGATTGTCTTCCTTGGGGTTGTCATGTTTTCCTTTTTAAATCTGAAGATGAGATTGAACTAAATGATCATTAACGGTGCTCTAAAAACCTAAGGTTCTATATCTTACCTTATTATTTCACTCATTTCTATATTGTTGAGGCTTAACTCTCCTTTGACTAAAGGGAATGCTAAGAAATGCATTGATCAACAAACCCCTCCAAGACCTAACCCTGACGCCCTTCGGAAGTGTTTGGGCCCTCCATAGTCTCTCAGCCTTAGGTAATTGGCTTACTTCTTTCTTCACAAAACTGTACTTTAAAGGTCAACCTTGTTCATAGGTCAGATGGCAACTTGACGCCCATTAATGCTGATAGTCACAGTAGCTGAGAAGATATACCTCACGTACTGTGTATGTGTCCTTTATGTCTTCCTCACTCTTCTCTCGGCCAGAGATCTTGGGCTCTTCCCTCGGCCAGCTCCCATCGAGTCTAAAAAAATAACAGGAATGAAGGTCTCAGTATCAGAAACCTTGTCTTGTATGACATACAGACAGAAACATACCTTGGCTTTTATGTGTACGTGTCTTTGTTCAGAAAATTTAAAACAAATCATTTACATGATTACGGAGAGCCCCTTGATGTTTTTTTTTTAAAGATTTTATTTATTTGACAGAGAGAATCACAGCGAGAGAGGGAACACAAGCAGAGGGAATGGTAGCGGGAGAAGCAGGCTTCCTACAGAGCAGAGAGCCCGATGCGGGGCTAGATCCCAGGCCCCTGGATCTGACCTGGTCCAGCAGACCCTTAACGACTGAGCCACCCAGGCGCCCCACCCCTTGATGTTTTAAAGGAGAAAAGAAAGCTGGCAGTGGAGAGTGGGCACACTGAAACCCATGTCATTGAGGGTAGTGGAGGAAACCTCTCACATCATAAGCGGGCATGGAATCCTGGCCTTCCAAGTTCCACAGGAGAAAATACTTGTTGAAGAATCCCATCTTCTAGGAAGTAATCCTTGCAGGTTTGATTCTTTTTTTTTTTTAAAGATTTTATTTATTTATTTGACAGAGAGAGATCACAAGTAGGCAGAGAGGCAGGCAGAGGGAGGGGGAAGTAGGCTCCCTGCCAAACAGAGAGCCCGATGCGGGGCTCGATTCCAGGACCCCGAGATCATGACCTGAGCCGAAGGCAGAGGCTTTAACCCACTGAGCCTCCCAGGCGCCCCATGCAGGTTTGATTCTTGAGAGAGGCTGAATGTTAGGGTAGATCAGGATATCACCATGTTAAAGGATGACCACATTCTGCGAAGTCTTCCCCGCACATCCTTTTGCTTCAAGGAACTTCCTGTGACCAGACTAAGCTTTGAGACTTTGTAGTAACGAGTCATATTGCATATTGTTTCATGAGTAGCCACCTCAGTTACTTTGTCCACTTCATAGCCCCTGCACTTGGCCCGGTGTCACACCCAGTCAGTGCTCTGTAAAGTTTTCGTCAATAAATGGATCTGTGCAAAGAAAAGGATAAGTAATAAAAATTTCGTGGTTGCAGTATTAGGTACTTAATTTTTTGCATTATTCAAATAGCACTATTGTGCCACATTTTGAGATGAAACAAGCAAACCTCTGCTACACGTATAATAAAGGTAATAAATACCACATTTAAGAGGTTCTATAGGACACCTAGGTGGCTCAGTTGTTGAACATCTGCCTTCAACTCAGGTCATGATCCCAGGGTCCTGGGATCTAGCCCCGCATTGGGCTCCCTGCTCAGCGGGAAGCCTGCTTCTCCCTCTCCCACTCGCCTGCTTGTGTTCCCTCTCTCCCTGTCTCTTTCTCTCTCTCTCTGTCAAATAAATAAATAAAATCTTAAAAATTTTTTTTTAATTTTAAAAAAGGTTCTATAATGCCAGGTGTGGACTAAGCTTTTCGTTAATTATCTGATTTTGGCAAGATGCTCCCTAAATTCATGCCTGAGGGTGTGTTATCTATTTACCAAGGGTACACCCTCTGGTAGGTTATCTAACCTCTCTGTGCTTCAGTTTCACCTCTTGTCAACTAGGGGCAATAAATAGTTCTCACTTCATGGGGTTGCTGTGAAGATTAGATGAGAAAACCTGTCACATGCTTAGAAGGGCACCTGCCACTGTGTAAGTAACCAATTAATGGCAACTACCGTTACCGCCCTCATCAGGAGACAAGGCTCTGAGAGGGCAGCCGGGTGGCCAAGGGGAATCTGGTTGCTCAGCCACAGGCTCCTCTAGTCTAGGACTGCCCACAGCTCTAGATTGTTTGGAAGACAAAACTGCTTCTTCAGTGTATTACACTCTTGGAACTTTTCGGCGCATATCAAAGACAGCGCTTTGGGTTGAGTTCGAATTGTGGGGAAGAAGGCATTCCTCCTCATCTCTCTAATCTCAAGAGTCACCTATGCTTGGAAAGCTGCTGTGCTCTCCTGTTTGGAATCAGGCCTTGCTGCAGGCAGGATGAATTTGCCCTTTAGGGCTTGTCTTACTTATGTCCTTTATCATTACAGTCTCAGTTCCTAGCATAGTGCCTGCCATATAGTAGGTGCTCAATCAGTGCTTTGGAGTGCAGAATTACCTTTCCAAATTTGTGTGCCTGGAATTTTGTGCTCTCAAGATTAATTTTTCTTCTTCAGCAAATAGTTCATGTGTTTGGATAAGTAAGATTTCTATAAAAATTGTCATCGTGAGCATGAATAATTCTCACACATCTTAATTTCTGATGCTTGGGAGAATTTGACTGCATTTGCAAAGACAGCCATCCTGCTGAATTGTGTTGACCTGCAAAATCCACATGCTATGCTCAAATGACCTCCTTATCTAAGACACTAATGATTTCTTTAAAACTAATAACCAGTTCTCTCGCTTTTACTTACAGCAGTCTTTCTTTTCTTGAAGAGATCTATGTTTTATCTTTCTGGCCAGGCAAAATTGTGTAAATTAACTCTGCAGCTGGTCCCTTTCTTCATTTATAGCATATTCTGTTTCATTTATAACATTTATGTTACATTTAAAAATTTTTTTTCAAAAGACAGGATACAGTTCTCAGATATAGAGCAGCCTCCCCCTGTGGCTCTTCTCTTCTCATCCTTCTTGCACTATCGAATCACACTCTAAAAGAATCTCTCCTTTGTATCTCTTCTTTTGCCTAGAAAATGTATTGGCTTTGTGTTGCATACAGGGCAGCAAGCAGAGGCCTTTTCTGGCCTCTAACTTTCTAACTTCATGTAGAAATGCTCGCTTCTATTAGTATTAAGGCTATTCCCCTCATTATTCCATGGTACATATCTTATAGATAAGTTTTTAAGTATATACATTCTTTAGCATAGAGCTTACAGGCAAGTCTTTTTAAGTCACAGAACCCTCCCATCAAATAAAAGCTTTGGCAGGGAGCTACGAGATATCTGACAGGTGTTAAGGAGCAGCTCTACATAAATGCAGCACTTTTGAAGAAGGGCCGGGGAAAGCTGGAGCCTGGCTAGTCAGTGGCCCCTGACTGTGACTCCCTCCACCCCTGCTCTAGCACCTGTGATGGGGCTCCATGGTGTCAGAAGACATTGCCCTGCTGTGTGATGGACCTCGTGTTGGAAGGGACTCCTGCCCTCTTGCCTTTTGCCATGGCAAACCCTCTAGTCCATCAGAATTTGGTTTGCTTGGCCTTCTCTGAACTCTAGGTAGAGAGAAGCTGCCCTTCCATTCTTTGGAGACTCTTGTACTTCCCATAGCATGATGTGTGCTGCTGAACAGTCGTTGATAACCACTCACAGAGAGGCAGCCGACCTAGTGGCTAAGAGCGCTGACTCTAGATCCACAGTGCCTTGTTCAAACCTGGATCCAAGCTTGCTAGTTGTGCGACCCCGGGCAGGTTAGTCAACCTCCCTCCACCTCAGTTTCCTTATCTGTAAAATGGAAGCAATAATGGTACGTACCTCAGAGGCTGCTGGTAGGATGAGATGTTGCACCATATGTTAAGTGCTTAGAAGGGTGTCTGGCCTGCTGGTGTTCTTCCACAGTTGGTTGTTACTAGAGCTATTTGTATTGGTACCAGGGTGGGTTGCCTCAGAAGCAAGCCCCAAGAGCAGGATTCAAGTGCAAATCATTTATTCAGGAGGTGATCCAAAGAAAAACTAGTGGAGAACTGAGATAAAAAAGGGGGAAAAAAGGCCCATACAGGTCACATTAATGCTCAGGTAACTGAAGTAGGCAACTGGACTCAATCCTTTTAGGATCTCTGGGAGATGATGTAGAACTCACTTCAGAATTATCCTAAGAAAGGAGGACACTAGAGAATTTATCATCCAATGTCCATCTTCACTGGGCCCATGGTTACCTCTAGGAATTAATTCCTAGCATTTCCAGCCTGGCCTGCATACAAGCAAAACCTTACATCGGGTATTGCCCATGCTTAGACTAGGATTCCATTGGGATAGGTTTGCCAGAGGAATGTGGACAGGCAGGCTTCTGGTAGTGATTGCTGCAGGTCTTCGAACAGAGCTCTTCAGGGCTTTCTGAGTTATTCTGTTCTCTTTGTTTTCCCTCGCCCGTGTGCTAGATTGTGTGGAATGAGTGAATGATTTAACACGTGGATTTTTTTTTCTATTTATCCTTCAAAGCTCTCTATAATTGTGTCTCACCCAATCTATCTTTAATTCTCATGATTCTGGAAACAGATTCCTCTTCTTTAATTATGTCAGTCTCCTTACTGTTCCCAAAGAAACCCATCTGATTGCCTTCCATGGGACACTCTGCCCTCCGCCCTGCCTATCAAAACTCTACCTATATCCTTCTAAGTCCTCCTGTTTCCACCAGTTCATCTCTTCCATGAAACCTTCTTTGACCTCAGATAGGTCACTTCTTCAAAGTGCCATTAACATAAAGAAGACTTTATGTTTTTATTTCTTTATGTCTTTAAGACGACATAAAGAAGACACAATTTAGTATCTCACTATCTGCTGACTGGTAAGGTTCCCTAATTGACAAATGTCTTAGGGCTAGACAAAAATATCTATGTCTTATATACCTCTTGTCTTTTTCCCGAACTTGGCCACATCACACATGGTAAGCATATTAAATACTGAGAGGCAGTGATGTGTGAGCTTTGGAGCTAGACAACCATGATTGCATCCTCGTTCTTCCACTGAGGAGCTTTCTGATCTTGAGCAACTTATGATCTTGTATAACTTATTGTATCTCTTTTTTCCTCATCTAGAAAATATGGCTACTAATAACCCTACCTCATCATATTGCTGTAAGGATTAAATGAGGTACTGTATATAAAATGTTTAACACAGTTCTCAAGAAGAAGGTGCTCAATGAAGAGGATCTACCGGATTCTTGAATCTGAAGTACTCAATATCATCTTTTTATTGTTCTTCTTTAGTTTCTGATGTTGCTCTTGTTTTGATTTTAGTTGTTGTCAAAAGGAGACATTAAATGACATCTCAAGAAAAATATTGATATTTGAAATGTTGAAAACATTGGCAACTTATATGAAAAATAATTTGTCAGTTGAACTTTTGAAATGGGTAGAATGTGACATATTTTCCATATTTTACTTAAAACACCAACCATGTCTACTAGATAAATGATAATTAAAAACTTGAAATCCCTTTGTACATTAGAATAAGAAGTCATGTTTTATTGTGAAAGAATACCAACAATTATTTTATATATTCATATGTTTTTTAGTAAGATCATATCCTGGAAAGTTAACTCAAACTTCAACATTTTAAGGATCTCGACCTGTGGTTCTCAAAGCGATGGGCATGGTGAGGGTTGGAGAAGGTCTTTTAGAGAGAGGTCATTTAAAGTACTAGAAATGCTTGCAAGGGTTTGTGCAAAAAGCCATCCTGCCCTCATCTTCTCATCCTAGTATCAGAATCTGGGAGTGGAGAGGTGGGGAGGAGGAAGGGAGTTAGCTCGTGTATTGTGACAAAACATTGAGAGGTTTCATACCTATCTCTCTTAGCAGGTAGTTGTATGATGCAAGGAAGGAGCCCATGCTTTAGAACTATTCTGAGCTAAGTTCAGATTGAAGTTGGATGTTGGCTGGTTGATTCTGAGCAAATAACCCGACTTTCATAAGCATCACTCATTCATAAAAGAAAAATCAGCAACAGTACCTATCACCCAGATTTGTTGTCAGGATTCAGTGAGATAAGTTATGATTTATTTGTTTGTTTAAACGTTGCCTTGTTCCAGGCAGCATTTAAGGCAGCCAGCAGAGATAGATGACTATGATGTATAGAGGAGAGTGATGAGGGAAGGGGCAAAGTAAACAGGGCATAGTGTTAGTACTTACATGCGTATGTAATGAGATGAAGACACTTCTATCTCCTGAACAAAGGGCACGAAAATCTTGGGGAAGAGAAATGCCTGAACTGGAAGAGGTACTTTGAAGATGCCCTTTGGGTAGGAAGAGAGTCTCCTGAGCATTTGGCTGTAGGTAGGTGCTTAGATGAATTGAGGGTACAAGCCAGTCTATGTTAAGAGAGGGGGACTTTGGGCCTACAGAGCCAAGTAGGATGGTGGAGATGAAGAAGGGAGATAAGAAGACAGTTGAGAGAAGAGGGGAAGCCTAAGGAAGGCTGAGAACTATGTGTACTCTACTCTGTCCATAAACAACCCGCCCCAGCAATAAGAGAGAGAGAGAAAAGGAAAAAAAAAAAAAGAAAGAAGAAAAAAAGACCGCCTATGTATATATGTGTTACTTCGAACCTTCCTGAGTAAGTCGGTGCTTTTGGTGGTATTCATGGTTTGCAAATCTAAAGGGAATCATTTTAGGTTAGCAAGAGAGGTCATTGAGCTGTGCCCCTAGGATGTTATCACAGATCAAGGGCTGAGTTGTGGGACTCTTACTGATCATGAAATTGAGACATCTACACCAATGTTGTCTAAATCTCGAGGGAGACAGAGAACCCTCCAGCTTCTAAGACTTTAGCATACCATGGAATTTAAGGATATACCAGATGAAATATAAAGTTCTTTCTAAAAAATAAAAAATAAAATACAAGTTTCCATTAAGCTTTCTAGAAGCTAGTGTAAATCAGGAAGCTTACATACAAATCCCAGTGTCTCTAGATATAAGCAACTCTGGCTCAGGGAAAGCACACCTACTTCTGATACCGAGGGAAATTTGTTCTCTGGAAGCACATAAAGAAGAATAAGATACATAAAAATCATAACACCTGGGGCGCCTGGGTGGCTCAGTCGTTAAACATCTGCCTTGGGCTCAGGTCATGATCCCGGGGTCCTGGGATCGAGCCCCGCATCGGGCTCCCTGCTCTGCAGGAAGCCTGCTTCTCCCACTACTGTTCCCTCTGTTTGTGTTCCCTCTTTCACTGTGTTTCTCACTGTCACATAAATAAAATCTTTAAAAAAAAATCATAACACCTGATATACGTATGGTGTTTGATGCATTTAACTTCCTCTCCTTTCCTTTTCCTTCCCCACTAAGTTTCTTTGAAGGCTGTAGTATATTTGAAAGCTGTTTGAAAATTATAAAAGCTATTGTCAGTTAATGATTGAAAGAAATTCCATACATAAACTTTAAAATTTTATCAAATGCCTTTGAAAATATTGAGATATTCCTAAAAGGAAAATCTGAATAAAAATATATTTATTATAAAAAAAAAATCTCTGTCCAAGTTACTATATTGCAGTTAAAAACACTCCCACATTCTCGCTTCTCACCTATCATAGCCGGGTTTTGGAATCCTGATTCCTTCTGCATTTGTAATGGCAACAGGTAGTATATAGGGATGCAGCCTGGTGTGACTTTTAAGGAGATCTGCATCATGAGAGGCAAATGTCCTGGAGTCTGTAGGACTTTTATTGTGTAAGAATGTCGAAGTCAAACTTCTGAGTGAGGCTGTACCCAATGGGATCTGTCAGTTCATGTCCATTCACAAGGTTGCTTCCCTGTGCTTGAAATGTTTCAAGCATAGAGTCATATGATAAGCATAGTGGAAATCATGAAAATGATTATAAAATGACAGGCAGCCTGGAAAAGAGTACATAGACAAAGGCTAAGGCTTCTGGAAAGTTTGAAATCCTTTACTTTTGTTAGACCAGTTTAAGTAAGTTTTTTTGTTTGCTTGTTTAAGAGTATGTGATAGAAATGATATCTATATTCCCTCCAAAACAATTCCTTGCATGGTTTTAAAAAATACTACATAAACCAAAAAGAAAAGAATTCTAGAATATAGGATATAAAGGCCCCATGCATTTTTCTATTTTCCTATCATTTCTTCATTTATGTCCCCCAGTTAGGTGAATTGTCTGTTACATATTGGTAGTAAGAATTTGATTCTAATGCTAAAGTAATCAAAGGTTTGACTTGATGATGAGTAAAGGATCTGATTGGCAGATGAGTTCATTCATGTCAAACAGTTTTGCCTTGAGAAAATCCATTGCTTTGAAAGCAGTAACACATCAGAAGAATTTTGAAGATTACGGTGATTGCCCCTGCCTTTCCTCAGAATCTATTTTCGTTTAGACACGTCACGAGTGTCTCCTTTGGGTAATCTGAGTTGCATGCTTTTCCCACACCTTCTGTAGCCTTGGTTTCTTCAGAGCTTCAATCAAGACAGGCAAAAGATAAAAGGGGGAGAAAAGGTTTCATTTCCAAAGGAATGGCCTTTCAGAACCTGATTCCTCACACCTGTTCATCACTCAGCGCCCTAGAGCTGCTGAGTACAGTGTTCAGGAAGCAAGCAGCACATCAGTCTCCTGCCTATTGTTCTTTCTTTGCTTAAGATTTATTTATTTTAGAGAGAGAGTGCTCAGGCAGGAGGAGGGGCAGAGGGAGAGGAAGAGAGAATCTTAAGCAGGCTCCCAACTCAACGAGGAGCGCAACACGGGGCTCAATCTAACAACCCTGAGATCATGACCTGAACCGAAATAAAGAGTCGGGCGTTTACATGACCGTGCCACCCAGGCACCCCTCTCATATCTGTTGTTCTTAAATTAAGGTTCTTAGTGCTTTCTGCATTGTGCTTTGCATCAACAAAATGATGCATGTGGGAACCTTATATCTAGCATGGAGGAGCCTCTCCTTCATTCCCACATGACCTTAAAAAAAAATCTCAAATCAGAATTCTTTAGGGAGGAGCAAATTGTTGTTACATATATGCTATAGTATATATGAAGAGTAGAATTTAATACTTATTTCTTGGACATTTGTATGAATTAGTCTGCAAAACAGACCATTTTCTTGTAAGGAGCCTAAAACTAGATATTTTTTATGGGTATATTTTTCCTCTGCTAATTTATTCAAATGTAATCCTGGCTAATCTCTTATTTTGTTAACATGTCTACTTGATTAATATGTTTTTCTTCTCCTCTGATACTGATCTGCAAATTCTATAGCTGTTACTTGTATTAGTTAACCTAAGTCCACTATAAATAAACTTCTAAGACTAATGTGATTCATCTTTCTAGATTAAAGATACCAATAATATCACTGAGTAGCTTACTGATTTCAGTTGGAAATTTGGCTGGCATTCATTACTTATTTTTTCTTGGGTATTTTTCATTTTTGGCATATTTATTAGTGTTGTATAATCCTGAAAACATTACTGTTTAAAATATCCGTATCTTGGTCAGTAGAAATAATGGAACTGAATCAGATGGATCAATAGCAGGACTTTAAGTGCATTTCAAAGAAATCTATCATCTGCATTAAATCATTTTGTTCCAACACAGTTTTCACAATTACAAATGAAATTTGTATTATTTTGCATACTTTTATAAAAACTGGAAAACTATAATCTTTGGCACTTGAATTTTAAAGCATCCTTAAATTATTAATTTTCTATGACATCAGTATGAGACAGGCAGTGATATTTCTCAGGGGAATACGTGTACTTGAAGATGTTCAGAAAATACCAATAAATTAAGCACTCAGGTTAAAGAGTGCTCACTTTCCGCCATTACGTTCAGTTCTAATTTTATGTCTGTATAGCTAGAACAAACAAAGAAGAAGGTGGAGTTTTGGTTTAGGGGTTTTGGGTTTTTGTTTTTGTTTTTTTTTTATAATAAGGAAAGGATGAACCATGTGTCATCTGAAAGCGCTTCTGACATAGGAGGGCTATGATACCTGAATAACTGACACCTCCGGGAAGCCAAGTATGATATTTACAACCAAAGAATAATGCGCTAACCTCATTCCCAGTAATCACAGATGGTGTGGTATTTGTTCTCTACCATCCAGTTTCGAAGGCAAAATATAGAACTTATATTGGAAATTTCGCGTAATAATTGGGCTCCCTTCATAGAACTCAGATGACCCAAAATAAAGAGTTAATGAGTGCACATGACCCTGAATCATTCAGACATCAGCTGGAGGATTGTGCTCACTTCGGGGCTGCACACCTATTGGAGATGACTCCAAGGAGTGACAAGGATGGAAGCAAACTCACACCTTGTCACATATAAAGTGTTTGAAGGACTGCAATTGAAGAAAGAAGACAATGCAGGAATTGAAGGACTGGTACTTGGATGAGAGTGGTTCTTTGTGGCTCCAAATCTGAAATGTAACTAGTGAGTGCTCCTGTGGTAACCCAGGTTTTACTCCAGAATGGGTGTGGATTGCTTTCATGGGCAGAAGCAGCATTTTATGAGACATACTTTCCATGGGTCTAGGTGAGGCTGTAGGAGTGGGCAGATGTGCATTGTTTGCTAGGATCAAAAATGAGTGAATGATAATATCTTAACAGTTTGATGAAATTTATCTTTTTTTCTGGTTGGTTTAAAACTTTGTATTTCTTCCCTAGTTTGTGCTGTGTTTTTTTTTGTGTCTTAGAACATCAAACCATTCTTGACTCTTCTTTGTCCCTTGGAGAGATATATTCAGACAGATGATATGTATCTCATGTAAATGTTTCCTGTCTTTTAGTACACTTTTCTTTAAATGAGTCATATGTTCAGCAGTTCCCTAACTTTCTAACCTCGTTTGAATTGGTGAGGTGTAACTTGAGCTTATATTTTCTAAAGAAATATGGAGAAAGCAATTGGTCATAGAGGTTAATGCATGAAGAATACTATGGCTTTTTGTTTAAGAGAATTAAATATTGGCTTATATCAGTAAGATTAGAACTTACTATATGATTCTACCAGTTTAAATTAGATGTATAGCCTTTTAGGTTTTCTTCCTGTTTAAAAGTTTTAGATTTATAGAAAAATTGCAATGAGAGAACATGGACCCCATACCCACTTTCCTCTGTTGTTGTAAATACCTTTACATGAGTATGATGCTTTTGTTATAATTGATGAATCAATATTAACATAGTATTATTAACCAAAGTCCATATTTCCTTAGTTTTACCTGACATCCTTTCTCTAGTCTAAAAAAAGAATACACAGTATGTTTAGTTATTATGTTTCCTTAGAGTCCTCTTGGCTGACATTTTCTCAGATTTTCTTTGTTTTTGATCACCTTGACAGTTTTGAGGAGTACTGGTCAGACATTTTGTAGAATTTCCCTCAGTTGGGATTTTCTGATATTTTTCTTTCTCTTGATTGACTGGGGTTTTATATCTTGAGGAAGACCACAGAGGGCAAAGTGCCATCTCCATCACACTATCAAAATGACTTAACTGCTACTGATGGTAATCGTGGTCACCTAGCTGAGGTGGTATTTCATCATGTTTTTCCTCTGTAGACTTATTCTTTTTGTTTTCATATTATACTCTTCAGAAAGAAGTCATTATGAGGAGTCTTCACTTTAAGGAGAGAGTTACACTCAGTCTCTTTGAAGGCAGAATATCTACATAAAATATTTGTAATTCTTCTCTATAGATTTGTCTCTTTTCGTCCATTTATGAATTTATCCTAATATTTTATGAGTATTCATATAGGTCAATGGATATTGATTTTCTACTTCAGGTTATAATCCAGTAATATGCTCTTGTGTACATTGTTCCAGCTTTAGCCATTGAGAGTTCTTTCAGTTGGCTCTTGGGTCCCTTTGACATATTTCCATCATTGTTTGATCTTTTTAAAGCATACTTTTTACTTTCTGGCATTTAAGATGCAGGTTCATCTTACACATTTTCTTCCCTAGTCTTAGATTTAGCCATTTCTCTAAGGATCTCTGGTTTCCTTCACTGAAAAATGATATTAAAAACCAACATTTGGGTGCTAGGTATGCTCATTGCTACTGCATGTCATTGTCTCTCGGCCATCTTGTCTGACAGACCAAGGGAATATATGTGTGTATACTAACCTGAATAATGTGCATATATCTATAAATATGTCTCTATGTAACTATCTTCATATATGGTTAGATAGATTGGTAGATTGATAAAAAAAAAAACACATGAGTTTATTGTGATGTCTCCAACTTTAGTCCATTACTACATGGATTATTATAGCTTCTTCCACTTGCTTATCTGTAATCATCCACCCCGACAGTGAGAAACCTAGCTCCACCATTGTTCAGTGGATGTCCAATGGAGCCGTCCCATTTACCCTGATTGAAATTGAAATACATAAACAAAAGCTGATTTTTTCTCAAAGCCTTAAAGGAATTAGATATTTTTTCCAAAAAATAAAAATTTTTTTTTTTTTTTTACTCCACAAACTCTTATGACTTTAAAACAGTATCTGAATCCCAGAAACTTTTCTGCAAATGTTGATATAGCCAACTTGTTCATGGTAAGTTGGGTTATATATAGATAAGGTAAATTCTCATATAAAAATCCCACAATTTAAGTTTATCTCTTGCTTTAACCTTCTTTTCTAACAAGTATTCTCTCTATATGATAACTATATCTGTAATAAGAAAATTGACTAGTTTGAATCTTATCTTCTTTACCTGTAAATCTCTGCATTTCCTAGAGAGATGCCCAAGAACTGCATGCTAGCCTTCTCCTGTAGGTAACTTGAGAAGAGTAACTTGTAAGACCCACATTTAGCAATTGGACTTTGGCCATGCTCTGATTTACCGAGAGTCTTTATAATTCTAAAAGAAAGCAGGAATTTGGCTTCAGACATTAAATCAAGGCTTTTTGTGGTAGTTAGACAGAAACACACTGAGGAATGGATTTTCAATAATGAGCCATACTTTCCATGATTGTCCTAAAGGAAATAATGTTGAGATTTTGTGTAAAATAGTTAATATGCCTCCAATATGCACTTAATTTTGTGTTAGGTTGAAAGCTAATATAGAAAATCTGTAATGTAACAATTATAGGACTCATGAACACCCACGTGCCTTTGGATTCTAACAAAAGTATACTGCCTAGCAGTGCCTTTGTGTACAGTCTAAAATTTTAGGAAACTAAAAAAAAAAATTAAGTAAAACTTTAAATAGCCATATTCTCTCACTCAGTCAGAAAAAAGAAATATAGTGTGAACATGGGGTAGGTAAAATGGTCAATTGATTAAGTTGCTCTTTGACACCACTTTTCAGCTTCAGCTCCCTCAGCCTCTTACCCGATCCTGACATTATCTCTCCATGCCCCCACATAGTTATTTCCATTTAGCACTCATTTGAGACATTAATGGCAAAATGATGTGCAAAATCCAACATGGTTCCTGCCTACGTGGAATTTACAATCAAATGGGGCAGAGAAGCATTTATCAAATCATCTCTCTCCCACACACACACACACATACTCTTTCTCTCAGGGATGCTCACACTCACATGCACATGAAACTAGACCTGGGCAAATGTTTTGGAATAGAAGCAGGCAGGTTTCAGAGAATCCATTAAGGGAGTATTTGACCTGATCAGGGAGATCAGGACGGGGCTCCCTGAGGAAGGGTTGTTTAAACTGTCATTTGAAGGATCAATAAGAATTAACCAGGGGAAGAAAGATAAGAGATAAGGGCCTGGTATGGCAAACGAACAAGGGGTGGGTGGTGAATTTAAAGGAAGTCAAAGAGCCTGGGTGGAGGTAGGTGTGGAAGTGGGAGATGAAGCTAAACAGGTGGGCAGGACCAGCTCATCTGGGTCTTATTGGCCCTGTGAAAGTCCCTTATGTGATCCTGAGAGTGATGGGCAGCCAGTACATTTCCAAGATCAAGAAGGCACTCTCAACCGCGTTCCTCTAAAAATTAAAATATGACCCATCTTTCACAGGGGACCAAATGCCGCCCATCCAAGCCTCTGATACTTCCATTTCTCAGTCTGTTAGAAAAGACTATGCTGGCTGAGAGGGGATATCATTGTTTAATCGACACACACACGCATGTGTGTGTGTGTGTTTATAGATAAAATCTATTTTCATATTTCATTTTCTTGGTGGCATTAGCAAAAGGACTGCCTATCTCCTCAAGTCTCTTTTTGTTTATCTCCTCTCTCTTTGCTGTTTTGACTGTCTTTCTCGTACTCATGCACTTCACCTCATTTCTCAATTATGTGATGAGGGGAGGTATCCCAGAAGGCAGAGAAGGACTATGTGGCAGAGTACAGGAGAGAGAGCTCTAGAGAGGGATAGTTGCACTAAGTGTTCTGAGGCTATGATCCATCATCCTGAGCATCTGTCTAGGGCCTTCCCCTTCCCATCACTTCGCCATCTTTACTTGAGCTAAGGAGAATGGTGCTCTAACTTTCCTCACTAGGCTATGTCACAATTCATCAACTGAATCCCTCCCTTTGTCATCCAATAACACTGAAGCTATATCTTATTTGCATTCTGTGCAATGACTTTCAAAGCAGTGTTCAGGCCTCTAGTCTTACCACCTACCCCATTCTCCTTCCATAGGGACCTCTCTAAAGGGGAAAGCCATCCCATCCCACTCCTAAATATTCCTTTGTGGGTCTCCAGAGTCTTTCGAATGTGATTTCTCAACCTTGTGTGCTGCACCCTGTCCATGGGAAATGTTTACAGTTCCTTAAATAAGTCCTCTTACTTTATATTGCCTCTGTCCATGCTGTTCCTTGTAATCACAATGTCTCCCTCTCCACCCCCTACCCCTGAGCTGCTTGGTGAGACCTGCCCCTTCCCATGAGACTCAGCAGCAGCCTGTCTCTTCTTAGAAGTCTTTTCCAAAAAAAAAAAAAGAAGTCTTTTCCAGTCAACACAACTAAAAGGCATCCTAAGGAGTGGAAGAAGGTATTTGCAAATGACACATCAGATAAAGAGCTAGTATCTAAAATCTATAAAGAACTTATCAAATTCAATACCCAAAGAACACCCAAAAAACACCCAACACCCAAAAATCCAGTCAAGAAATGGGCAGAAGACATGAACAGACATTTCTCCAAAGAAAACATACAAATAGTCAACAGACACCTGAAAAAGTACTCAACATCACTCATCATCCGGGAAATACAAATAAAACCACAATGAGATATCACCTCACACCAGTCAGAATGGCGAAAATTAACAACCCAGGAAACAACAGATGTTGGTGAGGATACAGAGGAACCCTCTTACACTGTTGGTGGGAATGCAAACTGGTGTAGCCACTCTGGAAAACAGTATGGAGGTTCCTGAGAAACTGAAGAATAGAACTACCTTAGAACCCAGCAATTGCACTTCTAGGTATTTATCCAGAGAATACAAACATAGTGATTTGAAGGGGCACATGCACCTCACTGTTTATAGCAGCAATGTCCACAATAGTCGAACTATGGAAGAGCCCAAATGTCCACCGACTGATGAATGGATAAAGAAGATAGGGAGATCTATGTCTATGTCTATGTCTATGTCTATATCCATACCTATATCTATATCCATACTACAAATGTGGGTTATACATAGACATTATATAATGGAGTATTACTTGGCCATCAAAAAATGAAATCTTGCCACTTAAACAACATGGATAGAACTCGATTATATTATGCTCAGCAAAATAAGTCTGAGAAAGACAAATATGTGATTTCACTCATATATGGAATTTGAGAAACAAAACAGATGAACTTAGGGGATGGAAAAGAAAAATGAGATAAAAACAGAGGCGGCAAACCATGAGATGCTTAACTATAGGAAACAGTGTTGCTGGAGGGGAGAGGGGTTGGGGGATGGAGTACCTGGGTGATGTGTGTTAAGGAGGGCATGTGATGTGGTGAGCACTGGGTGTTATATGCAACTATTAATCACTCAATAATACCCCTGAAATTAATAATGTGTTATATGTTAACTACCTTGAATTTTTTTTAAAAAAATGTTACCTGAAAAGAAAAAAGAAGTCTTTTCCACCCCATCCCTTGTTATAGCCCAAGTTTCGGCATACCGCCCCCCCACAGCTTGTGCATTGCTTCTTGTTTGGGTTCTTAAATAGGACTGTACATGTTGTTTTCTTATCTGTCTCTCTCCCAAGAGTGGGTTTTCTGGGAGCTCCTAGCCTTCTCTACTTCATTCATTGCACACTGAACAGCCAGCTAGAGATTGGCACCTGCCTAGTATCAGACAAATGTTTTTTTTGATTAATGACTGAATCCCTATTTTTCTACTCTACTGTAGAGTGGAAACCATCCCATTTTCTCCAGGCTCCAGACTATATCATCACAAGTAGAAGGGGTTTCCCTTTTTCAGGTGTCTCTAAGTCTTTTCCTACACTAACAGGTTTTCACAACATGCATAATGCTTATTGGTCAAAACGACCACATATAATTCTTCACAGTCTTGGGATCTCCTAGTGAATGTCCAAGTCTGTTTTTCTCTCAATTCTAAGCTCATGTCAGACATATAACCCATCGAGGGGCTTGAACTGAGCAAATGGAAGTTGTATTTCTGGCTTTTACAGGTTTATTTCACTTGCTTTCCCCCCTCATCTGAAATCCTCTTTCCATCAACCCTCTCAACTGGATAAAAATAAATATATTAAATGGTCACCCTGTGCCAGGCACTATGTTAAGACCTGTACTTAACAAATCTTGCTTAATCTTCCTGAGGATCCTTTGAAATAGGCTTTATTATCCTTGCAGACAGGGAAACTAAAGCACAGAGAACCAAGTAATTTACCCAAGCACACACAGCTTGCATGTGGCAGACCCGGGATCTGAACTCAGGCTCTTCTCTCCATACCACATGGTCCCTTCTCGCCCTCATCCAATTCAAGGATCCACTGCTCAAGGTTTGTTTTTTTTTTTTTCCCCTTCTTCTTACTTCCTTTTTATGGCCCTGTTTCAACAACTAGATATTTCTTGGCATTCACTGGGCCTCTGTCATTTTCTATAATCTCATGATTGTTATCTTTTCATGTACATAACTTGTGTCTCCTCCTGGAAGCAAAAAGTGGGGATTTTCTGCTTTGTAATTTCCTCACTGGTGGCTGGTTCAGTTCAGTAGTTCAGAGTGGGGGTTCTGGAGGCAAGCTTCTTAGGTTTAGATTGTGGCTCTCCTCTGTAGGTGATGTATCACCTTGGGCAAGTTCTTTCACTTTTCTGTGCCTCTCTTTTTGCATCTGCACAATGAGGCAAGTAATAATACTTCCCTCAGAGTGTGGCTGTGAAGACGGAATGAGCTAATACCCAAAAAGCACTAACAGCCATGCCCGGTACATAATGACTGTGCTGTTGACATCACCTATTGTTAATTCCCTCACAGCAAGAGGTCCTGTACACCTAAGCGATATCCCTGAATCTCTGTTGAGCGACTGTTGCCGGGTATCTTCCAGTTGGCTGCTGGGGCTGCCGGGGATCGCATTTTTATTGGAGAGTTTCGTTAACTAACAGGGCTCTTATTTGCTTCTCTATCAGTAAGTCGTGCTGCTCCCAGCCTGGGGAAGTGAAATGTTGTGAAACCTTTTTCTCCTCAAATTTCTTTGACTCTGAGATTCCTCTGGGGTCTCAGCTAAGCAGCCTTTCTCTCCTGTCCTCAGTCCTGCTGAGACCCTCTGCTCAGTGGCATGTCTGACGCCTGCTGCCAGCCGACACAGTCACTTCCTCGGTGACCTGGCAATGCCCAGAGGGACCACGCCAGCTTGGAGCCCTCTGGCAACGCAGTCTGGAATCGGCAAACTGACAGCTCCCTCCTCCGAATTGGGCAACCAGATCACACACTTTAATATTTATCAATAGCTAAACACCACTGAAAAGGAAATGAGAAAGAGCCTCCGGGTTAATCACTATCTGTGATTTTACAAAATGGCTAAGCCAAGTGTAAAATATCTCACAATAATGGGCCCTATTGTCCTGAGGACCTAGCTCCCTGGAGATATAGTTACTATGTGAGTCAGTGAGAAATGGATTTTCTTTCCTAGTACACAGAAAATACAAAATAAAATGCTTTCCTTGGCCACTAATGTCAGTTTCATGTTAAGGTTCTTTGTTTAAAGTAGTAGTATCTTTCAAAAACAAAACAAAGCCACTCCAAGAGATTTTTCTAAATGAGGACTCAAACCTAACTAGATAATATATTTTATGCTTTATGCGAAGTGCACACGTCTGAGATAATCATGACTGACAGAGAGAGAAAAAAACATAGTTTAAAAAAACAGCTTTTATTCTGATGATTTCCATCCAGTGGTTTATTTGGAAATGAATTTCCATCCGTGACATCTTCATTTGTCTTCTAATTTTCATGCAATTCGAAAGGGTCAGATTCCTTACCCAAGGGATCATCCCGACCAAATCCCAAAGGACTGGCTAAGGCATTCTGATTTCACAGGCAAATCTATATCTTGTCATTTCCTGCACTACCATCTTTTCAAAAATATCTTATTTGTATAGTACACGGACATTGTATATTCCTCTCCTGAGACCTAGTTCATGTCACATTTTAAATGGGATAAATTACCTGATTCCTTAAGCATAAGAATGAGCAATTTCCCCCTTTGTCGTACTAAATAATAAATCCCTGCTGGTGCAAAAGATTTAAAAGCATGTTTAAAGAATGGCCTCTCGGGTGAATTTTCCCATTTCTAAAGAAAATGTTTAGATGCATCCTTGAGAAAGAAGACTTCTGGCTTCCTCTGCATCCTTCAATATTTCTAAACATTTTTTGACATATGAGGTAGACACACATCAGTGCTGGGAACCAGACAGTAAGCAAGCAGCAGTCAGAAAGCACAAAGAATAAGATGCATACAAACATGTGCACTATTCACTTTTAGGAGGTAACCCACTCTTCTAAAATATTTTAACACGGATACCATATTACCAATGTGCCACTTCTTTCTAAATAAATGCACACCATCTTCTCTGTACTTTGCATTTTTAAAATAAAACCTAATTGTAAGTAAATAAACAAAAGCTCTATTAACTACCACTTCCAAAATCTGGGAGGAGTGATTTGTGTAGCAGTATAGGAAACTTATTCTTGACAGATGAGCCATTCTAAAAAGGAATATACTTAACTTGTTTGCACTGAACAAATTACAAAATAGGGTAAAGAGCTTGTTAATTATAAGGATACCCCCATTCCTCAGGCCGGTGTCTACGTCACGGCAGGCAAAGTTTTACTCTCGTCACAAACAATCCCTCTGTGAATCAGGGTGACCTGTCAGGCTAGCAGGCTTCGTGTGATCCCTTCGAGTGACACCTTTCCATATCAGACATGGGTGTCTGCAGTCCCCACAACAGAAGAGAGCGTTAGAGATCCTAGCAGTTGCAATTAAATACTTCCCCCCTAGAAAAAAGGAATCACATTTTATTTTTCAGAGCAGCATGACTTTGTTAACTTCAAGGATGCACGGAAGCACGAGTCTCCTGTGGGGTCAGAAGAAGAGGAAAAACTGGAGATTGGTCAAGTTGAAGATGTCTACCTCCATTTATAAATGAGGATCATAGTATAATCTTACAGTGTCATGTTTTTCAAAATCTTTCGCTTAA
This sequence comes from Procyon lotor, assembly GCA_028646535.1. Lineage (NCBI taxonomy): Eukaryota > Metazoa > Chordata > Mammalia > Carnivora > Procyonidae > Procyon > Procyon lotor. The sequence continues at coordinate 94,151,507 of CM053607.1, read as the reverse complement.
GATCTCTCAGAGGCTTCCAAGGGCATGGAAGATAGAATCCAGACTCTAGCTGGGCCTTTCAGCTGCCAGTAACCCAGCGTCTGCATCTGTTACCCATGTTCGCTCTCTCTCTGTTTGCCATGTCCCATAACACTCCCTCTAGGAACAAGGACCTTATTGTTCTCTGTTTCCTGCTTATTTCTCCCACCTCTGTACAGCCGGCTTCACCTGTCGGGATCACCCTTCCCCAACCAGCCTCACATCTATCTCTTTTGGGAATTCCTTCAAAATACTACTGACCTCCTTCAGGCTGTAGACCTGAGGATTGGATTATTGTTGTTGCTCCTCCTCTGAGCTTCATTAGCAAATTTTAACATAATTTTACTGGGTTATAATGAGCTGTTACCTGTCTCTCTCCTCCCTACTAACCATGAAAAGCACTGGAACAAGAACTAGGGATATGCGGGTGGCTCAGTCAGTTAAGCTTCTGCCTTCAGCTCAGGTCATGATCCCAGGTTCCTGGGATCCAGCCTCACATCCTGCTGAGCAGGGGGTCTGCCCCTCCCCCTACTTGTGCGCTCTCTCTCTCTCTCTCTCTCTCTCACTTTCTCTCAAATAAATAAATAAAATCTTTAAAAAGAACAAGAATCAAATCTCACTTATCTTGATATCACCCAAAGACTATCTAACCCAGAGTAGGAGCTCAATGTATACTTGTTCAATGAATGAATAAATAGATGAATGGCTTTTTCCTGCCTTACTCTACCTGACTGTTCAGATTCTTTAGGGCAGTGTGTTTTTCTTCTTGGTACAGCCTACAGGACATAAGTGAGCATTTCATAGAGTAGTAGTACACAAAAAGTGTCTAAATTAATTGACTTTACCTCATCCTGTCACTAGGAATAGATTTCTGCTCTCTATTACATTTTACATTTAGACTTGATATACTAGATATGTTTAAAAGCAGGAGTCAGTCATAAACCACATCTGGGGCTCATTTTCATGGATTTATTAAACTTTACATTTCTACAGAGTATCCACTGCCAAAGCCTCCGGTGTCATATCCTAAACCAAATATTTAAGAAACATTGTCTGCAAAACAAGGCAACCCATGTGCTTTGGAAACTCTTTCTTAAATAACATGCCATTTCTTTAACCTTGAATCTATTAAAGCCTTGAAATTGCTGCAATTCATTGGACTGTATGTCAAGAAAGTGACATTTTAAAAGGGTGGCATGTTTCTTCATTTATATGTAAATTATTCTCATGTGCGTTGGATAAAAAAAAATGGAAATTGTGAAAATATACTTAGCCCTTAAAAAATGTGATTGATCTGTGAGGACATCATTCCAGAAAACAAGAACAAAGAGGCAGAAATTCTTTGGGAGCACTGAAAGCAGCAAATATCAATATATTCCTAGGAAATGTTTAAATTTTTAAATTTAAAATTTAAATTTTAGCTTTCTTGACCAGAAGGCCTGAAAAGTGTATTTGAACAATGAATTCAGTATTGTGGGAATATGTTCAAGAGCTATCAGCTATAGCTGATCTTTGACATTACAGGTGAACTTTGAGAATGACTTCATGAAATGTTTCCACACCAGAACAATCAGCGTCATTCACACTCATATCTGCAGCTCAGGTCCAAGAGGGTCACTGGAGGCTTACGTGCTTTGAAGTTAATAGCATAAAACCTCTCCAGAACAAACATTTACACCTTTTCCTATTAATTGCCTTAAACAGCATTCATATAATAAATGGAATCATCTCTTTTGAACAACATTGTAATGAGACGCACATATCAATGGTCCAAAATTACTGGAAATCATAACATGGCTCATATGAACTAAGAATTGTATTATTTTTAATTATACAGTTTATTTTATAATTATAATATATATATTAAATTTAAATATATATAAAATTATTTATATAAATTTTACAATGTATAATAAATTGTAAAATAAATACCTATATTCAGGCCTTTTTTCAAAGAATTATCTCTCTTTAAAAGATATTAAACCATTAGTCTTAAAAAATGAAGGAGAAGAGGCACCATATTATGAGTTTGCATGTATTATTGGATCATAACTCATTTAATGAATGAAGTTATATCTGAAATTGGGCAGTTTCCTCATGACCACAGAGGTCAGAGCCATGATTTTATTTGAATATGGATCATTTGGCTCATGGGCTTTCTCTTTCCTCCATTGCTATCAGTTAAGGTTGCATTAGTTTAAAAAAAAAAAAATGTCTAGCCTGTAGTTCTAGTTCTGAGAGTCACAACCTTCCCACTCCATTCACTGATGTCTCCACCTATCTCATGTAGCTTAGATCTGTGTGAAATCCACGCAGACCACTTATGAGATGTGGGGCAGCCCACATGCTATATAGCCCCAGTGTCTTGCACATGGGATGAACCCAAGTAAATGTTGAATTCCCACAAACCCAGTCATCAGCCTAACAGGACTTTCACAGCAGTGAGATGAGGACGTGTCTAACTCTTACACGAGAACTTTTCATGCCAGAAGAAACTGAACATGTGCACCTGGTGTCCGGGGGAGTAGCCGGGAATTATGGTGTCAAATATAATTTTTTTAACGCCTCCAGTTTTATCTTAAAAATCTATGTGTTCTGATCCTTTACTTTTCTCTATTTTTTTTTCAACATAAAAATATGTTCTTTTTCTTCAAATTGTTGGCTTTGATTCCCCTTCTACTATTCTGTCATCTGCATGCTGCTGCTTGAGAGGCACAGTCCAGGAGTATAGAAAATGCTTTTCTCCCCGCCCCATACACATTTATCCAAAGGAGGAAGCCATTTGCTTTCCACCTGGTATTTGCATGGCTTGCTCCCTTCGAGTCTTCACTCAAAAGTCACCTTAGTGGGACATTTTTAACCAACGGATTGAGAACTGCAGTCTCCATCTCTAACTCCTACCCCTGTAGACTTCTCTGCTATCTTTTTCCCTATCATACTCATCTCTTTCTAACATACCTTTTAATTTACTTGCTTATTTTAATGTTCATATTCCTCCAACCATAATAGGAACTCCATAAGAAAAGGCATTTGGTCTGTTTTATTTCCCATTATATCTCCGAGCCTAGAACAGCACTTAGCATATGGTAGATGCTCAGTTAAGATTTGTAGGGGAGGGGTGCCTGGCCAGCTCAGTTGGTTAAGTGTCTGCCTTCAGCTTAGGTCATGATCCCAGGGTCCTGGGATCGAGTCCCGCATTGTGCTCCTTGTTCAGCAGGGAGCCTGCTTCTCCCTCTGCCTGCATTCCCAGTACTTGTGCACGTACTCTCTTTTCCTCTCTCTCTCTCTCTAAATAAATAAATAAAATCTTTAAAAAAAGATTTTAGGGGAAAAATGGATAAATTTCTTCTGTAAATCTACAAACATTCATTATTTAGTAGTATCCCTAATATTTATGGTTTCTGCACAACCAAGTATCCATATTAAATGTTCATCATTTTAAAAGGAGGTGACAGATCACACTGCCACCAGTCCTTTTCAACTGGAAGACCTGAAGGAAGGTAGTGCTGGGTTTTTCCTTCCACAGGTTCTCATTTTCCCCGGTGCATTGCCTTGTAAGTTTACACTTTCCTTCCTTTAGCTGATTTCATCGGCAAATATAGCATTGCTGATCCATGTTTAGCATTGTGCGGCTTCAATGTTTATTTTCCTTATTCTCACATTGCTATTTTAGCTCATTCTTTAATTAAATGAAATGCCTTGTTCTCTCAGGATGTCTGCAACTAAAAGAAGGGTATGCCAGCTACGGTGGTTAGTGTAATATGCTTCTGTTAACTCACAGGACATACATTAATGACCTATTGACAAAAATTATTTCTAAAGTATATTCTATAAACCATCGTTGTACTTTAAGACAAAGTGAGAAAGGCCGGCCACAATCTTGAGCTTGGCTCAGTGTCTCTGTGGCTTTTAGACATGGAGCCAGTTATCAAGATGGCAGGGCTGGCTTGTGAAGGTTCGCAATCCCAAGACGCTGACGTGGCCAGGAAATAACACGCGCTGTGTGTCAGGGTTACTGCAATTATCTGCCAATGCAGGGGGTGAGGAAGGCTAACATGACTTGCAAATTGGTGTAAAATCAGAGTGTGCATTATTTTCAGTCGCTATTACAACATTGCTTAGAATAGTCTAAAGGATCGTCATGGTGAAAGTGTAAATCATTGCCATATAACATTTGATTTTACAGTAGTGCATATTGTAAGACTGAATTTGGCAAAAATCCTTTCAAATGGTTCAGATTTACTCTTGGGGAACCTTTAGGTGTAGCCAACAGGGAATAGTACATCAAAGATTCCTCTGCTTACCAAAAGTTTGTCTGTTTTAGCTTCCTGCTCTTACTTTTCCTATTTGATGAAGCTTTGCATAAAGGATTCCTAGAGAAAGAAGTTCTGTGTAGCATTTCATTAAGTTTTTAGTTATTAGAAAACCATCTTCCCATCATTTAAAAGATGTAAATGGCAGTCATGTTATATGTCTGCCTCCCTGACTGCTTGCCTGCTTTTTCCCTCCCCCCTTCTTTTATTCAGGCCCTGTCTGTTTACAAAAAAGGACTGGCAGGATCTTACAAAAAGTACAAAGGCAATAAAGTCTTCTCTTTTTATTCAGAAATTGAAAAGGAAAATTGGATGAAAGGAAAGTGAATATTCCAGTAATACAGGTCATTGTGTTTCCTCTAAAGGAGCCCAGGAATCTATCTCATAGCTACAGAGTGTCCAGACTTCGCAGTAAAACAAGAGAAATGCTAGATGAGAAGAACACAATATCCATTTCTCAGGGAAGACAAAGTTTTCCTTGTCTCCAACCCTGAAATGTATTTTCTTCTGGCATACTATGTGGATAAGGAACAATGAGCGTTGCATTAGCCACTATCTTTAGCATGGCTTCCTGGCAAAGCAGAAATCCCGTCATGGCCGTGGCTGTATGCAAGTCACTTAACCTCTCTCTACCTCCCATCTCCCCACTCTGATCTTTGGAAACCAGAAATGTCTCTTATAGGATTGCTGTGCTAGTTAAACGAGAAGCACCTAGCACGGTGGACACCTAGTGTAAAATAAATATATAGAGAATGAGAGATAATTTGACTAAAATGTCAGAATCAGAATATTATGACACAGGTTAGAAATTTAATCTCAATTCCAAGTGGTGCTTGAGAGGTCCTCCATCTCAGGTGTGCAGGCTTCTCGTAAGGTAATGTGACACTCATTGCCCCTTATGACAACTCAGCAAAATCAGAAAAGGGAAGAAGAAGGACTTGTATTTTTTTTTTAAGATTTTATTTATTTATTTGACAGAGAGAGAGATCACAAGCAGGCAGAGAGGCAGGCAGAGAGAGAGGGGGAAGCAGGCTCTCTGCTCAGCAGAGAGCCCGATGTGGGGCTTGATCCCTGGACCCTGAGATCATGACCGGAGCCGACAGCAGAGGCTTTAACCCACTGAGCCACCCAGGCGCCCCTGAAGGACTTGTATTCTCTAGAAAGCTTATTGCTAAGAAAAAAAAAATATCAAGGATAGGGTTCATAAGTTCTGGAAACGAATGAGGAAGCACATAGAACAGAGTAAGTTCAGAAGAATTATGGAAACCTCAGCTTATTTCACCTGAGCTAAGACCATTACACCTCCTCCAGCAAATAACTTGCAGTGACCAGGGTTTCACAGAGCACAGACTGACACATTCTAATGAAGCTCTTGCTCATCCCAGCACCAGCTGGAAACAAGGTCACGGTGCTTCATCTTTTTACATGAGGAATGGGGATTGTGAGATATCCTCATTTGCCTTGCAATACTATCATTACAGTTGAGATAGAAGTGGCAGAAAAGACAGGGATTAACTGGCATAGCCCCCCTCCCCATCTGAAAATGTCCCTGGTGCCAGGGACTCCTTTTGCTTCAGTCCCCAGAGGGCCGAATTGAAGGAGAGGTCAGAGGGTCAGAAATCTTAAGGTTGTGTAACAAATTAGGGATGAGAGAAGATGAACAGGAAGACCTTAAGAAAGGAGTTAGACTTCTTGTGTCCAGAGACCAGTGTTTCCTTTCTCTTTTCCCAAAACTCTTCCACAATTAAATTTGCCTTCACCCTGTGTGTTTCGTCTTCACCCACCCCAACCCCCTCAGAAGTTTAGAATGGAAACACATTTACTCAGATAGTTATCTACACTTTGTTTTTCTTATCTTTACTGCGTCATTCTAAATTACTCTGTTGAAGGCAGAAACAGGATCCTAAAATCTCTGTAGTGCAGCGTCATGTAACCGACCTCTTTTGAAAAGGTGAGATCTGCTTCTGACTCAGGTGCCTACAGTTGTTTTCTGGTTCACCTTCCTGTCACCATTTCAGTGGTGTTTCACTGTGTTCCTTCCTCAGTGGAGACTCAGAATAGTTGCCATCTAAGGAAAACTGCCCATCACTGACTTAAAAATCATAGACTTCTCTTCTGAATGCTAATTTATGTTCACTAAGATTTTATAAAGAGTCTTCTCCAAATTCAGCCATCTTGCATGGTGGGCATTTCTCAAAGTATAGTGATTAAAAGCTTAGAGTCTGGAAGTAGGTAATCTGGGGGCATAGCCTGGCCCTGGCACTTGGCCACTTGTGTGACCTCGGGCAGATCAACCTAAGTCTCAAGTTTTCTTCTCTATTAAGTTGGGATTGCGGGGTCCTTCGTGGGCCCTATTTTTTAATGTCGCTGTGAGGATTTAAGAAGGAGATGCACATAAAGCCCTTCTTACAACGTTCTAAGTAGCTAACAAATTTGCCCTTGCTCTCAGAAACAGCTTGAGTAAAACTTGAAACAGTGATACAATGTAAATAGTGTGGACTTCTGTCTTATTAATTGCCACTTACTAGCTCTGTAACTTTAGGATCTGAGACTCAGTTTTCTCATCTCCAAATGGGGACAATAATAGTTGTTCTGCAAGATGACTGTGGAAATGGAATGAGATGCTTCCTACAAAGAGCTCTTTGGTTCAGGTGTCTGGCAGTTAGGAGGTGTCGGCAATATCCGCTCTCCTCTGCCACGCCTCCTTACAGTTGTCTTGAGGAGTAGAGCTAACGCATACAGCACTCAGCATTATGCCAGATACGTGGCATGTGCTCAAAGCAGTGCAGCTATTATTACGTTCCATACTTCACTCCATTTGTTACCAACTCAGTAATAACAGAGAGCTCCACGAGGGTCTGCTACAGGGAAGATTTAATTATTTTAACAGTTCTTTTTTTTTTTTTTTTAAGGTTTCACTTTGTAATGTTTACTTGAGTTTTATTTTTTAAAGAGCAGTTTACTACACTGGTTCCTGAGATATTAAGTATGCTTTATTTTGCTATGTGAACCTTTCTTAGTTAGTTACATGAAAATATTTTAAATTTCTATTTGAAAAATCTCACTGAGCATTCATTTAAATGCTGCTCAAAATGTTATATAATAGGGAAAAAAGTACATGTTCTTTCCGAAATTAGGCCGAAAGAACTCCCTGTATTCAGAACCAGGATGTGAGAATGGAGACAGTTGAGAAGGGTTTCTGTTATAAAGCTTACTACTGCTTTTGAATTTTATGAAACATCTATTAAGTCACTTAACAGCTAGATGATGAGGGGGATCCCTGCTCATTCTTTTGAAGTGCAAAGTGGAAAATTACTCCCAGGTGATTAGGGAAAATGATCACAGAGCTAGGCACTATTGGCACGGAGACCCGTCTATGAGACAATAATGCTTCTCTTGGGAGATGGTGAAAGTTGAGAGAGGATGCTTTGTTTCTCACCTCCTAAATGTCTTTCCCAGTTTTCTATAGTGAGAGAAAATGAGACACAGTAATACCTAACAGTTGGTAAAAGTTACATACATAATGTGTATATGTGTATACACACCTATATATGTAACTATTTATATACAACACACATATAGACAGAGAGAAAGAGAAAATTGTTTTAATTATACATAACAATAATTTTTACCAAAAAGTCTTGATTAAATGATACCTTTCTACTTTAAGAAACCTATATTTGTGTATGTTTACACATATATTTTTAAAATTGGTAAAAATTGAAGTACACAACCTTGATAAAGCAATATCTGTTAGAAAAAAAAATTGGAAAAGTTACTTTTGGAAAACATCCCCGCAAAGGACATCAGGCTGAGAGAATTTCTTTGAAAATATTTATAGTCTTTGAAGAATGAAAAGGTGGTAAGTTGTTTAAAATTTTCCAGAGAGTATGAAAAGAAACCCAACTTTAAAATTCATTGTATGAACTAGACCTAAGTGAAATAAGAAATATCTCAACCCATCTTACTATTACTAATTACTTATAATTAACTAATTAATTAGTTACTACTTACTAATAAAGAGATAAATTTCTAGGTACAATAATAGTAAACTGAATCCTACATTTTGTTTAAAAATAATGATCATGTCAAATAAAGTTGATCTATAAGTGCACACCTGGTTCATTGTGAGGGAATTTGCTCACAGAATTCATCATATTAACAGGTTAAAAGAGAAAGCAATAGGCTTCTAATGACAGATGTCAAAATGGCATTTGATAAGAATTTAATATCCATTTATTGTTTAAAGAAGAACACAAGTGAAATAACAGTGGGATATATTGCCTATCTTAATAGTTGAAAAGATTGATTATTTATTTATTTGTTTGTTTGTTTATTTATTTATTTGACGGAGAGAGAGAGAGATCACAAGCAGGCAGAGAGAGAGGCAGACAGAGAGAGAGAGGGGGAAGCAGGCTCCCCGCTGAGCAGAGAGCCTGATGCGGGGCTCGATCCCAGGACCCTAAGATCATGACCTGAGCCGAAGGCAGAGGCTTTAACCCACTGAGCCACCCAGGTGCCCCAATAGTTGAAAAGATTTTTAAGAGTGAATCAATTCTATTAAAAGCAGCTCAATTATAAGCACTGTCATGTAATATTAAAATACTTCTATGTAATATTTTTTGGGAAGTTCTAGTTAGTACAGTTATTTGAAACAAAATATAAAATGAAAAGTGACTTTATAACTCTCTGGGTATTTATGTGGAAGAGCCAAGGAGTTAGTTGAAATATTATTAAATAATGGTGAGATTCAATGAGGTGGCCAAATAAAAATACATATACGGAAATCATTATTAGTTTTCTGTAAAGGAGTATATTAATTAGTTAGAAACTATAATATCTTTTTTAAATAACCCAAGATTCAAGTCACAAAACACACTCTACTTATGAGTGAAAATAATAAGAAATTAGAAGAATTTTTTAATAAAGGAAACAATTGTAACTAAAGAAAACATAAAGGCATCATAATCATATCATAGTAATTAAGGATTTAAGTGCCTTGCACACTGCATATTAAATCATCTATTAATTTTATATCATCCTATGAAGGAGCTAGTGTTATTATCCCAATTTTACAAATGTGGTTACTAGGATTCAGAGAAATTAAGACCCTTGCCCAAAATCACAGAGCTGGTAAAAGCTGATGCTAGGATTCTAATCTATGCAGATTATTTCTTTCCTTTTTTTTTTTTTAAGATTTTATTTATTTATTTGACAGACAGAGAGATCACAAGTAGGCAGAGAGGCAGGCAGAGAGAGAGGGGAAGCAGGCTCCCCAATGAGCAGAGAGCCCGATGCAGGGCTCGATCCCAGGACCCTGAGATCATGACCTGAGCTGAAGGCAGAGGCTTTAACCCACTGAGCCACCCAGGCACCCCTATGCAGATTATGTCTAAATTTCTCTCTTACTATGCCATGGGAAGTTCTATTAAGAAGCTGAAAATGAGGCAACTGGGTGGCACAGTCATTTAAGCAACGGACTCTTGCTTTCAGCTCAGGTAGTGATCTCAGGGTCCTGAAATCAAGCTTCATGTAGAGCTCCATGGTCAGTGCAGAGTCTGCTTGGGTTTCTCTCTCTCTCTCTACCCCCTCATCCACCCCCCCAGCTCATGCTCTCTCTCTCAAATTAATGCATCTTTAAAAAAAAAAAAAAAAGAAAAGCTAAAAATGCTAGTTCTGGCCGATTACTCTACACAGTTTATTCAGTTACACTCAATACCAATGAGATACTATTTCTTATTTTGATGAAATGTTTCAAAAATTCATCTAAAGGAGTGAATACATGAGACCGCCAAGAACAACTTGAAAAGAAGCACAGTCATTGAGGGATGGAGAGATGGAGAACTCACCCTTCCAGGAATTATAACATATTACAACAACTGTAAGAATTAGGACACTGGTCCAGGTGAAGAACTAGCTAAATATCACTGACAAGACTATAGATTCCTAATTAGACTGTGCGTGTGCGTGTGCGTGTGCGTTTGTATACTCATACATACAGATAGGATAGTTATTCAACAAGCAGTATTGAGGGAATAGCTAATCATTAGGGATAATAACATAAATGGATATTTTTCCTTACACCTTCCATAAAAATATATATTAAGTAAGGTTTTAATTAAAATGAAATAAAATAAAAATTAAATAAATAAATAAAATATGCACTGTTGGTGAAAATATAAATTGGTGCAACCAGAATGGAAAATAGTATGGAGGTTTCTCAAAAAAATCATAAAAAGAAATACCACAGTACACAGTGATTCCACTCTTAAGTATTTACCTGAAGAAAACAAAAACACTTTTTTTTACATATTTTTTTTAAAGATTTTTTGTTTATTCATTTGAGAGAGAGGAGAACATGAGCATGAGCAGGAGAGGAGGGGCAGAGGAAAGACAGAAGCAGACTCCCTAATGAGTAGGAAGCCCAAGCGGGCTTGATCCCAGGGCGCAGGAATCATGACCTAAACCAAAGGCAGATGCTTAACTAACTGAGCAACCCAGGTGCCCCTCGGTTGGTGCATTGATAAAATAACATATTATGTATTATTAAATAGTATGATTTCATTTTATTTTATTATTATTTTTTTAAGATTTTATTTATTTATCTGACAGCCAGAGAGAGATCACAAGTAGGCAGAGAGGCAGGCAGAGATAGAGGGGGGAGGCAGGCTCCCCGCTGAGCAGAGAGCCCGGTGTGGGGCTCGATCCCAGGACCCTGAGATCATGACCTGAGCTGAAGGCAGAGGCTTTAACCCACTGAGCCACCCAGGCACCCCTCATTTTATTTTTTTAATTTTTATTTTTACTGAAATATATTGACATACAGTATTATATTAGTTTCGGGTATACAACTTAGTGATTCAGCAATTATATTCATTACTAAATACTCACTGTGGTAAGTGTAGTTATCCTCTGTCACCATATAAAGTTATTACAGTATTATTGACTATATTTGCTATGCTGTACTTTTCATCTTGCAAATGATTCATCTTATAACTTGAAGTTTGTACCTCTTTATCCCCCCTCACTTGTTTGCCCATCCTCCCATCCCTCCCACCTCTGGCAAACTACCAATTTGTTCTCTGTATTGATGAGTCTACCTCTATATTTTGTTTGTTTTGTTTTCTTAATATCCACATATAAGTGAAAGCATGTGGTATTTGTCTTTTTTCTGTCTGATTTATTTCATTTAGTGGAATACCCTCTAGGTATATTTATGATGTTATGAATGGCAAGATTTTATTCTCTTTATTGCTGAGATATATAATATATATATGTGTGTGTATATATACACACACATATATATATAAAAGCAATTTAATAATAATTGCCAAAAACCTTAAAAAAAAAACCATGCTTCATGAAAGAGAATTTTCTGTTTTAAGAATTTATCCTAAGGAAATCATTAAGAATTTATAAAAAGGTTTAGGTACATCTTTGTATATTATAGTTGAAAATTGCAAAGTAGTCTATTATCTGTCCAGCAGAGTTAGTTTATCAAAGTACAGGCACATGATGGAATACTGATGTACAAGGAGTATTTTTAGCATGGTAGATATTCATGGCATGTTAAATGAAAACAATATAAAAACAGTATGTAAATGAGAGACTGCTTTTTTAAAAAAAAATAACTGCATATAAGTAATTCACCAGAAAACATCTGGAAGGACATCCCAAAATACTGACAGTAACAATGGCTCAAGGTATGATAATCCATTTTTATATTCCCAGAGAGGTGACCCTTTTGCGATTTAGTCTCTTCATCTGTGAAATAAAAGTCATACTAGATTAATCTTAAAGTCCTTCAGAAACATGTCTCATAATTCTAAGAGCAATGATAGTTTAATAACTTTGAGAAAATGATTAGGCTTTTTTTTCCCAGTGAACTTCAGAGTTAACAAAGTAAAATCAAGTTATTCTAAGCTATCCCTTGTTAAGTTAAAATTTAAATTCTGATAATTTGTTTATAAGTTATATATGCCCTTTCTCATTTATGCATGCCTATTTTTATGTGGAATGGGGTAGAGTGAGTAAAGAATTGTACTGAAATTAGTTATGTTTCCCTATAGAAGTCTTAGAAACACAAAGACATCTTGTTAATGTTTTGTATACATTTTCAGAGCTTCATCTATCATCTGGAACCCTACCAGCTGTTCTTGTTTTTGGAAATTTTCTTTAATCAAAATTCATAAGGAGAAATTATAAGAGATGCAATCCTTTAAAAAGTGCTTTTGCCAAACAGAGATTTGTATGTGCTCTAAAAATTGGTGGAAAATGATTCTGCTTTTATCTAATGAATATTGCTCTACTCTTATTTCTGACTAATAGTGAAATTGCCTAGAAAATGAAAAGGCCTAATATTTGAAGTGGGTATTCAGTACCTTATTGTGAATGTAAAATAAAAAACATACTCAGTTTTAATTTGCTATTAAATACTCGACATTTCACAGTGGTTGTTTAGAGGCCATATACAAAGGTAGTGAAAGTGGCTCTCTAAAAATCCTTTGCCTCTTTTTTGCTTAATCCAGGTTGCTGAGTGGTAAACCTGGCAGACGTCATGAACTTCCAAGAGGGAACATATTTTATTTGCCTTACACCACCAGAGGATTTGGCCAATTATTGCTATTTGTTTAATGTTGGTATTGACATAGTTCCTTTGCCCTGAGGAGCCCCAGGTGCTTTATAAAATTAGTCAACAATTCACATCACAGCCTTTACGCCTGAGAGTGCACACTGAAAATAACAATGATTCATGGAACCTACAGTCATCCCTAACTCATACTTATGTTTGCCCAGTGAAATAAAACAAATATGCTGGTTCCCTCAGAGAGCTCGCAGCAAAGGGTTCTAGTGGGGCATCAATGGGAGTCTCTCCCTTGTGTAAATAGGTCAACTCCTGTAAGGAAAATTTGCCATCCACCCTACTGAGTTGAGACTTAACTATATTCTGTTCCAGGACCCATAGCTTCCTGAGTAAAGAACTAACTCCTTTTCTTTAGGTCTCTGATCAAATGCCAGTTCCTTTATGAGACCGTCCCTGATTATCTATTTAAAAAACAACAAAACAAAACAAAACCTATCATCAAACCCATCATCAAAAAACATCATCTCTTTGTTAAGTGTTGATCCCTTTCCATAAGATTGTAAATTTTATGACAGGAGACCATTTGTGTGTTTTATTAAATTATGAGCCTTCACTGGTTCCCTGACACATAATAGGTGTGCAGTGAGCATCTGCTGAAATTATGAATGAATTAATGAATTTGCCCCAGTGGGGCAACAACAAACAACTGTATCCTCTTACTGTCAACCAAATACAAAGGCAGCAAAGAGAGGGGTAAGCCAGGTAGATTTCCATCACATCGAAATTTCTATTACATTCCTTAATACTGAAAAAAGATCCACGTGGCAAAATAGTTTATTAGTCTGTTAGACCTTTAGTCTATTAGAGTTTTTTTCTCTCCCATTATTTGCAAGTAATAGAAACTAAATTTAAATTGATTTAAGCAAATAGAAATGCAGTTTATGGGCTCTTGAAACTGGGAAATCCAAGGAGTGCAGCTTGTTTTCATGGGTGCAGGGTTTGTTCCAGGTGCTCTTGAGATGGGACGGAGACATCAGTCTCTGTCTTTCTCTGTCCCCCTCGACATTATGGTCTTTCTCAGGCTTTCCCCATATGGTGGTAAAGAGAGCTAAGGCAACACCAGGTGTAATGCTGCCTGGAGAAATTCCAGTGGCATGAGAGCATATATTTTGCAATGAGTCCGAGGAGACTCAGAGCTGCCTTGAAGTGGATTAAGTGCCAGGCTTGAATCAGTTACGTGACTGACCAGGCGTCTATGCATCCCACCACGGAGGTCAGCCCCGTCATCTGGAGCGTGGTTCTCCAACAGAATATAAGAAAGGGAGGATGCATGACAAGTATGCCGAGATGCATTGTAAAGACCACAAAAAATAAGGTACAGTGTTCTAGCAGTTCATCTTTATTGATTCCTCTGAAATTGAGACTATTTCTCAATTGTTGCCTCCCAGGCAAAAGATGTGAGATAGGGAAAGGGAAGAGTTTCTTAGGAAATCCTAAGAAATCTTTCATCCTAAGAAATCTTTCATCGAATTGAATTTGTGGCTGATATCCATTAAAATCCTGTCCATATCCAATCCAGTTAAGAATTTTCAGTGTTTTTTTGAGGAGTTTGTTTTATGGTGGAGAGAAGAAATAAATGACTGAAATAATCCCAACAAATAATAATGGCATAACAAATTAATTAATATTACAAATACCCTAGCTGGGGAATATACTCCGACTTCTATGGGCTCTATTCACTTTGGCTTTGTGGACCTCTTATTCCATTGAAAAAATACTAAAAAGTTATACTTTACAACTACGCAGGTATAAAACAAATACAACCTGGATTGTGTTCAATTTTTTTTTTTTTTATTTTAAAAGAAATGAAAACATTTTCCTGGGTTTCTAATGGTTATTATGGTCCCTGGGCGAGGTATCTACGATGCTTACTCCAGAAATGAAGCCAGGCTTCTTCGAGTTACACTGGTTACATTTTAACCCAAACAACTGTTTTCTACGTATAGTTCATCTTTTTAGTTTAAATATGCTTCCATTATGAACAATAGTTACAAGTCAGGTGGGTGGTGGGCGAGCTAGAGTTTGAAGAGGAAGCTGGTATGAGCTGGTATTATCCTCCATCAGCGAAGCTACCTCTGAAAATCTCTCTCAGGTTTTGTGCCTGCCGGTTTTTTTCCATGGGATTTAAAGCTCTTTTACTTAGTTGGTCAAAATCCTTGTTCTTCAAAGGTTTGTGTTTTTAAACGATGCTGTGAAAGGAAATGCCGTTGTGATTACATTGTGACTTTGTATGGTAAGGAAAAATAGAATTGTCATGCAGAGAACACTTAGGGTTTTAATCAATATAGTTCTCTGAAGTAAAATGGATGGTGGAGTATTTTTCCTATAATCCAGGGGAAAAGCCAACGTACAGTTTAACAGAGTAAATGCTCATTCATATGTTCAGTGAAGACTCCTATTCCTTCCTTGAAGCTGACTCTTACCTAATCTTTAGTTTCCAGTTATCTGTGATTTTGGGAAACAGAGCTAACCTGGTCACACGAATTCCGTCAACATTTAGGTCTTGAGAATTTCTTGGTCGTGAACTGTCCAGAATGAAACTGGATAAACTTTTCTCAATATCTGTTCTGCCAAATGTTACTGATAAACTCTAATGGTTTTTACTTAGTAGATGTCGGAATCAGACGTTCCTCCATTAGCGGGTGGTGAGTCTGGAAGCCTCTAAGCCATTAACTGAAAACTATCTTCACAGTGAGTCCTGGGGGAGGTGAAGTGTTAGCAAGCTGACTTAACAACTCCCTCCCTCCGTCCCTCCCTCCCTTCCCTGCAGTGGTCCCTCCAGTGGAGGAACCACTGAGTTCCTCCAAACTCAGTGCTGTTGCCTACGGGCTGCGTGGCTCTCACGTACCGCTGGCATATGTGATGGTCAACCCGGGGCCAGCCACTGTTGAGGGCACTGTGGGTGAGAAGCTGAGCAAGAGGCAGCTCCTACCTTCAAGGCAATCACAGTGTAAAAAAGAAGATAAGTACATGGAGAGCTTGTGAAAAGAATGACAGGCTAAAACAAAAGTCTCTGAGCATGTCTTAAATCGGGTTATTGCGTCAAGTAAGCCATGGAGGAAGCGATACGTTGATGCATCTCTCTGCCACCAAGCTTCTCTTGCTCTTCATGTCAGTGGATGTTACCCTCAGGAGGTTGTTAGGGTCAAAGACAAAATGTATACATATTATCTAGCATCAAACCAGGGGCATGCTTTCTGCGATGTCCATTTCTGTCACTTCTTGTTTTGATAAAGAGAATGTCAAAGGGGAAAACTGGGGAAGGTGATGAATCACTGATTAGATAATCAGGCCCTGAATGAAAGTGAAAAGAGTATATTCATGTTTCATGAACCCGATATGTTTGCATTTCAGTCAGAGAGCCTGTTAATACATCCATATGTATCATTTATCCCAGGTATAGGTATTATCCCAGACAAAGAGTATCTGCTGCCTATTAAGATTACAGAAACAAAACAAAGTTCTTTAACAGGAATGATCAGAATTTTCTGTTTCCAGTTATACATTTGGTTGTGAGGTAGAGGGAGCTAGAAAATAAACTAAAGTGTTTCCCGTTACAAGAAAGAAGTAAGCTAATACTTGGGAAACAATGTCGTGCAATATTCATACCTAGAAATTTCGCCTATATTCTGGCTAAAAATTGCTGGCTTGGAAGGGAGTTACACTTAGGGCACCCATTGCCATTACATATGGAAGCTGAAAAAGGAGTTGTTAAAAAAAAAGAAAAGAAGGGAAGGAGGGAGGGAGGAAGGAAAGGAATGGAGGAGGGAAGGGAGGGAAGGGAGGGAGGGACGGAGGGAGGGAGGGAGTTGTTAAGTCAGCTTGCTAACACTTCACCTCCCCCAGGACTCACTGTGAAGATAGTTTTCAGTTAATGGCTTAGAGGCTTCCAGACTCACCACCCGCTAATGGAACAGGGTGCCAGGTGGTTGTAGGCATTTGCTCTCTGAATGTACCTGACAGTGATGGTTTTCTTATTTTGCCCTTTCCGTTCTTTGTTGCCAGTAGCAAAGACTGTCACTCATCAGTCGCACGTGGCCAGATTAGGTTTTTCTCTCTGGCTGACAGAGTTAGGGTCAAACCCTCGGCGGGTTGTCCCCGAGTCCTTCTCTAAACTCTGTCAGAACGGGAGTGCGCATGACTGTGCTGGAGACCAAGCAATTCTGCCAAAATCCAAAGCCGCTATGGCCTTTGGCAGTCTTCTAACTCTTGCCCCCTGGCACGGGTAGAACTAGCGTCAACTTGGTAATTCAGTCCTTGGGATCCTTCTTCAATGGATGAGAAAATCCGGGAGTGGGCTGCCGGTGGCCTCTTGCTTGCGCCCAGTTTTCTTCGGTGAAGGGTGCCGAACAGTGACGGGCCATTTCTGGAGCTCCCCTCTTGCCACCACAGAATTTATGATCTGCATGCCCCAGTTGTGAGCCTGGCCTGTGGCATTTTGCTGCCGCAAGCTTGTGAACATTTAGAATCGTGTGTTTATATTTCCAGGGCTACAGTTTGAAAACCAAGGGAGCAGACAGCAAAGAATTCCGAGGTCAAGCAGCTACTGCTTCCTCATTTGGAGGGTTTCTTTTATGTCTATAGATTCCATCCCTAGATTCCCATGGAGCTTCTGTTTTTCTGACCTTCATTTCTTTGGTTAGACATTTTCAAGTGGGTCTTTCTGTAAGAAATCTCCATAGAAGAGGTGTTTACATGAAGTGATGGGTAAGTAAAGTTTGCCTGACACATGGAACCTTGGAAACTTTCCCGTAATGAAAAGGTCTGGCTTGTGGGTGGGCACCCTTCCATCCAGACAGACGGGAATGTGGCGAGGCAGCCAGAAGACACATGGACTTGTGACCACCAGGACAGGCACCTCGCTTGAAAAGTCCCAGCAGCTGTGACTGTTAATCTCTTCTGAATGTACCGGCAGACCTTTGACTCCTTTAAACCTTATACTGGATTTCTTGACGTCACCGGAGTCATCACTATTCCCCTCCTCAAGAATTCCCCCTTCTCGATACCCCTTAATAAAACCCTTTTTGCCTTCCCCTCCCCCTGCCTTTGACGTGTGAATATGGATTTCACCGATGCTGAAAGAGATCAGCATGACCTTGACCAGGCCACTTCTCTCCTCTTTGGTTCAGCCTTTCGAAGAATCTGTTCATCCAAACGTGTATTTGAGCCTAAAGGGATCCATTTAGACACTTTAATAATGAACATGAACTCAGTATTTTTAAAACAGTTGCCAAAATATGCTTATAAAATTGAGGTAGCATCACCACTGCCTCTCTCCCTCCTCCAGCTTTGGATGGACGAATTAACTGCATTACGGTCAGCACCTGAGTACAGAATAATTTATTTTTGTGTCGCTTCATGACGAAAGCCCGGCTGGCATTAGCTCCAGTTTTGTGGCTCGCAATTAATTGACGAAAACTCCTCTGTCACTCCTCAGTCAAACATGATGTGATTCGGCAGGTCCTGTTCACTCTCATCTCTCCTATTATACCAGAAGAACGAACGTAAATAACTCTCACTTGGCTCTGCTTGTCATGGATTGTAAATTAGCTGGCGGCATACGGACTGATTGCATTAATGCTTTCTGGGCTGCTCTTCTCAATTGATTTTTATTTCTAGAAGAGGTTTGGACATTTCATTTCTGAGGCTTTCGTGTTGTACAGAAGAAGGAAATATTCTAACTTCTCTTTGTTCTTATAGAGTGCAGAGACGATTTTCCAAGTATCTCAGCAAAATTTCAAAGTATTGTACCTCTGGGCCAGGTGCTAGTCTTCCGTGAGTCGTTCTGCATTTCTGTCAGATTTTGGTGTGCTGGTGTTGGTAGTTTAAACAGAACCTCACGGGAGATTTGTTCAAGATTTTTTAAAATATATAAACATGTAATACACAGCACATGGTGTGCCAAAAATTTTTGATGAGTACATTTTATAATTCTTAAAATGTGAAACTACTTGGCATGAGGAGATGATATAGTATGTTAAAAAGCATGGAACTTTTCCATAAAATAAAACTCTGTGCAGCAATGACGTAGGAGAATTCTTGCGGGAGTGCTAAAATAGTACGTCGATTTGGTCCTGGCTGGATGTGAGAATTCACCAATTATATTATTTTGTGGAAATGTGTTTTAGCACCTAGAGCCTTATCTCTGGCCTCCTTCCACCCCAATTTCTGTCCCGTCTGTCCAGTGTGCTTGTTGGGTGCTGAGTAGTCATTGCTATGCCCTCGGCCCTGAAAATGAACTTAAGATAGCAACACTGTACCTTGCCAGGATTTGGGGTGCCCATGAGGGGTTTGGTGGTATTTCAGCAACAGGAACTGGGAAAGAAATGAGAACCCAGCAGAAAAAAATCGAATTTAGGTGCTGGAAGGGACTCGGGAGAACTGGTTTATGACTCATTAGAGAAAGAATACCCAAAGGGCCTAAGAGACTCTGACGTGGATTAGGAAGGATTGGGTTACAGGAGATCCAAAGCTAGAAAGGGCAATGAAGCCTTGCATCGCAAGGCTCTCCTAATTTGGACGTTTGACGCAGAGTCTAGTGTCTGTGAAACAGACCTCAGGGGTTGAGTAATCTGGGAAGAAGAGGAGATTACTGAGGAGCCAGCAGTCAAGGCTGACCTCTGGGGCCACATCTGAATGGCCTGACTCAGTTTCACCTAACATTCTTTTAATAGATTCCTCCCTGACTGGATTCTTTCATGAACACAGACAGGCTGAGTCTAGAGAGTATCCATCTGCAACAGAAGGGGCTGTAAAGATAGATAAACTGATATAACCATAAAATGGAGAAGAAGCCTTAAGGAAACCGTCGATGTTAAAGAGAAGTGGCCATCACATTTGTCTACCTACTAAATCTATGCTCTTCCTACACAACTGAGAAGGATTTAGCCCAAACTGTGTTCCCTATATAAAGGGTGTGTGTGGTGGGGGACGGGGGGTGTTTCCCATGGAGGAGTCCTTTCCATTTATAAAGTGACAGACAATTTAAAGTGGGGGGAAAAAAAGTATTACTCGTTTGGGTAATTCCCAAGTACAGAACCAGGGATTTAAGTCCTGAAATGTAAATGTTTATTTATATTGAATATTTGCCCTTGCGTCTGGTGATGGGTGTATTTGTAGACTGGGAGGTAGAGGAGGTTATATTCTAATAAGGTTATCTTCAGGGCGCCTGGGTGGCCCAGTTGGTTAAGCATATGACTCCTGATTTCAGCTCAGGTCATGATCTCAGGATTGTGAGATGAAGCCAGGCATCAGGCTCTGTGCTGGGCGTGGAGCCTGCTTAAGATCCTCTCTCCCCCTCTCCCCATCCCCATCTCTCTCTCATTCTCTGAACAACCACATAAAACACGACCTATCTTCTGGTTCATTTTTTTCATTTGTAGGAGCAATCTCAGTTTCAGTAACATTTAATTCATGAATTTCAGTGTAATGCTACATTTC
Source organism: Procyon lotor (assembly GCA_028646535.1). Lineage (NCBI taxonomy): Eukaryota > Metazoa > Chordata > Mammalia > Carnivora > Procyonidae > Procyon > Procyon lotor. The sequence goes on along the minus strand of CM053607.1, from coordinate 94,131,092 downwards.
TTTAATTTTTATTGTGTGCCACCTATAAAGCTTATGGTGAGAGCCAGTCAGGCAAAATATTATGTATTGAGTCCTTTATATTTTGGGGGCATTATTTTAAAACATAGAGATATAGCAGTGAACAAGGCAAAGGTCCCCAGTCTGAAAGAATCTTTGAGAAGAATGGGAACTTACATAGTGCCTTGTAATGGTCACAGCATGGTGTGCCTGATTTCTTCAGCAGTCCTTACTTAGGGCATCATTTCTTTAAATTCTGAGACCCTTGATTTGACTCAGCTTATGCCAGAACTGATGAGCATTAGAACTTCCTAAGAAATTCTAAGAAGATTAAAATACAAAATCTGTAAGACAAAAATAACCCTCCTAACAAGCTCAGCTCAAGATAGGGTTTTCAGCTTGCTCTTCTCAGCGCAGTGATTCTGTAGAAGAACACAGAGGTAATGGAAAATCTTTGCAGCAAAGAGATTCCAAAGTGCCACTTTGGTGGTGGACTTTACAATTAGTTCTTTGGTTTAGAGAGGATTAAGAATCCTCCTGTAAGGTAAGGCTGTAAGATGGTTTAAGTGGGGGAGGATGTGACAGGATGGAAAGAAAATCTTCCCCTTCCTTCCTGGCTCTGAGAACTCAGAATGAGCAGCATCATCTAGGTAGTAAGAGAAGGAACTAGAACTTCTTGCAGATGAGCTTATGTTCGGACTCTCCTTGTTCCGGGGCTTACAAGGACTATACTAGCATCATATTAAACACATGGCTCCTTTTCCTTGTGCCAACTTAATTGCCAGCTTGGCTCCTGAACAAAGAACTCACAACTGAGGCAAAACATGTTTGTGGCTGAAGGTTGTTTTTCCATTTCATTTTTTAAGCTTGCAAAAAGAGGCTTCTTCTTTTTAAGAAAGTGATGTGCCCTTGTGCTGTTAAGTTTCAGCACTGAAACATTTCACATTTTTAGGCAGCAAAACCTGTTTAGACACTGATGACCAACAATTTAAAAAAGGAAGGGAGAGTTGCTTGTATAAGTTATATCTCCAAGTATGGTCTCCAGGTCAGCTGCATAGGTATCGCCTGGGAACTTGTTAGAAATGCTAATTTTCTGGTTCTGTCTCAGGTCCAAAGCATCAGAAACTCTGGGGGTCAATCCAGAAACCCACATTTTAAAAAAACTCTCCAGGAGATTCTAAGGTGTGGTAAAGGCTGACAACTGTTACTACAAAGAATACCACAAGACAAACTTGTTCAGCACCTCTCAAAATGAATTATGGCAACATTTAGAAATTTGGAGAAATGTATACAAATCCAGAGTGGGGTTTTTTGGTTGTTATTTTTTTTTTAAAGATTTTATTTATTTGACAGAGAGAAGCACAGCGAGAGAGGGAACACAAACAGAGGGAATGGTAGCGGGAGAAGCAGGCTTCCCCCCGAGCAGGGAGCCCAATGCGGGGCTTGATCCCAGGACCCTGGGATCATGACCTGGGCCGAAGGCAGACGCTTAACGACTGAGCCACCCAGGCACCCCTGTTATTTTGTGTTTTAAGCAGAATTCTATATTTAGAGATAAGAGTTTGAATTTCTTTCACTTTTTGTTTTTTTAAATTAAGAGACAAAAAGGTACAGTGAGCTATTTATGTCATTGTGTAGGAATAATGGAGTTTATTCTAATGGAAAGGGTGTCTCTTGGAAAAAACTTCACTAATATTATGTCTAGACACATATTCTTTTTTGAGGCAGGAAACACAATAGAAAATTGGCTTCTTCATCAAGTTCAAGGAAATGGTGTTTTAATTCTGTAGAGAAGTAATTTCATTTTCTTGGAGAAATGGGTAGACCGATATTAGTAATTTAATTTTCTTAAATATAACAGCAGTTGCTACATTTCTTACCAAGCCTGAAAGAAGTCAAATAGATTTAAATCTAGCCAGTTACTGGATTTGGGAGGGCAGTAGAGGGAGGGGGAGCAGGGTGGTGAAACTTTGTAGCAGGGAGGTAACTTTTTAAAAGGGGACAGCTAATTATGTACTATTTCCTGTAGTACTTTGACCAGATAGCTAAGGGCATCAACAGAAATCTGAAATCTCGGGCATTTATACATAACTCCATTTGGATACATTCATTTCACAAATATTTGTGGAACATTTGCTACAAACATCTCACTCTAATGCACAGGGCTGGACAAATGAGCAAGAGAGAAACAGCCGTGGTCCTTGTGAAGGCGGAGGTCCAGTAGTAAAGCTACATGAGTAAAAAAACAATAACTGAAGTCTAGTACTTTCAGATGAAGCAGATGCTATGAGAGCAACTCTCCTAGACTTCATGGCATGGGCAAGGGGTGGTCAGGAAGAGTTCACGGAAGAGGTGCTAGCATTCCCAGGGTGAGTAGAAACCAGCAAGATGAAGCAAGAGCAGACTGAGCAGAGCATATGCAAAGCACTAAGGCAATGAGGTCTCAGAGCTCTCAAGTGACTGACCATAGCCCCATCTGGTGGAGATGGGAGAGTCCATCCGGTGTAGATGGACTACAGAGGTTCTGGAGAGAGAGAGAGAGAGAGAGAGAGAGAGAGAGGGAGATACGAAGCTGGCAAAGAACACGTGGAAGAGGGGGAAAAAGGGAGGGGAAAAAAGCCTTGCTAACCATGCTAAGGATTCAGGACTTTATTCCAACAAAATGGGAGAGGCTTTGAGGTTGTAGGTTTGGGCTGCACTTTATAGAGACTTAATTGGGGAAGCGTGATGCTGGAGGAAAGGAGCCCGGGAGAGACACTGTTGTAATGATTCAGACAAGTATTCATCACTTGGATCGGCAGCAAGGTGAGGATGCAGAGAAATAAGAAGATTGAGAAATTAGCTAGTTAGGAAGCAAATTCACTGGACCTGATGGTTTGTTAGGTGTGGACGTGAGGGAAAAGCAGACACCTTGGGGCGCCTGGGTGGCTCAGTGGGTTAAAGCCTCTGCCTTCGGCTCAGGTCATGGTCTCAGGGTCCTGAGATCAAGCCCCGCATTGGGCTCTCTGCTCTGCAGGGAGCCTTCTTCCCCTTCTTTCTCTGTCTGCCTCTTTGCCTGCTTGTGATCTCTCTCTCTCTCTGTCAAATAAATAAATAAAATCTTTAAAAAAAAAAAAAGACCCCTTGATCAACTAGTGGGCTAGTCATTGAGCTAAGGACACAGGAGAGCCCACAGGTTCTGGAGTTTAATGACACTTCCATGTGGACATGCTGGGGCTGAGTGTTCTGTGGTTGCCCGTGACAGAGAAACTGTTGGAAATGTGTAGGCCTGGAACACAAGTGCTCTGGGCTCCTCTCTTAGGCCACTGGGTCCTCATAAATGCTTTCCATGCTTTATCACGGAGAAGCTTAAACCAAGGAACTTTCTTTACTTCCTTGATTGCTCCCGTAGTGATTCAGCACTACTTTAGCTGCCAGGTTTAAGTGCTAAGTGAATTTTTGAGGAATTTGTTTGCAAGACATCCTAGGAAGCAGTGTGGTTTACTCAATGAAACATGCTTACCAGCCTACCACATACATTACCTTTCAGTTGGTATTTTACTTCAACAATGGAAAATAGGAGAGAACTGGAATGTCGAACCCCAGTGTAAATGTGTTTATCCTCATTTGCATCACAGATCACATCTCTGTAACAGTAAAATGTAAATACGTCTGCTATTACTTTGTTGCTTGGTGCGAGCAACACTAGAAAATGAACAGGTGAATATAACAGCTCAAGAGCAAAACAAGTATTCTTATTTTGAGGAAGAGGAATTACGATGATCACACCACTGTCCTTAGTTTTATGACAATGTTGTAGCAGTGCATTTTCACATAAGATATTTTAATTTGAATGTTAGAAGCTTTGTCATGTCAAAAAAGACGTTGAAGACCTCTTGTTTACTGAGTAATTGCACGTACAAGTAATGGCTCTCAGAAACAAACAAAAAAAACCCTCATAAATTATTTATTACTCTAAATTTTTACCCAAAAGTCTCTCCATAATAATGGAACTTTTGAAGTTATTTTATTTTTGAGTAACCACAAGTCACACAAATTAATACAAAAACACATAAATTTCAGCTAGCCTTCAGAATCATGAGAGCAAGTGTCCTCAACAAAATTTAGAATAGTAAAATCTTACTGTTTGCAAGTAACCAAATTAGAAAAAATAAGGAAGCATATAGGAAATATTTCCGATGATAGATTCTTTTAAACACCTGCATTACTTTCGTCTATTAAGTAGACAATTAAGCCTACTCTCGTGATGTGCTACATGTAAACCTTTTCTGATTCATAATTAATTTTCTGATTAGTAATTCGATTTGAAATACAAAATTCCTGCTCGTACATAATGTAGATTAAAGCTGGACCAGTTGAGAGCTAGTCGAAACTATTAAAGTGTATCTTCAGCAGTCTCATTCTTTTCCTGAGTCCCCATCTTTTCCTGAGCTCTTTGTCATAATTCAGGTCGTTAGAACCCTTATTCTCGCTAACAGATGCTTTATTCCAGCCAGGACAATGTTCATACTCATGTTTTATCCTGACTTTGCCCTAGCCATTCAGCAAAATAGGTATATGTGGGTGTGAGTACATATACACATACACATACACACATATATACTTAACTATTCAGTAAACTATGTTAAATCTTCGGCAAATTCAGAATAAGCCTATTTAAATTGGGGGGGGTGGATATTTATTGCAGCTTAATAGTGGTTCATATACTAACTGTATATTAAACATCATATATGGAGCAGTATTATATTTAGAACTGAGATCCTACTTCATATAAGATGTCCCAGATTTGTGGTGGTAAACAAATTAAATGAACGAATTCACAGAGAATACAGAACTACAAAATTACGTGTCTTTTTTCACTGCAGTAGGTACACATTAAACCTCATATTAAAAAGAAAAGAGGGCGCTTGGGTGGCTCAGTGGGTTAAAGCCTCTGCCTTCAGCTCAGGTCATGATCTCAGCGTCCTGGGATTGAGCCCCGCATCGGGCTCTCTGCTCAGCACGGAGCCTGCTTCCCGCCCCCTCTCTGCCTACTTGTGATCTCTCTCTGTCAAATGGGTAAATAAAATCTTTTAAAAAAAGAAAAGAAAAGAAAGTTCATTTTTAAAACCATGCAAGTGGAATAGGTGGAATAAAATCTTTAGAAATAAGCCGTATAAGCTGAAATCTAAGGGAGTTGAAGAAGTGGGAGGAGTTAAATGATATAAATACACAGAGTTGAGAGATCCGAATTGAATCCTAACCTGGGAAGTTCTAATATTCATGTTGAAAAGCTTTGGGAGTAGGTAAGAACTATCCTTTCTAATCATAGATTATAGATGAAAATTTTAAATGTACTTGCTACTAGTCCAATTCCTGCTTCCAGAATTAACACAATCTATTCTTTTGTTTTGCATCCTTATTATTTTTAAAATATAATCCACTGAGCCCTCTATTTTGACATTGCCTTTTTCTTTCTTTCTTTTCTTTTCTCTTTTTGGACTTCCAACATTGCTTTCTACTTTTTCTCTACGGCTTCTTTCTTCCAATAATTTTTAAAATCATATTTACCTCAGTGCCCTAAGGAAATATTTTCATTCCTTGCTTTAGGCATTTTAATTATTTTTTTAGAACTTATCTATTTTTTTTATTATGTTAGTCACCATACAGTACATCATTAGTTTTTGATATAGTGTTCCATGATTCCTTGTTTACGTATAACACCCAATGCTCCATGCAATCCATATCCTCCTTAATACCCATCACCAGGCCAACCCATCCCCCAACCCCCTCCCCTCTAAAACTCTCAGTTTGTTTCCCGGAGTCCATAGTCTTTCATGGTACATCTCCCCTTCTGGTTTCCTCCACTTCACTTTTCCCTTCCTTCTAATGTTCTCGATGCTATTCCTTATGTTCCATAAGTAAGTGAAACCATATGATAATTGACTTTCTCTGCTTGACTTATTTCACTTAGCATAATCTCCTCCAGTCCCATCCATGTTGATGCAAAAGTTGGGTATTATCCTTTCTGATGGCTGGTAATGTTTTGTATATATGGACCACATCTTCTTTATCTGTTCGTCTGTTGAAGAGCATCTCGGCTCTTTCCACAGTTTGGCTATTGTGGACAGTGGTTCTCTGAATATTGGAGTGCGCATGCCCCATCTTTTCACTACATCTGTATCTTCAGGGTAATATCCAGTAGTACAGTTGCCGGGTCATAGAGTAGTTCTATTTTTAATTTTTTGAGGAGCCTCCACACCATTTTCCAAAGTGGCTGCACCAGCTTGGATTCCCACCAGCAGCATAAGAGGGTTCCCTTTTCTCCACATCCTCTCCAACATTTGCTGTTTCTTGCCTTGTTAATTTTTTAGGCATTTTAATTATTTAAGGGCATTGTAGTTACATCTTTGTGCAGATTTTCTTGCTGGTATGTTTTGGTCACTATTCTTTAAGTCTTGTAAGAGATCAATTTCTTCAGCACAGCACAGCCCCAAATAATGCAAGGTTAGGATAATATATTGACACTGTACATGTGCCTTTGTTGTTCAGGCATTTACACAGTCTTTTTGAGTATCAAGTATGTGCAAAGCAAAGTCAACTTAGGGAGACTTTAGGATCTGTGGGATCTGTCATTTAGAAGATTTTATAAGGAAAAGTGAAACCCCCCAAAGATGAGTGTTAATATTCAGTTTTCCTTCAGGTGTCTCTGATGCCTTTTAGAAATATATCCATTCATCCTAAGTCAATAAAAAAGGACACATTTATTATAAGTTGGGCAGATAGTGTTTATGAAAAGTTTATAGCCTGTGTGTTAAAGATAAAAGTGAAGAAAGTATGCTCTTTTGTTGTATTTTTCCCAATGATTTATGTCAGTATTTACCCCCATTAGAAATTTTTGAAATGCTCGTACTGATAAGAGGCCCTAAACCAATACCAGCACAATGTCCTTTTTCTTTTTTTTTTTAATTTTCATTTATTTATTTGACAGTAAGAGAGAGAGGGAGAGAGCAAGCAGAATCAGAGGGAATGGCAGGCAGGGGAGAAGCAGGCTCCTCGCTCAAGAAGGAGCCTGATGTGGGTTTCGATCCCAGGACTCTGAGATCATGACCTGAGCCAAAGGCAGCAGCTTAACCGACTGAGCTACCCAGTCGCCCTGTCAACGTATTTTCACACATACTATTCTATTTGCTTTTGCATCATCACTAGGCGGTCAATATATGACGCTCTTGCTTCGTTAGCATCACAGCAGATTATTAGACAAATCAACAGAATGAAAATTTTAAACTACGTCATATTTATATTTTCAAACAATATTTCTCACTCACCTTAAATCATCAGAGAACTTAAAAAAATCTCATGCCCAGGCCAGATGCCCTGACCAATGACAAGAGAATGCAGAGGAAAGACCCCAGGAGGCAGCACATTTAACTCCTCCAGTGACTTCACCCCTTCAAAGACTCACTAACCTCCACTCACAGAAGTGCTGATTAAGTAATGCTTCCACCACACCTGCTCTGCTCTTTCTACTTTCCACCTGTTCCTGTCATTTTGAAGAGTGATTATTTGAACCAGCTGGATACATGAGAGGATACATGCTCTGCCCCGCCCCCGAAGTTGCAATCTAAGCATAAAAGCCTTATTTAGCTTCCAACAATTTGCATGAAAAACAAATGCAAAAATAAGCATCACACCTAGTATTAAGAAATATTTAATGAGGGGTGCCTGGGTGGCTCAGGTCATGATCCCAGGGTCCTGGGATCGAGCCCCACATCAGGCTCCTTGCTCGGCAGGAAGCCTGCTTCTCCCGCTACCATTCCCTCTGCTTGTGCTCCCTCTCTCGCTGTGTTTCTCTCTGTCAAATACATAAAATCTTTAAAAGAAATATTTAATGAGAAGTTTAAAATTCCACCTTGTTTCTTTTTTCTACCCCCTCACGCCCCCCACTGTCAGCCATCACATTCACACCCAGCTCAAATGCCTCTCAAGTTCTTGCCTTTATCTCCATCACTCCTGCAGTGGCCTGGTCTTTTGTCAATTTAGAAGTTGCCAGGATGTTCTCTCCACAACATTCTGTGTGAGATTCAGTCCAGACCTCAGAACACATCTCCCTGACAAGAGATTGTGTTACGAAAATTCACTGCCTAGAAACTCTCATTGGCTCTCCGATCTCTGCCTTCCCAAAAAACCCCCTTAACTCACATCAAGTCCTGCATGGCGAATCTCCACCCCTGGCAGATTCACCCCACTGCTCCATGACGGGGTGTTATTGTGCGTGTAAGTTTTGTGGGAAAAGTGTTCAGTCCATCCTGTACCCTGGAAACTCATCATCTGACAGCTCAGTAGTGCCTCTTCGGGGCGGCTGTCCCTGTTCTCTGAGAAGAATGAGCTACATGCTTTGGGTTCTCTCAGCACGTGGGCTCCACCTTTATTATAGCAAATATTATGTAATTAAAATATTTTTGGTTAATCAAATAAAACGCTAGATAATATAGTATATGTGGTTTGTGGGGCACCTGGGTAGCTCAGTGGACTAAGCGACACCCTCTTGATTTCTTCAGCTCAGGTCATGTATTTCAGTGTGATGGGATCAAGCCCTGAGTGGGGCTCCACAATTGAGGGCAGAGAATCTGCTTGGGATTCTCTCTTTCAGTCTCCCTTTGTCCATCCCTCTGCTCACACTTTCTAAATTAATTAAGTAGTTATTTAATTAAATCTTCAAAAAAACAAAAAACACCACAATATATGTGTTTTGTGCTTACTTAACTCACAAAGGAAAATACCCATATTTTTTAAGACTGCGGAGATTTTAAAATAGGGTTGCGTATAATAGAATTTTGTTTACTTGGTTTTGCTTTTTCATGTTTCACCCAATATTCTTGTTGAGAGAGAAAATTAATCTGGAAAACACGTGTAAAGAACGAGAAAGGAATTCTAATAAAATATGCCAGATTCCCATTAATATTCAAAAGAATTTAATACAATACATAGTGCTTCTTTGCACAAGTGATTTTTGTTAGCTGTTGAAGAGTAAATGAGACTTTTAGATTTGGACTATGGGAAGGTCCTATCATATTTTCAGCGGATTCAAATATTCAGCTTTCAAAATAATCTGACCACATGATTTAGATATAATTTAGCCCAAACAGCTAATCGTTGACTTCAGTTTTCACTCATTAATAAGCAGTTGTGCTTTGCTGTACATACCATGAAACAAGACTACTGTGTCAAACAATTAGACACATTTTAGAATAGAATAAAAAGGTATTCAGTTATGACTTCGGCCAAGGGTTTCTCTGACCTTAGCATCAAAATCACCTGGAAGGGCTAAGAAAACACACACAGTGGACCCTGACCCTAAAATTTCTGATCCTGTATCTGTGGCGAGTCCCCAGTTGTATTCATTCAGCAAGTCCGGGGTGGCTCTGGGGTTGCTGGTCTACATTTCGAGAATGACTGGATTATTTTAACAATTTAGCAATTGAGCTTTCACCACAATGTGTGTACCTCAACAGTGATGATGTGTCACCATACATCCTAATGTTTCCAGATATCTGTAAATAGTCATAGACCCATAAAAGCAAACCGTATTTATATTGAGATTTTTTTGCTGTTGGGAGCACCTGGGTGCCTCAGTCAAGCCTCCAACTCTTGGTTTCAGCTCAGTTCATAATCTCCGGGCCTTCAGATCGAGCCCCATGTCAAGTTAGTGGGGAGTCTGTTTGTCTCTCTCTCCTTCTCCCTTTGCCCTTCCCCCTACTCTTGCTTCTGCTCTCTCTCTCTCTCTTTCTAAGAAAAATAAATACATCTTTTTTTTTAAAAAAAAAAAAAGGCTGTTTTGCTGTTGTTGCTGTTTTTGCCTACTTTAGTATGTTTAATTACATCAATCCTGGAGAAAAATAAATGTTCTCTAATCTTAGCATCACAGATTTTTTTTTGAAACAACAGAAGATTCTATCTTAAATATTTTGATTTTCACTCTTCTAGTAAATATAACCATGTGAGTTCCAGACAACATCTATTTTTTAAAGGCATATTGGATTTCTTTTGAAACTTAATAAAATCGGCAAATTTTCTCAATAAAGTTGGAGAGACTCATTTCTTTGCATGGAAAACTCCGCAAAAAAATTCTACCTGTGTTTGCTGGCATGCTATTATCTTTACTCTGGTAGTGGTTGTATACTGCTGTTACGTGAAGTGAGCGTGTGGGACAAATCATGTCCTAGTTCTGTCTTAAGGAATTAAACATAAGGTTGGTGGTGTACCTTTGTACTATTGGCCAGCATCTCGTAGTAACATGTGACTGAGAATGATAGACTGTGGGGAGCAGGAGCCTTGGAGAAATTCATTGATAATGCTCAAATTGGCCAAAAGCCTGCTGTAGAAGGAGGTTTGGAGAGTCCCTATAACCTCCTGCTCTCCCACTCCTCTTAAGATGGTCCAGGTACACTGTACTCAGTCTGGGGGCGTGGCCCTCAGAATGTCTTGTCTAGCAAGAAGAGAGATCAAAGAAGGTTACAGTCTCACTGCAGGGTCTTCCCAAGTATCTATTTTAGCCTCTTGGATGGGGTTTCCCAAAGAGAGAGAACCTCTGACCAGGATTGCTGATATTTTGAGCTCAAAGAAATTTATATTTTTTAGGTAAGGACACTAAGAAGACCATCTTAAAAAGTGTAGTGATAACCCTTTACATCTCTTTAAGAATATTCATACCATTTCAATGTAAATCATATTGACGCTATGAATTGGACAAAGTGGTCACTTTTTTTTTTTTTTCAAATGAGGGCTAATAAGGTCTATTTAATTCAAGGGATACCCTCCTCAGATGCCTCTAGTGGAGACGTGTGTTCTGTCAGCGCTCTTCAAATATGTGCTTATCATCAACTAAATCTGGATTTCATTCATGCTAGCATTGAAAAAATATTTATTGAGCCCATACTATGTGTAAGATGCTGTTCTAAGTGCTTAGGATACAACAAAACAAACAAAATGTCATGACCTCATGGAGCTTGCATTGCAGTGAAGGGTGGTACAATAGGCAGAATAATGCCCCCCCCCCAAGATTTCACTGCCTAATGGACAGATCCTATGGATGTGTTGTCTTACATGGAAAATAGGATTCTGCAGATGTGATTGAGACCTTGAGATGTAGATTGTTGGGGCGCCTGGGTGGCTTAGTTGGTTAAGCGTCTGCTTGCTCAGGTCATGATCCCAGGGTCCTGGGATTGAGTCCCGTGTCAGGCGCTTTGCTCAGCGGGGATCATGCTTCTCCTTCTGCCTGCTACTCTCCCTGCTTGTGTTCTCTCTTTCTCTGAAAAAAAAAAAAATAACATCTTTAAAACAAAATGTAGATTGTCCTGGGTTATTCTGGGGGACCCAGTCCAATCACATGAGTCCTTAAAAACACAGACTCTTTTGTAACAGTGGAAGAAAAAGATCTGATGACACCAGAAGGGTCAGAAGGATGCAGTGTTGCCAGCTTTGAGACTGGAGGAAGGGGCCCATGAGCCAAGGAGTGTGAGTGACCTCTAGAATCTGGCAAAAGAAAAGACACAGATTTTCCCCTAGTGCCTTCAGAAAGGAATACAGCCCTGCGAACATCTTGGCTTTAGGCAAGGGAGGGTAAGACTTTCAACCTATAGAACTATAAAATAAATTTTCATAGTTAAGCCACTGTGTTGGTGGTCATTTGTCATAGCAGCAATAGAAAACTAATGGAAAGGGAGACAGACAATATGCAAGAAAAATAAAGTGTATTGTATTTTGGTTAGTGGTGAGTGCTAAGTAGAAAAATAAGCCAGGGACATATCAGGAGGGAATGTAATGTTAGATAGAGTAGCCTTCCACGTTGACATTATGTGAAGACTTGAAGGTGGTGAGTGAGGGAAATGAACACTTCAGACGCAAAAACATGAGGCTAGATTCTGTCAGTCCAAAACAATGAAGCTGCATAAGTAGATCCTGAATATCAACATCAAGAGAATAATTACCATTCCGGAATATCCCAGCTTCCCCCAGTGATCATGTATTTAAGGTAAAAGCTCAAAACTCGAAAGATGATATTCTGATTTTTCTTTAAGGAACTAAATATCCTGGCTTAAATAACATGGTCACTTTTTCATGTTTTCTGGAGAGTACATGAAAAAAATTCAGTGCTATTTGATTTGCATAGCATTAAAGGATATCTTAAAACATGGTCTAAAGCAAACAATGTAGGGACAATCAGACATGAGTGCCTTGGGACTATTTACTAAATGTGATTATCAGTCAACTGTTTATAGCACTACAAGTCAGACAATATCTGACTCTGGATTGTTGCTACAATAAATTGAGTGCTTAGGGGGAAAAAAGCTATTGTAATTCTTTTTTTTATCATAAACTGTTTCTCACATACTAAATAAATAAAAATAAAATCAGTCTAATAATTCAGTGCAATAATTGGTCATTAATCTTGATGGAATTGCCTCTTGGTACCTTGAAGTAATCTGATTGTAGAGACCAAGTAGATGGGGTTTTGTGTAGTTCTCCTCTTAAGTACCTGGGAAAAAAAAAGGAACTGGGTATCTAATTCTTATCGTTTCGTCTTAGCATTTATTTTAATTTTCAAAGGAAGGAGAATAGAAATTCTATGATTTGTGTCAGTAGAAATAGTGGTATATATAGCAAATAAACGTCGAAGTAATTACTTGTATAATAATAGACATTCTGCAATGATATTTCCCCAGAAATGTGCCTTGTCTTGCTACTCAAAGTGTGGCTCATGAACCAGAAGCCTAAGCAGCACCTGGGAAGCTGGTGGAAATTGGTACACACTTGGACCCCACTCCAGACCTAGGAGGTCGCAGTTTGCAGTTTAACAAGACAATGTGATCCATAGACACATTAAGTATAAAAAGGACCACCCTGAGGCAGTACCTGGAACTCTGATCATGAGTCTTGCCCCTAAGTATTTTGTGTTGTTTAGATCTTGGCAAGCGCACGTGATCGCACAGTATCGTAAAGTCAGTGCTCTAGCATATCATATTTTGAGACACTGTTTTCATCAAGGGGCGCTTAGTGTCTTACAGCTCTGGAGATAGGTACACAGAAGTCGGTAGTGTTAGGCTTTCGGAGACCTTAGCAAGACTTCTGGACATTTACTGTTTAGATTTCAAAACCTTAAATTGGCTAACCTATTTTTAAAGATGTAACAGCTTAAGTTGAAGGGTGTAGACTTTTAACTGATTCAGAGGAAGGTAAATTGGAAACACAGAAGATAAGAGAGGAATACAAACCTCTTGAGGAATCAGAATTTTCAGGTTGCGGGAAGCAGTCAGTGCCCTCTGGCTCAGCGGGAGGCCAGCTCTTCCTTGATCTTTCAAAAGCCAGGGCTCCATCCTCCTGTCGGGGCCACACAGGAAGCTCACTTTTCTCCCAGGCACTTAGTATACGTTGTCGGCCAGCTCTGTATTGTCACCTTGTTCTTGCTTTCCCTGAATCTACTTCTGCCTCCATGAAGCTTCCAAGTAGTGAGGCTCCTGTTTCTGAAGCTTGGAGACACACAAGGCAAATGAAATTCAGCTTTCCCTTGACACTCTCTTGTATCTTTAATTGTAAGGTCTGTTCCCGCTGTGTTCTGTTCCTTAAGTTAAAAACCCTTTACTATCCTTTCCGTATCCTAGTGACTCCCATTTAGATCATCTCCTGTCTTACAGCACTTTTTTTCAATTTGTGGACTACAAATGAGCAGATTATTTCCAATGTAACCCAAGTATCTCAGAGCATCAGAAAGACTATCTTTTATTTTATTACCTACTCCTGGACATTATCAATGAATGTGACTTTAAATCATGTCAACTCCTTGGCTACCACATCCTATTTTTGTCCCATGTGACATACACTTCACTAAACACACTCAGCTTAGCAACCAGCTCCTTCCCCATTCATTAGTAGCTGCTCAATTATATGATTTTGTTCTAACTAAAGGGCAGAACTTCAAATGCGTCCCAATATAACTCCGTATTGTTACTTTGGGCCCATTAAGCTCTTTTTATATCCTGATTTCTATCATGCATTCTATTAGCTATTCTTCCCAGCTTGAAGTCATCAAATTTGTTTCCCAAACCAGACCCTTTTCCTTAATAAAGTCTGTAACTGCTCCCTTAATCCGCTTTAAATAAGCTTTAATCATATGTCTGTTAGGATCTTTGTCAGTGATGTTACTGAGTAGGAATTTATTTCCTGGCACATGCGTGTGTGTTCTCAGATATGTCAGTTAATCACAGTTCCTCTGTGAGATTACAAACTCCTGTTTTCAGGGGTCTTCTGTTTCTCTTCACAGTTTTCCTTACCTTTAAGTACACAGTTAATATTACTGACTCTGACTGGATGGTGGTTGATGTTAACTAGTAACAAAGGATGAATTGAGGACTCGGTGTTGCGGATATACCAGATGGATGCTTACTTAGGAAATGCCTTTTAATGAATAAAATTCTGACTTTTGTTAGCAAAATAGAAGTTTCAAATGAAGTTAGGGGTGCATCAAAGAAGGCTATAATTGGTTTATTCTTTTCAGTTCCTGGCCCATGTTGATTGATCTCGCATTTGATTTTAAAACAAATCAGAAGTTGACGACTCAGAAATGGATGACTCAATCAAATTATAGACAAACCCCTTGATGCAGTGACTCTTACTAATTAAATGTCTGTGACAGCAGAATCAAAACAGGAGGAATTATATAAAATTTAGAAGCAAGGCCATAACACGATTCCTTTCAGCTGGAGACACCTTAAGTCATTACCCATGTAACATTTTTGAAGGAATAAGATCAGGTTGGATTCTCCTTTGTGAAAAATACTTGAATGTTTCAAGTTAGATTTCACTTTATCTCATTTAAATTAAGTACATCAAGCCTCATATAGGCGAGTTCTCTCAAACGTTAGGAGGATAACTCTCAAGTTACCTTTTCTTTGCCTACTATAATGTATTTTCCTTTGGTGGTTATAAAATGCAAACTCTGTGAATATATTGCTAGGAAGTGGATACTGTTTCAGATACTTTGGAAACCTCACAGGATTAAAAATCAACACTTTATGAAAGGTATGTTTAGTACCATCTAAATTTTATAAGGTGACACATTTGTTTATTTACATATATGTAAATTTGTTCATTTACAAATACACTTGTTAGAGAGTATAGGATCCTGTATGAACACACTCTTACAAACATAAACCACCAAACTATTTAATGATTATTTCAGAGTAAGTGAGATTATAGACACTTCCAAATATTTTCACATTTTTGCTTTTCTGTATTTTCTCTTACAAGCTTTCATCTTGGCATAAGAAGAAAAATGGAAAGTTTTAATTAAAAATTTCCCCGGGCCTGGCTGGGTGGCCCAGTCGGTTAAGCGGCTGCTGTCTGCTCAGGTCATGATCCCGGGATCCTGGGATCGCAAGTCCCCTGTCAGGCTCCTTGCTCCGTGGGGAATCTGCTTCTCCCTCTTCCTACCTCTCCCCATCTCTCCCCCTGCTTGTGCTCTCTGACAAATAAATAAATAAAATCTTTAAAAAAAATGGACTAAAAATTTCCTCAAATCATACTTTGTAATAGTGAAAAATAGAAATGAATAAAATATGTATCAATGGGGAAAGGCTATGTAAACAGAAAAGGAAAACTAAGAAATGAAATTCAGCAATGGGAAAAGATTCCTGTGGTCATCTTTAAAGCTGATCAACATGCAGATTTCCTGTGGTATTACGCGACAAGACAATCTAACTCCCTTAAATAGTAACTGTTATAAAGAATAAGAACAGATAAATGTTTAACTTTCCCTGACTTTAAAAGTGGAGAGAAAAAAAAGGAACTGAAGCAAACATACTCTTTTTTTTTTTTTTTTTTTTAAATAGTTGCTCTCAGTTTCAGTGTTCTCTTGTCAAACCATCACAGGAATGATGAGTAGACCTCATTCTGTGTTTTTCCTGCCTGGTCCTTAGAAGTCATCAAGGCGTGTCTGCAAAGAACAAGATAGAGATTTGAGGGCTTAGGAGAAACATTCTTTGATATTGACAGTGGTAGGAAGTTTCTCCTTATTGCCTCATTGTGGTTTGTATATCAGGCTGCAGCATGTCCTTTTCTGAAACTGTGCAGCCAGTTTCCGTGAGACTGTTGGCCCTGTGACGTTACTGGAACACGTTTATCTGCAGATGAGTACCTCGGTACCTCCCTCAGCAGGAGCAACAGGCTCTACTATGTAGCAAAGGGCACCGGAAGCAGTAACAGAGAATTTTTGTGGTATGTCTCTTTTTTATAGTGCTTCAAAATGGAAATGTTTCTGAGTGCAAGCGTAGTTTGTTTTTAGTCAAGAGAAGTGTATCTTTCTCTCTCTTTCTTTTTTTTCTTTTTTCTTTTTTTTTTTTTTTAAACAAAGCAGCCTATTAAAGTCAGTTAGTTTTCTTAGGGGCCAACTTTTTTCCATTCTGTATTAGTGAGTAATCCTCTGTGGTGCTCATACAACTGGTAATATGGCTGAGGCCTTTCAAGAGAGAATATAGCACAAAGCAAGGTACATCCTCTAATCCTGTAAGAAATCTTATGCAAGGAACCGAGACAGATATGGAGCACTCTCAGAACCTGAACTGGGAATCCAGAGGTGTGAAATTCTAATGGAAACAGGCGGAAAATTCTACGTAGACATCAGTTTGTTTAAATAGCCTAGGAATGTTTTCATGGTTCAAAACTAATACTTGAAAACTGTATAAATATGTGTTAGATCATCATGAAATATTCAAAGAACATGTTCTTAATCTTAGAAAACAGTCTTACAGATTTTAAAGTTTTGTGTTGATCATAGATTTGTGCTTTTAAAGGTACACCTTGATTTTTTACATCTTTTCAGTGAGAAAAAAAAGAGGGAGAGTTGTGTATGAGTGAGCGAAATGTATGAAAAAGGAAAAAAGGGGAAAAGAAGAGAGAAAGAGCCAAAAGATAGCCACTGACAATGGTATTGGTTGGCATCAATTTCTGAGCCAACTACCCCAATTTAGAGAATTTGCATTTATGACTCATTAAATTATAAGCTAATTGGACAGGAACTGTGTTAAGCCTACTGATGGTGCTTCATAAATATTCTTATTAATAGTGATAGAAGGGAATCTCTTTCAAGACTAAATACTTGTAAACCGTATACCTTGTTGGAAAGTCAGTGTTGTTCTGCTCCTGATCTTTTCTGTCCCTTTAAGGATAATTCTTACTCAGGTTAACAGAAATACATCCCTATAGCAGTAGAGTCCCTCTGTGAGTTGAGAAAGCTCTCCAAGTGCAATGCTCCAAAAATGGCAGACATATTAGGATCACATCCTATGATCGTTAATGGCATTAGCAACTTCGCTGGACCACAAAGTTCTTTGCCCAGATTTACATTTTAATAAGAGCACGTGCTAAAAGTTTTTGGCCATTTCTCCAGCTCTCTTGAAGATAAAATGGTCTTCTCAAACTATAGTTTCAGTGCATGAAGAGTTACTCTGGTAGCCTAAATGAGTTAGTAAATGTGCAGGTTAAACATCTGATACATACAGGGAAGTAACTCAGGATTGGGGAATCACCCTCTCTTGCTACTTGATTGCTCTTTGTGTGAAACAGTGAATAGTAGCTGTTTATATGTGGCTAGCAACTGTATCTAAGACTTAGGTTTATGGGAGGATAAAGTGCACTCCAGCCCCATGAGCACACATATATGAGATATATGAGTATTGACCTTGACTCATAAGACTTGCTTTAAGACTACTCCAAATAAATAGCCTTTTAAATTTAATTTTTCTCACATTTCTACATACTTAGTCTTAGTTGAAGAACAAATATTTATTTTTTTTTAAAGATTTTATTTATTTGACAGAGAGATCGCAAGTAGGCAGAGAGGCAGGCAGAGAGAGAGGGGGGGAAGGAAGCAGGCTCCCTGCAGAGCAGAGAACCCGACACGGGGCTCGATCCCAGGACCCTGAGATCATGACCTGAGCTGAATTCAGAGGCTTTAACCCACTGAGCCACCCAGGCGCCCCAGAAGAACAAATATTTAAATGATAGCCGTTCAATAACTATTCCAAATAAATTTTGATTTTTTTTCCTCTGAGAAGCAGAATTGATTCTCAGATATACTTTACATGAATTTTATTTTGGTTAAGTTATGCTGTATTTATTTTTTTAATTTGTGGGAGATTATACAATGTTCTATAATAATTCTAGACCTAAGTTTCCTTTTCATTTCCGTGAAAGCTTATTCCTATTCTTTTAGCACTCTTTTTAATGTACCTGAGAGCCAGCTGTGCCCTATCTGAAATGTAAATTAATGTAAAAAACTTTTACATTCTCAATAAACGATCAGCTACCGTCTTCATATCTTCATGTTCATCAGCAGTCAATATTCAACCTTCAGTGGTTAACAAATATTTAAGTGCTTACTTTTCTACCTTCTGGGGAAGACAGATGTGGAATTACAATTGAATCAAATATAACAGAGAAGTGTGGGGGGTGCCTCCAGATGAGATAAATGTAGTTGTAGAGGTGGGTGGGAAAGAGGCAAGGTCTGGTGTTAGAACAGGTAACTTTTCTAAAATTCATCAGGAGGTTATGTAAATGGGGGAGTGGGAGTGGGAAAAGGTGGAATTGTTAGGAAATGAGGTAGAGCCAGATTATATAGGACTTGGTAGTAGATCAAGGAGCGCTCGGAGGCCATTGTGGTTCTCTGGTGAGGAATGGAGCGCAGGGAGGCAAGTGTAGATGGGCAAGGCCAATTAGGAAGTCATGTCTGTAGTAAAGGCAAGGGATGAGAATGACCTGGATTAAGAAAGAGAAACCATTGTCTTTTACCTGTGAAATCATTGTTGGCCCTGTCTCTCCTCCATGACAGGCTCAGGTTCCCCATGCTGCAGGCAAGAGATGGGACACCCATGCATGATTTCTCCTTTTATTCTGACTCAGTTGGCTTATGCAATATCGGCCAAATCTCCTTAATTCAACGTCAGGAATACACTTATGTAAAGTCAAGGCACCTTCTGCTCCCTCCAGCCACCTGTCCTCCTGATTCCCATGCCGAAGCTCCTCTTTATTCCTTCTCAGCTGCATATCATTCACTGTTGCTGACCCTGTCCTACTTAGATCCCATTAGTCTTATTTGGAAGTGGGGATTTTTTTTTCCAAATACTTTTATTTTATTTTTGTTACAAGATTCATTGCTCATGTACACCCAGTGCTCCATGCAGTGGGGGATTTTTGTAGGTGTAATACCCTGTTGTTCCCTTGGATCTCTTGAAAGATACCTACTTAACTTTGGTGAACCCTCATGATGCTAGCATATCTATAAACCTCACGAATGGAAAGTTCCTTGTATATCTAAAGGAACAATTCTGTGCCAATCTTCAAAACTGGGGAATTCCACATATATACATATGTGTGTATATATATATTTCATTGGTTATGAACTGTTCTTTTTTTCCTCTTAAAAGCAGCAAAATAAAAAATATTGACATTCAGTGGATTACTAGTTGAAGCCTTAGGATTTCAGAGGGTTTTACTGGTTTAAAAGTAAAAGCTGTATAGTAATTCCTGAACCCATTTATGTCTCTTTTCCCATATTACATTTTTCTTTGAATGGAAGGTTCCCCGAAACTGTTCCTCTTTTCCATCATTTAAATCTACTTTTCTCAGGTGCCTGGGTGGTTCAGTGGGTTAAGCATCTGCCTTTGGCTCAGGTCATGATCTCAGAGTGCTGGGATTGAGCCCCACATCGGGCTTTTTGCTCAGAAGGCAGCCTGGTTCCCCCTCTCTCTCTGCCTGCCTGCCTCTCTGCCTACTTGTGATCTCTCTCTGTCAAATAAATAAGTAAAATCTTTAAAAAATAAAATAAATCTACTTTTCTCTTTTGTTCCTCTTAGTTCTCCTTCTTTTATGTAAAACACATTCTCATGTGAGCCTCAGTTTCCGTGCAAGGCACTTTTCCCGAGTACTCATGCTGTCTTTTCTCTCCTCACATGGGTATTGTCCCAAATATCTACTGTGACCTTTCTTGCCTCTATATCTTTCATTATCTCACTCATTTGGAATTCAATTCTATAAACCTCTGAAGCACCTTTGTCAGGCACTGTGGTCAGGACTAAGGATTACAGATGAATAAGGCATGATTGCTGGTC
>CM053607.1:94094283-94110454 GCA_028646535.1 Procyon lotor | reverse complement strand
AAGAAGGATGTTTAGAAAAGAAGAGAGGGAAGGAAGAAGGATGGTAGGGAGGAAGGAAAGATTGGAAAAAGTCTCATGTAGTGTCATTAAATGTCTAACACTTCTTAATATCTGCTTAATAGCTCTTTTAAACAAAGACAAAACTGGCCTCTAGCCCAGAGCCTTTGGAAAGCAGCATTCTCTGTATAAAAACTAATAAGGTTGTTCTGTTTACATTGTACTGATTTTCAAATACCTTCTTCTTTTTATGGCAAGAGATATTGACTTTCCATTTATGATAGTACTTTAAAGTTTCCCTGCAGATAACAGTATTTAGGGTTTTCAAAATATTTTCTGTTTCAGAATTTCAAAAAATAAATAATGGCATGGGGAAACTCAGATATAACAAAAATCGTGAAATAGAAATGTGGATATGGCAAAATACGAAGCTAGTGGTCTAATGCCTGAAGTCTGGGGTGACTGACCTACAGAAATTCTCTTTTTCTTCAAGGGCCATTGCAATTCCCACTTGATCCATGAAACCTTCCTTGACTACTGCCCTCCTCACCTCTTTCTCTCTCTAATTTTTTATTAGACCCCTGTACACTATCATAGGTTGATCCGAAACTATTTGGTATGGCTTTTAGATCTGTCTCCTTAAGCTGATATGGATCCCTCATGTAAGTAATTATGTCCTGCTCCCCCTCTTTCGAAGCAACTGCCATATTTTACATCCTAGCACTGATGTAGTTGGAATTAATAATAATCATTTGTTATTTTCATCCTCACTCACCCATACAGTGAGGAATGGGGTTGTATTCAGACAGCAAAAGCACCTAAGCATGCTTTATGACTGCCTATTTTTTAAACTAAAGAGTGATTATAGAAAGCAAACATTTTGTCTTCTAAAACTAAAATCGCTATGTTGCCACTAGCAAAAATAATATGCTTGTTTATTTAATCTGGTAAGAGACATTAATCTCCACAGCCAAATCTTGAGGTAATCAGGGCCAAATTCCAGCACATCTAATTTGAATATTTGAATATTTGAGAATGTCAGCTAAAAATACTGACCAGAATGGGATGATGCCATTCATGGAAATATAATGGAAGTGAGAAACAAAAGATAATTCATTTGTTTACTATGTTTAGATATTCTGATTGTCAGGGAAGATCTTGCTGTACTATTTTGCTATTATAAATGGGGTTAGCATTATACTTTTGCTGGAAACTTTTAAATAGAAAATACTATCAAGAGCAAATCCGCTTAGATTGTCTGACAGGCCGGTTGCTTTGATGGCATTTTCTGCCACCTGATCTATTATTAAACGTGAATAATGTGAATAACAATAGCTAACACTCATAGATCATTTGCTGTGTACCAGGGAAATATTTTGTGTGTTTTAACTCATATAAATGCCACAACCCCATGAGATAGGTGCTCGTAGAAGCCTCATTTAACTTACAAGGAATCAAAATTCAGCAAGACACAGTTACTTACCCAAGGTCATACAGCTAATCAGTATCTGAATGGAGCTCAGTCCCTCAGGAGACTGTGGTCCAAGTAGATAAAACGGCAGCAAATGAGTCCCAGAGCCTAAAACACGGTTTGAAAGGCGGCATAAAAGTAAGCATTTGGTCCTCAAAAACTAGTGAATTTGATCTGCCTTTCTTAATGGCATTTGCAATCAGAATATTTGTTGTGATTTATGTTAAAAATCCTGGTATTCTTCTACAAAAAGAGATTTTCAAAGAGTTATGGATGCATTTTATACAAGGTTAAAAGACTTTTTAAGGGTGGACTGGTACATGAAGGTGAGATGCATTTTCTGTAGTACACTTCTAATTGATACAACATAAAAATAAGAAAATCTTGTGGCCTACAATTTTTTCCCTTTATAAACAATATGAACAAAGTTAAATTAAGATTTTTTTCATTTCTCAGTAACAATTAAGTTCAAACATTGAAAAGGAGTTTAACATTTTAGATGAAAAAGCAACACAATAATTTTTAAGTGACTTAGGAAATGTTACCATAATTTAACCTTAAATGGCTGTTTGTGTGTGTGGTCATATGCAGTCTGTCAAAGCTCTCTTAAGTGATTCTTTTTTGTCAGACTTAAATAGTCTTTCAATCTAGTAGTTACAAAATAAAATAATTGTGATATTAACTTTAGTTTCTCTGATAACTAATAAACTTGAGCATTTAAAAATATGATTATTGGGATGCCTGAGTGGCTCAATCATTAATCGTCTGCCTTCAGCTCCGGTCATGATTCCAGGGTCCTGGGATCGAGCCCCACATCAGGCTTCCTGCTCAGCGGGAAGCTTGCTTCTCCCGCCACCACTCCCCCTGCTTGTGTTCCCTCTGTGTATGCCTCTCTCTCTATCTCTCTCTCTCTGTCAAATAAATAAATAAATAAAATCTGTTAAAAAAAAAAGTATGATTATTAGTCATTCATGTTTCCTCTTCCATAAAAATCCTACCCTTGCCCATTTTTCTCCTGAGCTGTCTTTTTCTGATTAATTTTTAGGATTCTTATATAGTCTGCATTTCCTTGTTGATGGTAAGTGCTGGTAATACCTTCTCTCAATGAGTTACTGTTGGAGCCTTTTGAGAAGTAGGAGTTTTCTTTTCTTTTCTTTTTGGCAGGAATTTCTCCAAAAGTTTTCAAGTTCTGCCTTTTACAGTTAAGTCACTAGACATATTAAATGGAATTTTGCGTATGGTGTGAGAAAGATTCTAATTTTATATACATTTTCCACATGGCTAACCACTGACTGACTTCTCCATCATTTCCCACTGACTGGTAGTACTACGTTTGACATGTATCTCATTTCTTAACCCTGCTGGGTTCTTTCTGGGGTTTCTATTCCGTTTCATTTACCTTTTTTTTTTTTTTTTCTATCTCTGTTCCAGATCCCCTTGGCCCTAGTTTCTACAACATTATGATAATGAATATCAGGGAGAGAATTCCCTCTGCCTAATTTTTTTTTCTTCAGTTGTGTGTTGGCTGTTCCTTACCTTTATTACCTTCATGAAACATTTTTAAATCAGTTTATTAAATCCCCTGAAGTCAACTATTACCGTACTATGGAAATTCATTGAATCTTTAGATCAATTTAAGAAAAAGTGGTGTATTCAGGATATTCTTTTTCTATCTGCAATTTTGGGGTATTTCCCAACAGTTCTTTTTTAGTGTTTTCAGTAAGTTTTATAAATTTTCTCTAAAGATCTTGTACAGCTTGTATTCGTTTGCACTGTATACTTCTGTTGTAATTGCAAAATGGCAATAATTTTCAAAGTACATTTTCTATTTTTTTTTCTTTTTTCTTTCTTTTTTTAATTTATTTATTTTCAGTGTTACAAGATTTATTGTTCATGCACCACACCCAGAATACATTTTCTAAATGCTTGCTGCAATGGTATACAAATCCAGTCATTTTTCATGTTCCCCAATGTCCAGAGAATTTGTTAAATTTTGTTATACTTTTAATAATTTTTCTTCTGATTCTTTTAAGTAGACAATCATATTATCTGTAAATAATAAAAATATTTGTTTCTTCCATTCCAATTTTTGTACTCTATATTTTATGCCATTTGTAAAAAGGATTATTGTCTTGCTACCCCACTTAGGCCAATGCTTCTCAAACTTGAAAATGTGTGTGAGTCGTCTGTAGATGATGTTAAAATGAAGATCCTGGTTTAGCAGCTGGTTAAGGCCCAAGAGACTTCGTTTCTAACTTGCTCCCATGTGATGGGAGTGATGTTAGTTGGAGATAGCTAGACTTTCAGTAAGTTGTTAAATAGAAATAGAGATTGCAAACATTATTTTCTTGTTTCTGAGTTTAAAAGTCATTCTTCTACATTTCTCTAGTTTTAGTAAGTTCCAAATTTTAGTTAGTTCCAAATTTGCTATAATGTTTTATCATGAATGGTTGTTGAATTTTGCCTAAGGATTTTCAGCATTTATTGAGATATGTTGATGGTTTTTCTCCTTTAAAGTATCAATGTCATAAATCATTAAAACCTATAATGTTTATAGTTTTCCATATTATTCACACATACATGTATATACACATATATGTTTGCACACACAAATGTATATTTATTGCTGCTTTATTTGCTAATACTTGGTTTAGAATTTTAACGTGTCTCTGTGATTTTGACTGACTATATGCAATCCTTGATGATTTCTAATTTAAAAAAGATCATTGTAAAGTGAATTAGTTGCATACCCTCTTATTCTAAGCTCTTTATATTTAACTCATTTCTTATAATAATATTTTGGATATATTTTATTATCATCAGCATCTTACTGATATAGAAACTAGGATACATTATAGTTCCACAACTTGGGGCGCCTGGGTGGCTCAGGGGGTTAAAGCCTCTGCCTTCGGCTCAGGTCATGATCTCAGGGTCCTGGGATCGAGCCCCGCGTTGGGTTCCCTGCTCAGCGGAAGCCTACTTCTCCCTCTCTCACTCCCTCTGCTCGTGTTCCCTCTCTCGCTAAGTCTCTCTCTCTGTAAAATAAATAATAAATAAAATCTTAAAAAAAAAAAAAAAAAGAAGTTCCACAACTTGCTCAAAGTCACACAGCTAGTTAAATGATGAAGCTACAATTCATTAGTCTATTGAACAACGAAAGTAATGAGAAAGAAGAAAAGTTGATTTTAGTCACTGATTCATTCAGTCAGGCTTGAGTTGAATTCATTAATTCAGTTCCAAACACAGGTTTCAAGGCTACTAAAAGCAGACCTAGATCCTTGTGGGAAACAACAACAACACATTTTTTTCAGGTCACCTGCAAAAATGGGTTCCTTGGTAATTTGTAACAGCTTCCCAACCCCTACCAAGCAATGGTACTAGACTCTGGATTCTAAACTGAAGAATACACTTTCCTTGGCTTTATGGTTCAACAGCCTATCCTAAAAGCTAATGACATTGTTTAGTATATAGACCTTTCTCTGAATTCAACAGTGATTTAGCATAATTAAATAATAGGTAGGTGTCTGTTCCTTTTTATAAACTTTCTTGGTCCTAACGTACTAACTTCAACTTTAAGAAGTTTTCCTTTGTAAATGGATCTCTATGACATTAAACCTTCTATGTGACAGTTAGCTGTCTTATCACAGCTAACTTCAGAATGATGCAAGAACATGTCATAATCTTTCTTGAAATCCTGTTGTATGCATTAACATGCATTTACATTGTTACCAGTCGATGTTTGATTCTTCAGGTTTTCTTATCAAATAGTTTTCATAAATTCTTATTGTTGCCACATTGGTACAAACTCAAGGATTTTTTTCTCTTTGCTGTATGGATATGATACAGAGGAAAATACAAGAGACATTATCCTGCCCATTAAGTGTATGACCTGCACAAATTATATAATCTCTGAAAAATTCAGTTTCCTCATATGAGAAAGGCATTGAGCTAGACAGTCTCTCACCTGTCTACCAGCTCTACTGTTAAGGATTTTGTTCATCCTTAGAGAGTATTTTCTCATTAAAACACAAATATGCATAATTAATGTCACCTATCATTTTCCTAGAAGTTTCAGAAACCTGTATCTAGATGATGTGGTAGACTGATTTTTGTCAATATCACTGTTGACTCCATATTTTTTAAATATCATTAATATTATTAATAGGGTATAGAGTTGCTGAATACTTCCAAACCTTTAGGCATCTAAAGAATGATCATTCTTTGAGGCATATCCCCACTGACAATTTTGAGATGCTAGATTTGGTGGCCTGAGTACAAAAATAATATTAACTTATTCTAACAAAATGTAAACTGATACAGGCATGAGAATCGTCTCTATTTTAAAATTTTAAAGATTTTATTTATTTATATATTTAACAGAGAGAGAGAGAGAACACAAGCAGGGGGAGTAGGTGAGTAGGTGTAGGAAAAGCAGTCTCCCCGCTGAGCAGGGAACCCGATGCGGGACTCGATCCCAGGACCCCGGGATCATGACCTGAGCTGAAGGCAGAAACTTAACGACTGAGCCACCCAGGCGCCCAAAATCCTCTATATTTTTATCACATTTTAAGGCAAACACTTTGCCTTTCACATTCATCACTGATGTTTTAAAATCACATTTAGACTTGGGAAGTTATTGGTAATATGTCTGTGTGATAATGAGAAAGACAACCTAAACTCTGTGGCCAAATAAAATGACTGAATTTTATACTTTGACATGTTTTCCTTTTTAAACTAGACATCACCTAACTTCTTTTCAAAAACAGAAGTAATTTTCTCTTTGTCTTTGGTACGGCTTCATACTTGTTTGGTGATATTGCTTTTCCATGAAAAAAAAATTATTAGCAAAAATGTCCCTATCTGTACTTGAATATTAAACTAATTTATTTTTACAAATGTCCCTTGATTTGACCGACATCAAGTGCTCTCTGAATGAATACTATCTTCTTGACTTCTTTCCTTTGAAATGGAAAATCTGATGGTAAACCATTTAATAATGATGAAGTCTACACTTATTTATCTAGAATTTTTGATTTACTAGCTCAGTAGTGTTGAGTGTTCCTAAAGTGAAATCGGACAGACATTTCAAAACATTCACCTCATGTTCATTCATCTAGTCTTCTTCTTTTTAGTTAAATCTGGTTGAAATTGTTTTCATTGATTGATAGTGACTTCCTGGAATATGTCTTTATAAAGATTATGAGCCATATGGGGTTCTGAGATTCGGGAGAAAAGAGTGTTTTGATAGATGAGTGATTTTGCAGTAGACATGCACATACTGCGAATGGTATTACTGACTCAGACAGAAATGTAACCTTAATGGAAACAAAAGCAGGAAAAACGTTTTTAGGTCATTGGACCTACCCTGCTCCTTCCAGGAGATAAGAAACCACATCAACCAAAAGGGAGTTGTCTATGAAAATTTTTAAGATCTCTAAAGATGAATATTTTACAATCTATTAAATAGCTGAGCTTATTTTTTCTCTTTTCACCCTAAACACTGAATCACTAAAATTATAGACGTGTTATGTACCCATAAAGCAGTTGAGCATATAAACCAGATGTTAAGATTGGGTATATTCAAAAGTTTAGACATCCACACCAATTTTATGTTTTGTTTGTATCCTGGAACACCAAACTGACTTGCATCTTTGAATTTAATTTAGACTTCAAATTGCCACATTTTTAAGGAAGACTTATTAGGAATATGTTATGGGGTGCTGAGTCCATGGAACAGAAATCCCGTGTTTCTATGTTGTTACTGAGAATATCATGTGGAAATTTTCTCAAAGTTACATTATCCAACTGGCTATAACTTGGCCTGTTATATCTTCTAAGAACATTGAATTAACTGGATACTCTTCGTTCATTATGAAACTGCATCAGATATTGCTTGTAACTTGTGCTTTTCTATATATTTTGAAATATATTGAAAATTACGATTCACTTTTATATTTAGTCAAGCAAAAATGGAAAACAACATTTTTGGATCTAATGTTAAAGAGAATCTAATGTTAAAGAATTTTATACCTTTTTTTTTCCAGTTGTGTGACTTTCCTGTGAACTTATAAAAATACTAACAAATGGTCTGTCTCTACTGCAATTATTCATGTTAGTCAATAGGCAGATGTAAAATTAAAAAAAATATATTAGTCTCCAAATATGTATAAAAATACAAATTTTTAAAATTAGCCATAAATCTGCCACTGGAAACAAACAATTTTCTTTTCTTCTGTCCCTTCCAAATGTTCTTTGTTGGTACACAGATTTTATGTAGCTATAATCATATGAGTTTTTATCCTACTTAGGAAACCTAACATTATTCCTTAAACAATTACTTGTCATCTGCCAATTTTCAAATGTATAATTTTGATTGCCACATAATTTTCTGACTTGAGATTTTCTATGTGTATGTTTGCTTTTAGGTATTTTTTCTGGTTTTGTCTCATTTACTGTTGTTACTCATAATGATTCCGGAAACATCTTCTGAATTTTTCTCATCTTTTAAATTATGTGTTTAGGATAAATTCTGAGTGGTAGAATCACTAGGTCAAATTCTATAGTCGTCGTCACACCTCTTGCCATTTTGTAGCCAAAAACATGCTGTTGACTAAGAGCAGGTTGTTAACTTGCTTTTCATTTTTATTTTGTATTTGATCATAAATAAGCCAAACTTTACCTTTCTCGAATTAAGTCTTATTATAACTTAGATTTAAGTTTTTTTGTAGTAGAACAGAATGGACTTTAAAAAAGAAAAAAAAGAGACTTGAGTGATAGAAAATATAGTTGTATATTTAGGCCCCCTCCCATCTGTCGGGATCCCTGGTGCGGCCACTTTTCATTGTGTTCCTTTTGCCTCGCTTAGCAGTTTTCACTGAGAACTTTACCCAGATGCATTGTGTTTTCTTGCTTTATCCACATAAATACAAACGGGTTCTTCTATCTACATTTCCTGTTCTATATTTTTCTGCATAAGTTACACCTCCATTAAGTTCTCACTACAATTTGTATGTCTGTCTATTTGTCTCTCTACCCATCTGTGCGCCTACCCTATTATCTACCTATCTCTGTCTTTCATATTTTGCCATTCTTTTCCTTCCCAAATTTCCTTTACAAAATTAAAAAAAATATATTGTTTTCTCTCTTCCTCTAGTCTTTTTGTCAATTTTTCAGACTACATTGTTGGTTTATCCAAAGGACTTTGGATTTTTAAATTTTATTACTGTATTTTTCCTACATTATGATTATTTTTTTCCTTACCGTTATTATTTTTTTACTTCTACTTTCTTTGGGTTTATTTTTGTATTTTTGCTGTATTCTTAAGCACATTGTCTTGTGCATTGATTTTAGCTTTCATTTATTTCTAATATTTCCATTTAATTCTACTGTTTTACTTGCATCCTACACATTGGATTCACAGTATATTTATTATTCAGTTTTAAATATTTCCTAAATTATGTCATGATATCACCTCTGACACAAGCATTTTTTACAAATGCTTTTAATTTTTTTCCGAAGGAAAGGTTTTTTTTTTAATATATAAATTGTTATTAATTTCTAACTTTGTTTCATTGTTATCAAAGAAGATATTTGTATAATACTTACTCTCTGACATGTAGGCTTAGACATGTGGAGAAACTTGCTTTAACTGGAAATATCAGTGGGTTCATGAACATTTGGTTATTTATAATCATAATATACAAATTATTATTTTAGGCTTCCTATTTATCCTATTTTATATTTGCTTTCTCTTTTATTTCCTTCTTTCCTTGTACCATTTTGGATCAAAGTGACCTCCATACTTTTCTCATTGTATTTTTCCTTCTAATTTTAAGGTTTTTCTCTCAATTTTAATAATAGCTCTAGAAAACTTTCCTTGTATATTGAATTTGTTAAAAGCTAAAATTAAACAGTGTCTTTAACCTCCCCTTCAACAATACAAGAAAAATGGATTTTAGTTCTCTTCATGCTTACCTCACATTTTGGACATTATTACTATAATTTTGATAAGTCTATTTTTCTGAATGTTTACTAATGTGTATTCTATTTTATCTTATTTTTTTGTTCATCGTAGTTCTTGGTATCTCAGCCCTTCCTTACTCTTCAAATGTATCTTCTTAGAAGTTCCACTAGTGCCCCATAGTAGACAATTCTCTTAATGTTTGATTTTCTTAAGATCTTTATTTTGCACTTGTACTTAAAAGATGGTTTTGCTGTATGTATGTGTATTTCTAGGTTTGCAGATTTTCCTTTCAGCACTTTATTGAAAATAGTACTAAATTATCTTTTAAGAAATCACCTTCTAGGGTGCACCTGGGTGGCTCAGGGGCTCCTGGGTGGCTCAGTGGGTTAAGGCCTCTGCCTTCAACTCGGGTCATGATCTCAGGGTCCTGGGGTCCAGCCCCGCGTCAGGCTCTGCTCAGCAGGGAGCCTGCTTCCCCTTCTCTCTCTGCCTGCCTCTCTGCCTACTTGTGATCTCTCTCTCTCTGTCAAATAAATAAATAAAATCTAAAAAAAAAAAAAGAAAGAAATCACCTTCGAGGGTGCCTGGGTGGCTCAGTCGTTAAGTGTCTGCCTCCAGCTCGGGTCATGATCCTTGGGTCCTGGGATTGAGTGCTGTGGCAAGAGGCCTGCTACTGCTTCTCCCACTCCCCTTGCTTGTGTTCCTTTCTTGCTGTGTCTCTCTCTGACAAGTAAATAAGAAATAATCTTAAAAAAAAAATCATTTTCCAGTCTGATTGATGTTCTTTTACTCTATCGCTTCTCTTAAATTGTTCTTTTTTATCTTTGTTGCACAATTTCAACTAATGCGTCCAGACATTGATTTTATTAAAATTTACACTATGTAAGATTCACTGACCTTCCTACATATAAGCATAGGTGTCTTTGGACAACACTTAGCCATTATACTTTCAAATATTAACTCATTACCATTTCTTTTATTCTTCCTTCTGAAACCACAGTAAAACATATGTCAACCTTCTCACTCTAACATCCACTTCTCTTAACCTTTCACATTTTTCATCTCTTTTTATCTCTGTATTGCTTTCTGACAGTTTTGTTCTTTTTATTTTCTGGCCTACTACTCCAGCCTTCATCTGTCTATCTGTTGCTTGATCTGTTTATTGAGTTTCTAATTCTAATTTCTAAAAACCAGAAATTTCAGTTATTAGATGTGCAATTTTAGTTTTTTTAAGATTTTATTTATTTATTTGACAGAAAGAGAGAGAGAGTACAAGCAGAGGGAGTGAAAGAGAAACATGCTCCCCACTAAGTAGGGAATCCGATGTGAGGCTCAATATCAGGACCCTGGGATCAGACCTGAGGTAAAGGCAGATGCTTAAGTGCCTGAGCCACCTAGGTACCCATAGATATTAAATTTTGAAGATTCTATTTATTTCTATTTTAAATCTACCTAATGATTTCTAATGGTTTCCTGCTCTCATCAGCTATGCTATCATTTCTTGTATTCCTTTAAAGAGATTAAATATTTTATTATAGTTGTTTGATATTTCTAATATTGGCAGTCCTTGTGGTCTCTTTCTATAGCTTATAATTTCTGTTGATTGTTTTTTATGAGAGTTTACTTCTTATGCATTCAGTGATTTTTCTGTGATGCTCCGTAATATTTTATCTGTGGGAATTATTTGTGTTTGAAGTGTCTTTTTCCAGAGGTAATTTGCTTACACCAAATAACTGTATAATCTACCAGCCATAGACCTACTTTATTATTTATTTATTTATTTATTTATTTATTTATTTTATTTTTTTAGATTTTATTTATTTGACAGAGAGAAACACAGCAAGAGAGGGAACACAAGCAGAGGGAATGGTAGCGGGAGAAGCAGGCTTCCCACTGAGCAGAGAGCCCGATGCGGGGCTTGATCCCAGGATGCTGGGATCATGACCTGGGCCGAAGGCAGGCGCTTAACGACTGAGCCACCCAGGCGCCCCCATAGACCTACTTTCAACTAAATGTTGAACTTTCAGGCCAGACAAGTATCCAATCCCATATAAGTACACACTTATGATTAGAATTTTTCAAAAGGAACATTTTTTGTTTTTTAATAGACTACCTGGAACCAAGATACATCTTGTTCTTCATGGAAGTTTACCTAGTACACTCACTCTGGGTATTGACTTTTAGGTGTGAGATTTCATGTGGAGTCTGAATGTGACTTTCTTCTCTATATAGACCCCCCAGCTTGGATTCTTTCCCTGGCACACAAAGGGCTGTCAGATGCCTTCAAGGTAAACATCAACTCTGGTGCTTAGTTATCTCTGTAAAACTATTATTTCTTAATTTCAAGCTTCAAATTTTAACTTTTAAGTTAATGCTTCAAAGCAAACATCCAGTATAATATTTGGAGCAGATCCTGATGAATTCTATCATTATAGAGAAAAGCACACAAACCTGAATGTACAGCATGATGAATGTTCATGAAATGAACTTGCTCACTAACTAGCAACTGGTTGAAGAAGCAGAAGGTTACCAAATTGCAGAAGCCCCCTTTGTGCCCTTGTCCAGATATGATCTTCCTGGAGTAACTGCTAACCTGACTTCTAACACCAGTGATGACATTATTCACTAAAGAGAATATACCCTTTAAGAGTCTAGCTTCTCACGTACTACTAGTGTCTGGCTTTTTTTTTTTTTTTTCCTCTTACTGTTGTATTTGGAAAATTCATCTTCTTTATATATATCATGTTTCATTTTCATCCTCGTAAGAGTATGCCATATATTATTCATCTATTTTATCCTTGATAAACCTTTATTTTGTTTTCATTTGAAGTTATTACAAATCATGCTACTATGAAGATTATTATACATCTCTTTTTGTGTACATAAGTTTACATTTCTGTTAGGTGTGTAGCCAGAAATGAAATTTCTTGATCGTGAGTCATGAGTTTTTTCAGTTTTAGAAGATCTTGCCAAGAGCTTTCCCAAGTAGGTTTTCAAATTTAGATTTCAAACAATATTGTCTCCGTTTTCTAATTGCTTCACATTCTTGCCAACATTTGTTATTATATGTCTTATTTTTTTTGCATTTTAACCATTTTGATGGGTATATAAATGATATATATGACATATATATATGTCATTGTAGTTTTAATTTGCATTTTCCTGATGTGTAGTGATTTTGTACCTGTTCAAAAAGTTCTTTTCTTAGCCATTGTTATCCAGACTTTTGAAGTGTTCCCTATTGGAAAGTGTTCCTCTGTGTACCTAGTTCATTATTTTGCTAGGAATTACTTCGGCCTGTATAAAATGTCATCTAATAATTTTGCTGTGCATTTCTATTCTTGTTTTTCTTCTCTTCAAAACTGTCTTAAAATAATTGTTTCTGTACTCTTAAAAGTACAGAGGTACAACCCTTAATTTGTCCAACCTGTCTTTGAGCTCCCCCTGCTGTTTTCTACTTATATTATATACCTGTTGATGATGCCTAAGTTGGTTTAAAACAATGAATTCTTAGATAAGCTATTTTAAACAGAAACGTTTCCTTTTTCCAAAAGAAGAAGATGTCAATCAATTTAGATACTGACTTAGTACAAAAGAAATTTAAAAGTAATACTTAAAGACTGTACTTTTTAAAAAATGTACTTGTCATTTAAAACTATTTGTATTAATGTAATGAATTAACCCTTCAAATGATTGAAAACTAGACAAATTACAGAGTCATATGTTATCTCCTCAGGCACGCTGTTAATGTGTTGGAGTCAACACCATGACTTGTATCTTTCTCTACTTTCTCATGGTTTCCAGAATATTTACTTTGACATAATTCAGTAATTAGCCATTGGAAAAAATCTAAAGGCATTATTCCACTGTTCTTGCTACATCCAAATTCATGGTGTACATTTCTTTAGGGCAATGTAGCTGAAATGAATACAGCATACTGTGCAGTGTTTATATATGTTTCATCAATCAGTTCTGACAGGTAATGTCTCCCTACATTACGTTATAAAAAAGGCACCCCTTTCTCAAGCTTGGCTGTTGTTTAGCTTCATAAAGACCTATTATACTTTAAAAATTGTTAAGAGGCAAGAAAATGCATAGCCTTACCAATGTAGATTTGAAGCCATATAATGAGTCCATGAGTTAATAGACCTTGAATACTGATCCCAGTAATGATAGCATCCTATCTATAGGGTTTTATCATGATTAAAGCAATAATGTGTATAAAATGCTTAGCACAGTACTTGGCACATGGTAAATTCTAAGCTGTATTTTAAACAGTTATTGTCTTATGAATAAGCCGTAAGTGGGCATTTTCCTCTTGAGAATATGCTATTTAAATATTGAAAATCAGCTTTTCTTCTGTCCATGATAATTTCCTTAACATTAGTTTTGGAAACGGTGCCACATACCCTTATATTAATGCACTGCAAGAGCCCAATCAAATGTAGGCGTAAAAAGAGTAATTTCCTGCTCTTCTCAGCACCCTCTTCTAATAATGCTGTTTAAACGTATTCTAGAAAGACTGTTGATACCAGAGCCAATTGAGAATTAGGCAGGTGGATGTTTTTAAGTTCTGCTAATAATAATATCACTTCCGCACTTCCCCCTAAGTTCTTGCTGTATCAAAGCTGCAGTTCCCTTTGGCTGGCTTCTGAGTATAACCTTGGGACACATATTATTTCAGCTTTTTTTTCTCCTAAGAGGAGGAGCAGAGGCGGATAACCAAATTACCAAAATCTAGGAGATTAGACTGTTGTAGCCATGGTATAGATTTACACTGAACCCCAACTCAAAATTTAGTTTGAATGTTGAGACTAATGAGGCCCCCTATATACATACGTGCACACACACACAGAGGTTATGAAAACACTTATTACCTGCATAATTGAGATTTTTTCTGGAGAAAGCAGAGCAAGTTCACTGCCTTGGGGATTTTATGGTTTTTAGGGATGGAGCCCAAGCTGAGAGTGTTGCTCGTTAGAGGCTTATCTGGTTTGAATCTCTCACCAACACCGAAGGAGAGAACAACTGGGCTTTCCTATCAGCTTGCCCAGATGTGGGACAGGGGTGAAAAGGGCTCACATCAAAAAATGCAGTCAGACTCCATTTACGGAGATTAAGATGTATGAGAACAGAGAAAAGAACCACATGATACACAACCAGTGTTTGCCAGGACTGAGAACTTAGGTAGCTTTTTAGAAGCATGTGTTTCTATTGAAGGCACACGTTATTTAGCCAGATTGTATTACATGGGGATGATGAGTTTTTCCCTCTGAACTTTGGTCGTACAAATAGGAATAATTCTGTTTGTTTTGAATTATTTAGTGTATTTTTTCTACTGATAAATACAAAATGCATTGCTACTAAATATGCATATGCATGTAACTCATACTTGGTGCAGTTGTATTATGAAATGATATAGCATGTAACTTTCTTTAAAAATAAGATGACAAGCAGTATTAGGATTCAAAGGGGATCAATATAACTCTTCTCTATCATGGTATGCCAAGTCTGGTATATGCATTGTATATGTCACATGTAATTATATATATCGGTTCCTTATTTTCTATTCATTATATCTTTTGTTCATTCACTGAGTATTTTACAGTTCCCCCAACATGATTCAGTTCCAGTATTTTAAAATTCAATATCTTATACTTGTATTAAGAATTCAGAGTCTTTTGGAAAAATAAAAATAGAGAATAATAAGAGATGCGCAATATTGTAAGGTCTCTGGTAGAGAAGTAAAGAATCTGGATAGGTTTTTGAGACTTCCAGAAGCTTTATAAATAAATATATTTTAGGGCGCCTGAGTGGCACAGTTGATTAAACATCCGATGCTTGGTTTCAGCTCAGGTCATGACCTCTGGGTCGTGAGATGGAGCCCCACATAGGGCTCCATGTTCAGCAAGGAGCCTGCTTAAGACTCTCTCCCTCTCCTTCCTAGCCCCCCTCTAAAATAACAGTAAATAAATCTTAAATACATATACTTTTTAACAGGACAGCTGCATTATGATAGTTAGAAAAGCTATCAATTTCTTATTTGTTTCTTGTTTTGTCTTCTATCACATACTATTTGTAGACTCCTGACTCAAAGAAAGTACTCAATCAAGAGTAAATCACATTCTGCTTCAGATGGGCTGACCCATAGCACTCAGAGATATATTGCTGCTTTGACTCACTGAAAGATCATAATCCAGGATGAAACCAAGCTTGAAAATCACAACAAAACATAGTGAAGCAATTCTGAGAATATAGTATCTGAAGTTTTTAGAAAGTGAAGAAATAAAACCTCAAGTTCATGAAATTTGAAATAAATCCTGTTCTGTGCATTCCATTCTACTGGCTGATTGTCATTTATGGACAGATGGCCATGGACCACAGTACCTAAGTACTTTAGACCACATGTCTTTATCTAGTTATATTACTGGCACAATATCACTAGATATGCAGCACTACCACTGTTTTGTGCAGTCTTGGTTTTTATGGGAACCTTTGTTATGTACTAAGAGTGAGAGCACTTCCAACGAGATGAATCTGCCCACAGACGTCCGTCACTGCACTGAGTAACCTTATTTTTTAAAATTTGCCTTTCACTTGAAAGCACACATTTCTGAGAATCTAAGAGTAGTTTCTCCTCTGATTTTCCAGGAGTGGTCATAGATGATGGACCTATTGAACTTTCATCACTTTGGACACTCTGTAAAATTACCTGAGCATTGCAGAATGTGAAATTAATG
>CM053607.1:94064803-94093783 GCA_028646535.1 Procyon lotor | reverse complement strand
GCTTTAGCTCCATCCCCAAACTCTCTGTTAAAATGTAGACTCTCTACTGCCTATTCCACTTGACATTCCAATTAGCACCTCACCCTCCACCTGTCAGAATGTGAAGTCATGTTACTCCCCTGATCTCTTGCCAGAGAAGTATTTCCCCAGTGCAGTTAGCTAGTATATCCAATAACTCAATCACATGCTGATTTTTTATGCTAAATATTTCCCAGGTCCCATCCTTAACAGTTCTATCAGGACTACACCCATTGAGATCTTCATCAGTCCTCACGGGACCCTTGTAACAGCTTTCTAACTGGTTTCCATTTCGCTAATCTTCTGTTCGCTTAACTGCATCATTCATACAGGCATGGAAGAAACCTATCAAAAATGTAAATCTAACCAGGCAACATTTCCAAGTGCTTATGACTCTTTGGGGATTTCAGACACTACAGGATAGGGTCCTCAAACTATAGGACGTTTTGCAATAACTTCTCTAAATGCATTTCTTCAGCTTTTCCCTATGAATACTCTTATTATGATTTAATTTATTGTTGAAACAGGGAACTTTTGAGACTAAACGAGGAAGGTATTAACTCGTATATTGGAGATGCAGATTCAGAAGGTGATGGGACATATGGCCATCCTACTCTTTGTTCCTATCTACATGCTTTCATGGTCTTGTACACAGCCTGCTGTTTTCTCTTTCTAGAACATCTACCCCTCTTTCTTCCCCAGATGCCTCTTTCTTACTTTCTGAGATTCACCTCAAAGTCCATCCTCCTCTGGGTACATTCACTCACGTTCCTGCCTCGCCAGACGCATTTGATACCTCCTTTGTACTCCTGTATGCTGATACTCATCTCTCATTGCGCTTGCTATGTAATGTGGATATTTGCTTCTGTGTTCATTTGTCCCCAAAGATTGTGAGCTCCTCATGACTAGGAGCTATTCTTTCATTTATCCACTCTGTTTAGTATATTTATTTCTAATAAATGTTTATTGAAGTGAGCAAATTTGAACCTCAAGTTCGTCAGTGTACTTGTCCCAGCATAGATAAAGGATATGCCACTGATTTTTTTTTCAAGATGTATTTATTTATTTTTAGAGAGAGTGAGAGAGAGACAGCTAGAGCATTAGCAGAAAGAGGAGCAGAGGGTGAGGAAGAAGAAAGACTCTCACACAGACTCCCTGCTAAGCTTAGAGCACACCACAGAGCTCTATTTCACAACACTGAAATCATGACCCGAGCCGAAATCAAGAGTCAGGCACTTAACTGACTGAGCCACCCAGGTGCCCCGCCACTGATTATTTTTAGTAAGAAATAAAAAGCTGACAGTTTAGGCTGCCCAAATAAAAAAACTACATGAACAAACATA
This sequence comes from Procyon lotor, assembly GCA_028646535.1. Lineage (NCBI taxonomy): Eukaryota > Metazoa > Chordata > Mammalia > Carnivora > Procyonidae > Procyon > Procyon lotor. The sequence continues at coordinate 94,092,422 of CM053607.1, read as the reverse complement.
GTCCAAATTAGAAGGCAAACAGACTGAGGGAAATATGTGTAAAAAGTCTTCAAAGTTAAGACTTTATTATAATTAGGAAGAATGCTATAATGAGAGAGGCAGTGGGTTTCACAGGGTGGAACTTCTAGAGACCAAGGATATGACTCAGGTGCTCAAGTGTGCATATGGTTGGTTGAGTTGAATTCTGGAGTTTAAGCAAAATGAGGATGAAAGTAAGTTGGTCTAGCACGTGAGGCTCTAATATGGAACAATAGGACAGAAACAATACTGGAAGTGACATTGGGGAAGGAGAGAAGAACAGAAGGGATGAGCAAGAGGAAAAATGGAACAATTTAGATCTATTAACTTCGTCCTCAGAAGTGATACAATGACCAGTCAGATCAGGGTGGGAGAGGCATCTACGCTTCTGAAAGATGGTAATGAAATGGAGGTGTGGAGGTGAGGATTTGTGATGAGGCTTTTGCAGTTCGATGATAAATTTTACCATGAAAACAAAAGATTCAAAGGCTGATACATGATAGTATGATAAGCATAGAGAGAGGGGCATAAGAGGATGTGATGTGCTTGCAAAGGGGAAGCCTTTTTGAGGGGTCGAGATAGACTAATGGACTCCGAGAAGCATAACAAACAAGGAAACCCCTTCTGATGGAAAAAAACTTGGAAGTTAGTACCATCAGGGGAAGCTTGATTTCAGCGTGGTCAAGGGCCTGAACAAGTTATCGTCAGAACTGATCAGGCATGTATCTACATTTGCTTACAGTATCACGAAAGCTAGAGAAGACCCACAGAAGGCTCATTGAGAGGTGATAATTGGTGGAGGAGGTAAGCCTAGAATGGGCTAGATATGGCAAAGTGAACCTATCAACAGAAGTAGCAACCAGAGAGATTTCTGCCTTGGTTGGTAATTGCAGAGTTGCCTGAACGGGTTTTGAATACAGGATCCTGTGTTAGAGGCTAGCTTTTTGTTACAAAAACATGTAGAACAAATTGGTTAAGACTGATGATTCACAGACCTGTAGCCCTGAAGCAAACAATACATTATATGTTAATTAAAAATTAACTAATTAATTAATTTTTTAAAACTTTGGAACAAATTCATTTCTTCCAAGGGGGCTCCAAGTGAGGAATAAGATTTGGGCACATCTCAAAGTCTCTATCACTGAGTGATATTTTTCTGGACTTGTTGGGACACGCAGGCTGCTATGGGGCTGCTTTAAAGTTCCAATGTAGGTGCAAGGGGTCTGTTAGATGCTGAGAGCTTTTTCTGGTGCTTTGGAAGGCAGATTGGGGATAGTTAATAATAGTTTAAAAGATAATTGTGCAACCTTGGTCACATTTTTTTTTGCAATAATTAATGAAAATCGCACACACACAAAAATGCCAAGGCTTAAGCACAGAAGAATTTAAAACATCCTAATGAAGTGAAAACTATGACTAACATTTCAACTTTCTCCTGATGTCTCACTTTCTGTAAGAATTAACGTAGTCCAAGAAAGAAGTTTCCAGGTTTTTTGCTTGGGTTCACAGATTTGATATCTGTGTCAAATTAGAACACTGACTTTCACTAACAGATGTTCAGGAGCTGAATTTGTGTCTTAATTTTAGCTAGTATTTATTTTTTTTGGTTCTATAATCCATTGGTCCACTAACATGGCAATATCTTGGAAGTTTTTAATGGCTATGCAAATTCTAGAAAACTCTTTCATTACAAGTCTGGCACGTTGTAATGTTCACAAATGGAGCAGAAACAATTCTGACACCTTGGATGATATTTTCCCTGTTGTTACTGGTCTGAATTCATCAGATAGCAACACTCAGAGCGTCACATTGTCTGTTTCACTAGGTTGCATTGCATTTTCAGTATCATGCCAGGTAGAGACACTCAAAGCATTACATTGTCTTACTGGGTTGCATTGCCTTTTTGATAGCACACCTGCAGACTGTTAAAGGAAATATTTCTCTAATCCTAATTGGGGTTACTAGGGTCAAAGCCAAGTTTTCAAAGCTCATGTTGTTTCTAATCCTATTTCCATGCCTGTGTATTAAGCTATTAACTTTTGAGGTAGTCTTTATAATAACTGAGAAAAAAAGACCTGTTTTGTAATGTGGTCAGATGTGATCAGATCTCTGTCTCATGTGCGAACACATGTGACCCACCGTCTTCCGTAATGCTCCGGTATTCTGGTATGCTGCATGTCCTTCCAGAAGTGTGTGGCTTAATGAATCTAACTTAAAGAGCCCCATGTATTTTCAAAAATAAATAGATTTAGTCCTCCCATTACTGTGGATCCTAAAATATCCTGCCACATCAATCAATAGTTAATCATGTAGTTTCTGTCCTAGTAATTTATCTACACATTCAAACACTGCAATTATAAATTTAAACACTAGGACACCTATCATTTGGATTCTATAACTTGAGTCGCTGTTTATTAGCGAAAATAATTATTTGATTTCTATTTATAACTGGATGGGGCATTTAATAGGCCATTTGAGAATGAGAGACGATGAGGAGAAATGAGGCCTTATCATGTTTCAACACCTTTACCCTAATCTTTGAATCTTTACAAAGGATTTTAGCCACCTTTAAAAGAAATAGTTTTCCTTCAGAATAGTCTTTTTTGTTTATGTGCCTAATGTGTGGTTTACATTTTTGCCAAAATGCCTGAAATCAGTTCTGGAAGGAAAAAAGCAATATTTTGGAACTGATTGGACAGTTAATTTTTGCATGTCTTGTTCATTAGGTTTAACCATAGAATTTATTTTAATAAGATAAAGTAAAACATAAGGTATCTGAGTTCCTTTTTGGATCTGTATAAGTGTATATACATTTCAATAGTGATACTGAAAGTGCTTTAAGTTCTTACTTCATCTTTTCAGAGAAACATTGAGAAAAATATTGAAATTTACATAACTAGTTATGAGTTACTATTCAAAATGAGAATACGGAGGTTTGCTAAAAATTTTAAATATAATTTGCTTTCAGTGTTACTTGATTTTCCTATGTGGTAGATGCTTAATTAGTATTTTATCAGCCACTACCGACATCAGTACTGACTTTCTTTACTGGAAACTCCGTGTTAGGGTTTGTGGTTGAAATTGGTGGTGTAGAAGGTAATGGTGTATTGCGAGAAAATAATTGTACATGGAAAGGGGGACAAATATTTGAGAGGTACGTACTATGTGTTATCCACTATGTATATGAGATTTGACTTAAAGTCCACTTCAGCCCTCCACCTAGAAGTAGATATTAGCAGTTGTCATGTCATGGATATATTCATTTTACTCTTTATAAACAACTGAGATATTTCAAACATACGGAAAAGTGCAGAAAGCAATATAAAGTCATACATATAGCCATTGCCCAGAAGTAATTGATTTTAACCATCTCATCAAAAGGCAGATTTGCTGCAGATGACTTCTAGAAATATATAAAATATTATTGATACACCCCTACATATTCAAGCTGAGGAAAAATAAGTTGAGAAAGAGATGAAATAACTTGCACAAATTCACTAGTACATAGAGCCGAGACTGGATCCACTACGAATGGGCTCAGGAGCTCAAGTTCCTTCCCTCTGTTTTGCAGACTTTCTCTGCCCTCCCTATTAGACTCACAGCCCTGCTAGAAACCTACTCTGTAGAGCCATTCTGTGGCGGGGGAGGTGATTGAGCCTTTTACTTTTGTGGTACCATATCAGTTTCCAATTAATTTTGACACTTAATAAAGTATTATATGTTCACCTGTTCAATTATTTTCTGTACCACAGCAAGAGAACAAGGTAATTTAGTTATATTAGCTTCATTTACTTCAACTTAATATAATTATTATAGTGCACGCATACAGGTACATACAGGAGTGCACACAAATGACAAACGTGGGGTGTAACAAAGAAGTAATGCTGCATTTCTAGGTGGTTTAGATTCTGGGCTTGGGCATATATTCTTTGAATGGAATCTTTTCTTAGGTTAAGGAACCATTTTTAGTTGGTTTTCTCTCTTTTCCACAGTTGTTATTTAGGTCCCTAGAATCGTCTGTAGAGTGGGGTTCATCATCTGTATCTCGTGGGACTCGCAGAAAGAACTGAGTCGATGCCTGTGAAGGCCTTTGACAGAGTGTCCGGCCTGACGGAGCTAGTCTGTGCTTGTTGGCTCTGGTCACGTGGGAAACAAAAAGCTATTTTGCATGTGGTGGCGCGGGGAGGCATTTGGGAAGCAGCCAATATACGAAATATTTTTTATTAAAGATTTTATTTATTTATTTGACAGAGAGAGAGAGAGAGCAAGTGAGGGAGCACAAGCAGGAAGAGGGGCAGAGGGAGAAGCAGGCTTCCCGCTGAGCAAGAAGCCGCTCATGGGGCTCAGTCCCAGGACCCTGAGATCATGACCTGAGCCGAAGGTAGACGCTTAATGACTGAGCCACCCAGGCACCCCTGAAATATTTCTAAAATGATTTTATTTGACTTAGTTCAACCAGCTGCTATTTAAAAAGTCATTTGGCACGTGGAAACCTATCTTAAGAGGGTACTCACTCCATCGCTGATTTAGAGAAGAGAGAGAAAAAAATCGATTGGCTTTGCTTATAAAGGTATCTCATTTTTGTGGGCATATGAGACACCAAAGAGATAAATATTTGAAAAATGATCTTGCTACACAGGCAGTACTAACCAATTAAAATGTTATCGCTATTTTATTAAAGTAATGCTGTTTTATAATTTCATTATCTCTAGAGAAATACCAGGGACTTTATTAAACACATACTTTTAAAAAGTGGAAATCTTGGATACTGTTATCACCGCTATATGTGTTAGAAAACAACTGCATGGGGAAAGAAGAGCTGGTGGGTTATTAAAATATAAAGAAATAAGGAGAAAACAAAATTCTATGATATTGTCAAGTTTCCCTTGAGACCCAACCATGACACAATTCTTTCCTTTTTAGAGTTCTTTCCCACTAATGAATCATTTTGAGCCCTTTTTTATGTAGGCACATAGAAATGAATAAAAATTTATTCCCACTGCTAAGACACCCCAAATCTTATTAATGTAATTGTTTAAAGTCTTGAAGCAGTGAAGGAAAAAAAGAATACTGGAACTCCACATAGTTGCTTTCATTAAAATAACAAATATATCCGACTCCTATACCAAACAACTCCATATTTTCCAGGCAAGGTTCCTTAAGATATGAACTTTAAACATTATATGTGATTCTCCCTAGAAGTATGGAGGTCTGAAAAACAAAGTAATTCCATTTTCTAACTAAAATTGCATTTAATTAAAGAATAGTTCCGACATACCAAGAGATAAACTAATTAATATTTCTAGAGGCGTGTGCTTTTGTAAGAAACAAAAAAGCCTAAGTAAGAAGAAGCCCCAGGAGGAGAACAGTACTTCAGAGTGAGCAGCAACAATAGCTCTTATTAATATTAAAATAAAGAAAGGGGCTTGGATTGGAAAACAGCCCCCAGCTTATTTACCAGAGGACTTTGTCATTTTTCTCCTTTTTTGACTCATCTCCGTTGGAAAGCACAGATGTTCTCTACATCTGTCTCTCTCCCACTCACCCTTAAATTTTACTTACCAGCTGAACCATCGATCCTAATACATCCAAAAATATTTTATCATGGTGATAATTCAACTGTTGTATTTGAGTGCATACAAATTTCCTGAAACCGTGGCTATCCCAATCCTATTTTGAAAGCTCTCTGAAGACTCCTTGGGGGAAAAAAAATTACGGCAGTGATTGCATTTCTTTAAAAAGTTTATTGTTCTGCTAAATATGTATCTGGTTATTTGTTATAAAATGAACGCATGTCTTGGCAGTAAGTAACTGTTCGCTAAGCAGTGTGCACAGCTATGCCCGTGCTAATGCCACCATTACCCATTTTATTAAAAAACTACAAAACGTGGCAAAAAGAAGAGATGTTCGTGGTAATGGTATTTCAAATGCATATTTAAACAGCTTATCTACTCTGAATTCATTTCTGATAAATGAAATAGCTGCATTCCAAGTCTTGCAAGATGTACATCTCTTCACTGTTTCCTCCCCCAACCACCACCTCCTCCCAACCCCGCCGGCTTGCATCAGCTGAATAGCTTGAATTATTTGGTATTGGTGGAGCATGAAAATGTGAGATTAAAAAAAGGAAATGAAAGTTATAGACTCAGTGGCCTCCAGACCTTAAAAATTGTGGTGCTTTTGAATCTATTTTACCTTGCTTCGACTGTTAAATATTATTACTTTTTTTGCTTTTACTGGTATCCTAAGATCTGTGTGAGATATTTATTTTTATTTTTTTATTAACATATAATGTATTATTTGCCCCAGGGTACATGTTTGTGAATCGTCAGGCTTACACATTTCACAGCACTTACCATATTTAAAACATGAGAGAACTAGGGGCACTCAGAGGCAGGTCTAAGTAATTAGCTCAAGAATCCTTGCCACAGAAGGGCAAGGGCAGTGTGGGTAGAAGAGCGATGCCCCTTATGTGTCCCCACGTGGGTGTCTGACATACAGACGCAGAGAGCGGGGGCAAGTAGAGTGCCAGGGAGGACCTTGCAGTAGTTCTCTAAAGGACCTGTCTTGGCAAGCTTCCTTTCTTAGCAGCTCCTGTACCACCTGCTAACCCATAGAGCAGAGGGGAGAGGAAATGACCATTCGTTGTTGCAGGATCTCATTGACCTTGCAATGCCAGGAGGCAGATTTTTCTCCTCTGGAGTTGGGCAACTCACCAGGTGCACTTGTTCAATGATTACTTTATTTTTTATTTAAGATTTTATTTATTTATTTTAAAAAGAGAAAGAGTGTGAGAGGGAGCGCAATTTGGGAAGGGGCAAAGGCAGAGGGAGAAGCAGGCTCCTGGCTAAACAGGGAGCCTGAGGTAGGGCTCCATCGCAGGACCCTGGAGTCATGACCTGAGCTGAAGTGAGATGCTTAACTGACTTAAGCAGTCGGTTAGCTGGGTCACCCAGCTGCCCCTCAAAGACTTAGTGTCAAGTTCATAGCCAGAGTCTAATTCCTCAAGGCATGTCTTTTCCATATTAGCCTCATTTCTGGAACCTTTTCTTGGCACCTCCCCTTCCTGATCTGCTTTTTAAAAATCTTTTAGCTTATGAATCCTTAAAAACTGCGTTAAACCCTTTCTGTGGAATAAGAATGTGTATAATTAAATGGGCAAATAACTAGGAAGGGGATGTAGGTGATAACATCACGTTAGCCATAAGAAAGCGAAATTTAAGCAGCTTGCTCAACATCAGACAGTGACTCTCTTGTGCGAGAGGCATGCAAGCCTGGCTCCCGACCCTATCTACATCTTGCCATCACATTTACTCATTTTCTCTTGGTCTTCGCTTAACTGAGTGCACATGAAAATTTTAAATAACCAGTTACGGGCATATGGTTCTCCAGCTATAAAATGGGAATTATAGTAATCTCTGTCTCCTAATGGTGCTACAAGTTAACTGAAATAAGACATATGTATAAAGCATACAGTAGAGCACATCATAATATTTCATTGTTAGTTATTATTAATGTGTTAATAATTGAAGATTAATGGGGTGCCTGGGTGGCTCAGTGGGTTAAAGCCTCTGCCTTCAGCTCAGGTCATGATCTCAGGGTCCTGGGATCGAGCCCCACGTCGGGAATCTCTGCTCAGCGGGGAGCCGGCTTCCCCCCCTCTCTGCCTGCCTCTCTGCCTATTTGTGATTTCTCTCTCTCTCTCTCTCTCTCTGTCAAATAAATAAAACCTTTAAAAAAAATAATCGAAGATTAATTTAAAGCATTTTAAGGAAAACATCTATGGTAATGATGATGAAAAGTTTACAGCTGTTAGTGGACAAATAATTACGATGATCATTCAAATATTCGAAAGGCTTTTTCAATTTCTGAAAAGCAACCGTGAAAAGTCTACTCTGACATTATATGGTGACAGAGAAAAGACTGAGGAAGGTAAAGATGGGAAATGAGAGGTGGGGAGAAAATGAATGAAATAATATGGTTTCCTAGGTAACACTGCTTTCAGAATCCCAGAGGTGGCACGTGCATTACAGAGCCCACCACCAAATCACATCCATGAAACCATACGAGGTAAATTTTAACAGGGTACCGATTGTCTCTACTCCAAGTCAAACAGTGGACTCCAGAAAAAAAAAAAAAATATCATGATTGTGATCATAATTGAAAGGAATAGGAAATAGTTGACCTTTTTTTTTTTTCAGGCTTGCTTTTGTGGATTGGTGAAAGGCATTTGAAAAAGCTTAAACTCTTTTGCCAGTGTTTCAAAGTAACTTTGATGGTATTTAGATGGCAACCTCATTTTAAAGAGAATTATAGTCTCACAGAACCCAGGAGAATCAAGCAGTCAGCATAGCAGTTTATTTGAATTTGATCTGCATTGACATCAGGGGGCTGGGAATGCCCAAGGCAGTCCTGCTTTCTGCTTCTTTGTGGACTGCTTCCACAATAGTGAGAATGTCTGAGTGTTACTCATTTTCTGACAGTGTTAGCTCTGATCTTCTGCAAAAATAAAAGCACTTAGAAACTTTACCTTCTTGATCTTCAGTCAGGACATTTCTTCTAGAACATTTGTTCTGCAGGAAGATTGTATATAGCTATACAATAAATATATGTACCTATGTAACAAATCCAAAAGTATATGCCTACAAAGTTTAGTAGAAGTCTTGCTTCAAGGTGCCATTGTTGGGAAGAGGTGGTTTTGTAAAGCCTTACTGGTAGGGACTTAAAAAAATTAAGTCAGCCTTTTATGTCCAAATAGAAATGTTAGTTTCCTGTGTGTATCTTTTTAAAAAACTTTCAGTGTGGGTAGATAGGCAGGGCCAGATGTCTCTGTCTTAATTATTCATACTCTTTAATAAATAACAATGACATACAGTGAAAATAAAGACCAGATGGGTGACACATTGCACAAATCATTGGATGTACTATAGAGTCATTCCTGAGTTTCCTCAATACTAATAGATAATACAGATCATCTTTTTATCTATTCATCAGTCAAATGACAAGTATCTACAAAGCACTATGCTGCTGACCAGGTGGATTATAAAAACGCACTACTGGGCTGACTGGGTTAAAGCCTCTACCTTTAGCTCAGGTCATGATCTTAGGGTCCTAGGATGGAGCCCCACATCGGGCTCCCTGCTCGTCGGGGAGCCTGCTTCCCCACCTCTCTCTGCCTGTGATCTCTTCTCTGTCAAATAAATAAATAAAATCTTTAAAAAACAAAACCAAGAAAACACACTGCCATAACATCGTTTGCTTTTTTTTCTATTATCCTCACACTCTAGGCTTCCCTAGGTTTCTGGCAGTTATTTTCAAGAGTGATCCAAAAGCAGAGCTGAGTTTGCTGTGGTGGCTACTTAACTAGCCTGTTTACTGGCTTGTGTCTCATGTGTCACGGTGGATATTACTGGTTGTCAAGCAGTGGTTGATGAATTAGGGAACCAAGGAATTTCAGAACTCAGGAAAATCAGAGCTGACTCAAGTTATATTTTTATTGAAGAGAAAATGTGAAATAAATGATTAAGTGATTTCACCAAGGCAAGGCAACTTGTTAGTGTCAAAACTGAAGCTTCGAATAGGCTGCTAACAGATCTGATGTTTTTTCTACTGCTACTGCATCACAGAAATGTGTGGGATCAAAAGTGCCATCATGGGAATGGGGGCACAGTATCTTGGGTTTGCTGCTCAGTTGAATAAGGATGGGAAGGAAAAAGGAAGGGACACAAATATCACCAGTGTACCTAATTCATTTATTTGTTCTAGAATGATGACAGGAATGTGGAAAATAAGAAAATAAGATCTGGCTCCAGAAATCTTAATGGGTTTTCTGACTGCTGTAAGATTACCTAGACTCTCTCTCAAAGTACAGAACCCCATAAGTTACAGGGATGTCATTTTCCTAGGTATAATATGTATAGGACCAGTCTGGGAAAATAAAGATATGCTAATTGGTTGGCTTTAGACAGCCACAGTATATTACATGTGGGGCATGAAAATGAAAACATTATTTATCAGCTACTTAATCACTAGTTAGTACTGATATTAAGATAAATACATTTTGCTTGGAGTATACGGATGTGAAACCCTTGGAGAACCATAGCTTTGACTTGCTTTCTAAGAATCTTCCAGTCATGGGGAAGCCTGGGTACCAGTCGCATTATCTGGAGATGTTTGACTTAGTTGGAATTCTTTATAGTTGATGCTACCGGGAAGAAGGGCACAACCAGGGGAGATAGCAGAGCTGTGTCAAGAGTGCCCCATAAGGGAAAGAGGCCCAAGTGAAAACCAGGAAGTGCTTGTCCCTAACCCCCAATTAACTGTGTCCTTCTTGTTGAAATGTAGCTACATTGCCACTTGAACAGAAACGGTAATACTCTTTGCCACTTTGGTTCAGTTTCAGTGTTTAGGCTGCGAATGTTTGCCCACCTAGTCAATGATCATTAACGTTAGCCTTAATGAGGAAGAAGAGATTGTGGTCCTTTCTAGTAAATATGAGTCGGTCTTGGAGACAAAGGGAGGTGCAGGTGTGTTACTAAACACTAATTTGCATCCCGAGTCCAGTGTGGGGAGACGGTTGCCACTGTTGCCAGGCACCGAGCCTTAACAGAACATACATGCTGGTGGACTTTGTGTATGGTTATTTTGACGCCAACTGAAATGCACTTTCCACTACCTCTTTTGGTCCCTGGCTGCTATCGGTCACTTACACAAAAGAAACCAGGAATAGTATCCTTTCAGCAACTCTGCTGCTCTAGGCAGGACCTTGAGAATAGTAAAAGACTAAAGATTATGGATATTTTTATCTATTGACTTTTCGAGAAGGGAATGGACTTAAGGTAAAATATGTGAAGTGCTCACATATTTTCTATTTAAAAGATTTTTAAAAATTACTCCCAAGTATATATATTTCTATGTAAATAATGATTGAATTCATATGGGATATAGCAAAATACGGGCTTTTATTAACGGGGAGCATGAGATGGTAATTGCCATTAGAAAGATGTCTCTGCTGATGATCATTAAGCAAGAGTCAGAAAAGTTTGTCCTGTTATGATAATGATTTATGCACACTTTTATAACCTGGTCTTATTACCTAGTACTTGGGTCTGTTTCAATTACAGAGAAAGAGAGAGAGAGAGAAAGAAAGCACTTAATTTTTTTTCTTTTGTTTTGATATTTTTAAATTTATTTTGAATAGTTTATGAAAAATCTTGCATTTTCCGGAGCATATTCCCCAATTACTACGAAGATGATTTTTGTCTCAGTATATTTGAAATGACGAAATCACTTTTTATAGAGCTCATCATTGTAGCAGGGGTCATTTTAAAGAGAGTATTTTAAAGAACAATGCCAAAATAAATGGTCCCTCTCTTTTCCTTTAACATTCATTCCCTAGAAAGTAGACAGTATAGACCATAGTTGAACCAGCATGTTTCAGTAAACACATGATTACTGAAGCAATTTTCCAAAATTATTTTTTAAGGAGTTAAAATTTGTAATGGTAGAGAATAGAAGAAGCCTTAAATAGATCTAGCTAAGTAGAAATGTCTGTCATTTGTTAATTAACACCCCAGAGAAAGTCTGAATAGTGAGGGGATATTAGAGACTGAAAGTTTGCTGTTTTAAGTCTGATGCATGGACTGAAAACATGAGAGTTGCAGTCTTTTTTTTGGTATGTTGTTGTTTTTCCTGTGAAGTATATCTGATATAAACAGAGTATAAAAAATATAAAGAGAATCATGCGCACAAAGTAAGAAGTAGTTTTGACTAAGAGGACTTATTAATGGTGACAGTGATGGGAACCCCCACAGTGACCAAAGGGCTTTATTTCCAAAAAAAGTCAAATCCTAGAATCTCAATGTCGGGAAAGACCACAGTATTCTGGCCAGGGAGTTTCGTACTCCTTGGGACGCCCCTTCCCCACCATGTACCCAGAGATACCTAGAAAGCAGAGAAGAGGGGCCAGAGATTTTAGGGAGATTTACATTTGTAGCATTTACAGGCCTAATTCAATCCCATTTTAGAGATGAAGTAGGTGTGGCTCGCATGTCTAATGATGTATCTAGAGTCACACAGCTAGATGTTGCCAAACCCAGATTAGACTTCCTGATTCATATATATATATATATATTTTTTTTTGGGAGGGGGTGGGGAGTTGCTGACATTATATTACTCCTCAATTTATCAGGAAGTTTAACTGCCCAGTTGAACAAGTAGGACTCATGAAACACAGTCAGAAAACATTTGTCTTTTCCTCCACTGCCTTTAAAACCCAATGGAGAAGTGAGACTCAAAATGCCTACAACTCTCTCAAGAGTAATTCTCTCTTGAACTTCTAGTTTCTTCTTTATTGGTCCTTTGGGCCTCTTTTAGAAGCTGTGTGTGGGATGTCAATCAGCTAAGGATCAGAAAAGCTGCACCTTCACAAGTCCTACAAGATCATCTAGCAACTCCAGGGTGTAGGATTATTTGCCTTCTATTGCTTTGTCTTTAGCTCTTTTAAAAAGATTTTGTGTATTTATCTGAGAGAACGTAAGTGAGCACAAGTGGGGGAAAGGGCAGAGGGAGAGGCAGACTCCTGCTGAGCAGGGAGCCTAATGCAGGGCTCAATCCTAGGACCCTGAGATCATGATCTGAGCCAAAATCAAGAGTCAGATGCTTAACCAACTGAACCCCCAAGGTGCCCCATGTCTTTCACTTTTTTTAGGACCTCTGGTGAAATGGAAGAGAAAGAGCTCCCGCAATCCGCTTGGTACACAAGCAATCATTGAGTTCAAGCGTACCATGTGCATGGTGCTGCCTGGTCATTGCTCTCTTGGTTACTCTGCAAACACTAAAGCATGTAAGCCTTGACTTTAAGTTCATTTCAAGGGAGGAGAATGATATAAACTATTTTAGTAGGGGCAATTTGCTTATGAAGAAGTAGAGTCCCTAAAGGCAGGGACTACTTTGCCATGTTAAATAATACTATCCCTCTGGCACACGGTAGGGTCTCAATAAGTGAATGAATGCACAGAGATAAAATTAGGTCAAGGAAAAAGATTTTTTGGAAGGATACAAAATCATTCGAATGAAACCACATGCCCATAAGTATGCCTAGCTTCGTAAGGTGCCCGATCCCAGCATGTTGGTTCCATTGACTTTGCTGCTGGTGAAATCTCAGTGACCCAACATGGCTCGGCACCATGACAGTGCATCTGCAGTGCCCATCATGAAAAAAATAGAAAAGTTCTTGAATAACTTAGATGGGACCAGAACCTAGGTGTTGGGTGACAGTGGGAAATAAAATAAGGGAGGTCATCTGTGATACTAAAAATGTTTCTCTTAGGCCATTCAGAGAACATAGGGAAGCATTATCTCCCTGTTAACACTATATATCCTGAAAAGACAGTTTTTTCAAAGAGATATACATACTTTCCATGTCCCTGAACAATAATGTTGCTGAAAGCAGCATCATTGTCTCTTATGTAAATTATCCCACCCTTTTTGATAACTTTGTGAACTTAAAAACATCACTGAATAGTTAACTACAAAATCTCATAGAACATTCGTGGACAAATATCTTGGAAAATTTCCCCTTTAATGAAGTTATGGAAGTGTTCACACTTCTAAAAATCTTCACTATTGAAAGAACAGAATTAAAAACACAGCTTCCAAAAATGTCCCCTGTGAGTAGGAGGACCATTTTGTTTGCCACAAGATATTAGTGAAATATTTAGAGAAAAAGACAAGATAATCCATAGCAGCAGAAATCAGAAGTTAATTTGCACACTCTCCCTACCCCCATCTGCATTTATAGGATCTATGCCATGGTTATTGTATTAGTATTTTTATGAGTTCAGTGCTGCTTTGATTAAAATTATGACTGGATAAACTACTACTCTTCATGAAGTTATAGAATTGTATCAATTTTCTGACAGTGAGAAAAGGAGAAGCAGCTAGGAGTCAAGAGGGAAATACTTTTATTTTCCCACCCAGCATAACACATTCACACACAGATATGTAAATTTAACAGAGACAAAAGTTTCACCAACTTGTACTTATTCTCCTTACAGGTATGTCAGTTGTGAATCTGATCTATTAGTTTTAAAATTTGTTGCAGGCCGTGCCGTTTGTTACACAACTTTCCTGTTGGCCAGGAGCCCACACTGCAATATGTTGATCCAAAGTAAAAATCCCAGTGGAGCATCTGAAAACACAATCAAGGGTGGAAGAGTTAATAAACAAGAAGTTGTTTTATTTCCTCTCTCTTTCTTCTGAGGACAGATCAAAGGAAACGAGACAAAAACGTACTTAGGTATTGATCTGGAATCCTTTAGACTTAACCGTAGAGGGTGAGGGCAGAGTGTGGTCTTACTAGCACAGTATCTGCCTACAAGTTGTTGTGGAGTGGGTCTTCCAGCCCTTAGCAGTGCTTTGGAATCACCTGGGGAATGTTGGAAGATGAAGAAACCCAGGCCTATTGAATCGGAATCTCTGAACAGCAGGCCTGGGCATCAGTATTTTCAGGAAGCTCCCCAGGTAACTGGTAGGCAGTTAGGGTTCAAACCAACACTGGTTATTCTGAGCCCATGATTTTTGTCTTGTGCATTGAGTATTTTTGTCATTCTATCAATTCTTGTTTATGTGCTATTTTTTGAGATGGTTCATGTCCATCACCCAAGAGCAAGAAGTATTTAAAAATTACTGAGGTTAGAGTAAATAATTATGCATTGTTAAACCTTACATTTTAAGATACTTATAACTAAAGTATTATAGCTGTAGTTTATTTGAAATCTTATAAAGAATCCATTGAGCAAGGTTATATGTTAAGTACTGTTTTGCTAGTTGAATATGGCTCAGGAGAAAATTAATTAACTGATTACATAGAATGGATAGTTTGGAGTGCTTATATTTATTCAAATAATATACTTTAAATAATTCTCAGATATGTTATCAATTATCTTTCAAAATAAAAAATGAATTCTGTAACTTTGCCATAGATTTTAGTTAAAATTGTTACACAAACACATATTTTAGCTTTTAATGTCTTTGGTATGTAATGACTGAACTGTTTTCCACAGTGTTTTGAACACTGAGTAAACTAATTTAGAGTTTTAAACTATTAACAAATAGAAGATCTTTCTGTACCCAATTTAATAAAATGATTTGTAGTTAGCATAGCCATTTTTCACATATAAACAGACACTTAAGTTCTTTTTTTTTTTTTAAGATTTTATTTATTTATTTGACAGAGAGAGAGAGATCACAAGCAGGCAGAAAGGCAGGCAGAGAGAGAGGGGGAAGCAGGCTCCCCGCTGAGCAGAGAGCCCGATGCGGGGCTCGATCCCAGGACCCTGAGATCATGACCTGAGCCGAAGGCAGAGGCTTAACCCACTGAGCCACCCAGGCACCCCAGATTGTTTCCATTTCTAATTAAATACCACTTTGGCAAAAATTACTAATGCCTAAAAGAAAATAAGATATGGATATTCACATGATAATTACTAATGGTCTCAACTAAATCCAATTTTTTAAATTTGTTGAGTGGTAAGCATATTTTTTCCTTAATATTTTTATAACATCAATAATCTGTCTCTTTGTTTTGGCTTTTCAAGAATAAAATATACTGAGTCATATGAATAGAATAAAATCAATTTAGTAGTCACTGTTGCTCAGTGAAACAAGCAAGTTATAGGAATGTTTATCTTAATATTGCTATCAAGTTCTTTTTTTCTCAAGCAGAATTAATATTCTCAATTTAATTTTCTGTAGGTGGTTTTTACAGCTGCCTTAGAATATTCCCTGTCAATTGTGAATAGAAATTCAAATTACTGGATTCGATAATAGTGAAATGTTTGTGTTCCCTAGATTGTTTTTATAGACTGATGGTCCTATTATTCTCTTTCATGTGTTACTCTTACTTCTGAGTATTTCTCAATAGACCATTGAAACCTATTGTGAGATTTAATTCAATTACCTTTTAAAATGATCTATTGTTACATTTTGTAATGCCATTAAGAAGTATAGTTTGCAAGCAGTATTTCAAAGTTTTGTCTATTTAAAATGGAGTACAGGATATTTGTTTATTAGTTATAGGCTACATAGATTTGATACAAAATATTCTCCTTTTCCAACATGAAGCTGATGTTGAGTTGAAGTTGAGTTGAGTTATGGGAGTGAGGGGAGATGGACATTCGACCACATGCAGTGTGGTTTTCCAAAGTGCATAACACAAAACTATATTTTAAGCAAGTGCAATGCCAAGTGGGTAATGCTGTATAAAAGATTGTGTTATACATGAATTTGCCACCCCAGGATAATCCCATCCAATCTCAGACTTACATAAAAGTGCCAGAGGAGAATAACTCCAATTGGGGTAAATTTGAAAACATTTGGCAAAATGGCCAAAATTTAAGGTCCTCAGAGACAATATACATATGTTTGCATTTTGCTAATGATGTGTTTCTAGGCATTCACCAGGCCTATTATAATCAGTTAACAATTGTATTTTACTTTATTTTATTTTATTATTTTAATTTTTTTTTAAAGATTTTATTTATTTATTTGAGAGAGAGAAAGTGAGAGCATGAGAGGGGAGAAGGTCAGAGAGAGAAGCAGACTCCCCGTGGACCTGGGATCCCGATGTGGGACTCGATCCCGGGACTCCAGGATTATGACCTGGGCCAAAAGCAGCTGCTTAACCAACTGAGCCACCCAGGCGCCCCTATTATTTTATTTTTGAGAGAGAGAAAGAGGGTAGAGGGAGAGAATCTCAAGCAGGTTCCATGCTGTGTGTGGAGCTTGATGCAGGGCTCTATCTCACTACCAAGGAGATCATGACCTGAGCAGAAAACAAGAGTTGAAAGTTGAATACTTAACTGACTGAGCCACCCAGGCACCCCCAGTAAACATAAAAAAATAAATAAATAAATATCACTGAAATAAAACCTACATAAAAGCATCCAGTTTGATGAATGGCCACAAAATTAACATATTTATGTAACCATCTTCCAGATAGAAAATAGAATATTATCAAGTCTTCCAGAAATCCCTGGTACCATACTCCAGTCACCAACCCTCCCACCCTAGCCCACAAGGGTAACCAAAATCCTGGCTTCTGTCACATTAGATTAAGTTTTGTTTTGTTTCATATTTTTAAAAACAATTATGTGTTCTTGAATCAAGTGTTGCCTTTTTTCTAAGATATTTTATCACAGCCAGAAATGGAACTCGGATTTGAATTTCACCATTTTCTCCACAAGGTGGAGGGAACGAAGGTTGGATAGATTGCTAGAAAAAAACTCCTACTTCTCATTCATTCCCTACACGATGACATACATAGCCAAAGCTTTAAGAGCCTGAGATCCTTGCTTTGTGTCTTTTGGTGAGGTGCTTAGTGAAGTAGAAAACATCTACTTTTGGTGCCTTACACATTTGTTGTAGAGCTTTATTTTGTATGGTTTTTTTTGTTTGTTTGTTTTTTAAGATTTTATTTATTTGACAGAGAGAGAGAGAGAACACAAGTAGGCAGGGAGGCAGGCAGAGGCAGCGAGAAGTAGGCTCCCGCCGAGTAGAGAGCCCAGTGCAGAGCTCGATCGATCCCAGGACCCTGAGATCGTGACCTGAGCCGAAGGTAGAGGCTTTAACCCACTGAGCCACCCAGGTAGCCCTATTTTGTATTTTAATGTTAAAGTGGAAACATACAGAAATATAAGAGGGAGAAGAGAGTTTTTAGAGGACCTGCCTGTTCTATAATTTCCTTTTGGGCCTGGGTGGCCAGTGGGAACACCCTAGAAGCCTGGGGACGTTGAGGCATATGGCAGTCAGCAACCTCAGCCCCACAGCAGTTGTGTCTGTAGATCTTAGATTCTGACAGTCAAAAAAAGCATTCTGTCAAAAAAGCAACTTGTGGGAGGCTAAGCCAACCTTTGTTTATCTCTTTAAAAGAGGGAGACATGAGTTGACCTTAAATATAAGATAGAAAACTGAGAATTCTTAGCCACTCTAAAACATCTTCTGCAAACTCTTTGAACTTAATTCTAATTAACATCTTGGTTAGAATTCAAATTAGGTTTCCTACTTTGCAAGGCTAATTTTCAATTTAAGATGGCAGAAGTAAAAATTCTTGGGGTGCTCCACACTGAGTTGAGGATGAAAGTAAGGCTACAGATTTGCCCTACTCAAGAGAGTTGTGGAGTAAAACTAGATTATACTTTATAATTTTCTACTTGAAGTAGGGCCAGTATCTAGCCATAGTTTTTTTAGCCTTATTTTGGATCAGAGACCCCTTTGAGGATCTGATTAAATCTATAGGCCTTCTCTGAAAGTCAGAGCCATACACACCTTACCTATTGGCTTAGTCAAAGTCATAGTACCTCTTAAACTAATCCATGAACCCCTCTGAGGATCCTTAAACCCATCTTACAGTTCTTACTCTGAATTCCAAAATTCGGAAGTCCACCGGTGGAAACGATCCAGTAGTGATGGAGGTTTGCGTCTTCTTATATTCCTCTATGGCAGGAGCCATCATTGATTACCCCTTGCTCAGTTTCATCCTCTCCCTTCATGACCTGAAGATTATTTTATTTTTTTCTTATTACCAAACTAAAATTATCTTGCTTCAAGTTTCTTTTGTGTTAAATAGAAGTACATTTCTTGGGGGGAAAAATCATTAACACTTTTCTAGTAAAAAGAAAAAGGAAACACACCCTGTTGCTATACTTGAGAGCAGGAATTAAATCAATCTTCTCTTGCTTCTCAATTTTGAACTTAAATACCAGGCATCAATAACCCCCCCCTTTTTAGCATAAAACTCTCCTTGGCTGCAGTTACTATTATTTTATTATTTTGGTTACTCATTGGACATGACAGGATAGGCTAGATTATTCTGCAGTAACCCAAAATGTCAATAGTTCAATACAACAGTAGTTTATTTCTTACCCTTCCTACATATCCAAGATAGATTGGCAAGGTGGCTCTGCTTTGTAGCCAATCTGGGACCCAGGGTGGCTGATGCTTCTTCCCAATACAGACTTCCACAGTTACCTTAACGGGGAAGGAGAACATAGTGTATCAGGCATAGGATTTTAAAACCTTCACCCAGAAGTGACACAAACTACTTTTGCTTAAATCCATTTATATCACATGACCATGCCTGACATAAAAGAGGAGGAGAGGGTAAGGGCAATCCTATCATGTGTCCAGAAAGAGAAGAACTAAGAATATTTGGTAGACACATTTATCAGGATTTTACTCTTTTCAGGACTCCCTCCAGTTTTTCCTAACTTTTTGGAGATTTGGTTGCAGTTAAGTAGGAAAAAGGGGCTTAACTCATACTTTTGGTGAAAAAAATACTCCAGGGGAACTTATATAATGAAACTGAACTTAAAATAAATAGGTACACGTTAGCTTATAATAAACTCAAAAGAAATAAAATACCAGGAGGAATTTAAAAACAAAACTTAACAGAACACTAAATCATTCTTAATAGCATTATTTCACCCGGGGTGACAGGTAGTCTAGCCCTTATCACATCACGTGCACTGTGATTCAAATTATGTAAGAACACACCCCTCTCTGCTTGCCTTTAAAATTCTCAGTCAAGACCAACTGTAATGAAAAAATTAAATTAAGAACCATGCAATATCCAGAATACATTCTGGTTTATCTATAAATTCTAAGCTAAGCTCAATGTAGAAACTGTCAAAGGAACAATTACAGGGTTGCTCTATTTTTTATTCAGCAAAACTGACTCCTGTTGTCCCTCCCACTTGGAGTGACATGTTGAGTGATGAGAAACTTGGCAAATCTTCTTGGTCATTTTCCTCTCACAGCTCACTTTAGGGTGTCCTTAGTGGTCTGCACCGTTCTTCAGCCTGGCCATTTGCTTGAGGGTGATGAGGAGTGAAAGTGACAAGGTGGATGAACTCTAGCGTCACAGATTTCTTAAACACATATGAAATCAATGCAGATCCATTGTCAGGAATAATAACCTCTGGAAATTTGGATGTTGCGAAGCCCTAGCACAGGGCTCTTTTTGTGAAAGCAGAGGTACTTTAAGAAGGTAGCCACAAGAAGCATGAAATTCTGGTCCTTGCAAAATAAGTAGGGATTCTGACCAAGTCTTCCTGACCATTTCCCAGAGAAAGGAAAGGTGTCATTGGCAGATTTGATGGAGTGGTCTGGCACTGGCTACGAGCTACATAGTACAACTAATTACAGGCCTCAGATAAAATTGTCAGTGCGTATCAGCTTCATCAAAAATTCCTGGGTAGAGTGAGATTGTCATTGTATTACTTTGATGGATTATATGACGTTTCTTTTCTGGCCACTGGAAACGAAGAAGCAGAACTTCGAATAGAAATTGGGATCTGGGGCGCCTGGGTGGCTCAGTGGGTTAAACCTCTGCCTTCGGCTCAGGTCATGATCTCAGGGTCCTGGGATCGAGCCCCGCTTGGGGCTCTCTGCTCAGCGGGGAGCCTGCTTTCCCCCCACCCCACCCCGCCTGCCTCTCTGCCTACTTGTGATCTCTCTCCTGTCAAATAAATAAATAAAATCTTAAAAAAATAGAAGAAATTGGGATCTGAGCTGCATATTTGGAAGGCATTCTATAATTAAAAGTATGAGAGTAAATTAGTTCGCTGAGCAAGTTCGTGTGATAAAACAAAGATCTAGAACAGTCTTGAGAATATCCTCAGTGAGGAAGTTTAAGAAAAAACAAGAGATAGAAGACAAGGAAAAGAATTCATTGTGCACTTTCCACAAATGGTGGAACCGAACTACATGTCCCATCACTGCCGTGCATGGGTTGTGGGGAAGTACTCTCACCCTGTGATGACTAGCAGCAAAATGAGGCATGTTCTTAAGCAGTAAATTCCAAATTATTGGTAAGTAATCACTTGTCAGGAAAGAGGTTTAGCATGAGGTCTATTTATATTCCAGATTAGGGACCACATCCTGTGCCTGGGAAGAGTACTTGCAAGTTATGTCGATGTGCCCGTGTTTGACAGATTTCTTATATCAGAATCTAGTTTTAAACACAGCAGAGATGATCAGGCTCTTTGCAGAATTCGGTCGTTACTTTAAAAAGACTAAATTTTATCCTTGGGACTATTTTTAGACCAATTTTGGACTCATGTTTGTACTTTGAACTATTTTTGCCCCTAATCACTGTAACAAATACCATGTAATCTATACATACCATACTCTAGGCTTTCTTTGAAGCCATTCTTTATTTCTTTGCTTCTACATTCTCCTCCCCCTTTTTTTTTCATGAAAAAAAAAATAGAGTGGTTCAAACCAGATCTGACTAGATTAAGGGTCTTGAATGTATCCGTTTCTGAGAAGATGACCTGTGCCTCTGTTCCGAGACTAAATGTACTCCCCTTCACAGTGTCTGGGGGGCTGGAGAGGCAGCTGGAGAGGAAGCTGTATGTGAGCATGAATATAATCCTTCTCCTATAGTCTTTTAGTCTCTCTTGTCCATGCCTGTTAACAGCATTTCTAGTCAGAGTTCTTTATGTTTCTTTTAAACTGTTAACAAGCAGGAGTACTCAGTCTCCGCTAATTTTTTAATCAGTTTGTGAATTACTAGCCCTTGCATTAGGCCCAGGATGGTCAGCCTGCAGTCCTCAGCGTAGGTTTCAGGTAGGCCTTAGTATGAAAATATGGAACCGGTTTACAATCTTAATTTTAAAGCATATGAAATGACAAGTTTTATGGATTGTGTTGAGAGACGTATCTGACCTCTCAGAACAATTCAGAAGATTCCTATTTTGAAGGGGGAAAGTAAAAGTCAAGGTGACAGAAAGGTTATCTTCGTACATTTGCCGGAGATGAAGGGCGCAGATAAGGTGTCTCTGAAAGCTAATGAGAAAGCTATTTGTCAGGCAAGCTGTTCAGGAGCAAAGTCAGCAAGTGAAATGGGTTGTTGCCTTCGGGATTTACAGGGTACGAAAACCGTCTTGGTTTAGGAGCCAGATTGACTGTGGCACAGCTCTCTTCCAGCTTCTTGGCTCTCTCCTTGCCTGTTTCCAGCACAAAATCAGCCTTTGTAAATGACAGACACTGTCCAGACTGGGCTTCCAGTCACGTGTGTTCTTGGTACGATTCTCAGTGATGAGCCCGATCTCACTGGATGCTGCAGTAAACAGGCATATTTACTTTAGGTTTGTACTTACATACTCTTTGTAGTTTAACTGGCTAAACCTGAACAAGGTCTGCTTAATTTGAGCCTAAAAAAGTGTCGGGCTTTCAAAGACAGTATGCAGAATAAAAGAATACGTGATTCCTCTTTTTTCCAAATATTAACCCTTCCCTTCTCCTCATGTGTTTCCCTTGTTTCCCTGCTATCTGACCTGTCTCTGTCATATCCCTAGTTATTATGTATGTCTTAAACCATTTCCTTTTTTTTTATGACTATTTATCTATTTATTTATTTGGCAGAGAGAAGGGGAGGGATGGGACAGAATCCTGGCTGAGCAGGGAGCCTGACAGGGGGCTCAGTCCCAGGACCCTGACATCATGACCTGAGCTGAAATCAAAAGTCGGATGCTTAACTAACTGAGCTACTCGGGTACCCCTAAACTAGGGGAATAAAGAATAAAGAAAGTTGTAGTTTTTTAAACTTTTTTTCCATAAATAAAAAAATGAAATCTGTACTAGAAGCAAATCATTTTGAACACAGAGTAGCCACCTCTAGAAGCTTGGCTACTGGGTGATGGGTTTAGGCCTATACCGTGTTACGTGATCACCATAAAAATGAAGAAGGGGAGACAACACTCTGTGTGCTACTGGACAAAGGCCACAGTCAGAGCCAAACCTCATGTCACTTTCTGTTCTTCAGGCCATTCCAACCATCTGCCTTTGGATGATGCATTTTGTAGCTGTTGCTATTCGGGCAATTGGGAAAGGGAAAGGAAATGAATAACATGAGTTGGAGGAGTGTGGACGGATGTGAGTCTTAGGATGATCCTTGGGCTTTACAGAAGCCTTCAAAGCTATGTGTGCTGCTTTGTGGTGCTTTGAGCCCTGTGCCAGTTAATATTTCATCTTTCCTCCATTTTTATGTTCTGAAATATAGGAGATATTTTAAAAATTATTCCACTGACCTCCACCCCCAAATCTTTAACTCTGGCCAACCCTGTGCCCTTCTTTGAATCTTCATCGTCTTTTCCCCTTTGTAAGCAACACCAAACGAAAGCTTATATGCCAAGATAGACATGTAGAAAATCTTTTAAAATTGCCGTACAGGTTCACCTGCAAATATGAAACTTAAAGGCATTTCCATTTGACTCTGATGAATGTAGGTTTTAATATTGAGGTCAGTTCGCAGTTTCTTGGTGTCATGACTAGGTTTTCGTTTTGTTTTGTTTTTTACTTAGCAGTAGAGCACCTTAGTCTGAAAGAAAGCATCTCTTTGGATGTAGTATGAAATTTGATATACTCCTGTGAGGAGCTGTTTCATCCTTTTAAATATGCCAGTTCACCCTGAAAATGAGATTAACATTTCTAAATGTCAAAATCAAAGAAATATTAGAATGTAATCAAACCTTTTTCTGGAAAAAAAAAAAAAAAACAACTTCTCATTTTGCATTAGTAGATAAAAATAGCTCAAGGACTAGTATGTGGAAATGGAAGTATACTAAGTCAAAAAGACTCTGGATAAAGGATTCTATGGTCGGTTTCATGGAAGTTTGCCCTAAAGACATTTTTGCTGTGTGTTCTGTAACATTCAGAACTAGTTCTTGGTTCAACTCCCTGATGAGACTCTGGAAGGGTTTTCTTTGTTTTGTTTGTTATTGTTACCTATGATCTACAGCTGAATGAACAAACATGAAAATAGTGCCCTCTATGAGTGCAAGTGCAGAATGCATCATTTTTAAAAATTTCATTTTATTTTGAGAGAGTGCACGTTCGAGAGAGGACTGACAGAGGGAGAGAGAGAATCTTAAGCAGGCCCATGCCCTGTGCGGTGCCAAATGTAGGGCTCCATCTCATGACCCCGAGATCATGACCTGAGCCAAAATCAAGAGTTGGGGAAGGGGTGGGGGAAGCAGGCTCCCCGCTGAGCAGAGAGCCCGATGCGGGGCTCAATCCCAGGACTCTGAGATCATGACCTGAGCTGAAGGCAGAGGCTTTAACCCACTGAGCCACCCAGGAGCCCCCATTTATGATTTAAATGTAACTTCTCCTACATCTATATAAAACATGTTCTTCTTCGTTGTATGCTGCATCTCATTTTGTGTGTTAGCTTGGATGCCATCTATGTTGATCCCGCACCGAAATCTCATAAAATGACCCTTCTGCCAATATTACAATGGCTCCTATTAAGGGGAAACCTCATAGTCATAAAGATTTTGATAACTGTTGGCAAAGCCTTTGTTTCTCTCATAAGTTATCAATGTCAGGCATGTCCCTGACCTCTCTAACTGATGTTATTGGGAGACAGAGCACTGAAGCTCTGATTTAGAGAAGACAGAAGGTATAGGGTCCAGGTCTCTTATGAAAGCATTATTATCGACAGTCAACAAAAGCTGTTAAAATACAAAGAGAGATGATAAACATGGGGTGGGATTTGTGATAATCTTAAGTCGTTTAGAAAATTGAAAAGAATATCGAATGAAAACTTTGCCTTACCTGTTCATTTTTCTGAATTGAGAAGGAATGCACCTTTGCTTTGTTCACTTTCGCAATAGTGAGCGCCTTCTGTGTGCATTCATCAGCTGCTTCTGGCTGCTTCCCCTGCTTTGTTTGCTGGAGGGCTCAGTGCTGTCAGGGGCCTTAGGGGTCTTTACCCCCACCTCAGTGCTTTGTCAAGAGATCAGGTGTTCCCCTGAATTCATTTTAACCTTTCACCTTCTCTGTTTTGTTTTTTAGGTAAGTACTTTTCGTTTTCCTCTTCCTTTATGCTGAAAGAAAATGCACCTGTCCGATGTAGAACAAATGGCTCCTAAACATCAAAACCAAAAGATAAAAAAATAACGTGAATAGTAAAGTATGACACGCTACCTGCTACCGGTAAGAATGTTAAGTGGCGCTCAAACACACTTCTCTTTTCTAAGGAAGGGGGGCTGACAGTACAGGGAGATGGGGGATGGGGTTGTTGCTGTTGAGAGTAAGAAGATTATAAGGAATGTTCATGAAATAATGTCTTCTCACTCGCTTTTTGGGCAGATGAACAGCTCTGGTTCTGAGCCGGCTTGCCATTTTCTGGATTGGAAATTATTCACCTCAATGCTGCTTTTAAACATGTTCTGAAAATTGCAAATGTAAACAGATGTGGGCAATGCCTACAAGTTTTTGTCTGTCTCTCTGTCTGTCAGTTTGTTTCTAAAAGGGAGTCAAGAATAGAAAAGAAGTATTTTAACATTTATTTTTTAATTTGCACTGCCATGAGACTATCTACTTAAATGCTTCAGTAACATATGATCATGAATATATGTATAAACTTCATCCAGAAAAAAATACTTGAAGTTTCGAATGATAAATGTGTAGAATGTGGATGATGAGAGACAAATATCAATCTATTCAAACATAGTTTCTTTTCTTTTCTTTTAATGTCATCTATTGCAGGGACCCTGTCTCATTTTACATGTGTAGCTTCTGGGTACATAGGAAATAACATAAAGATACATTTGGATTTATAATGCTTCAATAGTATTTTGCCTGCACATTCTTTATTGGGTTACATATTTTAAGATTTAAATATGTATGATATCATATATATTTACATCAATGTCAGTGTAGCCCTTTTAATTACATATTATGTTTAATGTAAATTGAAATTTTCTATTCAATGTAAATGAATAAATATGGTAATAGAAAGACATTAATACTTAGTAGGAACAAATAGCAAAGGTTCAAAGACTTTAGAGACTGCTGCCAATGACTAAATTATTTTCTCTACCAGTTATTACACTTACGGCATTGAGCTGCTGCTGTCCCAAAATGCCATCTCTCTGCCTCTCCTCCACCTGGTTTTTGTCTGTGTTCATTTCTGACCCCATGTCCCACACAAAACTTTCTGAAACATCCTGGCTTATCCCTGCCCTAAATTATTCAAGAGAGTCTCTATATGTTTGCTCAGGCCACTATAACAAATGACCACAGACTGGTGGCTTGAACAATAGGAATTTATTTCCTCATTATTCTGGAGGCAGGAAGTCTGAGATCAAGATATCAGCTTCTGAAGCCTGTGTTTAGCTTTGTAAATGGCTGTTTTCTCCCCATATCGTCATGGCCTTCCCCTCTGTGTGTGTCCTGATCTCCTCTTTTTAAAGGACACTCATCCTATTCAAGTAAGGTGCATGCTAAAAACTCAATTTTAACTTGATACCTCCTGAAAGACTCTACCTACAAATGTAATCACATTCCAAGTTATGAGGTCTTGATAGGATGAAACCATACCATCTCAGGGTCAGGCAGTGGGCAAATGCACGGTGTATGTTTTATTCCTGGGAGCCCCATCAGCGTTCTGGTCAGTAGAGGCGATCCCTGGGACGGAAATGCTGACTTCTGCGAATGGGTGAAAGTGTAAAGGATGTTGAACCTGAACACACACCAGAGATGACCATTTAGGCTCATGGAAAATTATTACCTAATTAAAAGTCTTTGGAACTAGAGGCAGGTTTCTAGAAGGTAAAACTGTGAATACATTACTGGTTCCAAGGTAGTAAATTGAGTGTGCTGGAATGAAAGTAAGGTTTAGTTCTTGAAATCATACTTATGTTCTGAAATCCTGCCTAACTCTTCACTAATAATTCTAAATGTACGCATTCTAATTTATATGTCATGTGATTACCTCCTTAAATTCCCAACACTGAAAACATTGGCTCCATTTGGATACCTTAGTTTTTGTTATATTCCATAATTTCTAGAGCTGACATTCAAAAGTATTTTCAGTGCTTTGAAATAGAATCATCATAAATTCAAATTATACACATGCTTATTTAATGTAATTGTAAACATGACTCCATGTTTTATAGAAAATCCTAAATAACTACAAAATGCACCAAACTTCAGCATAACCACGTTGCTTTCTCTTACTAGATGTGTTTCTTTGGGCGAGTTACGAAGCTCAAGTGAGTTTAAGATTCCCCATCCGTAAAAATGAGAATCAGAATACCTACTTTACTGGGAAGTAGCTCGTATTAAATTAAGATATGCAAAGCACTTAATCCAGTCCTTACAAAAGAGTTGAGCTCAACGAATGTTCCCTTTTTAAAATCACTTCTTCAGGCTGAATTTTGCCCAGTGGTTTAGAATCCATCATAGAAAAGGGGTACAGATTTGGTTGGTTGATTGATTCACTCATTCTCTCATTTCAATAGTACTTAGGTGTTGGTATCCACTCTAGATTTCATGCTAGATGTTGGGTAAATAATAATGGGAAGAAACAGAGTCCCAGTTCTCATGGAGAGGTGGACTTTAAAAGGTCCAAAGATATATGTAAAATTAAAGCAGTAAGTGTTTTGCAGGGCTAGGAGATTTTATAACAGGGAGACCAGGATTTTTGTTTTGTTTTGGCTTGGGTTTGGAGTTTTCTTTGAAAGCATGTGGGAGACTTTGGGTACTATTTCTTAGAATATAACTCATGAGCTAAGTTGGAAGGGGTATG
>CM053607.1:93943639-94064303 GCA_028646535.1 Procyon lotor | reverse complement strand
TATGTTCTCTAACAGGGGTTACAGATGAGAAGATACAGTAGTTGCCCTCTACTTTTCCTCTGCAGTACATAGAATTTCTCTCACACTGACTCTTTTCTAGGGGTGTCTTACCAATCTTCACATGTCTTAAGGAAATCCTTTTTGTTTTTTTATGAAAAGTCTTCTTAACTACATTTGGAAAGTTTTCTGCATTCTGACAGACTGTACTCCCAGGAAATTCTTCTTGATAAGAAATCTTTATTTTGTCCCAGTAATTCTCATAATTGCTCTTAGTATCACCCCTTAATTCTCTTTCCCTTGAAGTGTTTATCTTCTTTTAAAAATAAAGTAACTAATATGTCCATTCATTTATTTGGCCAGGCCGTAAATACCCTTCTGTTGCATAACCTTTCAATTCTTTCATCATACTTTCTTAGGCTTTCTCCACTCCCTTCAAATTGTCTGCATTTTTTCCCCCACTTGGATGAAATTGCTCTGGTTGAGGCTCTACCTAAAAGCTGGCTGGGAATCACAATCAGAATGGATCGTGAACTTGCTACTACCTACACCTACTTTCTAGTTTGTTTGTTTGTTTCTTAACCTAATACAAGCTCTGTTCTCATGTCTTCATCATGTCAATGCAAAATTATTCCAGAGATTTTTAATTCATAACATATTATTTATACACTATGCATCTTCCTTCTTTTGTACATCATGGATACATTAATTATGTGGTATCTCAACCATGGAGAATAGTTTACAGAAATGCTTATAAAACTGACATAATGTTCAGGTTTTATTCATTAGCAATTCTCATGAAATTATCTTGGGTAAAGAAGAAGAAACAGAGAAGTGACACTTATGATTGTGGAATCTTTCATGGCCGCTTATATTTGACTGCACTGTTCTTCATCAATTATATCATCAAAGTCAAGTACATTCTCATCAGGTGTTTTCAAAATTTTCTTCAATGACTCTGAATTTGACTTTTGTTATTTGGGTCCACTTTAACAACAGTCACTACAGAAATACTTTTTCTTACTGCTTTTAGAGTATAAATTGTTATCAGGAGCCCAAAGTCAGAACAAACTAAGTCTTCCTGGGCAGAATAAGTAATGAACAATAAATTCCCCATTGTCTCCAACTCCATCTATTTCCACTATATTCATTCTCTTTCCATAGTTTTATAATTTCTTTCTGTCTTTACAGTCCCAATGATCTCATTTTTTGTTTTTCTGTCTCTCTCAACCCTTCCTCCCTTCCTTCTCAATATTTATATATCACAGAACTGCACTGATACAAATACACAAATAACTATTAAAGGTATCTAAGTTTTTCAAAGAAAATTCAAAGTTTTTTATGTTGCTCATTTAAACCTTACTAGTGCTGCTACAGATTATACTACGATGTTAAGTCTATTGAATTTATCCTGCCCAACAAGTACTGATAAAGCTTGATACACTTTCCAAAGATATTTAACTAATTTTATTTTTTTTAAAGATTTTATTTGTCTATTTGAGAGAGCGTACAAGTAGGCGGAGGGGCAGAAGGAGAGGGATAAGCAGATTCCCCGCTGAGCAGGGAGCCTGATGCAGGGCTTGATTCCAGGATGCTGGGATCATGACCTGAACCACAGGCAGATGCTTAATGGACTGATCCACCCAGACACCACTAATTCTAAAAATATAATAGCATCGGAATGTATTTGCTTTATGGCTGTTAAGAGAGTAAGTTTAACCGTCAAAGAACTATATGTAAGTTTTTTAAAGTTTTTATTTAAATTCTAGTTAGTTAATATATAGTGTAATATCAGTTTCAGGAGTAGAATTTATTGATTCATCACTTACATATAACACCCAGTGCTCATCAAAACACGTGCCCTCCTTAACACCCATCACCCATATACCTGTTCTCCCACCTACCTCCCTTCTAGCAACCCTCAGGTTGTTCTATGGTGCCTGGGTGGCTCAGTGGGTTGAAGCCTCTGCCTTCAGCTCAGGTCATGATCTCAGGGTTCTGAGATCGAGCCCCACATCGGGCTCTCTACTTGGCGGGGAGCTGCTTTCCCCTCTTTCTCTGCCTGCCTCTCTGCCTACTTGGGATCTCTCTCTCTCTCTCTCTCTCTGTTAAATAAATAAATAAAAATCTTAAAAAAAAAAAAAGAGTCTCTTTATGGTTTTCCTTGCTCACTTTTTTTTTTTCATTTCGCTCACCTTTTTTTTTTTTTTTCCAATCCCTCTATGGTCATTTCCTTTTCTTCTTAAATTACACATATGAGAGGTGCCTGGGTGGCTCAGTGGGTTAAGCAACTGTCTTTGGCTCAGGTCATGATCCCAGGGTCCTGGGATCCTGCTGGGTGGGTGGTCTGTTTCTCCCTTTCCCTCTGTCCCTTCCTCCGCCCCTGCTTGTGCTCTCTCACTCTCTTTCTCTCTCACTCTTGCTCCTCTATTTCAAATAAATAAATAAAATCTTAAAAAAAATTCCACATATGAGTGAAATCATATATTTGTCTTCGTCTGACTGGCTTATTTCCCTTAGCATGATACTCTCTCTCTCTCATTCTGTCATTGTAAATGGTAAGACTTTATTCTTTTGATGGCTGACTAATATTCTATTATATACATGCATGCCACATCTTCTTTATCTATTCATCAGATGATCAACATCTGGGCTCTTTCCATAATTTGGCTATTGTTGATAATGCTATCATAAACATCAAGGTGCTTGTGCCCCTTTGAATTAGTATTTTTGTATCCTTTGGGTAAAGAACTGTACATAAAATTAATTTTACAATTACTGAATCTAGGAGACCAAGGTTCTGAGCAAGGGCCTAAGATTTATGCTCCAGGTATAATAGAAGTAGTGGACAAAACTTATTTTCAGAGACATAGTACTCATAATCTATATTTGAAGTTATAATTATTATAGGTAAAGAAATAAGGATGATAATTGTTAAAAGAGTTTTTGAGTGACTAGTTCAATATTAATATTTTACTGTACACTGTGAGATATTTAGTAATTAAAGCTATTTATCATCTAAGAATTTAAACTGCAAATAGTTGGGCATCGATATTGTCAATCTGCATTTAGTCCTTCTGTGACATAAGAATGTATTTTAAGGAAATATAACAAAGTTATAATAGTACTACTTAATCAGATGCAAGAGCTCACAGGACAAAAATGATTAATAAAGAGATATACCACTGTGCTAACAGGAAAAAAGGTAAATAGTTAAATAATTTTTTAAAAAAAGGTAAATAATTAAAACGATAATGACAAAACTCTCATCTAACAAATAGGAATTTTAAAAAATCTGATAGAAGGGTACTGTGATAATGTGACAAACAGATAACCACCACAGGCTGAAGATGAAGGGGTGAACTTAGCCATTTCAGAGTATAACTGAACATTATATAGGGTAATCAGTAATCTATCTGACTCTAAGATCCTGCAATTCCCCTTCTGGTCAGATCCCTAAGAGCAACTTCCCGCATGTGCAAGAGCAAACACAACATTGGTGATCATGGCAATAGTCATTCATTTATTCATCTCACACATACTCATTGACTACACAGTCCTGCTTGCTTGGGATTATCTCTGAGACTGAAACAGACAATTCTCACTTTCATTGGTTTGTTCTGGGACACTCTTTTTGATGCTAAAAAGTTTAAGATGATCTAAATAACCATCAAGAAGACAACAGACAGGTAAAAGAGTGTTTAATCAGGGACTGAAGAAAAAAAAAATTCTGTTGAATGAAATAAGCATGTTGAAGACATTTGCACAATATGTAATTTGTGTAAAATTTAAAAGCATATATTATGCAGTATTGTGTGTGTGCGTGTGTGTGTGTGTGTGTGTGTAAAAGCAACATAAAACTGAATAGGTAGTATACATACTAATTGCATGTTAGCTGTTGACTGCGCAAGGGTAATAGGATCAGGATGCAGAATAAAAAGAATTTCAACATTATGTATAATGTTTAAGTATAAAATAAGTATGACAAAATAATAAAACTTTGATTTTAAATGGTCTGCATGTGTGTTTATTATACTAATCTTTGAATTTTTTGTATTTTTAATATTTTTTAAAACTACCTATTATATCCACAAAACTATTTTTGCATAATCATATGTAACCACAATTTTATAAGGGTTCCTAAGAGAACCATGTAAAAACCATTGTAAAAACAAAATAATATAACCTAATTAGTTTATTACAGGGTGACTGAAAGCTTACAGCATCAACAGAGCATAGTGAGCCAAATAAGACGAATTTATAATAGCCAAGTAATTATTACACAATCAAATCCACTGAAAGAAATTAAAAATATGTAGTAGTTGTTTTGTTTTTGTTTTATTTTTTGTTTCTGTTCTTTGTTTTACTTTTCTCTTTTTTTCTTAAAAGAAGCTACAGGATAAGAAAGGAGTTGCTTAAAAGGGCACAGGGGAAAAGACCCAGTAGGTATCTGCCAGGCATCCCTGCCTCACTTAGCCCTTCGAGCCATGAAAATAAAAGAATATGCTTTAATGTTCAGCTTTACTCCTGCCTATAAGCTTATTGAATTGATCTAGTGGACCACAACTAGATAATTTGTTTTCCAGGGCTAAAAATCTGTTTACCCAGATTTTTTAAAAAAGGTTTTATTTATTTATTTGACAGAGAGAGAGATCACAAGCAGGCAGAGAGGCAGGCAGAGAGGGGGGGAAGCAGTCTCCCCCCTGAGCAGAGAGCCCGATGTGGGGCTCGATCCCAGGACCCTGAGATCATGACCTGAGTCAAAGGCAAAGAGTTTTTAACCCACTGAGCCACCCGTTTACCCAGATTTTAACAAACTCCTATGGAAGACCTCCATGGCTCATACTTAACAGGTTATGTGACCTTGGAAAAGGTAATTCATCTTTCTGTACCTCAAATTCCTCATCTGTAAAATGTAGATATTAATAGTAGCTATCTAAAAGGGTTTCATGTTACTCGCTGTTTCAAGGACTTAGATTGTACATTTTATGTGCCATATACTGGCACAGAATTAGTGCTCTTTGTTAAATAACTAAGCAAGCTGATCCAGAAACCATTTTGTGGTCCTTAGACTGAGGTATATTTTATTTGCCCTATATATCTTTTAATAACTTCCATCTAATATGCTTTTAAAAAAATCTTAAATTTCATTTCAACATATTCTGTGTCATGTGAAGGACATCAGAATCCACTCACATCCAAATTTTTATGTACCTTAGAATACATCTGAGGAGTAATTATTTGAAATACAAATACCTCAATGTCTTCAACATTTCATTAGAATGCAGGAAAATTTATTTGAACTGGTGATTCCAATTCATCACCCTTCAGGCAAAACACAAAACTCTGATGATAAACACAAGGTCATTTCTTTAAACATAATATAACTCCAAACTGTGCGCCTACTAAGCACATGTCAGAAACTATATGAAATCATCACGAGCTCAGCACTCTCATTCTGGGATCATTTTTCATCATTTTTCTGAAAGACTGTCATGGAGTTAAGCATACTATCATTAGGCATTGATAAAAATTTAGCATAAGAGGAGGGTGTGGGGAGAGCATGTCTTTCTTAGGGATAAAATCCTTTCCCTTTTTTTTTTTTTTAGGGATAAAATCCTTTCATCTTTGTTCTATTAAGCTAATTGCCATGCACAAATAATGTGTGTGCCATCTCTAGGCACTAGAGGAAAATACTCCCCACCTTCATTCTTTCCCAGCTGAATCATGATAAATGATCCCAGCAGATTTTGTCATTTTGTGCCCTCCCTGCATCAAGCTTTCCTTCACTTTGTGCCCCTCAGTGCACCTCTATTAGCAAGACCTTCCCCTGGGAGATGTGCCCACTGTCCAGCAGATGTACGAACAAACTCTCCCTCACAGAGCCCTGCACTCAGCCGTGCACACATTCTTCCTGCCTCAGGGACTTATAACTCCGGGTAGGAGCTGAGTCGCTAAAGAAATTCATATAAATGACCATCTCGTATTTGGACTCACTGTTTCCCCATCATTATTTTTTATCAATACCATTCATTTGTAAAGAATGTAAAAATTGAATTCCACATGCAAGACAGCTGTGATTCTAGAATGACACATGACATTTCTGAAGAGATGAAAATAAATGTAACCCTTTCAAAAAAATTAGAGTTTAAGGGACACCTAGGTGGCATGGTCAGTTAAGCGTCTGACTCTTGGTTTTGGTTCAGGTCATGATCTCAGGGTTGTGGGATGGAGCCCCATGTCAGGTTGCAGGCTCTGTCCTCAGTTCGGAGTCTGCTTAAGTTTCTCTCTGCCTCTTCCTCTGCCCAACCCCCACCCCGACTACCACACATGCTCACAGGCGCTCTCTCGCTCTCTCTCTCTTTCTCTCTCTAGTAAATAAATCTTTACTAGAAAAAAATTAAAGTATTTTTTAAGCCAAAAATCTGCACGTACAATAGGAAACTATGACTATCATTAGGATGGATATTAAATATCCAAGATTATATTAAATTGAGGATAGCTCTGCAGCTGTGTGCTGGCTTCAGCATCATAGTTAAGGCATCTGATAGCTGTGATCACTAGAAGCATTCCCCATCACTTCCATTCCAGGTAGTACAGTCTCTTGACAAAAGTCAAAACAACAAGAACACCAGTAGCGATAACCGCCAATACTATTGTACTTACTCGAAAACAGCACATTGTTCTATGTACTTTACATTTATAAACTCATTTAATCCTCCAACAACACTGCTTTTACTCTCTCCACTGTGCAGTTGAAGAAATTGAGAGAAATTTTCAGTTACAGTTTCTAAATCAGCAAGTTAAAACTTCAGTGTGCATAAAAAATCTTCTGAGGACTCTGAAAAAACGCCAATTTTCTGACTAACCTAGTCCAATTTGTTACAGTTGGTTAGGGGTAGACAGCCAAAATCTTAGTGCTAGAAACTTAATTCTCATGAGGTCTGAGGACTGAGCTTGGAAACACTATAAATCACGCTAGGGATATTCCCATTTACCTTCAATGCCTTTCTGGTGATGTTTGGGTCTTTGTTTTGTTTCTGGACATTCCATTGCCATTCATTTCAGAGTAAGAATATTTACTTGATCTCAATGAATTTGATTATTCCATCTGCATCGAAATTTAATGAA
This sequence comes from Procyon lotor, assembly GCA_028646535.1. Classification (NCBI taxonomy): domain Eukaryota; kingdom Metazoa; phylum Chordata; class Mammalia; order Carnivora; family Procyonidae; genus Procyon; species Procyon lotor. Next base: position 94,057,175 of record CM053607.1, on the reverse strand, counting down.
AATAAACTAATGGGTATGTTTACATTTTAATTATGTCAGTTGGAATCAAAGCTAAAGTACTGTCCTCGAGAAGCCACACGTCTCACAACAAATTTGCCACAGGCTGGTGAACAGCTTTCTTAATTTTTAAAATACCCTGAAAGGGAAATCGCCCAGAATCCTTTCTTAAATAGATGTCTGCTTAAGTAAGGATTATGACTCTCAAAGGCGTATACCTCCAAAATTCAGAAATCCCTGAAGAATGCTCAGCCACATCATCATTCAAAAGCGCATAAAATCACATTCATGAGCACAGTTTGCTTCTTTGGGGACCCTCATAGGAGGAAGATTCTTTGATTTTTACAACAGAGCTACAACTTAGAGGAAGCCCCCACACTGTAAGAAGAGAGGCTGTTAGAAAGATCTTGAGATTGTTCTTGACTGAACAAACCATTTCATTTTCTTATTTCCACAAGGATGAAGAATGGTCTTATACAGTGAAAGGAAAACTAAACCATTGTTTACTTCATCTGCGGCTATATTCTCCTTGCTTTTCAAGACAGATCACAAAGGTCTTCAAATTCTAATAATTTGAAAAGCTGTAAAAGATGATAAAATAGAGTAAATGTATGAGACTTTGGAGGTAAAATGTTTCTTTTTTTTAAAATGTTCTGAGATATTTTTGAAAGGAGCCTACACAGAAGTACACACCAGGCACCTGCTCTGTGTTCTTAGAACTAAAGTAGTTCACTTGTGGAACTTAAAAATATCCCTGTTTCTAGTCTTACATGGGGACCTAGGAGGAGGGGGTTCATGCTGGAAGGGGGCATTACTGAATGGACTACCTTTTAAATTATGTCATGGACCAAAGCAAATCTCTCCCTCAAAACAAAGATTTTTCTGTACGTGTCATCCCTGGTGTATTGGTAAATATTTATGCTTATTAGTTTTGGCTCTCTAGGGGAAATAAGGCCTGATTTATAGGGTTTGGCAATTTTCATGGTCTAAATACCATGACCTTGTCTGATTTCAAGCCCCCAATGTAACGCCACTAAATGTGGAGTTGGGAAGAGATGTGCAGTATCACTTCCTTACATGGTATTTCTATCACTCAGATACATTGACTTAGCCCCAAGAGTATAGGTAATAGTAAAATGTAGTAAAATAATTAGAAAGTAATGAGTTTTGAGTATGGATTACCCTTGCTTTACATATAATTTATTTAATCACAGGTTTATATAATTCACTAATGTCTATGGCTTAACAGTAGGCTCTCAAAATCTCTGAAAAAGTAACAACTGGCTCTCATGAGCTCATACTACCTGATTTCAGCCTATTATTTTAAAACTTAAGCACACCTTCCATGTACTGATTTGTTATTACACACAGCCACTTATAAGCAAAATTTATCATTTATATAAAATTTATTTATTTAACAAAAATTTATTTAAGTAGAAAGCATTACCCCATGAACACAAATGATTCAACTGATATAGCTCAATATCTATAATTTCATGAGTGATAGCACTATATGATTCCAGTGTTAAGAGATACTTGAGAGGTCATGTAATCCAATCATCCCAAAGACTTGTCATGAAAACTACTGAGGGCACATCCTTACTCAGTCTCCTATTTCAAAATTACCACTTGATTCAAAGACTCACATTCATTTCAAAACTCCTCTGATGGCTCCTCAAGGACATCCATAATTTTACCCTAACTCTTTGTTCCCATAGCTACTGCATCTAGCACAGCAAATCTCCTTATCTTGTACATGCCATGCTTATTTATTTTCCCTCCTAAAACTGTTTCCTCAGCTCTGTGACAATTTCATTCACCTACCTTTTTCAGGTTTGTTTGTTTGTTTGTTTGTTTGTTTGTTTAAGAGAATGGTGAACTATTTACATGATCCTTACAAACGCTCATTTCAACTATGAGTATCTGAGCCATGGAGTCTAGAAACATGCTCAAAACAAGAAGCTCAGATGTTCGTAAGATGTCTAATGTGTCAAGATCAACTGATTTATTGAGCATTAACTAAATGTGAAGGTGAGACTAAGAGGACGCTCAATGTGAAATTTAATAGTTTGGTGTCATAAAACCGTGAACAATCATAACTCAGCATGGGAAGTGTCACAGTGGAATAGTGTCGGGGTCAGTATTAAAATAAGAGAATGATGAGACAAGCCATAGAATGGGTGGGGAAAACACTTGGAAAAGACACATCTGGTAAGGGACTGTTGTTCAAAATATACAAAGAAATCTTAAAACATAACAATAAGAAAACAAACAACCTGTTTTTAAAAATGGGCCAAAATCTGGAATACTGACATCAAACACTGGTGAGAATGTGGATCAACAGGAACTCTGATTCACTAGTGATGGAAATACAACTGGTATGGCCACACTGAAGACAGTTTGGTGGTTTCTTACAGAACTAAATATGCCCTCACCACATGACTCAACAGTCACACTCCTTAATATTTACCCAAAAGAGCTGAAAGCTATGTCCACACAAAAACCTACACATAGAGGCTTATAGAAGCTATATGCATAATTGCCAAAACTTGAAAGTAAAAAAGTAGGTAAATGGATAAACTATGGTACATCCAGATGACAGAGTATTATTCAGTGCTAAAAAAGAACTCAGCTGTCCAGCCATGAATAGAATGGAAGAACCTTAAAGGCGTATGACTAAGTGAGAGGAACCAATATGAAAAGGGTGCGGACTGTATGATTCCAAGTATATAGTATTTGGCAAAGGCAAAACTATGGAGAGTAAAAATATTAGCGGTTGCCAGGGGTTTAAGGGAGAGAATAGACAGAACACAGAGGATTTTTAGGGCAGTGAAAACACTCAGTAGGATACTATCGTTGGTGGTTACAGGTCATACATCTACCTAAAACCATAGAACACAACACCAAGAGTGAGATCTAAAGGTAACTATGGACTTCGGGTGATAATGACGTTGCAATATTGGTTCATCAACGATCACAAATGAACCATGCTAGTGGAGGATATTGATAATGGGGGAGGCCATGCATATGTGGAGACATAGGGGGTTATATGGGAAATCTCTGTATCCTCCTCTCAATTTTGTGATGAACCTAAAACTTGCTCAAAAGGATTCCTAATAAGAGACAGAGAATGAGGAATGCTGATCAGTAAAGGGTGGCTTTTTCACAAAAGAAGTAAGGGCCAATCCAGATGCTGAGGAAAGCTGTTTCATTTTGGTGCTTCTCAAAGTTCAAGGACAAGAATAGCTGAAAATGAAGTACATAGAGCCAAAGCAAAGGCCTTGATAAATTTGGAGTTCTCAAAGACACAATTTTCATTGTCTGATAAAAATTACTTGGATTCCACACAACTGCAGATTCCTAAGTACAGTAATCGTATGAGAGATTCTGATGGAATAGGATGGGAATTACTGGAAAATCAGCAGTTTCAACCTTCGAGAACTTGCTATAGGAGCAAGGAGCATAGAAAGGTCTTATAAGGGTGGTATCACTTTCAAATTTAAGTTTTAAACTAAAATTTCTAAATCTTCTTGGGTTAGTTCAAGCTCAGCACATAGTGAATCTTAACTGGTTATTACAACTCACAACAGCCTCTTCTTCTTCCTTTCATCCATCAGTGAACTTAGAGTTTGAATTACACCATTATTTACTTTATTTTCTTCTATTGCCAGCTCCTAGGAGTTTCAGTGGTTCATGTTGCTATATTCCTCATGATACCTAATGATGGCAAAGGCACCCAGATACACAATATCTATAAATTAGCTTGTTCTCAGTATCTAATCCTGTTTCTTGAACAGGTTAATTATGTGCTGGACATTTCTAGAAATACTTTAATCTGTATTAACTCCTTTAATTCACTCAATTAGATAATTCACTCAATTAGAGATAGATACTGTTATCATCTCCATTTGACAGATGGGAAAATTGAGGCTTAGTAATTTTCCAAGGTCGATTGGCTTCAAATCCCATGCACTCTGCTACCAAGCCATACTGCTTCTCCCTACTACGCCCCACTAGAAATGCTGTTTAAACACAGAATGTATACCAGAAAGCGGTGATGAAATTATAGGCAGCACTCATGGTTTAAGTAATTAGTAAAAAGCCTCCCTGAAAGATACTACTATACACTCTAAGGCAGTCAGAAATATCGTTAAAACTTCCCGGGCTGAAATCTGCATCTGCCAGCTATGCATCACCGACTCCTACACAGACTCTGGATTAACAGCCTCCTGTGAGCCCTCACACTCCCAGTGCCAAGTCACACATCCAGAGAGGTGCATCCATGGGTACAGCAGCAAAAGCAACAATAACACATCACAGCCGCAAAATCTGTGATGAGCCCAGCCCTTTGACGGTCTAGTGAGGGGGTGTGCATCTTGAATATTACTAAATGTGTCACGAACTTTGTTCCCCCACTGACTCCCTTTTGGATAACAAAACAGCCAAAGACACTATTCAGGAAAATAAAATAGGTTCTAATATTCCCATACCCTATAATTAATCTTCACTCAGTCACCAGCATTTCTGTTTAATCTATTGCTTGAAATAAAATGCTAATAAGGCATGAGAACGTGACTCCAGGACAATGTTAGAAAAATAGCCTTCGTTTCTCTTCTTTTGAGAGGAATAAGATGCTTTTGATCATATCAATGAGTGAGTAATGCCTAAGTCTCCAATACAAGATTTAGTTAAATTATATTCATCTTGGGGGATGAATAACTTGAATTTAAAAGAATAATTTAAGTTTAAAAAAGGCAAAGCACATTGCAACTAAAAGTCTAATCTTTTTGAATGTGATTTTATATATTCTAGAGCCTTTAAAAATATGCATTATTACACAAATCTCTCTTGTCTTTAGCTTTTTCAAGCTATTACTGTTTCCTTAAGTTCATCCCTATACAAGTTTCCATGATAGTTCTATTTATTCTGGACTTCTTGCTTCTCTAGAGATTGTTTTGGGTGCTGGATACTATCTGGCAGAAACCTAAGAAAAACAGAATCACCTGCTTCAGGATATATTTAGCAAGCCTCATTGGGGCTCACTGAGCTCATACATACCTATGTACTCAGAGCTCTCACTCTTGAAAGCACACAGGAGCAACTCAATATGTGCATCCGGAATGAATGCACTTACCCTTCTACTATTACTTTATGCCTCTGGAAGTTCAGGAAATGAAAGTGAATATTGTCTTTATTTTTCGTAATTGGTGCACTGATACTTAGTCATATTTTGGACTCTGTTAAAAACTAACAATCTTTACAATATGTTTTCAAAGCTGTTCAAGATATGACCTAACACTATGACAGATATGAAGGGCACTGAGGTCACATAAAGCCAAAGCAATTCTCCATCCCACAGATCAAGGCCTAGATGAGTAGGACAACAGGAAAAGAGGAGCTGCATATTCCTTTAATGCCTTTGGATGATAGAAAGGGAACCTTAAAAGCTCAAGTATACAAGGAGTTTCCTAGGGCAGTTAAATTTCAAAAACTAAGCTGTGAGTTCATAATGAAATATAGGCTTAAATCTCCCAGATCCTCTAGTTTTCTCATGACCAGCTGTGTCAATGTAAGCAAATTACTTAAATAATTAAACATGCTTTCTTACCCTTACAAGAAAAAAAAGAATAAATCCCTGATAGGATATTGTGAAGACTGAATGAGATATTGCGAACAAAGTATTTCACACAGAGCCCAGCACAGAATAGACGCTCAATAAATATGGACCATTGTTGTATTCTCAGGGGACTTCTTTATTACTTTGGGTAAATATAAATATGGGAATCCCATTAAAGGGAAACTAGAAGTTGTGATGTATGAGACTTATCATTCACATATTAATAGGAATGGGAAAAAATGGCTATAAATGCACCATCCTTTGCAAGACTGGCACAAGTCTACTTGGGCAATATACCACATGTTTGAACCACAGGCGATACCCTGTAACCCAAATACCCATATGGGTTTTCGTAGCGGAAAATATTTGAATGCTTTGTTTAGAGACGCATTTTTGTGAACCACCCAAATAACTGTTCAAAATAATACTGCATGCATGTGACATGACAACTGGGTTTGGAAAAGTGCTTTTTGGAAAAGTAGCAGTCACTGATTAACTGTTCTCCTTGCAGTTGGTTACATTAAATAATTTTATACAGAGAAGGGAGAGAGAAGCCAAAATCCAGGTCACACGGCATTCTGTCAGGTTTTTTTTTTTCCTCCCTCTTGCCCTCATGTAGCAAAAAATCATGGGCTCTAAGAGGAGGCAACTTGACTAGGCTTTTCACACTCCTTTTGTTCCTTGCTTTGGAAAAAGGAAAATCAAGGCATGGGGATAACAGGAGACAATACTTGATTATTCTTGAGCCTTCTAAGATGTACTTGAGGACTGCAGAGGAGGGTACTGGCTGAGGTTCATAGCCAATTAATCCCTGGAAGCCTGAAAGTAGTCTGGGTTCTTAAATCCTCCAGGTATGGAAGTTTCTACATACAGAAGAGCCAAAACATCACTGGTTCCTTCAGGGACCACTTAGACACTTCGATCCAATCTAAAGAATGTAAAATGTCATGATCACTTCATCAAGATTTCAAATGATTCTGATAGAACAAGGAAGGATGTTATAAACAAGACTGGATTGGGACAGGTATTGGTTAAATAGTACATGTTTTTGTTCATTTGCATTTGGTTATGCACAATTAAAAGTGCAAATTATGAAGTCATGGTGCCAGTAAGTGCTCTCATTGACTTGGGGGCAGATGTCCTCTGTTCTCTAACCCGGGTTTCCCTTGCAACGAATTTGAGAGCGCCCTCAAGTGGTGACACAGTGAAGTGCCAGGAACATGATCGCATTTTTCTACTTGGGGAGAATTTTGTCTAAATGCCAAGGTCTGCTGGAAATAACTGCACAAACACGGCCAAATTCCTGGAACTTTAGGTGACTTAAGGCTTCGTTTTTGTTTTTGCTGAAGTGTGATAAAAATTAAAATATATAATGAAATTACAATAAAATACCTCCTAGGAAGTAGAGTTTAAAAATCTGAGTCAAACAGACTTTCATCAAACCCTGGCTCTGCTTCTTACTAATTTTGTCACACTGAACAAGTTACTTAATATTTTTGAGCCTCGCTTCCTTACCGATGTAATGAAATATATTAATGGGACTTTGAGAATGACTACCTCTACCTCTCCAAAATTCTTTCCTTGCTGTCCTTCATTTCTCATCATGACCTTTGCATATATTAGTCCTGGGGTTTCCTTTCTTTTGGTTTGATGAGGTAATAAACATCCACATACACATCACCTCTTCAGACAGAGCTACTCAGACAGCCCCTTATGCTCCAATGTCACATCTGATACAGCCTTTGGTTTTTGCATTCTCCACACCTTAGAACAATCTCTCATTTCCCTGAGTTTCATTCACTACTGGACTAGAAGGGCTGGTCCATATTGTGCTGTATCTTCTTACTTACCTAGGTAAACACATCATCACATTTGCAGATGCTCAAGGAGTGCGGGTTAGATATTTTTCAAAAATAGCAAAAATTTTTGAAATGTTAAGAAACAAGAATAAACAGTAAGAAGACTTTCTGGAGGAGTTACATTCATTGCCCAAAAAAGGAGGTAAGTCACATGGGAGAAAGAGGTGAAGCTCTTGTACTTAACTTGCAAATATGATCGGTGGGATAGAGTGCAGGTAAATTTGATTCATAGCCTTGATCCTCTGTAGAAATTCATAGTAACTCGAATTCTAAATGTTATTTGAAAAAGAAATTAGCATTTAAATCTAAGGTGTTTAATTTAAATTGTTCAGAGTTAGACTGTACTCCTCCTTATTGGAATCTTTCAGACTCAGGAAACATTAGAAATCCTCAGGGGTTTATTTAAATAAAGTTTCCATAAACATCAAGGTTAGTTGTTTTTTCACATAAATAATAGATCAGATCTCTAAAACACTGCTGTATTTGGAAACAGAAAGATTTCGATTTAAGTCCATTCCCAACCCATTATGTGATCCTGGTCAAGTTAGTAAACCTCTCTGAATCTCAATTTCCCCATAAAATGGATGATAAAACCATCCTAAGGGGTGTTACAAGCATTAAATGAAATAATTCATGAACAAGCTCCTAGTACTGTCCCTGCCATTTCTTTTCCCCCTACCCACACATTTCCTGTAACACATATATTTTCTCTAAAATTAACGCTTTCTCAGTAAACATTTTACAAGTTAAATGCTATCAAATTATTAATTGTTTTTTGGGAAAGTAGTATTTTTCCAATGCTTTAATTTTTAAAATGAATTTCAAGCATTAGATGACACATGAACAAATTAATGACATGAAATATTTTTTTTAAATTTTTATTACCATATAATGTATTATTTGTCCCAGGGTACATGTCTGTGAATCGTCAGGCTTACACATTTCACAGCGCTCACGATAGCACATACCCTCCCCAATGTCCACACCCCAGCCACCCTATCCCTACCTCCCCGCCTCCCAGCCACCCTAAGTTCGTTTCATGAGTCTAGTTGTCTCTTATGGTTTGTCTCCCTCCCCATCCCCTCCTGTTTCATTTCTCTCCCCCAGCCCCCCCCCACCAACTCCTGCCTTGCCTCTCAAATTCTTTATATCAGAGAGATCATGTGATAATTGTCTTTCTCTGACTTATTTCGCTTAGCATAATTTTATCCAATTTTTGTACACCATGTATCTTAGAACTATAATGTCGTAAGCACATAAGATATGTATGTACCAAAATAGCATAATTTTGGTCATAAATTCAATGTTGATATAAAATTAAAGGAATTAAATCTGCATGAGAAATAATATAACTTTTCAACAATTTGAAGATATGGCCCTTTACTCACAAATATACATACATACTCCATACAACTGTGGAAAATATATTTTGAATATAGGAGACCATTTATACCACCATATAATTCCAACTCATTAATCAATTAATTCAACAGATTTATTGACTGCCTGCTTTGTGCCAGGAAATGAGCTGAGAACTGGCAAATAAGATGAACAAGACACATTCTTCTAGGAAGAACCAATCACCCAATGAAAGAGAAAGAAAAGGGGTAAGTCAAGTAAAATGTGATAAGTGCCATGACAGAGAGTTCAAGATTATAACTAATATAATTTTACAAGCAGTTCTAATACTAGAACTGTCCTTTCCTGAAACTATCTTTACTGACTTTATCTATCTTAATCAAAACAACTGTCTCCTCATATTTTCACTTAAATTTATTTAGAAGGTAGCTAAGGCAGAAGAAGATTTTCTACCTTCAGGTCTACTATACTAACAATGTTAGACGTGAAATGAAAAATAATTTACAAGTCTCAGCCCCCATCAATTTAAATGAAAACAGACAGTTGGTTCAGCATATGTTGATTTCTTAAAATTGAAAATCGACTTTCCCAGCAATATGGCTCAAGGAAAATAAAATGTGTGGGCTGGTTTAATTCACTTACATTAAACAATGTTTACAGCTGATGTTTGATTACATTACTGGTGGGGAAAAAAAAAGGACTGTAATGGAAGAATTATGATTATTTTTTTCCTCGGGAACAAAGATTCCAGGGTCTGCTCAAGTCTGAGAACTTAGTTCAAATTACTGCTTTGAAAATACACAAACAAACAAAAAGGAAAAGACATCAGGATGGAATTCTCGGAAGAGCTACTAGTACTGAGTAATGAGATAATACAACCCAAAGATGTTTATATTAGGTGCACAGATGATACATTTTATCACTGTACATTTATGAAGAAACTGTAGACTCACTGTTCTTAAATGAAAGAGCAAGAGAGAAGGATCATTGTGAGTGGGTTAATCTTGTAAGCACCTTGGCTTGATGCATATGCCTTCCTAGACTGGGTGGTTTTTACCAAGAGACCTTTCCAATTCATGCTGTCATTGTCAATTACATTCAACATTCCAAAAATTTAAAGCTTAAAGAGGTTGCTTTGTAAAGAAAAACATGGAAGGCATTGTGAGAAGGAAGGGAGGGGTGTATGGGGGGAAACCAGAGTGGGAGATGAACCATGAGAGACTGTGGACTATGAGCAACAAACTAAGGGTTTTGGAGGGGAGAGGGGTGGGCATTGGGCAAGCCTGGTGGTGGGTATTGAGGAGGGCACGTTTTGCATGGAGCACTGGGTGTGGTGCATGAACAATAAATCTTGTAATACTGAAAAGTAAATAAATAAATAAATAAATAAATAAATAAATAAATAAATGGATGGATGGATGGATGGATGGATGGATGGATGAATGAGGTTGCTTTAATTTAAAGTCTTTAATATAGCATCTACTCTAGTAGTTCCTAAACATTAACGTTTTTCCTTGAGAAAGCTTCCGCCAATCCATACAGAGAAGAGAAAAATAGAAATAGTTTCATATATTTATCACTAAGATAAATTTACCCAGTTCAAAGAATTTATGTTAAAAATAAATTATGCTTTACTCTGACGGGATTTTTACATTTTATTTCTTTTTAAATATTTATTTGATTATTTATTTATCTATCTGAGAGAGAGAGTATGAGAGTACAGACGGGCTGGAGGGGGAGAGGGAGAGAAAATCTGAAGCAGACACTGTGCTGAGTATGGATCCCCCCATGCAGCTCGAAGTCATGACCCTGAGACCCAACCTGAGCCAAAATCAAGAGTTGTTTGCTCAATAGACTGCACCACCCAGACACCCCTACTACTTTTTTTAAATTTGAAATATCTGTGGGGCTCTAGGCTCAGTCAGTGGCTTTTGATCTCAGGGTTTTGAGTTTGAGCCCCACACTGGGAGTAAGGATTACTTAAAAAATCAAAAAATCTAAAATTTAAAAAAAATAAAATACCTAAAAAAATTAATAAAAAAATAAAATACCTGTGATTTTATGAAATAGTAAGAGTATAGTGTAGGATCTTTTAAAAAATTACCTCACTTGGCAAAGCAGAAGTAGGCAACCTAATATAAACTATCACATTTTTAAAATCAGTGTTTAAAAAATTCCAACACCAGAAATCACTGTTCTGTATCACATATATTTACTAGTAGAATCAATAATATAATGACTTAAGCATTTTTTTCCCCTCTAAGTATATTTTAATTATTTTTAAACTGGGAAAATACATATGAAGGTGAATTTAAACAACCTACTATTATGGGGCACCTGGGTGGCTCAGTCAATTAAGTATCTGCCTTCGGCTCAGGTCATGATCCAAGGGTCCTGGGATCAACCTCTGCGATGGGCTCCCTGCTCAGCAAGGAGTCTGTTTTTCCCTCTCCCTCTTCCTGCCACTCCCCCTGCTTGTAGTCTCTCTCACTCTTTCTGTCAAATAAATAAATAAAATCTGAAAAAAAAAACCCGCCCTAATATTAGTCCATCTTTATTTATTTCACATTCTTCAGAGGGAAGTGTAACATCTGAATCTTTTGTCTTGCTATATAATTCTAGCTATATAATTAGAGAGAAGAATATTTGAATATTTGAAATGTTGTAGATCTATAACACTGCATGAAATTTTAAAAGAAAAAGTACAAAAGAAACCATTCTTCAGGAAAAAGGAGTCACTATTCCATTAATAATGTATTATCTTGCAAAGGCCTTAGAAAAAATAAATCTGCAGAAAACGGAAAAGCATACTGAAAGATCTGGGAAGGAGAAATGGTATCAAATGTTAATTAATGCATTTTTCAGATCATTATCATAATATTGATGGAATTGAGGGAAAAAAAGAGCACAAGCCAGATCATTATGTGAGGTTACTGCAGTGTAGTGCAAAGTGAATAAAGTAAAATCACTGACAGAAAATTATTTTTATTTCAAGGCTACCCATAAAATAGAGCACCTAGAAAGCACAATTAACGTAACTCTCATTAAGTGGTTGTTCTCATCACATCCTGTTTGGAGAATGTCTACAATGCCCCGGGGAAAAGGTTCTCACTGAGAAAAGAGATTACACACCTGAAAAGGGAAATATGAGTTGAGTTGCATTTTTATGAAAATTTTTTTGTCTTGACTTTTTCAAATAAAAATGAATCCCCATGTGTATCGATATAACTTCTGTGGAAAACTGGCAGTGTTTATTGAAGCTGAATTATCCATACCAAGTCAACTAACAACTCAAACAGAAATGTGTACATATTTTATCAAAGGGCATGGGCTAGAATGTTTATAGCAGCAGTATTTGTAATAGCCCTTAACCTGTAAACTAGCCAAATGTTCATCAACAGTAGAATAAATAAATTGTAGTCTATTCCCAAAATAGAATATGAATGACTGCACCAACTAATGCTGAAGCAAAAGAGGCCGTTACAAAACAAAGTAAATATTGCATGATTCCATCTATAAAAAGTATAAAAAGAGGTCAAATGATTCTATGCTGTGGGAAGTGAGGATAGTGAGCAGCCTTGAAGGGAGGGAGTGGTAACTGGAGGGGAAGAGGAGTGGAGACTTATAAGGTTTGGTTTCTACATCTGGGATCTGGTTACATCAGCACGAAAGCTCACATTGCTGTAGTCTTCAGTTACGTATAATTTTCTGCATGTAGGCTATTGTATTGTAGCACGCTATGCTATAACTCAAAATAACAGATAAAAATGAATTCTGAAAATAAATAAATGAGTTATCAAGAGGTAAATATCCAGTAGTTTCCAAAACAATAACAATATCATGCTTTTTCTAAACCTAGAAAGCAGCTAAGGAATTTGAAAAAGAAAATATAAAGGACATTTGAAACAGATCTTGTATTTACAAAGCATTGTACCTAAAAAAGCACTTTTTAGATCTTCAGCATATCTCACAAACGTCATTACTTCCTGTGACTTTCTTACACCATACACAAAAATAAATTCAAAATGGATGAAAGACCTAATTATGGGATAGGAATCCATTAAAATCCTAGAGGAAAATATAGGCAGCAACCTCTTTGAACTTAGCTGTAGCAACTTCTTACTAGACACAACTCCAGAGGTGGGGAAACAAAAGCAAAAATGAATTATTGGGACATCACCAAGATAAAAAGTTTCTGCACAGTGAAGGAAACAATCAACAAAACTAAAAGGCAACTTACGGAATGGGAAAAGGTATCTGCAAATGACATATCTAATAAAGAGTTAGTATCCAAAATCCATAAAGAACTTATCAAACTCAACACCCCAAAAAATAAACAATCCAGTCAAGAAATGGTCATTAAGCAGGAACATTTTTTTTCCAAAGACGTACAGATGGCTAATGGAATATGAAAAGATGCTCAACATCACTCATCATCAGGGAAGTACAAATCAAAACCACAATGAGATACCACCTCACACCTGTAAGAATGGCTAAAATTAACAAAACAGGAAAGAACAGATGTTAGCAAGGATGAGGAGAAATCCTACACTGTTGGTGGGAATGCAAACCAGTGTAACCGCTATGGAAAACAGTACGGAGGTTCCTTAAAAAGTCAAAAATCGGACTACCCTAGGATCCAGCAAGTGCATTAGTAGGTATTTACCCAAAGGACACAAGAATACTGATCTGAAGGGGCACAACTACCCCAAAGTTTGTAGCAGTATTATCAACAATAGTCAAATATAGAAAAGACCCCAAATAATCTATCATCTGATAAATGGATAAAGATATGATACATGGTGGAATATTACTCAGCCATCAAAAAGAACAAAATCTTGCCATTTGCAACGATATGGATGGAACTAGAATGGATTATACTAAGTGAAGTAAGTCAGTCAGAGAAAGACAAATATCATATGATATCACTCATGTGTGGAATTTAAGAAACAAAACAGATGAGCATAGGGGAAGGGAAAAAAAAAGAGGAAGGCAAAACATAAAAGACTCTTAACCATAGAGAAGGAACTGAAGGTGACTAGAGGAGAGGTGGGCAGGGGATGAGCTAGATGGGTGATAGGGATTAAGAAGGGCACTTCTTGTGATGAGCCCTGGGTGTTATATATAAGTGATGAATCACTAAATTGTACTCCTGCAACCAATATTACACTATATATTAACTAACTAGAATTCAAATATAAACTTAAAAGAGATAAAATAACATCAATTTTTCAGGTCTACTTAATATGTACTAGCAGTTTTAGGAGGTTTATTATACTTTTTAGGCAGTCTACAGGGTTTTTAAAAAGATTTTATTTATTTATTTGAGAGAAAGAGAGAGAGCATAAGTTGGGGAAAAGGGACAGAGGGAGATAGAGAAGTAGACTTCCCACTGAGCAGGAAGCCCAATGAGGAGCTCGATCGCAGAACCCCAGGATCACGACCTGAGCTGAAGGCAGATGCCTAACCAACTGAGCCACCCAGCAATCTACAATTCTGATAAAAATATAGCTTTGTCAGAAGATGAGGTTCTAATCCGATTTTTGGCAAGTTGGTCACTATAAAAAGGATTACATTGCTGACTACTCATCAGAATCCTTTTCTTCTTGGGCACACGACTAGATTTCATTTCCCAGCCTCCCTTGCAGTTAGCTGTGATAATGTGATGGGTTTCTATCCAACCCCCTTTTTCTCTTTGCCTTCTGGAATGATGTCCCTAAGATCAACCTTGGAAACCAAGCATTAAAGATGGCAAATCCTCTACCAGCCTAGTTCCTAAACTACCGGATTCAGGAAGACAAGATTTGATCTTCTCTTCTGTTTGTGCCATTTTATGTTTTTATTGCAAATATTAGCCTACTCTAAATCATATACACTCATAACATATTTTGGGGCTTTAAAATAAAATTGGTAAATAATTGTTTTTATGTGTGGTAGAGTGGAGTTCTCTGTCCTCCTTACCCTCTTCGTACTTCAGCAGTCTCATCCCTGATGGGAAAGTAGAGGATATTTTAGCAAAAACAATGCATTAATGTTATAATAATATAAACTATAGATCTTACCAGAAGAGACTATGTTTTAGATGTATTCTAAGAAGAATAAGGTTGGGCCATGGGCTAGGGATAGAAAATAAAAGTCCCTAGTAGAATAATAAAACAATGATTTGGAAGACTTTTCTGGATTCCAGACTATCCAAGGCCTGCCATAAGTAAAACAGAATTGTCTCTGGTAATGGCCAATAAGTACATACACTTTCAGATATAGTGGGAAATAATGGCTGGGTTTTCACTAGAGAAAAGAGAGATAATTATCTTGTAAGCATAAACATAAGCAAAGTTAATGACAAGAAATTGTATTTACATAAATAAACATATTTATTTATGTTCAGGTAAAACATTGGATTTTATACTCTTTACAGATGAACATAGATAGCAACCTTCACTCCTCTGGGAATAAGGACATTGCCATGAGACTCATTCATTATGCCCACGAGACCAACTCAAACATGGCCATCTTCAGAAAGTCATCTTTTTACATGACTGTAAGTAATGACCCCAAGTAGAAGCTTGATTCTGTGCCCCTAGACAGGTAGGACCAGAGATCCTTCATCTTCACAAACTCCTGGAACTTAGGACAGGCTTAACATGTAAGGGGCACTCCATAGGCTATGAAATGAGCACATTCTAAGATGGTCAGCCCTTGCACTGAACCTTGCTCTTGCACGATACCTTCCAACCCAAGGGATATTGCAGACCAAGCAATGAAATTCATTCCTGGTCAGGAGACTTTCTGAATGAGTGAACTGGAGTAGGGGAGGAGAGAAACCACAATATCTACCACTGAGGAAAGAAACAGGAAGTAAGAATGTGAAGCTCTATTCTGGAGAGAGATCTGTAGATAATGAACTGGGGGAAAAACCCTGCTAAGGAGAGGTAATATTTTGGCTGTATACAAAAGCTATTTCTTTCTCCAAATCAGGGGAATTAAAAAAAAATTAGAACATGATTCTTTCTTCTAATAATACTAGCTACGGGTTGAGATGAACACTTTAATTTTCACACTTTAAAAAAATGAAGTTATTTTGATTTACAAACTTTTACTTTCAGGCTCTACTTAAACATACATGGGATAGTGGACAGTTGGACCATTTATCATTTAAACTAGCTCCCACAGTGAGATTCATTTATCAAGCTAGTTCAGTCCAAAGGGGAACTGGGGACTGTCATTAATCAGAGGGTTACCTCATTCTCTCCTTTCATTTTTGTTTCAGCTATAAATAGCCACCAATCTGTCCATTTGGTATTTTCTGCTGCCTTCAGTTTGATTTCTGCACTGCTTGATAAAGCAGGATCACTCTGAATTAAAGATTAGAGAGACTCCAGTTCAATTATTTTAGTCATGTCCCCATAGGCCTTGCACAAATTACGCCAGACCATTTGTCAATGAAACAAAGGATGTCTTGATAGTGCAGACAACAAATAACTTGTTATTAATCTGAATTTAGCTCTTTTTTGGTATTAGAGTCCTAACATAATTGTACACAGGTTAGTA
The DNA here is from genome assembly GCA_028646535.1 of Procyon lotor. Classification (NCBI taxonomy): domain Eukaryota; kingdom Metazoa; phylum Chordata; class Mammalia; order Carnivora; family Procyonidae; genus Procyon; species Procyon lotor. The sequence goes on along the minus strand of CM053607.1, from coordinate 94,040,792 downwards.
TCATCTGATTTTCTGTTTGAAAATCCTTAGTTTCTTTTCTTCCTCACCATTCTTGGACACAATATAAGAACATCTATTTTTCCTGTAAGTTGGATATTCTGTTATACCGCTTTTTGCATTTCATCAGGTAACTGTTTTTTCCAATCACATCAAATTTAGCTCTGTCTGGACAACCAGACTACAGCAGACTTTGCTGGTTGTATATTCAAAGTCCATTCTCCTCTTCACTCTCATTTATAAAGCCCTCTTTTGTTCACCCCAAAACATGCCTAGTTAAAAAGTAAATTCCCCGGCCTCTCTTGAATGTAGGCACAAGTGTATGGCTTTATTCCTATCATGGAAATGTAAGCTGAGGGTTCCAAGGAAGTCCTGGCTTCCCTGAGAAGCACAGCACACCTTTCCGTTTCCCTATTTCTTTTCTCGACCATGCTTGGAATGAGAATCCAGTGCTGGGGGAGCAATAGTCACACCACATGTGATCGTGAGGTGACAATCAGAGGCAGGATGATAGCTAAGGATTGCAGAAAAGAAAGAATAAATGGAAATTATGCCTTTGATATCGTAGGATCACTGTGTTAGCCTCAGACTGCTACCTCCAGTCATCCTTTTGCGTAAGACAAATAAATCCTTAGATACTTAAATGGCTGTTTTCTGTTACTCACAGCTGAATGCATTCCTAACTGATAAAAAAAGACTCTCATCTTCTTGCAGTAAAGACTTTCTAGCATACCTGCCATATTTTTAAAATATGAGCATTCTAAAGGGGTTGATGCCAGACTAGAGTAATTCCAGTAACTGTCTTCTTGCTCATGTTATTACACCAAGACACATTAATTTAGCTTTTACTGCACTGAATGTTCCCTTCACTCACTTCTTTGCCTATAAGGCATTTTGAAAGTAAACACAAATTATGTATCTTAGAAATTTCAAAAAAGCAGAATATGTGTAAGTCATCTAATTTAGTTCTTGATTCTTTTCCTATTAATTCTTTTGGTATAAAACACATTATAACTGAATGCCGCTCCTAGTATTTCATGCACACTGGTTGTCATGCTAATGTGCACAGAAGGTTTTATCGAGCATGAATGCATCAAATAAATCCCAATTCTTGCCACTGCAAATGCTGACAGGCTAAATAAAATTGCTGACAACTGCCAAAATCTGTCCACATAGACGACTGCTATACAAACATCACTACAGGTCATAGTGTATAAGCTAATTATTTCATATTTGATGTCTGTCTTATTTTAAAATAATAATGATATATTATTAAATTATATCCATACATTCCTTATAATTCTCTGGTAACCCACTGAATGGTGTGAATTTCAATAAAATTCACTGTCTTCCTTGTATATGTGATTTAACCAGTGCTTAAAAATAAGCCCATCAACTAACTCATCCTTCTCTGAAATATTGTATGTTACGTTATGCTAATACCTTCAGTGAAAATTATATATTTTTTATTTTATTGACTGTTAAATTACATATTGTATTTCAAATGTCATTAGAGAAGGAGGGAGAGAAAGAGGGGGAGTGAGAGAGTGGAAACAGGCAGAATTTCCCCTCTACCAAAATGTTTGTTTTCATAAGGAAATTTTCTGGATTAATTGAACAATTTAATTCACACATTAACAAAACTCCACTCTGAAGATCTAATGGAAGAAGGAATGGAAAACTCCTGACCTCTTGGATTCTAATCTCCCAATTAGCTTTGTTCCATGCTCACCCATTAAATGCTGCTTGTGATCAGTATCAGCTTTCAGATTTAGGCAAAGCAGCTAAAAGCCAAAACCTGCCTTTTGACTAAGATGACAAAGGGAGAATTGGTAGTAATTAAATAATAAAATTGGTTTACAGAGCCTTCACTTCTAATCTCTGTCATGTGGACACAAACTAAGAACCTATTTATGTCAATAAAGGCTTCATCAATCGTCATCGTTCATTATGTAAATATGACCTTTAGAGTCATATCACAGCTATAGTGTGAATAATACACCCATGAATAATTGAGAATTGACAACATTTAATATTTATTAAGTGCCTTTTATACAGATTTGACTCAAGTAAGTCAATTCCATGGACCCAGTGATGGTATTATCCACTTAATGATTTATTCAGCCTCTAACTACAATGAGTAATATTCTGCATAAGGAAGTTAGAAATTGCACAATGGAGATCTCAAGATGAATGAGACACTGTCCTTATCTTCATCTGGTAAGCTCCTTAGGGAGGAAATAATAGTTCTTTACAAAATGGAAAGGTCAACCCCATATGCGACGATAAGTAACTTGAGTTTGAGGTTATGTTTAGGTAGGACCTTGAGGGACGGATTTTGCTATGTGGTGATATCAAGCTTATGGAAGAGCAAAATCAAAAGGTGATGAATATTCAGAAAGTAATACTGCTGAGCAAAAATGAGAAAAAGAATCCTAGACAGGTAGGCTGGAAAATGGATTTGAAAGAACTCATTAAAGTCCATGAAAGGACTTTAGATGCTTTTGAGAAGATAGTCTTAACAGGTGAGAGACAAGAATATATTGGTGAAATGCAGTATAATCAGTCTCAATGCCTCCCCACTCCAATAAGGATATACATGCAATGTTCTATGAAGAGGGAAGGAAGACTCAAAATTTTTTGAATTAGATTTATATCTGCTTTTCTTTATGATTGCATGGATTAAGATGTTATCTACTATGTTGAAACAAACCTGAAATCTTCCTAATCTTCTAAGCGTGTGATTATAACTACTCTTTCATCAATGGCCAAAAAATTGAAATGTCAGATTATTTACCCCTGACCATTAATTTTGTCTTTGTGAGTAGAAAGTCCTCATCATCACCATCTTTTCTTTCCTCTTTCTTCTCTCTTTCTTCATAATCTATAATTTCTTAATCATTTAAACTTTATGAGCAAATATTAAGCTCATAAAGGAGAAAGTATCAATTTTAAATGCTAAAATAATGATTTTTAATGAGGTCACTATTGACAATCACTTTCCAACTGTTAGAGAATCAGTAAACTTGAGTTCTGAGCTAAGGGGTTAAGAATTGTATCTGTATGACTCTAAGTAGGTAATTTTTATGGATTTTCATAATCACAGTCTAGGGAATCATAAACTTTTACTTAGTGAAAAGATAATATGAACCTCTGTTCCACTTCATAGTCTGATAAAAAAAAATTTCTCACAGGGGTAGAAGCAGTATTATAATATTCAAATTATATATATGCGCATATATATGTGTGTGTGTATGTATATTTATATTTTACAGGGAGGAATATATACATATTCCTCCTTGGATACTGAATACTGCTTTTATTTAAAACATTCTCTTCTTTTTCTTAAGCTATGCTTAAAACATGGTTCATTGTTTAAGGAAAGAAGGAATATGATAAAATAAAGTAAACGGTATTCACAGTAACAAACTCAATGTAATAGATTCTATACTATATCTGACTTTGGGCTTCTCAAGTATGTACAGAAAATCACATACAACTTATAAATTATTCAAATGTTCTACATTGTTTTATCTCTTTGTCCTAAGAACTCACAAAAGAATTAAGTTCTTTCCAGTTAACAGTATTCTAAGTGCTGCATCCCTGAGACAGGCTCAGAAAGGGAAGGAAGAGGTTTTGAGGTGTGTGCTGTGGTTTCCTTGCAGCGCTGAAACATGGTAATGCACAAAATGCCCAAATACCTTATAAACAAAGTAAAGCCCATATTTAAATCAGACATCTAGATAGAAGGAAGAAAACTCTCAAGGAGAAAGTAAAAATTATTGAGGTAATTCTACATATGAATTCCATGGAGTATACCATGGACTTGCTTTCTCTCTCTCTTTCTCTCTCTCCCTTTCTCTGTCTCTTCCACACTCTCTCCCCGTACTCTCTTCTTCTCTTCCTTTTTTAAAGAAAGCTCAAGATACAGGGGAAAAAAGGAAAAAAAAAAGGAGAGTTTGGAAATAATGTGAGGAAGAGATAAAGGAAACTTTCTGCAGCTGACCCCGAGTCACCGAGAGCAGTCCACTCATGTTCAAAACTTGAGGAAATCCAGTCACCAATGTCTGTGATTAGATCTCAAGCTGGTTTAATAATTCCCAGTGATAGCGTGCCCATGATGTATAAGTCATGCTTATAGATGAAATCCTTAATAGGAATTGCATAATTTTATAAGTACTGTGCTCCTAAAATCCCTTAAACTCCATAAATCTTACATTGAGGTCTTGAGCTCCTTCTACTCAGAAAAACCTCGGATTTCTTTGTTACCCACAGGATATTTGTTTAAAGGGCATACTTTTCAATAGTCCCTGTCTCCTGAAAAGTTTTATGAATGACATTATTCATTTGAATGTCAATGGACTAGTTGAGATGTAGCAATTACAAAACATAAATCTTAAATGTGAATTAGGGCACATAAAGACACTAGGAGGGGTCGCCTGGGTGGTTCAGTCTGTAAGTCTCTACTTTTGGCTCAGGTCATGATTCCAGGGTCCTGGGATCCCTCCCCCGTGTCCAGCTCCCTGCTTGATGGGGAGTCTGCTTCTCCCTCTCCCTCTGCCTGCTGCTCCCCCTATTTTGTGCGCGCGCTCTCTGTCAAATAAATAAATAAAATCTTAAAAAAAAAAGACACTAGGAGATGAGACTTGAAATGAATGTAAAGGAATGAACACAAATGTCGGGGAAGGTAATCGGAGGAAATATTTTGTTTTCTATTAACTATGTTAACGCAATCTACATTACAGAGTTGGGATTCTAAATTGTTCAGCTAATATCTTAAAGTACCGTCAAAAAAAATTTTAAGATGTTAACACTTGAGGGGGATTCTTGTGTCTATTTTTTAAGTCACTGGCAATAGGATCTGTCAAAACATTAAACCCAGATGTTAAACAGGCTTTACAAAACAAGAAAGTAAGAATTATTCATTTTATAAATAATACTGAGTTATCAAAATACTGCATTGTTTACCAAAGTATATTTCAGATGGACTATATTTAGTTTTTCTCAATTTAAAAGACAAGCATACTATAAAGGAGAATATCTGTCACAGAAACAAAACTTCCTTACAATAAAAATTTCAAAATGAAAATAAAAAGCAAAAGACCTGGAACCAGCGGTTTCAAATAAAATAAAGTGTCAAATCTATGTGTGGGAGGGAAAAACACTTATAATGTATAAGAAACAAACCATCATGAAGATCCACTATGTAGATGCTAAAAGGATCTTAGAAATGGAATTACAAAGGGCAAACAAGTGAAAAAATACTGCTATCTACTGAGAATAATCCTGAGATAGTATTTCATGCCATCTAAAGAGGCATACATTTAAAGGAAATTATAGTATTCAGTAATGCCTAAAATGACACAATATTATTGAGATATTGTAACTTGATAAAATTCTCTCAAAAGCAAAGTGACAAAATAGGGGAAATCATGAAATAAGCAATCGGTTCGAGACAAGTTAAAAGATAGGTATACAGGAGATGTTCACAGCAGCATTATCTATACCACGAATGTGTAACAGCTGGAAAATAATTATTTCGTAGATGGGTTTATCATTTCTTTTTAACTGTTTTCTTTTTCACTTCAGAAAACTATTAATTATGCTGTTTTTCCTATGATTGTGTTATACATTTAATTATAACAAGCAAATAATATCATACCACTTATCTTCTCTCCTATTCATGGGGAAATAAAATCCCTTATTTTTAATTCAAAATTTGACATTCTTATATTTCCCCATACTCTGCAAATCTGACTAACAGCAGATTTGACAGATATTTTGAACAAACAGGACAGTATATGTGCCATGTCTGGCTCAATTTTGTCTATATGAAGTTGAGACATTTATTTAAATAATCTTGGTCTCAAAACCTATGCACGTTTTGTTCAATATGTGTACATATTTGAGGCAATTATATCACATCAACAGTATCTTTCCAATGATTCCAATTCAAATGATTGAATTTTAAATATTCCAGCCAGAGAAGCAGTAGCATTAATGAATCTTTAATGTATAATATGAACTGGAGAAGACAGTAGAAGTAGAAAAACACAGCTCTGCATATTTTCTATATAAAAATAAATGTCTTTTGAGGAGTATAGTTCTATCTTATTCTGCCTTTGTGAAAACTGGACTTAAAAGAACAATAATAAAAATAAATAAATAAATAAATAAATAAATAAAAGAACAATAATACTTGATACTATATATTGTATTATATGTATGGGTATGATTAGCTAGCTGTTTATATAGATTCATATATGGACACAGACACACATTTACATGTACTCATTATGAAAGTGGCAGAACCCAGATAATGAGTTACACACTGGGTCAACAGCAAGATATTTTATATATGTTATTTTTAAATACACAAACTTGGGCTTATTTTTAGTTTTTATCTGGATATTTGGGATTTTATCAATAAGAATAACAATATGCTTCGCCAAATTGTAAAAATTTATTAAATTTAATGAAATATCTTTGTTTATAAAATGGTTTTTCACAATACTGTGAACTACCAGAATGCTAAGGAATTATGTATGTCAACTCTTTTATTACACAGATTTTGACAATGATAGAGAGATAGGGCAACTTGCCCAGGTCTCACCTTTTTTAAAGAATTTCAGAGCTGGGTCTTCTTTGCACTTTGCTGCAATCCTCAAACATATAATATAAAAGTATTCCTTTAATAATCTAGAAACATATCTGTTAATAAAAATGTTATAATAGATGTATAATATAATGAAAAACAATTACGTTAGGTAGCAGAGTTTTTCACAGCAATTAAAATTACTTAGAAAAAATTTAACACTGTTTACTCTGAAATTGTTTTTTACTAACTCTGTATTAATGAGAAAACATTTGACTATAACACTATATTGGAATTCAATCCAATGACTTATTTTTTTAATTATTTTTTCCAATCCAATGACTTTGATGGTATAAAGTCATGAAGCTTATGCTTTTCAATTGGTCTTCTTGGAAAAGAGGACATTGGAAGACTTTGCTTCTAAATATGTTAAAATGTTATTTTATGACTATCCTTGGTTTCTGTATAGTTTCTGATAACTTACAAAACACCATTGGGCATGTATTTAAGTTCCTGATTTTGCTTATAGTAGTGTAATAAATGAATACTGAATAGAATACTAAATGAATACTGAATACACTACTGAATAGTATGATAAATGAATACTGAATAAGTGAATACTGATATCTATTCAGAATATCTATATAGAATATATATATAGATACAGAGTATCTCTATTTTTTATCTTTTATGCTTTTTAATTTTTAGCAAAATGGTAGAATTTCACACAAATTCTAAACTTAATATCATGTTTTGGCGCTTTTTTTTTTTTTTTAAGATTTTGTTTATTTATTTGACAGAGAGAGTACAAGCAGGGTGAACAGCAGGGAGAGGGAGAAGGGAGAAGCAGGCTCCCGCTGAGCAGAGAGCCCAATGTGGGGCTTGATCCCAGGACCCTAGGATCATGACCTGAGCCGAAGGGAGATGCTCAACCAATTGAGCCACCCAGGTACCCCAATATCATGTTTTAATTATTTCCAGAATGATTAAAAATAAAGTGTTCTTTTAACAAACTAGAAGAAAATAAAACTAAATTCTAACCTAATTTTAGGAATTTTCCATGGATGAAAGTAGTAAATACAATTGTCCAAACAAAAAAATAATAGTTCTGGCAATACTTAAAAACAAAATCTCTTTACATCAAAAATCAATGTAAATAATTTCATGACAAATAATGAACTGAGAAAAATCTTTTTGCAAAAAACAGATATAGAAAGGAACAGTTAATGTTCCAATAGACAACACTAATATGTAATTCACATAAGAAGATATTGAAAATTCCTGTGCACAGATGAAAAAATTGGTAGTCTCAATATTAATCAATTGAAACAGGTGGTATTCTTCAACCTACTAATTTGGCAAATCCTTATTATCTGTAAAATATCAAATACCAGGAAGAACAGGAGTATGGTAGTGTAATACACTGTGAACACACTAATAACAGTTTTTGAAAAACAGTTCACAATGTCACTTAAAAATATCTTCTTTAGTTCTCTACGTCACACATATGAGAATCCATCCTAATCATAAAGCAACAATTCAGAAATGATCTTCAAAGATGTTTATTTTAGGATCAAAGAAGACAATGAAATGTCCGACATTAAGGAAATGATTGAGTAAAGGGTAGGAATATAGAATTATGTTATAGTTTATAAAATAACATAGGAAAATACAAAATCATTAAAAAATTTAAATTTTGATTTGAATCTTGCTTTACTTTTTTAAAGAATTAATTCAATCAAACACTAAAAGTCTCATGAAAGGCTGAAGGTTTGAATTCTAATCATTCTAGCCCCAATATAACTGCATTATGAATAGTTCCTCTTTATACACTCTTGAGAACACTAGTGGATGTTTGGAGAAATGCTCTACATGAGCTATTTCTGAAAGCAGGAAATACAATATTACTGTTGGTGTTCTGAAACTGAATAATGAATTAATTCACAAAATGTGATATTTTAACGTCTGTTGCCCATTTTTTTTTTTTTGTTAAGGAAAGAAAATTATTCGCAGTATGGACATTCCAAATGCATAATCTTCTTTGTTTTATCAAGTGCCCACATACTTAAAACTATTTGTAGTGATGACCAGATTACGTAACCCCTTGTATTTATTGGTATAGCCATTTATGTCTTTTTTCTATTGGTATCTTTATCCTAAAAAAAAAAAGGGGTCAGGGAAAGGATGAGAGATTATTTTATAAACATTTCTTCATAGTATACTTGGGAACAACAGGAAATTCTCATAAACTTCTAAGTTTGTGACCCACTTATAACTTGTACGGAAACAAATAGTGGCACAGTTAATGTGGAATTTAGCTGTAAGAGGTTTTCCTTCCTTTTACCATCATTTAATTCTTTGAAAGAAACTTTCACATGAGGCTATGGAATCTATGAGCTGCAGATACCCAAACACAAATAGAGGCAAATATAATAGTGGAATTACATTTGGGGTTTCCTTTTCTTTCACAGTTGAGGAGAAGATGCAATTGGTAGCCAAGGATCAAGCTACTATTGCTGTCACAGCAACCTTTGAAATTACTCAGGTAAAGACAGAGGAGAACAGTATTTTTGCCCTGGAAGGGACTTTAAAGACCAACTATCCAACACTCTCTTTTTATATTTGAGGAAATTGAAGTATGCGATGTTGCGCTCCAAATCTAGGGTCAAAACAAGAGAAGAAAACAACAAGAGTAAGGAAAAATAAAACAAGTAGCCAATAAGCAGAGATGTTGAATAAATGATAAGTTCTCTCTACTTTCCTTTTACCCACAACTCCATTCCTACAGGCTCTGGGTCACACTAACAAAAGGCTGAAATTCAAATAATGTGTGCTCTGGGTCTCTCACTGTCCTAGTGTGTAGTGTAGCAGTAGGTACTTTTCTAGATTTCTCTGTCCCTGGTTTTATCTCGCAGTGAAAAGTTAAGAGGATCTCTCTGAGGCCTCCTTCCATTTATGTCTTCCAAGTGGCTGGCGTTTACCTCTTTTCTCTTTCTTCCCTTCCCTTCCTTTTCCCGCCCTGTCCAGGGAATAAGCTCACCTTCAAGAAATTCCTGCAGTTACTATTCAAAAGCAGGAAAATTTCAATGGATGTGCCCAACACTAGGAATTCCTAATGACTACAGTTGTATCATGAACATTTTGGTGTTTCAGAGTAATACAGCTCACTGGCGGAGAACAACGAGGTTCCTCTGGGAAATTGTCTTGAGAAATTTCTACTGGATATTAGTTCCGAGTTTTACATATTTTCTTTCACCGAACCTGACTTCCTCATGGCAGGTCATGAGAGAGAAGGAACTTCTTTTTCTTTTTCTTTTTTTTTTAAAGATTTTATTTATTTGACACACAGAGAGAGAGAGATCACAAGTAGGCAGAGAGACAGGCAGAGAGTGAAGGGGAAGCAGGCTCCCTGCTGAACAGAGAGCCCGAATTGAGGCTCAATCCCAGGACCCTGAGATCATGATCTGAGCCGAAGGCAGAGGCTTTAACCCAATGAGCCACCCAGGCACGCCAGAGAGAAGGAACTTCTAATTTAAAAATGGAAGCATCACATAAAACTATCTAATTACATCCCCAAAAGAACCATCGTTACACATCCAGGTTTTTTCCTTTCAACCAACTTGAAGTTACATTCTCGAAATAGTTAATAAAATTTCTGAAGTTGGTAAAATAAAGGGGAGAAGAAAAGAAGGAAAAGCTGGCTATGGAAAATATTTCTAACAGTATGTCACCAGAGTTTAATAGCTTACTAGTAATATTTTGGGCTTCGAATGAATTCATACCCTTAATGGTTTTTTATACAAAAGAGGGATTAGAGAGTCTAGCCCTTCTGTCTTGGGAGTGCATTCTGTGTTGGGAATGACTGCTTAGAAAAATGTGTGTTGCCCCAGCACAATCTTCACTCACCATAATTATTGTTATTGTTACTGGTAACAGTTATTACTATCATCTTTTTAGCACATAATACTGTATAAAGTACATATCCTACAAATTATTGTGTTTAGCCAAACAATCTTTTCAAGCTTCTCATGTGTGTTATCTATCCCTATTTAGCAAACGAGAACGCTAAACCTCAGAAGAATTAGAAGACTTGATTCAATCTTACAGCCAACTTATAGTAAAGCCAGGCCGTACCAACCCAACTCTAGAACTCCTATTCATTCATCTGTCCTTGATAATGACAAGTATCATTTCATAGAGGCACAAGGATTTCACATCTCCCTACCAGGTGTGGGGCCATCAGGGATACTAAATTTAGCCCAAATGTACGTTAATGTCCTGAAATAGACGTCTCTTCTCCTTAAGTAGAGACTGTGTCATCATTTCACATTTGAATTAAGAATCACTCTATAAAAGCCGTTCTTTCTCACTGGCCTCCCAAATCACTGAAAACATTTCTCTTTGTTTACTCCCCCAAGAAGGAATGTTATTGGAAAACATAGAGAATATTCATTTTTAAAAGAAATAGGGATCAACAAATGAAACAATAGACTATTGTAAGTCTGCCTTCCAAATATTTAAGCTATATTAATAACTGAAGTTTATCATGTAAAGTAGCGCAAAGAAAATCTAACAAGATACCACTGCCCTTAATATAATCATTACTGTAGTAGGTGTAGCAAATGTGGCACTTGATAAGAAAACCTTACAAGTTAGTATGTGACCAGCAATTATTCTATAATTTGGGGTCGGGGTAGCTGGCCAAAAAAGCTGGACCCTTTCCTTACTCCTCATATCAAAATACATGACAGATGGATCAAAAGTTAAATATAAAAAGAGAAATCCTGATGTGTCTGGGTGGCTCAGTCAGGTAAGCACCTGCCTTTAACTCAGATCATGATCCCAGGGTCCTGGGATAAAGCCCTGTATCACCCCAGGGTTGGCTCCCTGCCCAGCATGGTGTCTGCTTCTCCCTCTCCCTCTGCCCTTCCATCCCCCCACCTCCACTTGTGCTCTCTTGCTCTCTCTCTCAAATAAATAAATAAAATTTTAAAAAGAGAGAGAGACAGAGACATCTTAAAAGGACTAGGATAAAAGGTGAAAAGAAATCTAATGATTTTAAAACGGAGTCACACTCCTTAACATAAGAGGACTGCATGGAGGAAAGTTTGCTAAACTGTGCTGTATCAGAAAAATTTTGCAGACAAAAATTAAATAACCTAATTAAAAACTGAGCAAATGACTTGAATAGACATTTCTTCAGATATAATATACAAATGTTTGGGGCGGCTGGGTTGCTCAGTGGGTTAAAGCCTCTGCCTTCGGCTCAGGTCAGGATCCCAAGGTCCTGGGATCGAGCCCCGCATGGGGCTCTCTGCTCAGCAGGGAGCCTGCTTCCCCCTCTCTCTCGGCCTGCCTCTCGGCCCAGGTCAAATCCCAGAGTCCTGGGATCGAGCCCCGAATCGGGCTCCTTGCTCTGCAGGAAGCCTGCTTCTCCCGCTACCATCCCCTCTGCTTGTGTTCCCTCTCTTGCTGTGTTTCTCTCTGTCAAATAATTAAAATCTTAAAAAAAAAAAAAAGAAAGAAAGAAAAGAAAAGTATTGAGGAGGATGAGGATAAATTAGAACCCTTGAGCATTGCTGGAAGGATTATAAAATGGTACCATCACTAAGGAAAACAGTATGGGAATTCTTTAGAAGAAACTAAAAATAGAACTCCCATATGATCCAACAATGTCACCTCTGAATATGTATCCCAGAGAAGTGAAATCAGGGTCTTGAAGAGATACTTGTACACACATGTTCACAGCAGCACTATTCCCAATAGCCAATAGATGGAAGCAACCTAAACACTGATGAGCTGTTGAATAAATAAAATATGTGTGTGTGTGTGTGTGTGTGTGTGTGTAAAATAAAATATTATTCCAACTTAAAAAGGAAGACAATCCTGTCACATACTCTACCACAAGTGACTTCTGGAAATTATACTAAGTGGAATAAGCCAGTTATAGAAAGACAAATACTATCTGATTCCACTTATATGGGCTATCTAACAAAGTCAAATTCATAGAAAGTAGAATGGTGACTACCAGAGGCTTAATGCATACAGAGTTTGTTTTGCAAAATGAGAAATTTCTGGAGATGTGTTCTACAGCAATGTAAATATATTTACTACTGAACCATACACTTAAAAATGGTCAAAAGAGTAAATTTTATGTGGTTTTGTCCACAATAAATTAAAAAAAAATACTTACATATAACTTTTTAAAACTACAAAGTAAAAGAAAAAATAGTCTGAGAAACTATTTTTTTTTAGGATTTTATTTATTTGAGAAAGAGAGAAAGAAAATGAGTGTGAAGAAGGGCAGAGGGAGAAGCAGGAAGTCTGATGAGAGCAGGGAGTCTGCAGAGAGCCTGATGCACGACTTGATCCCAGAACCCTGGGATCATGACCTGAGCTGAAGGCAGCCATTTAACCCACTGAGCCACCCAGGCACCCTCACTGATAGAAATGTATCTTACAGACATACTTCAGGTTTGTAATGAGAAGTAAATGAAGTAATCGCTGAAAATAGCTGGCAATAGGCTTAATACATATAAATAACACAATAAGTGTGACCATTATTTTTATTAAATTTACTAAAATATGCATAAATTATTTCTGGGAGGCTACACCTAACAACAGGAAGAGCAGCTGCTCTAATGAGAACACATGGAAAGCTGTGAGTACAGAGGAACAGCATCAAGGGAATTAGACACCATTATGTTTTATAGAAATTCTTACCATAAACATGTACCGTGTCTGTGGTTTTAAAATGCTAATGTTAGGGGCGCCAGGGTGGCTCAGTCGTTAGGCGTCTGCCTTCAGCCCAGGTCATGATCCCAGCGTTCTGGGATCAAGCCCCGCATCGGGCTCTCTGCTCAGCAGGAAGCCTGCTTCTCCCGCTACCAATCCCTCTGCTTGTGTTCCCTCTCTGGCTGTGTTTCTCACTATCAAATAAATAAAATCTTTAAAAAAAAAAAAAAATGCTAATGTTAGTCACTGAGGCCAGCACCAAACGTTCACAAAAAAACAGGGAGAACACCCATCGTTCTCCTTTCCCAATTCTTATGCCTACAGTTTTCCTTTCTTTCTCTCTAAAAAGAGTTCTAGATGCAAAGGATACAAAATAAATACCATTTCCCTATTTCTCTTTTTCTCATGCCTTTCCTGAGCCTTGGGAAAAAACATCAACAAAGACTGGACATCCAGGGGCCATGGCAGTCATCCACTTAAGGGAATTTTAGTCTTCTTGGCTCCTTGCCCCACGTAGCCCTATTGCTTTAGCTCTTCCAACTGGAATCCCAAGAGCTGTTGCAGTTGTCAGAAAGGATTGTCCATGTGTGTGTGGCTCAGAAAGCTATCTGGAGGGCTTTTTCAGGGACTCTCACAGGAAGGCATACCCTTTGATGCTGTAAGGGGCCCAATGGTGATCCCAAATATGTCTGCATTCTAAATCCCAGAACCTATGAATGTTACCCAATTTGGAAACAGGGTTTTTGTAGCTGTAATTAAGTTAAGGGTCTTGGGATGAGAAGACTGTCCTAGATTATTCAAGTAAGACCTAAAGCCAATGACAAATGTCCTTATAGGAGACACAAAGAGGAAAAGACCAAAAGAGGAGAAGGCATATGAAAGCAGAGGCAAAGATTGGAGTGATGTAGCCACAAGCCAAGGGACACAGCAACCACTAGAAGCTAGTGAGGAACAAAATTGATTCCCCTCTGGAGACTCTGTAGAGAGTGCAGCCCTGCCAACACATTGATTTTGGACTTCTGGTCCTGAGAACTGTGGACGAATAAATTCAGTTGTTCTAAGCCACTGAAGGTGTGGTAATCTGTGATGGCAGGTCTTAGAAACTAACTCAGATGCCTTTCTCTGGAGGACTTTTGTCTGAGAATAAATGTTTCAGTTTGTTTCAGCAATGATCCTCACTTTTACATCACTTGCTTGTGTATATTTTTGTCATTGTCTCAACAGTCATTACTTTGGGGTGGGGTGCTTAGATGAAACACTCTAACAGTGCCACAACTCTTGATGTGGTTGATCTGAACCTCATCCCACAAATCTTTACCTACACAAGTTGAGGTTCATATACTTAGGTCTCAAAGGCTTTTCTGTGTTAAAAAAAAAAAAAACCCTATAAAACTCCCTAAAAGTAACATGATATTTGAGGATGAAATCTGTAACATTCAGGGTGCCCCTCTAAATTACTGGATCTGAGAGGGGGTAAGACTCAGGAAAGAAAGAGTCCAGAAAAATCACAATACTGTCTGTGAGTAGTGAACACATTTCCTAGAAGAGCTGATCAAGCTCTGTAAGACATCAGACCCTCAGAAATACAAACAAACGAAAGCCAACTCTACCCTGGGCTAAATGTTAGAAGCGTCATAAAATTAATTTCAAAGCTTACGTCATGACTGTCTCACCAAACAGCTTCCACTGAGGAAAGAGATTAAGGAAATGGAATGTTACACCTTTTCCTCATTCTTACTGTGATTACAGCTTTAAAATCTGTAAATATAAAAAAATCTTGCTACCAAGGTTCCTAGTGAAAGCATTCAGAGCATGGCAAGGGAGAAGAGTTTCACCTAGGAAGATTAGCAGATTTTTTTTTCCTAAAAGGGCTTCATGATAGGCAATACCTTGGAGAAATTACTAGGATAAGAATCTGGCGACGAGTTTTGTAGACTCAGAAACTGAAATCACTCAGCACATGAGAGCAACCTCTTCTCTCATGAGCAAACCCATATCATATAAACTCATGGAACTGCTGAAGAGAATCCAAATATCAATTAATTTCTTTTCATTGAGCACAACAATTACTGCACAGATTAAAATGCTCAACCGTCTGACCCAGTGCTTTCTTTCTCATTAGAAAGTCCTATATGATAATGAAGACTATAATCAGAAGATGGCCTTATGAACACAGAACACAGAAAAATATACAGAGATAAATATGTAATTGATGAGATGGGAGAACATATTTTTTTTAGATTCCTGTATTGTAGCCCACAACTTTTGATCACTTTGCACGGTCAACCTTTATTATTGTTAGGCATGACAGTGACCCAGTAGCTAAAACAAGAAGCTGATGACCTTAACTTCCCAGGTGGCCCCTGGTGTAAAGCTTGACTTTGATGTGTCTAAACAAGCAAAATATAGAATTTATGATGAGGTCTATTAGGATTGTAAAATCTTCTGAGAAGAAGCTGTCTAGAGCTGCCCTGCTTAAGAGATTTAAAAGCAGGCAGATCAAAGCCTGTGTCATTGAAAATCCCGTTGGCTGTCATGAGTAAAGGGGTAAAAATTGCAAACCCGTTTAGTTGTTTCCATTACTGTAATGACTTGGAATGGACTAGGATGACGAAAATGAAGGGTGAGGAGTATAGGGTCATAATAACAGTATCATAATCACAGGCCATAAGCCACTGATACTGAATTTTTCTTTTGGACAACGGAGATAGTTTTATGTATTTTTTTCTGAATAGCTATGATAACAGGTTTTATTTCTGAGTGCCTGGTTTCCGTGTTAAAAAAAAAAAATCTGAGTTTTATGTTTTACACGCATCTGAGTAATATGCCTATCCCAAACATCCATTAGGATATTGTGGATGAGTCAAAAAGCAAGATGGACAAATGCCAAAAGGTTTCATGATAATAGTAAAAATCTATTTATCCAATGAGTTGCCAGACTGAATTTTGGGCAGGCAATAAGCAATGCTGTTACCTCATATTGTATGTCATCAGCTTGAGCATGTCTTACTTTCTTGAATGAACACAGAGTTAGGATTATGTAGATAGGAAGAGAAGAGACCAGAAATGCCTACATTTCTAGCATGCTAAGAAGGCAAGTCTCAAATAGAGGGATTTTCTTCAGGATAACGAACTCCTTAGGAATGAGTGACATATAATTTCTGGGGGGGCGGGGAACTCTTGAGTAATGCTGATTATAATTCTGGCTCTGTGGAACATTCAGTTGACAGTGTATTTCTTACAATGCTTCCCTTAAAATGCAATCCTCTTCAAATTGACGCCATGCCTCTTTTAAATGGGCCACCCTGTGTATTCCAAATGAACTTTTTCCAGTTAAGAACTGTGTTGATGTAAATCTACGTTGGCAAGAGCGTCATCAGAGTCAGCTGGGAGTGACAGGCATGTTCTAGCCAATTCTGGACGGTGTGTTGAAATATGCTTCCCAGGCTACAAGAGCAAATGCACAAAGCATGCCCACATCTTCATGGGGGTGACGTGCGGATCAGCAAAGCCATGGCTCTGTCAGAACACAAAACACATACCGGGAGCGTTTCTGGAAGAGGAGCCAACAAATCAATCACAGCAAGAGCTACATAATCCTCATAGGTTAAAAGGTGCCAGGGCTCGCCCTCTCCCTTAGGGCAAGAAAAAAAAGTTTGTACATGTTGCTTTGCAGGGCACACTCTTAAGACACAAAAGATCATATTTCTTAATAACAGCCAGCTAGCTCACACAATATAAATATTCGAGCAGGCAACACAAACCAACAATTTGAACTCCAAAGAGAAAGCTTTCTATGTTCTACCCATTTCCTATCTGCTCTGTTTACAAATAGGATCATGGAGCCGTTCCAGTATAAATGTTACAATGTGGCATAGTTCTGCTTTCTTTTGAAAATATTTTATTGCCTACACAGAAAACCTATGTATTTAATAAAATCAGTATGATTATAATGACATGTACAAACCATTGGGGCAAGTATGCACATTTTTTCCCAAATAGTTTGGTTCTTCAATATCTAGTTGTAACATCACGCTGAAGAACAGGAATTTTTCTACCCAGTGCACGAACAAAATGGCAAGTTCATATTAGGAAATCTGCCCCAGGGCCATACATCTGGAAACTAGCAATTTCCTACTTGCCTTTCAGCATCTTCTCTCACCCCTCTCAACCCTCAAGCCTAAGTATATGGTAGGAGGTGGGAAGAACATGGCATTACTAGACAAGAAGTTGGAGTGAAGACAGCTGGGTGGAACCTGGGTAGCCCAGTTCCACTGCCTCTCCCCGCCATTTCTATAATGAGCTACAGGTGAATTAGTGAGCCTCGGTTATAAAAACAGACCCAAAAGGAAGGCCATCCCAGCTGATGAGTTGTGCTTTTCTAACTGCATGGCCTCCGATGAGATCCTTGTCTTTGACTCACACTCATTACCACGAGGACCCCAAGACTGCCAGGATATTGCTCATCACCAGTCTCTCACCCTCAGAGGGCCCTGTAAACCTGGTTTAAATCCCCATCTGGTTTAAGTCTGGTTTAAATCCTCAGCCCTCCTCCGAAACTCCAAACTCGCCACTGTAACTTCAAGGGCTCCTACTCTGTCCTCAGTAAAATCGCCTGTATTCTCAACCTCTTCTCTGTCTCCTGCACCCTCTTGTGCAAACACTACTGGCTGCCCATTGAGGATGCTGCTTTACTTCAGCCCCCTGAGTGGTGGCTAGTTCCTTCTCCACATTTTTGGACAACTGCCCCTAAAGGAGAAGCATCTTTCTTGCTCTTCTCTACTATTTCCAGAAAGTATCGTGACCATTTTTTATCACCTCTCCTTTTACTATTTAGTCTGCACCACCATTATATCTCACCTGGATTCCTGCAATAGTGTCTTAACTGGTTTCCCTATTTTTTACCTCTTCCCCACATCTATATTTTCCATACAGGAGCCTGGACAATTCTTCTAAAACTCAAGAGAGACTATGTCCTCCCTTAGGCAGATATTCCCTTTGTTAATCCTCCTTCCTTTGATATATCACCAAGAAAAAATCTTCCCATATTCCCAAATCCTTTACTCCAGCCTCAGAACACTGCATGCTCTGGCCCCCTTCAATGTCTCTAACCTCATTCTCTACACCATCCCCCTCCCTCAAACACACCATCACATCCTCCCTCAGGGCCTTTGCACTCCTCATTTCTGCCTGAAATGCTCTTCCTCTAGATAACTGTACAATCACCTCCCTCCAATCCCTGCTCAGATGTCACCTTATAGAGTTTCACCCCCAAAAAGCTTATATAAAACTCTACCCTCTTGCCCTGCTTTATTCTCCTATACTTGTCATCTTCTGACCTCCTGAAATATTCACTTACATGTTGTCTTCCCCCCATCAGAATACTGCTCCATAGGGGCAGAACTCTGTCTTTTGTGTTGTTGTTCAGTGCTATATCCCTAGAAGAATGACAGATACCAAATAGATACTAGAAATTATTTTATGAACGGATGAAAGGATAGCAAGATATTTAGTTCCTGATTCTTACCCTGTTGAGTCAGTCTGAAAATAGAGAAGATGCCTTCAGAGTAAGACGATTTTCTGTATAGAGACCATCAGAACTGCTAGATGTGTTCTAACTATTACATTCTATTGCAGCTTAACGAAAAGGCAGGCACAGTCCTCATGTAAATAATGTCTCTGTTCTATGCACTGAAACATGAGTGTCACCAATGGAATTGACACATCTGATGTGAATGGAAACAAAATTATGTATTTTGCTACTGCATGAGGATTATCTTAGAAGAAGTAGGATATTAGCCAACTGAAAATAGCATAGATTGGTCTAATTTCACTGAATCTCACATTCTAACTACTGAGAATGTTCAGTGCACACACACTCGAAGCTTAGCAAGCTTAACATGGGGTAATAACTCAAAATGTCACTTCCTTTTATTTGGAGTGAAGCTGTTAAGAAAGATAAAATTGATCATGTTTCATTTAAGCATATAAATCACTGGTGTGTTTGTGTGTTGGAGAGACAGGGAGAGAGAGAATGCTGGCTGATATTCAAAACCTGATTCCAGCCTACCTTTATGGTCTACCTTCCCTAGAGATACTCTGAGCTGGACTCAAACACCCAAACCCCCTCACTCAAACCCCATAGAAATTCAGTTGTTCCTTTGACAAAAAGAATTCACCTCCTGCCTCTTCTTCTCTTCCCATACTTCACTCCATTTCCCTCCCTACTGAAATCTCCCATGCTTTATGTTCATATCAAATTCCTTTCTAGGCCTCATTTTTCTCTTTTAAAAATATTATTATTAGGTGAATATGTGGGAAGGGAAAAAAGAAGAAGAGAGAGAGGGAGGCAAACCGTAAAAAAAAGATACTCTTAATGATAGGAAACAAACTGAGGGTGGCTGGAGAGGAGGTGGGAGGGAATGGGCTAGATGGCAATGGGTGTGAAGGAGGGTGCTTGTTGTGAAGAGCACTGAGTGTTGTATGTTAAGTAAGGAATCAGTAAATTCTATTCCTGAATCCAGTATTATGCTATATGTTAACTAGAATTTAAATAAAAATTTGGGAGAAAGAAAGGCAAATAAACTACACCTAATTCAATTATAGTGAGTATTAAATAAGATGATCTAACAAAATGCTCAGGCTTTTCTTTGTGACTATGCCATCTCCTACTCCATCTCAAATCTTAAGGGAGTCCCACTTCCAGAAACAAATCTCTGCCTCCTATAAACTCCTTCCACTCTTTGTAATTATGGCTGTTGTTTCACAGTTACTTGAGTAATCACATTCTATGCCCTATCGGATCATAATTCTTGAAAGCAAAGACAACGCCCTAATGGCATCCCATACAATGATTTTCAGAGGGTAGACACAGTATGTGAGGTGATTAAAGTTCTAGATTCCAAGAGGTTCAGATTACCCTTAGTGCCCAACAATACTATTTTCATGTTATGTTTGATTAGCACTTTATTCTTTTCAAAGGTCTTTTCATTAACTCTATCATTTGAACTTTTAAATGATTTTATGAAGCATATATGAATTAATAATGGTTCCATTTTACAGATGAACTTAAAGATGGCCTGTGGAATGTACAAGATGTATCTAAGAGCTCACAGTAAGTGAGGAGCAAAATTGGACCAGACAGTACGTTTCTGGACCTCTTTTTGTGTCACAAGACTGTGCTAGATGCTAGGGACACAGTGAATAAGATGGAACTCATTTCTCCCTTCATATAACTGGTATAACTGAGTAGATGCCACAGAGGCCTAGGCCCATAAAGCTTGAGACATTTACTCTCTGGCCCTTTACAGAAAAACATCGGCTTACCCCCACTATAGATAGCGGGAAGAGACAGCAGAACTTCGGGATAATTAAGGAGACAGCACAGGTAGCACATCCTCAGAAGGAAGGGACTGGTTGGCACAAAGAAAGTTATGAGGTCTTTGAACTAGCCCAAACATAAGGCTGATGGGAAAATAGGTGACGGTATGAGGAAAAAAAAAAACAAAACAAAACAGAAAAGCAAGCAGTATCAGATGAAATAATCTATAAGCCTGGGCAGAGAAAGGGCAAAACAGAAGTCAAACATGACTGAGAAAGCAGTGGTTCTATGAACAGAAACAGAAAAACCAAAGTGGGGAAACAGTGAGCTCAGTTTTTCACATTGTATCTGAGGTGAGAGTAGAGCTCCCAAATGGAAATGTCCAGAAGAGACACACAGATCTGGAGCCGGGCTTAAGAGTTGGGTTTTGTTATATTTTAAATGGAGCTAGCAACTAGTGCTGGGGCAGACTTCAGGTGCATGGTGCAGGGAGCATGCTGAAACGAGGCCAAAGGGCTAATTATATAATGGGAGGGCACTTCAACATAACATGCTGGAAATAAAGTCAATGATGGAGGAAAAGAGAGATCTCAGAGAAATAGAGGAGTTAAACCAGTGAATGAAACAGTTTCAAGGAGGGGTCAGCAACAGTATCAAATGCTAATAACATACTGTCATTGCTGATGCTGAGCATATCAGTAAGTGATTTTAAATGCAAAGGTAAAACTGCTTTTAATTTATGCATGCACTTGTTCCACTGTGAAGAAAACCCTCAAGATGAAGGGAAGATAATGCCCCTCCTTAATTTATAGTTGGTACACTGTTGACTTTCATTGAAACTTTCATTTTTTACTCCAAGGCATATCAGTCTTCTGGAGTCTCTATTAATAGTGTAAAAAGAGGAGATGACCAAGAAAGATGTTTCTCTAAGAAAGTTTGTCAAATGATAGTTCCAGCATCACTTGTAGAGCTGTTCACAAATGTGACTTCTGGGGCCCCAGCCGAGATCTGCAGTGGGTGCAAAGCTGTTCCATAGATGTGACCTGAGCAGCTGTGTAAGGACCACACTCTCCAAAGGGCCCTGTGCTGGACTGAAAAAAGCAAATGCTTTTGCTGTCAGGGAATTCCTCATAGTCTTTTGAGCAAGTACATTGGGCCTTGCAAATTCCAAAGCCTGTCCTACATGGGAGTTTGAGTCTAGAATTTGTGTCTCTTCTGGACATTTCCATTTGGGAGTCTAGAATTAAATAAATTCTTCAGAAGATTACGGAGGTATAGAAAAATCAGACTCCTCACTTAGCTCAGCTTTCACTTATTTGTATGGCGATCCTACACTCTTTTAAAATGTCCATGTTTGTGCTCTTTAGGTGGATACATCCGGGATGTATTTTTCATGGACCAGTTCTATGCTCCTTTACATCTGTGTAGCTACCAGGTAGGCAGTAAGTAGAGGGCAGTGGTTAAACAGGATACTAACACCTCACGTTCTGCTTAGGAATTATAATTACACAGTCCAAATTCAGTGTGTTTACTTTCAATAGAGGGATTCAGATCTGAAGAGTCTGTAAGAACCAATGTCCTTCTTCCAAGAGTGAAGGACTAGCGGTTCAGGTATCACTGGGCTAGTGTATTGTAAGGTCTGATGTTGCACCAAGACAGTTTTAGGCACAGGTGCTGTGGTTTAGTGATTTTTTTAAATGTTGAATTAAATAATAAGAAGGTTATTTCCTTTCCAAATCTCTTTCAGTCATTCTTACTATCTTAAGGAGAAAGACTTAACTGGTCTTTCACATCTCTATTATTACTTGCTAACTGCCATTTTAAACAGAGAGCAGACTTCAGGCTCAGAACTTTTAGCTGGTCATAGAATCCTGTTACACTTGAATCTGTGCAGTCTTTCCTAACTGTATTTGTTTCAGTGATCTTCTATGCATGATAAATGACACAGGTTTCCAATTTACAGTGATGTTATAAAGCTTCTTTTTTAAACATATAGACCTTTAAATAAAAATGCAATCCATTAAAAAAATTAAATATAAAACAGTGCAAATGATTCACGGATGGACCTTAAACTGGGGAAGGCGATACAGGAATGATCACATTATTAAGGATGTTGCTATCGTTATTAATAAGAATGCTTTATTAAAGGAAGCCAGGTTCTATTCAGAAGAGAGCCACATCATTCCACCTTGTGCGTCATCAGCCTCCAATTCATATATGGTTTAGTTATTACTACCCATAAATCATATGTTGTCCTCTTTGGCACTCACTCAACAGAGAGTCATAAAAAAAAAATCACGCTGCACAGAATAAAGCAAAGAAAACAAATACTATAAACCTAAAGAAGGTAAACAAGCAGAAATGATAATCCAAGTATTCTTATCAATCAGAAAGCTGTTTACTTCCCAAGACCAACAGTACACACGCACCATATATAAATGCAAATATGAAATCAGTCCTATAAGAAAATGGAAAAAAACATACCCTATTAATAATGATATACAGAGGAAACCACTTTATTTTAATAATAGCTAATTTGATCAGAGGGCTATCTCATAAGGGTAATGGAAAGGAAATTGGTTGGTTTGAAATTACCACAAAGTAAGAATGAATATAGATTGAACTATACAGAAAATATTTACATTAAAATAACATTTCTATGCTAAATATATTCAAAAAGGTTTCCTATTATTCAATTTTACTTATTCTGAAGATCTACTTTAGAGAAGTGATGCTTAGTTTCTGCCAGTTCAAAGTTTCTCTAAATTGTCATCCTAAAAAAGGAACTATAAAAGGTATTTTTCTTTTTTTTCCTTTTTTTTCAAAGTTCTCCTCAAAATCTTGACATCTCCTTTATAAGCTTAGGTCTTGGTGTATAATTTAACCACTATGAATTCTAAGAGATAAGGATTACTCATTAGAGCTTTACAAGCTAGTTATTCAGTGATTTCCTAAGAATCACAAATATATTTATAAGTTAATTTCCTTTAGAAATACAACAGGCATAATTTACTTTCAAAGTGTAAACTAAATATTGTTAAAATGCATATATTTGACAAATTTGTGACACTCTTACATACTAATTCATACATACATACTACAGGTAAATACACCAGTCTAGTGTGCAAACCCAAAATACAGACACACACACACACACACACCCACAAAGTCATGGTGACGAAGTCCATATAAATGGTTAATCATTGAGTTTGAAATTTCTTTCCACTAGGGCATTCAAATACCACATTACCAGGACTTTAAGGCTGGAAGAATATGGATCTCCCCAGCTGTTCAGCATAAGAGGCACAGTAATGGAAGGTAGGTTTCTCAATTAAACAACAAATATTTACTAAATGAGTATTATACAGGTGTCACTTAGCACTTCAGATGGATACACAGATTGTCATATTTTAGGAACTAACAGTTCAGCTATACAGGCAAATCAAATTGCACACACGAAAGAGAAGACAGCAGAAGATATAAAAAGCCAAACAAATGGCAATATATTGTGCTCTCAGAGTTCAAGGACAGGTATCACCAAATGAAGTCAGGCAATTTGGCCCTGTACACACTGGCTCACAAAAACCCGAAGTCAGGCCACTGATTCCCGATGTTTTCAATTCTTTTCTCTCATTAAACCTTACATTTTCAAATGATGTCCTGACCCGAAGAAAATCTCAGAACTGTCACTTGAAGAGAGGCAGCACTTATTTCTGGCCCCAGAGATAGTTCTGTTCTAAAAGCAGGTATCTTATTAAGTCAAGGGGACGAGCCCTTAGCGGAGGGATCTGGCCTGAAGGCTGGCAGATGAACAGAAGGAGATTGTTTTGAGGCATGATGGGCTCTGGTCCTCCTATCCAGCTATCCAGTTGTTCGCAGCCAGCCTGTGAGTCAGGCCAGCTCTGGTTACCAAGCAGTTTGCTGCTCTGTTGCTTAGTGACTTGAGCCTGCAGACCATCATTTCCAGCCGGCTCTTCTGGAACTAAACATTAATAGATTTTTGACTTGATCTTTCTCTTTAGAGCCCAAGCCTTCCCTGCCTTTTCCTCTGAATCACTGAAAATAAAATTATTCTGATTGGGTTTGTTTTTATGCCAGTCTTATTTTAAAAACTACTCTGAATCAGAATGCTCTCTGTTGACTCTGAAGCCCTTCTTCACCAAAGACATGTATTTCTCCTATACGTACATTTACTTTCATCACAAAAAGAACATCTACATTCCTACAAGCTACACGTGTAAACAAAGAAACTGAGATTCCACACCAAGAATGACTTCTGCCTCTGCCCTAATGTTAACTTCACCACCATTCTGCAAAATCACTGGACCCTCATTGTTTTCGCCTCAATATACATTCAAGGTAGAGTCATAAATGTGAATGTGACTCTCAGCTCAAGGGGTGCTTTGCTGAAAGAACACAGGATAGAAAGTTAGGCAGACCTCAGTTCAAGTTTGAACTCAACTCACTTCATGGCCTCAGAGCTGCATGACCTTGGTTACACAAAAATTTCTGTGGACCCTAGCATCTGCATATGGAAAATACAGCTAATGATACTTAAATTGAACACTTGTTTGATTTGAAGGGTCAAAGTACATAAAGAACCTCACACACAGCTGGAGTGAAATCATTAAGGGCTATGTTATAATAAATCTAAGATTATAAGCTATGTTATTACGAACCTAAAGTTTTTATTCCAAAATGAAATCAGATGATTCTTCTCATATCATTGAAGATCTCATTTTGAGCATAAGTACTTCATGTGAAACAGAGAGCATTTATGCCCTTAACATGGAAGATAAAATGATTTTTCTCTATTTTACATATGCAGAAGAGACTGGTATGTTAAAATGGTACATAACTGAAGATGCCATAAAAGGAAAATTTTAATTAGAGTTTTTATTATTATCTATAGATTTCCATATTTCCTCCCTAAAATCATGGCTTCTAGATTGTGTCCTACAGTGAATACCAACCGATGTTTTCATTCTGAAGGCCCTGCAGCCTTTTCATGAGTCACAGAATTATTAAAGAATTCTGTCCCTCTTTTTACCCAGCTGGCATCTACCTCACTCACTTAGAACACCAAGCTAGAACTTGTTTTTAATTACTTATCTCAAATGTACTATAGTTTGTTATCACTTTGTAAATTTAATTAGTCAATTTTTTACTTGTAAATATCAAATGCCTTTATAACCATATGACTTATGAATAGAGACTCTACAATTGAAAAAGGTTGAGTAACTAAGGTCAAATATAAGTGGCCAGCGGAGCTAGAAAGAGAAGGCTTCAACTCTACTAAAGTGATCACAGGTTTTTGGGGTTTTTTTTAAATTTAAAACTACCACAAGTACACTATTGCCATATTTTTACCTTTATTCAAGTGATCGCAGTTTTAAAAATGTGATTTTTTTCAAAAGCAAATCCATTGAAAAACAATGGCATAATTTCGCTACACTGGTGATAATAAAACTTCTTCCTGAAACTGCTACTCGAAGAATAATTTTAGTAGTTTCCAGTCTAAGAAAAACAAAAAGTGCTGAAGCTCATTTAATTACCTATCTTCACAGGCACTTGTTACTTTTAAGGATATGTATACAAAGAGTAACTGTGAAAATTAAAACCATGATTTAAAAATAATTTTAATGAACTCCGAGGTTCAATTCTTTTCTTCTCAATTCAATACTTCTGCCAAGTTTACAAAAAAAGATTGTTTTTGCTTAAAGGTATATTTACCATTAGTAGCAATGGCTTCAGCTGGTGTAGACACGCTTCATGTGTTTTCTCTTTAACATAAATGTCAAAGGTCACAGAAAGCACACGTGTGTAAAAAACTGCCAGGTCATTTCAGCATTTTCTTCATTTTTCCTCAGCAACCATTTGTTAAGTTTTTTCTTTATAATTTCTTAAATATTGTAAGCCAATGGACAAGTTCTTTAAGAGGAATATCCTTCTGGGGTGTTCTGATTTGTAGGAAAGGCTAATCAACCTTTTAAAAGCTACAGACACCCTTAACCTGCAGTGCCCCCAAGATTTCCGCTGAAGACACACAGCCAATTACACCAGGGACACAGCTAAAGACTCAGCCAACTGACCCCACCCAACATGCCCACAGTACTTCCTGTTGTGCTCCCCAGATAATTTTCCCAGAAACTTCCTTCTCACCTCTTGGTATCACACTATACCCACAGCTCACCTCTAGGTTCTCAGCTCCTCAGAGAACACCAGCAGTGCGGATATCTGTACCATAAAGGACAGAGAAAAGATCACCTTAAAGTTACATAGGGCAAATCTAGGAGAACTAGAACAAGGGAGAGAGTCCTCAAATAGAATCAATAACGCTGGCTTTGAAAATCTACTCACATGCTTGTGTGTGTGTGTGTGTGTGTGTGTGTGCGCGCACGCTACAAACTCTCTAAATGGCTAGATTACTCCTTTATAGATAGTAAAGGGTTTTTCCTCCCTTCTGTAACCTTAAGAAAATTCATAGCATATTTCTCTTTTAATAACCATAAAAACAAGTACAGTTGCTAAAGAAATTGTGACTCAAGAAGGCAAATGTTTACTTTTAAATATGAACAATTTTATATCTAATGCCAATGCCAGATAAAGAGAAATCTATAATAAATAAAAATATGGCCAAAAGCACTTATCTAGCTCCCTAAAAATAGATTTCCTCAGTCTCCTGCCAGAGACCTTTCAAAAATACAACTAAAAAAATTATTTTGTTGTTTAAGGATACTACTAACTGCTTCTTCTGCCTTTAAATGTTGTAATTAAAAACACACATGTATACACAGAATTTATAAAGGTAAGGCATATGACAAATATTACCTAAGATACCAACTTACCCAGAGAAATCTTAATCCCTAATTTTACTTATACACCCTCTAGAACACTTTTCTTCATTCACAGTGTACATTAAAAATAAAACCTGAAAAACAAAGATTTTCCTATTTGATTTTCCTGAAATAAACTTACATTGGAAATTATGTTCTCCTCAGCAGAGATCAGACTGACTTTGGAGTTCCTGACATCAGAGGGAATCCCCTACTCAGATGAAAGCAGAGTCCTGTCTATAATCACTAGACTACAAAGTACTAGATATTAAGTAAAAATGATTAAACAGAGTGGTAAAAAGCACAGACACAAAGGGTTCTAGTTTAACACACAGTATCAGAAAACAAAACAAAACAAAAAAACCCAAAGCCCAAAAAAACACTGTTCAATAAGCATTAACTAGTGATGTAATTATTATGAATAATCATTAAAGGAACTGCAGAAGTAAGATGTGCTATAGATTCTGAAGAAACAGCAGATTATTTCCATTTAGGGGAACAGGAAGAAGCTCTCAGGAACAGAGAGATTTGAATGACATGTGGAATGGGGTTAGGAAGGGGAGAGGCATCAAGTTCTATGGTTCCACCTCAGGAATATATCTCCTTTCTGCCTCCTCTTTTTCATAGTCATGAAACTGACATACACCTATCATTCTTGCAAACTCTTGGTCTCTGCATATTTTCTCTTTAGCCCAGTCCATTCACAAACAACTGACAGGGTAATCATCACGTGATCCTGAAGATCCAGGCAGACCAAGGATGGAATAATGGACATATTACATATAATAAGGAAAATATTTACTTACAATGACACTCATTCAATGTCTATCCCTATACAATATACTGTAATCTACACGTGATTATACTTAATAAAACCACAACACCTAACGGATACTTTACTATTCCCCGGAAATTGGGTAATAGGGAAATTGAGGCATGTGACAAGGAACTTGTTTAAAATCATGCAACCAGTAAATGGGAAGTCAGAATTTAAACTCAGGTAGGCCAGCTTCAGCTTAGGTGCTCTCTGTACAAGTCACACAACACCTGAAGCATTGTGTCAACTCAGTACGCTACTCTTGAAATGGGTCATGAAAATCCAGAAGAATTTTGGTTAAGAATAATCACAATCAACCTGGTAAATACAGCACATAAAGGTGAAATAGGTTAGAATGTTTAGCTAAGAGAATAATTTGCTTAAGAGAAAAAAACACGTTAACACTGAAAATATTGATTAATAGGTGTATGAGGAATAACTGAACAAGGTCCTTGCTCTCTAGCAGGTTATTCCATGCCTCTCACCTTAAGGGTCACATTAAGGAAGAGAGGAGAGATTCAGGCTGTGCGGTTTTCAAAGCAGACCCTGGACCCAAGCATGGCAATTACAGGGAAGGAGATCTCAACTGTATATTAGCAAAGACTTCCCAATCAACAGACTTGCCAACAAAGAGAATTTCTCCATATGACTCTCATCCAGGAAGCGTGCAGAGATGTTCAAGGGCTGGTCATCATAAATGTTATTCCATGAATTCAACCACAGTATAAAGGGTAAACCAGGTGGCAATAATGTTCTGTGATTGAAATGGGCTACCTATTCACCCAATCTGTTTGACCTTATTCGTTCCTGGAAACAGCTGAGATAGGTTTCCCATCCTCCTTTGCAGTTAGATGTGACCATTAAGCTGATTTCTAAGCAAGAAATAAGTGTTAAGTGTACTTCTAGGACTTCCTCATAAAAACTCACACATGCCATCTTCCACGTTCTTTTACCCTGATTCCACTGAGCCTGGTATCCTTAAAAATCATGTGTCACAAATAGTGGAGCTACAAGGTGGTAGGATCTCAGGTCGCTGAAACACCCTTGGGTAGCATATGTACCATGAGAAGCAGCAGCTGTAACCATTTAGGGTGTCAATGCACTGAGATTCAGAAAGTATGTTATAGAGCAACATGATTACCTTACTTAAAACAGATGCCTTCCAATAGGATTTATTTTTTCAACTAGAGGGCAAATTATTTCAAACCAAAGAATAGCTCTTATTCAGTTTTGTCATCAGTATGTACAAATTAAACACTTTCAGCTCAGTAGCTATTAAACTTAAAAATATTGGAAGAACAGGAATAATAGGCACAGTCACCAACATTCTGAGGTGAACACATAAGGCATGTATTTAAATGGCTCATCATCTAATTTAGGAGGAACACAGGATTTGAGTGTGGTGGTGGTAGCAGCAATTTAGGTAGCAAAAAATGTAAATACATCAAAGCAGTTTGGAATTTTTTTTAAATTCTGCCTAGTGTTTAGTCCAAGCTATGAAAGCACAGGTAGAATAACATTTGTTAAAAGACACCTGTGGATACTACAGATGTCTTAGGGATCGTTGAACCAACATGGAGGATGTGAGGTAGTCTTTCCAACTCCCTTGCTGGATGCTTTTAGTCCACAAGAGATAGTGTTTCCTCCTGAGTTACTGAGAATTGATATTATGATTTTTATTTTCCATTTCCCTTGCTCTTTTGATGCCTCCCTGATCTAGCTGAGACATGATAAACCAAAATAAAATATCGGCAGAAAATTGTGCTCTTGGAGTTTCCCCAAACAGCACCAGAAAAGGAAGTGCCAGAAATTTCAGAAGAAAGCCTGTCCTCGTGAGATTTCCTGCTTTCCTTACATCTTGACATGTCTAAATAGTTCAGATAACCTTCAGATGAACTCTAGGTTGCTTCACTCAGTTGGAAATCAAGCAACTGAGCTGAGGCTTACCCATTCAACAATGAGTACAATTTAGGAAGTGTAATCT
This sequence comes from Procyon lotor, assembly GCA_028646535.1. Taxonomy (NCBI): domain Eukaryota; kingdom Metazoa; phylum Chordata; class Mammalia; order Carnivora; family Procyonidae; genus Procyon; species Procyon lotor. The sequence continues at coordinate 94,010,507 of CM053607.1, read as the reverse complement.
TAAAAAAGTATCTCAACCAAAAGGGACAGTGGATACCAAAATTCTGGGCTGACTCTTCATGAACCAGAGTCAGCTTTCCTGCTCTGGCACCCTACTCTGACCTGATTCTTTATGAAATAGGCATAAAACAAATCCACCCATTATAAAGAAGATAACAACATCCATGAGGAAAATAAATGAGCAGCTTTCCTGCTCTGGTCTCAAGCCAACTCTCTCTCTCAGAGCATCTCCCAGGGTTTAGCTATGTCTTTCACCCCAGACTTAAACGTTAATTTTCTCAACAATACCTTACTTAGAGAAAAGTCACTTTTCCGTAATTTCTTTTTTAAGCTTGGATAATGCATGGCTTTTCTTACTCCCCCCCATGAGCATTATATCTAAATAACATAGAAATGCCATCTAGTTAAAATCCTGGAGGAAATAAGAACACTTCTCCAGTCAGAGATCTAGCTATTTGAAATTAAAATTCTGAGGCCGGACATTTCTCTGGGTGGGATATGTAGTTCCTTTGTCATCCATTTTAATCTATGACATTAATACAGTCCAGGGTATGGCCATGTTTCTAGTTTAGATTTTGACTCTCTACTTATTGCTTTTTTCCCCTAGAAGTCTTGTTTCTGATTTATTTATTTATTTGATTTGGTTTGCCATTTCTGCCATGATCTCTGGTTTTCTATGGAAAAAATGTATAAAAATCAGTTTCTCATTATTTTTTGTTTTAGCTGTTTTCTTTATCATAATATTCATTTAACCAAAAGGTGCAGGTAGTGTATAGAACCCACTACTACCTAAAGTAAGCCAAATATGCCTCACTGACGAATCCTCCCCACACCATCACAGCTTAGAATTGCCTCTTCTCAGGCAAAACACTGCAATAAGCTTAAACAAGGGTAAATTTTAATAATTGCTTTTATAAAAGCAGGAAAATACCAAGAATCATCTAAAAACTAGGTGAAAAATATGCATAAAATTCACCCATTATAAAGAAGGTAACAATATTCACGAAGAAAATAAAAATATTGACTAGACAAAGAATCCAAAAATCAAAGAACACAGTATTACCGAGTAGCAGCCAGCAATTTCCTGCACAGAATTCCTAAACCCTTTCTTCTTTCCATTGGAAAGACATGTTTGAGTTTATAAATACATTACAGTCAATAGCAAAGGAGGGGTTTGTGGGGGCACACCATTACACACACAGGCACACACTCTCTCTATACACATATCTGTTCAACTGGGTGTTGTGTGGAAAGGAGAGCAAACTGATTTTCCTCCTCTCCTTTCTGGTCCTTTCTTTCCTAGGTTGTTGCAGGACCTGGCAGGGATATTAGCTTATGAAATCAAAGAAACGCCACCACATCGGTATGGAAGTAAAACTGCATTCTTATGTGACATCTGGAATCCAATTTTCCTGTAGGAACTTGCAATAGGAATTGAACTTTGAGAACCACCCACTTGAACTATTCCCAGTCTCAAGGACTGCTGCTTTGCCTAGGACATCTGTGGGATTCCTTGGTAAGGTAGAAGACTTCCCATAAATCACAGGTGAGGAATAATGAGAGTCCTCCCTCCCCATCCCTAAAAGTGAAAGGGCGGGAGGCGCACAGATCACCGGGGAGGTAACCGCCACCAATTCCGGTGAGCCTCGGAAACCTTACCACGTATGTGCCACCGTGAAACGCCGCTGTTTAGGGATGTTGCTGCTGAGAAGCATCCTCCGTAGGAGCCTGGGGGAGTTTCTCGGAGAAATCACTGGAGAGAGCTTGGGAGAGACCGATTTCCTGGCTGGCTTGGACTTCTCCTGCTGCAACAGGTTTTCCCGCAAGGATTTCACAAGGTCCTCATTCAGCCAGGGGTTTGGACAATGCGGATTATCCACTTCAGGTACTGTTAAGGTGTCCGGGCTTGTCGTCTGCTGAGCCATTTTCCGGGTCAACTTTGTACAGTTGGCGACAATCCAGGGCAACGTGGTTCCCTGGCGTCTTTCCAGGGGCTGCTTCTCTCAGAGTCCGGGGAAACGTCCAGAGAAGCAGGTCGGATCCAGCTGCAGTTAGTTCATTCGGTCGCCTGCCTCAGTCTCTCCGTGGAGGTGGGGCTGGGTGTAGACGAGAAGAGCGCACTCCTCAGCGGAAGCCTGTTAAACGTCACCCCTGCTCTGCCGATCCCCTGCCAAAGATCACTGACGAGCTCGCAGGGCAGAGGAATATGGAGGGAAGCCACTGCGTTAGCCTGGCTTTGTCAGCGCTACAAAGCAGCCTGTTAAACTATTGGAACTAATGCGCCGCAGCTGCTCCAGTGACTTCTGCTTATGTACATAAAAAGTCCTGGGGGGAGGGCTTAACCATCAGATGCCTGCTGCTTGGCTGTTTGGCTAATCTTTCCATTTGCTTATTCCTGAATCCAAAGGAAAGAAAAACTTTGAACTTGACCTTCCTCTCCCGCAAGGGTTATTTATCTGCCTTCAGTCCACGTTCATAAAAGAAAATTGCTAGTCCTTTGCTTTTTATAAGGGAAGAATAAATAAGCACTAGCTAGATAAGGAGGAATACTTCCCTGTTTGCTAAATTCAATCTGATGCACCTTATAAGACAAATCCCAAGGAAATAAAATGGACTCTTTTTTTCCCCTGTAGTTAGAAACTAAAACAAAAGGTTTCAAAATACCACATATGAAACACATTACAGGTTGCTGTTGTGTTGTACAACCTTGCTAATTATGGCCCTTTCAAAGCATGGAACAACAGTATTTACATCCAAGAATGGTATCTGTGATCTCTTTGGATTTAAACGGACACCCTTCCAGAGGGACACACAGTTTTCATAAGAGTAGTTAAAAATGATTTTAAAATTTCAATTATTACTTATGGTGTACAAAACTTTATGTAGTCAACTATAAAACAAAAAATAAATCCAGCTTTTCATAGTTATTTCCTTATTTTTCTTTTGATGTAAGATTTTTTTTTTAAAGATTTTATTTATTTGACAGAGAGAAACACAGCGAGAGAGGGAGCACAAGCAGAGGGAATGGTAGCAGGAGAAGCAGGCTTCCTGCTGAGCAGGGAGCCCGATGCGGGGCTCGATCCCAGGACCCTGGCCACCCAGGCGCCCCATTGATGTAAGATTTAAATTTGTGATCAACATAGCTTCAATACATTCAAAGGAGGTTTAAAATTTTTAAAAATAAATTATTTCTTGCCTATTTAATTTACTACTGGAAATAAATTTAAAATGTTGCAACAATTCAAGTAAGTAACAAGTGATAACAAAGCCTGTTAAATCTCATTGTATGGAGAATGGAAATGCAAGTATTAACACTGGATTGTAAGGGAGCCCAAACCTTTGCATAGAGATGCCCCCAGCAGTCTAGGGATAGTTACAGAATTCAGGAGGATTGAAATCAAATCACTTTTCTTAGGAACTAAAAATATTTCTTTCGTATTTTAAAAACACAATGATTTAAGAAATACATCGAGATAAAACAGAGAACAAAATAGTCTTGTTCAACTGGGGATTTTTTGTTTGTTTTTTGGTTTTGGTTTCCAGCATTACTATTAGGTCAGTTTTTAAAGTTTTTCCCACTTTCCTCCTCCCTCCCTCCCTACGTATTCCACCTTAAATTTAAATTCTTTCTCTTTAAAATGTTACAAAAAAGGCCAGGCTGAGGTTCTGTTTACAGGAGCACAAGGTCACCACCTGGTATAACTATAACATTTTAATGAGCCATACATTCCATGACTTATTCAGAAAATCTGTTCTGCAAATACTCAAATTTTTAAAAACCAGGGTGTGATTGTTATTAAAGAATTTTCACCAGTACAAAAGATTTCATCATTGCTAAACATTAAGTGGCAAGCTCCCTTAGTTTAAACAACCTAAAAATGTCAATTTCTTCATACCTTTTAGCACTGAATGAGTATCCAAATTTTTTTTTAAGATTTTATTTATTTATTTGACAGAGAAAGACACAGCGAGAAAGGGAACACAAGCAGGGAGAGTGGGAGAGGGAAAAGCAGGCTTCCCACCTAACAAGGAGGCCAATGTGAGGCTACATCCCAGGGCCCTGGAATCATGACCTGAGCCCAAGGCAGACGCTTAAGACTGGAGCCACCTAGGTGCCCCAGTATCCAATTTCTGTAAAGTGGGCTGAAGGACTGACTATTATATTAGGAGTTATGCAAAACACGTATGCAATGCTTGCCTTCAAAGAACTCGTAAGTTAATGAAAAAGACTGGACAATACTCAGGAGAAAGCCCCAGAACATGTAGTGATAATTATCTGGTTAAGAAAAATACAATGAAAAGGTATGCATAACTGATGAGGGAATGTTAAGGCGGAGTAAAGCTTGCAGATGGAGAGGATAAAAAATGAGTGGAAAGGAAAGTGAAAAAAAAAGAGCCTTCCAGGATAAGGAACGAGAATGTGCAAATGCAGTAAAGAAGAAATAAGCAAGTTTGTTTGGGAAATAGATAGATAGATAGATAGATAGATAGATAGATAGATAGATAGATAGATAAAGCCCTGTAGTCAGTAGATGTAAAACCTATTCAGGTTTATAGAAATGAAAAAATTCAGATAGCAGGATAAAGTGAGAGGGGAAAAAAAAACCCGAAACAACAGGTAGCAAGTTGACAAGCCCAGCCCTCAAAACATTAGAAAAATTTCCCACTATCTAAAAACATTTCTATTCAGCAAACATCTGTGGGCATCTATTTTATGCTAGGCACTATATGAAGTGCTCTAGGATATTTAAAGATTGGCTAGATGCTGTCAACGTTGTCTGGGCATTTATTATCCTGTAAATTAATTGCAAAACAATTCACTTGTCAAAGTATAACCCAAATAGCTGGATGAGAGCAGGAAAGCTGTGATACTTAATGTCTAGTTTTAAGTAGAGAAACGTGATTCTCAATGACCAAATAAAGGAATCAGTATGACTAAGATACTATAGGCCATAAAACGGGAAATTCATTGAGTTCAGGATATTCTAGGTTTTAGTTCTTGCTTTCAGTGACCTTCATTTAAGAGGAGTAAAATATTTACAAGTTAGTCTTCTCATAAGTGGCATGTCATGTAGATGCTCAGAGATTAGGCACTCTGTTGATGAGAATAACTCAGCTAAAATGGAAGATATGATAATATTCTATTAAAAATTCATTGGCGGATGTGGTAAACATGCTCTAAAACTGAGTGAAGTCATTTTGCTAATTTCCCACTGCTTAAGTGATTGTTAAAGGACTCCACTGTAGACACAGAATTCGCTGCCTTTCTACAGGTTTCCATATCCTATCATTATATGGTCAATATCCTAACCTCTACAATTACACTCCCGGATCCCCCAAATGATATATGGTATTTATGCAGGTTTTTGAAAATAAAATTAATTTAGTATTGAGAATTCTTTGCCATTTTCCCTTCAAATAACTTGGAAAACCCCATAGCATTTCAAAATCATGCTTGAAAATCACTACCCTAGGAAATATGAATTGTAAAGTTTTGAAGATAACCAAAGGTGGATGAGGTTTAGATAAAATGGTCATTTTCTTCATAATAATGCAGAGGGTCAAGAGAACTCTCTCAAAAGGAATACGAAACAGCTTGCCTTCTTTTTTTTTTCCTTTCTAACAAAATCTCTTTAAAATTAGCTGCCAGCAACTTTTCTGAAAACACAGTACTACAAATGACAACCAAATAAGGGCTTTGATTTTAACAAGTGGAAATTTGAAAGTGGGTGAAATGTTGTGATAAAAGTCACCCATGCCTGGAACAGCAGATAATATCTCTTAATTTCATAAAGGTTTTCCTAAATCTTTTTGTGGACTTTCTAAATTTGCTTTTTTAGATTATTTGGGTCTTTCATAATATTTATTTAATTAATTATTCACAGGCAGCAAAACAACTAGGAAATAAGATTTGCACAGCTTCCGGTACAAGGATCGAAAAATGCGCCCTTGTCTAGGTAAGATATAAGCAAGGCTGGATTTCCCACAATTGAAAGGGAGCAATAGTGCAGCTAATACAAAAGGATGGATAAATTAAAACGATTTATATGTGACTATAGAATATATTGCATGCTTCTGCCAACTGTGTTTTAATTAGGTAAACAGTGTGTTAAAATGAGACTGCTTTTTAACCTGCCCATAGGAGATAGTCCGTGGAAATGATCTGATAGTGGGAAAGGTTATATTGTCTAGAAGTTAAGAAGAGTGTTTGAAACCCAAAAGTTTATTTTGAACTCCAGCTATGATACTTACTGTGTTACTTTAATTCTGTAGATCAGTTCCTCATCTGTGAAATTGAATGATAATAATAGCTTATTGCATAAGAATGCTGCAAAAATTAAATATGTTAATACCCATGATATGAAGTGTTTAGAAGAACACCTGGTGTACAGTAAACACCCAATAAATGCCACCTGCCACTAGTTGATACAAGGAACTTATAAAAATTTACACTCAGTAGATATCACCTCTGTGCCAGGCACTTTGAGTTGTACATCGTTAAATTCTTGCAATAACTCTCAGCGTATTATTTCATTACCACTATTTTACTGATGAGGGCATAAGGAGGTTAAATAACTTGCCCAAAATTGGGGCCTGTGGGTGGCTCAGTCGGTTAGGTGTCCCGAATCTTGATTTCGGCTCAGGTCATAATCAGTGTTATGATCTCAGGGTCCTGAGATCATGCCCCACGTCAGGCTCCCCACTCAGCAGGGAGTCTGCTTCTCTCACTCACTCTCTCCCGCTGCCCCTCCTCTTGCTCATGCATTCTGTCTCTGAAGTAAATAAATAAATCTTAAAAAAATATTAACTTGCCCAAAGTCATATAGTTCAACAGTGCAGAACCAAGATTTCATTGTCTATGAAGTACCAGGGCCTCCTACTTCAATTCTACACTAAATCACCCCCAAAAAGAAAGCTGATCCAATATTTAAAATCAATGATGGATCTTTTTACTGAAAAAATAGTAGAGATCTGAGTGCCCTGTACTCTTGCTCTAGTTCACACTAACTTCTGCCCTTGGTTCCACTCAGGACATACACCATGGCAACCTATGGAGCCTGCCAAGTCGTGAAATTCTTACAAAGGCACGGTATTCTAGTAAGGGCAGCGTGAGGTGGAATTCCTGTGTGTTTTTTCATCTATGTGTCTGAACTTCTTTGATACAAAGGCATTTTTATTAAACTCCATGGTAGTTTTCCAGTTTGCAAAAGAATATATTCTCAAATTATTTCATTTTAGATTTTCATTGTGATCATTTTTCATTTAGAATTTATACCATTATAAACTCTGACAATAAATGATATCACCCCTACACTGAAAAGCACATCTGGATGTTGTGGAACAGGGCTTTTTAAATCATCATCATCATCACTAAATTTTTATCAGATTTTGGGTTGGTTGGCAGAGATTAAAAATAGGAAAATATCTACTTGAAAATAGGAGATACATACAACCCCTCCAACAAAGAAATGAGAGAATATCAAATTAATAATAGAAAAAAAATCAGTGCCTCAAAGGTTGAGGAGTAACTAATAGATATGTATCTTGACCATGTAATTTGAAGAAAAAGCAGGAGTTGAATTTGGCCTTGAAAGAAGGCACATGTGGAAGAATAATTATAAGACAGTTTGGAGGAGTAGATTATCATGGAGAGGAAGGAAATGTTGGATTTTTAGACTCTTTCCTATGGAAAAATTAGTAAAATTTACTTGGGATGTAAGTAAATAATAGAAATTTAAATAAGATTAATTTGGTGACAATGTGTACCATAGTTTGGGGGATGTGTAAAGGCTGTTTAATAGTTCCATCTCAATATAAATTTGTATAGAAATGGAAAGAAAGGGGCTAATGACCCAGTGTTTGGAAGGATTTGTTCAGTAATTATGAGCATTCAAGTCAATAGGGAAGTCAAAAATAGATTGGACATTTCTGAACCTAATCAATTATACTTTCCATCTAATTAAGTATGGTTCACCTAATTAATCATCAAAAGGCTGTTAATGTAAAAAATAATCTGAGGTTTATTAAACACAAGAAATATACCTGTCTTGATTTATATTAGAGCTGTATTTTGAGCATAGAATGTGAGGTTCCTAGCTCAATTTAATAAAAGTATTTTTTTTCAATTTAATAAAAGTATTAAATGTTTTTTTCCTAGATTAAATCTAGTTAAGTGTATTTTTTTCCTCCAGATTAAAACTAAATGTTAGAGATACTTCTACTGAAATAGTAAAATGGTATTTCATTTAAAAAATTATTTTATAGGGTACAACTTATACTAGCAACATTAGTATAGCATATTTATTTGATTTCTGACAAAATAGTTGCATTACAACTTAGGTAACACTTTCCTTTCCTCCTGATCAATTCACTTATAAAAGCTTCCAGTTCTGGGGCACCTGGGTGGCTCAGTTGGTTGAGCGTCTGCCTTCTACTCAGGTCATGATCCCAGGGTCCTGGGATCGAGCCCTGCATCGGGCTCCCTGCTAAGCGGGGAAACCTGCTTCTCCCTCTCCCCCTGCTCATGCTTGCTCTCTCATTCTCTCTCTCTCTCTGTCACATCAATAAATAAAATCTTTAAAAAAAAAAAAAAAGCTTCCAGTTCTGAAACAGAATTATTCTTGGTTAGTATGCTAAAATGATACACTAGAATACCCTTTCTAAACACTAGCCAGACTTCAGGAAAGGCCATATAGGTTTTGATGGCCACTAAAATTTTAACACATTGTAACATTCTGTATCTCTGGGTCTTCTTTCAGTGGACAGAGTCCAACATTTTGCCTTCAACTTGCTGACAAAAAATCTCCTAGATTTTACTATATCTGTAGTAGACCATCTCCTAGCATACTGAATGACTGAAAAAGTCACTAGCTATAAGTAAAGAACACGTATGCTCTAAGCATAAGCACTTTGCATCATGACCTAATTTGGCCATCACGATCCAATGAAGTAGATACTATTACCCTCATTTTAAAGTTGAGAAAACTCTGGCATGGGAGTTTAATTTCTTTGAGGTCATACACACTCAGTAGGTAAAAGAGTTGAGATGTTAAACCAGACAATCCTATTCCAGAGACTATGTTTATAAACCCCGGCACTATAATGCCTTTGCATTTAAAAAAATAAAAGTCAACCAAATTAATAAAGGTACTCTTAGCAAAATTAATTCATATAACTTGACACATGCAAATCTAATTTCACTACAAAATATCTGTTTCAACAGTTTTTGAAGTGAAATGTTTCCAAAAGACTAACCAATGCCCAAGAGCAACAGTATTTTTGAGGATCTGACAGATATTTCTTCGTAATCTAAAGATCTCCAAACTCCCCCAAACTGTTCATTGTATTAGAAAAAAAGGACAGTGAATACACAAAGTAATTTGGGTAGATTTTCCAAGTCTTTTGCTGTTTCTGTCCACATAACAGACATGTTAGTGAACAAAATCCAACATGTATCCCAAGTTCAGAGTAATATCATATAGTAGTAGTCTATTCAAAACTTGGACATCAAGGAGCACATCTCCTCATCTCCTTTGCAGTCTCTGTACCCATCCCCCACTGGCTCCAGGATAAGGATTTTTACTCTTCTTCGAATTAGCATAATATGACTAGAAAGCCTCCTTCTCACTCTGACACATAACATCTGTTTCAGTCATTCTGTTTTTTGGATAGGGTTTTTATGAGACAAAATAGTATATTTCACCGAAAGCATCCAGAATTCTGGGGCTTATAATGTAGCTGGCAATTTACTTTCTAAAGCTTAACATATTTAGACAGTGACTCCTCATAAGCCAACTGTATTTTTAGGGTGATACTTTTCATATCTAACCTTTCCAACCTAGTCATTTATGTGGGATATTTTACAAAAGGTATTACAGAAACTGTAGTTTTATTCCCAATTTTGTAATTAATGGCTAAGTCACCTTGAACAATTTCATTCAGTTTCTCTGGAACTCCGTTTTCTAGTTAAAGGTCTTATACAACTTTCCTAGGGTTTTATAACTTAAAAAAAAAGAAGAAGAAAAACTAGATGCTGTCTTTGACTGCAAGTTTTAGCTGCCATTTAAGAAAAATCGTTATCCCAAGTGCATCCCGAGACAGTACAGTCTCTACCATTTGCATGTAGTAACAGTATGTTTCCCAGATGTTTTAAAAAGAGAAACAGAAAAGATATATTCAATGTTTAAGAAAATAAGAGGAGACTGCACTAACAAGGTACCTGACTAATGCTTTTATGGCCCTGAAAGTTGTGAAAATTCCTTCCCTAACTAGGTAACAAAATTTATTCTGACATCTGAGTCACAGCTTGAGAGAGAGAGTAGGAGAGCAATGCCTAAGTTAATCTAATATTTGGAATCAAAGCATTGTTTTACTTCTAAAATAATGAAACTACAGAGCCACATATACATATTAAGTGTTATATAATAAGTCAGATTTTCTAACATTTCAGGACCTAACTTATTACTGAATAAAAGAGAAACTTCTGTACTCGTCTTTCATAAAGCGTGTCCCACCAAAGACTAGTTTTGCTCAAATTTAATGAGCACTGAATGGGCAAAAAAAAAAAAAACATTTTGGGAATGAAAAAAAAAAAAAATGGGCAGCATTGAATACAGTTAAACAGGTTTCCTTACAGTAAGATCTCTTAGTCCTTTAATATGCTAATGTGATTTCTGAGAGCCAACTTGGTTGGCTCCGAATCCACCTGCGTCTTCCAGCATGTCCAGAGATGGTTATTCTCAGAACCCTTACCTGGCCCTACTACAAACATCCCTTTGAACATGCTGGTAGATAATATGAACCTTCCTGGGCTTCTGGGATGCTTTTATTTTCTTCTGAACTGCAGTCAAACACAATGTTGTCAGCAAAACCAGGAGTAGTCCAGGTGCTGCCTCGTGCCAGTCCCTACAGACTCCTTCTCATTGTTATGCTCCTGGGCTGAGGTTGAGTCTAAGTCCACCTTCCTCTTTAATTGGTGTTCCTCCCCTTGTAAAAGGCAAAACTATGAAATAACTGAGGCTATGAAATAACTGAGCTGTGGGTCTAAACAACAACTCTGTCGATAGCATGCTAGGTGGAAGGTTGTGAACAGGCCAAGGGGCCAAAGAAAGACTGGTCTACAAGCCACTGTTGGTGAGAAGGTGTGCAAAGGCGACAGAAAGCCAAACAAGTGCTTTTCGAGCTTTAAACTACTTAGGAATCATGTGGAAACCGTGCCAAAGACAGATTCTGATTTAGTGGGTCTGCGGTGGCTCTAGAGATTTTGGATTTCCAAAGCTCCCAGGTGAAGCTGCTCCTGGTCCGTGGAATCCTCCTTTAATCTCTAGGGACTAGAATAAGTGGCGACTGATGGAACTCAAAGTCTAGCAAATGAAGGCATTAACTTCTACCCAGGTGATGCTATTTCCAATTTTAATCCAGCCATTTGTGTAGTGCTTAAACTGGTTGCTGATATTTTTTTTAAGGAAGAGATTTTTATTTTATTTTTTTTAAGCAAACTCTATCCCCAACAAGGGGCTCAAACTCATGATCCCAAGATCAAAACTCTCATGCCCTACTGATGGAGTCAGACAAGTGCCTCGGTTGCTAATATCTGAATAAATAATGGATTGCTTAAAATAGATATTATTAAAACAATGTCTAAAGGTATTAATAGACAATACCATAAGCCATTTTTCCCCCAAAGGAGCACAAAAACATAAAAGATTCGATTCTAAAAGGGAATTTTGCTATATTAGATCCAAACTCTTACGATGAGGCAAAAAAAGACTTACTGTTGTTGAAAACAAACTCTTGCAAGTGTGGCGAAATTGATTGCCTGTTCCTATATTATCAATTGAAACTAAAGGGCAAACCTTATTTAAGACTTATAGACTATTTCCAGGATGTAATTTAATTAATTTGAAAGCATTTAATTGGACAAAATACTACGTATTAAGTTCCACGGATATAAGGGAGACACTGATCTTTGCATATCTGAGGACAGTGGAGTCATTCTTTTCTGTGTTCACAGTTAGCTGGGGCTTTCAGTCAAGTCTTCTGTGTGTACGGCATTTGTCAAGGACACTCATAAACAAGATTTACCCCCAACTACTGACCTATTTCTCATCTAAACAGTTAGTGGAGAATGTGTTTGTGCTTCCATCAGCCCAATACACCTAACCCTAAAGTAAGTCTATGTACAACTGTATAAGCAACTATATGCTTTTCTTTCAGGTGCTTTCGAAGAACTTATTCTGACCTGGAAGTGCTCGAATGACTGCTAAATTATAAAGACCAATCTGAGTTTTTTTTCCAAAATAATTATTTTTCAGCCCTGATAAAATAAATAAATGTGAATGCCTATTATTACACTAATATAAAAATATGCACTCTAGCTGGTTTAATAAACACCGTATATTCTGTAATTATATAAGCATTACATAACGCCAGACAGTAAGTATTTAATCCGTGACAAAGGAAGAATAATGCATGACAAAGAAATCCTCTTGCTGTGCCCGTGGTGAATACACATCATTGGAGCCACAGTTTTCTTGTGATCCTTGTATTTTTTTTTTTTTTAAGATTTTATTTATTTATTTGACACAGAGAGAGAGATCACAAGTAGGCAGAGAGACAGGCGGGGGTCAGGGGGTAGGGAAGCAGGCTCCTTGCAGAGCAGAGAGCCCGATGCGGGGCTCAATCCCAGGACCCTGAGATCATGACCCAGGCCGAAGGCAGAGGCTTTAACCCACTGAGCCACCCAGGTGCCCCATGATCCTTGCATTTTAAATGCCTAGAATACAGTGTGTTCAGCAGACACATGTTAAAGAAAAGGAAGAAAGGAGTCAATGGTTTGTGTAGTTTGTTTTAGTATTTGCTGTGAGCTTTTAGATAGGTAGGCTAAAAGGATGGCCTGTCCATATCCATTTATACTGATCTACCCACTAAAAGTTTAAAATGTTCTAGAAATCCTATTATTAGACATGCTTCCAATTTTACAAAAGCATTACTTTAAAAAAAAGGACTACTTTTAAATTATTTATGTAATATGTAATCTATCCTCACTGCAAAATACTTTAAAGTTACCCAGAAATCTAAAGGTCCTGTAGACCACGATTCCCAAACTCGGTCCTCAGCATAGGGAACCCTGTGATCTGTTGTGCCTCTTTCCAGACTCTGCTATCCTTTATAGTAACCAGTAGCCCCATGTGGCTATTCAGTACTTGAAATGTGGCCAATGCAACTGAGGAAGAGAATTTCTATTTTTAAAATTTTTATTAATTGAAATTTAAATAGTCTTCCCCGGTTAATGTCTACCATACCAGATAGCAAAATTCTAGACCTCCATGTGATTTCATGAATAATTATGTGCCTAGAGGAACATATACTACTGTTTTCTGGGGCTTTTGTTTTTGGGCAGTTGTGTCACGCTTCATGATCATTCTCATCATTCAGCAACTTGTTTTTACCTTCAATGAAGGTCTTCCCCGTTATCTTTAGCAGAGGCGCAGTATTCCACAGCGTGGCCATTTCTCAGCTCTCTTCGCTGTTTCCGTATTGATGGGCGTTCAGGTATCCAGTTATTCACTATCACGTACAAAGAAGAGCCTTGCAAACTCCTCCTTGGGCACACGTCCCAAGAATTTTTTTTTTAAATAATAGACACATAGAAGCAGAATTCTTAAACGATAAGGTATAAGCATTTTTCATTTTAATAGAAACTGCCAAATTGTTCTTCAAAGTGGCTGATTCAATTTATACTCCCACCAACAGTGTTTGAGTTCTCACATTTTTTTCCTCAAACAGGATTATGCTGCCATCAATTTCCTTGCACTAGCTGTCAGAGCCTTTTTTCTTCCCTCAAGAATATCTTCTATTTTTTTAGGGTGGAAGGAATTAAGCAAGGTATCAATGGCTACCATTAAAATTCACAGAAGAGGGAAAATATATTTCACTTTCCTTCCAAGTCTGTGTTCAGGTTTTGCTCTTTAATAATTTTAGTTGACCAAGCATTTCCCTGGAGTGTCTCTAATATGACAATATCTACACATTATAGAAGCCTTTTTCAAAGGAAAAAGCATTAACTTTCTCTCTCAGTAATGTTCTGGCACTACTCAGTGAAATATGTTTTAAATTGCTTTTCCTATAATAAAGATAGACTGTGTTGAGCATTTCTCCTTCTTGCCTAGACCTTGTTTTATACAGCAGCATAGAATTTTCCAATGCATGACCAGGACTCCATTACTATTTTGTGGAATTTTTTTCTTTCAGCAAACTAATGGTCTAGATAAGGACCGAATTTATAAATTCACTGGATCCTGACAATAGTGTCACTGCAGCATCCTTAGGTAAATTGTTTTGTGCAACTGAAAGAGCCCTTGACCAGAAGTCCAGTCCTAACTCTACTACTACTTGTCCTAAGGTCTGAAGCAAGCCCTCTACTGTCTAGGTCTCAGTTTCCTTATCTGAATACGACGGTGATGAAACGGATGACCACAGAGGTCCCCTTCACTGGTAAAATGTACTATTTCTAAGAAAAGATCCCCCCCAAAGAAGCTAAATGTTAGTTGTAAAAACTGTGGTATGATTTGAACAAAAAGAAAGTTAGGTAAAATAATTAGATATTCATTAATATGTGAGGCCAAGTACGTATACTTAGCAAGAATACACAATGTGTATGTTTTTCTGCCTATCTGGGATGTGCATCGCATGCCATTCTACTCATTCTCCAAAATTAAGGGCCACCTGCTTAGGAAAGATTTAGAAGTCAAAGAGAGAGGGAGGCACTGGATCCTTGGAGAAATGTTTTACAGCCTTATATTCAAAAGACAGAAGAAGATTTACAAAACTTAAAGGAGATTTTCATGCTAATCCCTTGCAAACTCTTGAATAAATTATTCACAATTAACCATGAACCTTCTATGATGAAGGTAGTAACATATGGGATTCAAATTAGGTTATTTAAAATCTGTATCATTTCCTTTCCAGAGAAGGTGACCATGAGGGTAATAGATGAGGGAATGAGTATCTTTGTCGTATTGTACCTCATTTTTATGAAGACATTTGACAAGATCTTTCAGAATATACTTGTAGGCACAATGGAGCAACCTGGGCTAGGTGGATGGGTACATGGCGTCCTGAAAAGTTGGACAATGGTCCCCAAAAGATGTAGAGTAATAGAGTCCACATAATCCTGAAGAGCAAATGCTGCCATCATATGCAGTGTTTAAGCATTTTAAGATAGACTTTATGATATGTATTTCATGTTTGCCATATCTGACTCTAACACAAAGCTTTAGGATGGGTTAGTAGTTTCCCAAATCAGACTGATCATTACAATTTTCTAGGGGAAATGTTAAATAACACTCAGAACCCCAGCCTACAACTACTGAATTAGAACCAACAGAATTAGGGCCAGGAAAATTTCTCCAGTGAGTCTAATAATCAGTCAAGTTTGAAAGCCACTGTCCTAGATGATAAAATCAAACCCCAAGAATAAATATATTTTAAAAGGTAATTATTTTTTAAAAAGAAAAAAAGAAAGAAAATCTTCACAGGGTAGAAGAGCAGATCAAATATTAAAATTAATGTGGAAAATTATAAAATCTTGTAGCTCAAGTAAAAATGTCAACAACTGAGATTTATGGCTGTTAGATTTAATAGATCTAACAGAATCAACAGAAAACAGTAATATCATTTGCAAAAGCAGATTATGGAGAGGGCAATGGTCAGGGCTGCAGCACGTGGATTTGTGGCACCGATGGGCCCTGCAGAGTCCTGGAGAGAGACATTCACAAGTTCACATTGAAGTAGTAATAACCTACCTTGTTCTGACCAAATTGGGACATTGTTGTCACCCATGGGAGCCACTATTTTAATAAGTGTTTATTTTTTAAATGACATATATCCTAAATTTACATTAAGTACAAAAATCATAAATGTATAGCTTGATATTTTTTAATACACATACATATGTAACCAACATCCAGATCAAGATACAGAAGGTGCTTTTCTCAGGCAATACTCACCGCAGAGGTAACCACTATTTTGAGCTCTCTCGCCATAAATTTGTTTTGCCTCTTCTTGAACGTCATATAAACAGAAACAGACACTATATACCATTTTGCATTTGGCTTCTTTCATGTAACATAATGACTATGAAAATATTCTCAGTTTGTGTATAACAGTAATCTCTTTTTCATTGCTCTGAAGTAACCCACTGTTTGAATATACCACAATTTATGCATCCATCCTACCACTGATAGACATTTAGACTGTTTCCAATTTGGACTATTATAAGTCAAGCTGGAACGAATATTATTGCTCAGATATTTTATTGGACATAAGCACTCATTTTGTTGAATATATGCCCAGGAGTGGGTGTATGTTTCACAGGCACGTGTATGTTTAGCATATGGTAGATAGGGCCAAACAGTTTCCAAAGTGATCTTTCCAGCTTAATTCCTACCAGCACTGTGTGAGAGTAGATACTCTATATCCTTGTCCACACTTGGTATTTTCAGTTAATTTTAGCCACTGTGATGAAGGTATAGTACTAGCTTATTGTGGTTTTAGTTGCATTTTGCTAGTGAATAATAGTGATGAGTGTTTTTCCATATGAGTTGGCCAGTGGCACTGTAAATGTTTAACGACCACCATCTGGGGAAAAATATACACATAAAGTGCATTATAAATTTTACTGTATACAATGCATGTAACACACACAATTTACAAACAATAAAAAGTACACAATAGTCTTTAATTTGGAATTCCATAAAGCCAATTGATTTTTCACAGAATGCATCCACTGATTTTTTTGCCGAACTCTTACACACGTAACCAAACAGGGGTCACAATTGACAAAGGAGTGTAGTTCCTATATGACTGTGGTTTGACATCTTGGTTTACATTAACAAGTAAAACAAAAGTGAAGCAAGAAAGATGTATGTTGGAGTTCTACTCATTTCTCAATGACTAGGGCAATTTCTTTCCTGCATCAGATCAGTTGTACAATTCTAGAAGAAAGTTTCCTCAATTTTTTGGTGTGTGTTCTTTAAAATACAATGGCTACAGACATGCCACACTCAATTTTAATCTGTATTATTAACATTTTTCTCCACTACTTTCTTAAGCCTCAACTGTCAAATCAATCCCTGATTTGAGCATTTGCTCATTTCCTTGATACAAACACCCCCATAGTCCATTTCAAGCTATGAACATGACATTACTGAACAGAGTTGGGAAGAAAAGTGCAGTAGCTCATCACTATGTAGTGTTTCCGCCATACAGATACAACAGACCAATGGGCTCAAGAGTGCAGACAATAATACAATATAATAAAATAATTAGGACTGATGAGTTCTGTGAATGTATTACCTTTGTTTTTAATATAATTTATTGAAAGTTTATGTAATTTAATTTTAAACAATGACATATTTAACAGTTAGCTCACCAAATTCATGCACATTTAAAAATTGGTGACTATGAGCCAGTACAGGCAGACCCTAGAACACTGATGCTTACTGGCCATTTGGATAACCTTTAACTTGAAATGCCTGTTTTTTTGTGATTTTCTAAAATCGGGTTCTTCCGTTGATTTGTAAAAGTTCTCTATAGTTTCCAGATATGAGGCCTTTATCTGATATATACTGCCATAGTCATTCGTAAGCCTAAGTCCCACTTTTTCAGAGAGAACTTGTCAAACCCATTATTTTGTGAGGTTAAATAAGGCCTGAAGGGGGATATGGACATATAAAGATTATTGTGAGCTCCTGGATTCAAGCCACATACTGCTTATGTTATATGGGAAAACTTCTGGCAGAAGGTTCAGTATTTCACAAGCACATAAATGACCTATTCTAGTGAGTACCAACCACCCCACATATAGTGGGAGCACCTGTAAATAGAGAATCATATTGTCTTGAGATTATAAAGGAATTTAAAGACTCACTGGTACTTTGTCCCTTTCACCTCACCATTATATGTTGAATGCGTAATCCATGTAGCATCCTTTCTATCAAAGTGCTACACTCTATGCATTCATTTAAGAATTGGTGAATTAGAAACAATTTTATTGTAACAATCATTGATAATTTTGTGACAATGATAAGCAGTAATTAAAACCAGGGATAGGGGCCCCTGGGTGGCTCAGTGGGTTAAAGCCTCTGCCTTCGGCCCAGGTCATGATCTCAGGTTTCTGGGTTCGAGCCCCGCATTGGGCTCTCTGCTTGGCGGGGAGCCTGTTTCCCCTCATCTTTCTGCCTGCCTCTCTGCCTACTTGTGATCTCTCTCTCTGTGTTGAATAAATAAATAAATAAATCTTTTAAAAAAAAAAAAAAACAGGGATAAAAGACAATGAAATTTAAATTCAAGTTACCTAATTAAGGTGATGACTCAGCATCTCCTTTTTGTTCCGCGGGTTTATCCTGGCCCCCTTCACCCAGGCAAGTCTTCTAATACTTTGAGATTTCCCTATTTCTACTTTTCTTCTTTCCCCAACTTCACCTTGTTTCATGGTCCTTTCCAAACTATCTTTAACACCTAGATGACAGTACAAATGTGTTAATGCATTACTCCATTGAAAGTAATGTAATTTAAATGAACCAGGAGCTGCTGGAAACAATGCCCAAACCAATGCCCATTGGATAAAAAACAATGAGGAGAAACTCAGACACCAGAGGGGGCCTAATTTTGGTATATCTCAATCTACAGAATGGCGGCTCTTAATCTTAATTGCATCTGGAGAGTTTTACAAATTTCAGTCAGTGTCCAGGCCATGTTCCAAACCAAATAAATGAGGATCTCAGAGTGTGGGACCCAGCATCAGCATTTTTTCAAAGCAGAAGTGATTTCAATGCATAGCCAAGTTTAAGAGTAACCCCAGGTTGAGAAATATTGATATAAAACAGCATCTACATCTATAAATCAAGGTCATTCATTCTACGCAGTCCTGAGTACAAGTACCTCTACCTCTACCTCTACTTTCTACCTCTGTGACGAAGCACTACCCATTAATCAAAGATAGATTAGATCCTCCTTTTCTTCCCTGGGCTACATACTCTTAGCTCTTCTGCCTTCTCTGTTCAAAGTCTTCCTCAGTCAAGATCCTATGCCAATTCTTAATTCACTGTCCTGTTCAAGCATAAAAATTCATTTTATGTGAAAGGGAAGATATCAGTTTCTGACTAAATTGGAGTAGGATGAAATTCATACATGTGTATTTACAAAATACAGTTTGATGTGTGACCACATTTAATTGGCCTTTAAAAACTTTTTCTTGACATTGTGTGTTACGTATCAAAAAGTGCGAAGCAACTTGTCTGAGCTCACAAAGGAACTAACCTAGGATTGAAGCAGAATGAATATACCTCAGAGATAATTGACAGCAAACCAGAGGAGAAAGGGTTTCCCTCCCACAGACCACACCTCTCTAGAACAAGGAAGTACATTATCATGATTCCCTGAAGCAACTTCCAAAATTAAAAAAAATAATAAATTTTTAAAAGGAATTGTGCTTTTTAAAAACTATTTATACTTGTAAATCAAAGTCTTAGATTCAGAACCAAAGGTCAAAGTCAGTACAAATGATATTCTAAATGTGCAGAAGGAGGTTCTAGATCCTCTCAGTTCCTTCTGACTAAAAGAAGAGTAGACAGAAGTTGAGAGTAAAAGCTTACAGGCCCTAAAGGAATATAACGAAGGGCATGGCACAGGACGGGTTGAAACACGCATTTTTAAAATCTGTACAGTAGTAAAGCAGGTGTCACCTTTTTCATTTATATGCTAATTAGTTTAAATGTTAATACTTCATAACATATGTGGGTTATTATTAACATGAGGACTAAGCAATATTTGAGAGGAGTCTATTTCAAAGAACAAATATTTTACAACCTCAGTCACTGAAAATTTAAAACTACACAAATTCAATTTTTCTAGTACCAAATTAATGACTTAAACTGGACCTGCTTTAAAGTGGACACATCATTTTGGAAAGTTTCATTGACTACAGAGACATTCTTGTCTCAAACACTGGCATGATATTTAGAGTTTGCAATGTCATGTACAAACATACATGTTCGTATTTAAACCGCACTCTCTCACTTCATAAGCACAATCGGCAGTGCGTTTGAGAACCTATGGTTCAGGACATGGAAAGATGGCTTATAATCCCACGATTCGAGTATATTTCATTTTCATTTGTGACCACAGCAAATGTCTCCTACTAGGAAAGTGTTCCTAAGGATTAGCACTTCATTCACCGATTCACTCACTCATGCGCTCAGCCAGCATTTATTGAGTTCCTGCTAAGGGCCAGGTTTGGATGATGTGTAAACGGACAGGATCACAGACCTTTCCCAGTCCCCAGAAGGGACTCTGACTCACTATGCTTCGGCCAAGGATGGTGAGATACCGAAATGCCCTTTCACTTTCTCGGTTGTTTTTTACAAGGATGAGGATAAGGAAAGTGCTGCTATTTTTCATGCTCAGTAAACAGGTGGCTGTTTTAAGAACCAGCTTTAGACAAAATAGTTTGCAATAGCAATTATGGGAAAGGTGTCAACACAACTAGTCTGTCAGGTGTTTTTATTTTTTTGAAGATTTTATTCATTCATTTATTTGACAGAGAGAGAGAGCACGAACGAGCATGAGCATGAGCAAAAGCAGGGGCAGAAGCACACAAAGGGAAAGGGAGAGGTGGGCTCCCCACTGAGGGAGCCAGATGCTGGATTTGATCCCAGAACCCGGAAATCATGACCTGAGCCGAAGGCAGACGTTTTAACTGACTGAGCCCCCAAGGTACCCCCAGGTATTTTCTTTTTTAAAATTCGATACGGACTTTCTGATAAAGCCTTCTTTTTTGTTGTTATCATGTACCTAATATAGGGTATTGCCAGATTTTTGCAGTTTCTACTCTAACATTCTGCTCTCTCAAGCAAAGAATGCGGTGTACTTGTGATGCAACTCCTGTGTTTGTTGCCAATGACAACCGTTGTTTTCTTGATTAGGTTTCATGTGGTTGGTCAGGTTATGTCATGAGAATTACATTAAGGGGAAGAGTTATGGGTTTGTTGAGTGCAAGCTCTGGGCAGTAAGAATGGTGGGAGGATAGCAGTGGGAGCCTCACTGTTTGTTTTGGCCGGAGATCAGAAATGCAGACTCCTGGGCACTCTATAAGTACCCTTCCACAGCATGTGGCCTCCCTTTCCCCCACTCTGGCTCTGCCTTCTAGCCCCTGGAAAAGCACACATGTGGAAAACACCATCAACGAATTCTCTTTCGCAGTTTTTCTCATTTGTGGGGCTTTGAGAAACCCTGAACTACAACCTCCTTCTCTCAGGATACGTAATTGAGAACAGCTTAAATCAACTGTAATTTTCAACAGATTCCGAACTGGGATTTGGAAAGGTAAGGTGGTTATTGAATTGAATGATAATAAATTCAGGCTGCGGTCCAATTTGCTTCCAGCTCTTCTCCTCCCTCTGTGGGTTAACAAGTATTTCCAAAGCCATAGGGCATTGAGAATCCTGAAGTAGCTAATTAACAGTACTGATCCACATCATATGCAGCCTGTGGGTTTCAGGCAGCTGCAAAACCTCAGCTTCCTCAGGCTATCCGAATGACGAGGAAGCTCTTAGAATTGTATTTTGACATTCTGCTCCCTGCCTGCGGCTGAAAATAACCTTCTCAATAGGCACTTTAGGCCAGGATAGTACTCTGAGCATAAAAAAGTCTCATTGCCATGACTATGAAAAAGTAAATGAACATTTCCTCATGTCCAGACTGTGACTCACAACTGACCTGTTAATGGACAAAGAAGGCCTGAGGCATTCTCTTGACACATCATCCAACTGAATAAAATATGGCATTGGTGAGATGTTGACTTTCATAGCTTTCGATCAGTTACCTTCTAAAAGACAGATAAAACCTAGGTGAAGGAGGTTCCTGATACCCCTTTTCAACTTTTTCTATTTCCTACTTATTTAAAGATCTCAAGGGAAACAGAGGACCAGTCTACTACAGGTATACTATAGGTAAATAAACAAAATAATAAAAAGTGTACCATTTTTCCAAAAACCTTGGACAAGAGGAATCAGCTCACATATATCAGAGTAAAAGTTGTGTGTTTTATTAATAAAATAGCCTGTCACACTGACAAAGAAAAGTCTTTATCTCTTGCCTCCAGCTCATAATCCATCCTCCAGAGTGTTATCAAAAACGTCTTTCTGAAACATCTCATTCTCCTACTTGAATAACCTTGATTTTTTGTTCCTGTTTCACGGTAAATACTATGCACTTTTCTTATGGTCCTTAAAGGCTTTTACAATACCAGACTCACATCTTTGCAATGTGAGGTACCTAAGGGTACCAGGGAGAGTACTGTGTATTCTGAGGCTGTAGCTACAAATATTTACCCAACATGCCATGGTTTTCCTGGTCTGTTACCCCACCCACATAATTCCCTACTGAATTCTTTGTTCTTTTTAAGGGTATGACTTAAATGTTACTTCTTTGGAAATCCTTCTCCTACCAGAGAGCAGGATTCACACTCCTTATCACTTCTACTCATTCCTTTACCATTAGTATTACAAGGACAGCCTCTGGTTCTTACCTTTTTTTTTTTTTCCCCAGAAGGCTCTACGCCCAACGTGGGGCTTAAACTCACAACCCTGAAATCAAGAGTTACATGCTCTAACAACTGAGCTAGCCAGGCACCCCTAAAATATTCTTTTCTTAAAAAATATTAACTTCTGGGGCGCCTGGGTGGCTCAGTGGGTTAAAGCCTTTGCCTTCGGCTCAAGTTATGATCGCAGGGTCCTGGGATCGAGCCCCACATCACTCAGCACAGAGCCTGCTTCCCCCTCTCTCTCTGCCTATTTGTGATCTCTCTCCTCTCTGTCAAATAAATAAATAAAATCTTTAAAAAAAATTTAACTTCTGTGCCCAATGTGGGGCTCAAACTCACAACCCTGAGATCAAGAGATACATATTCTATTCACTAAGTCAGCAATAAATGGCTTGTTGAAGGAAGAGATAAGTGGATGCATGGTTAAAATTAGGTCATTGAACTAGACCATACCTAAAGGGTTCTTTTAAGTCTACAACTCATTTTATATAATTTATGTCTAATGAAGAGGTTTTGAAGTGATTACTAGGAATTACATCCATTAGCAACTGACATTAATAGTCAGTGACATTTGAAATTCTAAGTAAAATTACAACGTGAGATTCACTCTGGCAAATAGTATCTCTCTTTTATCAAGAGGCTTTACAACACGGGATGGAAGCTCCACAGCCTGAAATATAAAAGCTGGGTCTGTAGGCAGCTAAAATTTGGTGTGATGGTTAAAAAGTTAGAGGTTCATCTTAAAGATGGATATCTAAAGCCAAAAGCCATGAATGATACTAATATACTGAATGCCACAATTCAGATATGAAGTTACCCATCAATGCTAAAATTGGGCTGAATTAAGAGCATAATAGGAGCAAGGTAGAGCACAATACCTGCTTAAAATAATAAGGTATGCACGAAACCCAATATCCTCAGCAAGAGAAAAATGGGCAAATAAGTTCTAACAGGGGACATTCATAAGATGGTTATTATGGAGGAATTAAAAATGATGGCTTTGAAAAACGTTTAATGATTTGGCAAAAATATTCATAGTACAATGTTTCTTTCAAGAAGAAAAAAGGTTTGAAAAGGGTTTGAAAAGATCTCATCAAAGACTATTTGCAGCAGGGTCAGTGACTTCTTCACAGAGAGCTCTTGCTACAGTAGCAGGAGCTGGGCACCAGAAACTCAGTCCAGTAACAAAGCCTCAGCTATTAAATAGGAGAACCATTCTGAAGGGACCATGGTGGCTGTTACTTGAATTCCTTTCCTGAGATGAGTCTCTGGGTTGTAGGGAGAGCAGAGTGCAATAAGAGACGCTGGAAAAAAAAGAAGAAGAAGAAGGCGGTAGGGAGAGGGGTAGAGGTTCCTGGCTGGTTCAGTTCCTGGAGCACTAGACTCTTAATGTCGAGGTTTTACGCTCGAGCCCCCTGTTGGGTGGAGAGATGACATAAAAACAAGATCCTTTTGAAAAAGAAGATGTTGCATACAATCTTGTACAAAATCAGGAACAAAGGGAGAAAGTTTAATGTCAGCGGAGCAGCTGCAAAGTAGACTCATGGCTTTACGGGGTCTGCCTGACTCCCGAGGTAGCTGCAGGGCGTCCGGAGCCTTGGAGAGTGCGGGGAGCTGCTGGGCCTGTGGGGGGAATGGGGGCCTTAGTAAAGGAACTTTTGAACACCCTTGGGAGCTCCCAGAAATAATCAGTTGGATTGCATAGGAAAAGCACCTCAGCAAATGTGGGCAAAAGCTAATGAAATTTAAATTATTCAAGTTAACATAACCTCACTTGTTGTCACAAGCTAGTAAGGTCTGGCAACATTTAAATGAAGGTAAAGATTCTTCTTAAAAATCTGGGGCTCCTGGCTAGCTCAGTCAGTAGAGTGTGTGACTCTTGAGCTCCGGGTTTTAAGTTTGATGAGGCCCATGCTGGATGTAAAAATTACTTAAAAATAAAATCTTAAAAAAATCATATGTGTATAGAAAATTTTTAATGTTCATTTATCATAAGTCTGTTATAAGTAGTGATGTAGGTTTTGTAAAAAGAAAATAAAGGGGGGGAAAGCAACAAAACAAAATCCAAAATAAACCCACTGTAATTTTAGACCTTTCTGACCTCAACAGTAAAAACACTGTCTCACAGGAGACAGTGAGCTCACTGTTCTCTGAGCTTGAGGAGGGGCTGCCTGAAGCAGATAGCCACGCTTTTAACAGTGGGGGACGGGGATGCTGAGGAGTATAGAAGTACTGCACGAGAGAAAGTATTCCAAAACAGAGAAGCCGAACCTAAAGAATACACTAAGAGTGGGCATGCCAGTTGTTCTAAATAGAGAAGGTAATTTCAAGGAAGAAAAATTAGCAGAAATCTCTTACTCAGAATTAAGAACCAGAGGTGGGCAGCGCAAAGAGGCAGAAAAACAGCTCCTTATAAAGACTGGTTCCTAAAGGACCGGAGCCATCTCATGACACATCAGGCTTCCTTGAGAGGCAATATGGATGAGGTCATTGTGTGTTCCCAGGAAAAAGCTATCAGATGCCTGATCAAGGCGGTCTCTGTGCTGGATAAGTGATTAGGCTTCATGATGTCCCTGTTCCTTGCAGTGCTAAGGAATCAAGGTTCTCCGGGTTTGGTCTCCTGAAAACAGTATCACTTAGAGTTATTGTAATTTTTGGCTCCTCTAAAGTCACACTGTGTATTTAATTGGACACTGTATTTTAAGCTTTGTACAGGTGTAAATCTCTCTGGGGAGCAAAAAATATACCCCAAATGGATAGAAGCAACATTTTAAAACAGAAATCCTTGATTTGGTTCTATGAGTGTTTGGATCCCAAGAAGTCTGCATATTCAGTGGCTGCCCCTTTACCTGGTCAGTCGGGATTCTGCAAAACAGCAGTCTGGGGTCAGCATCTTTCTAGGAGCAGAATGAGATCTAGGGAAAATGTTACCAGCCCCGAAGTGATGTTGCCCTGAGCTCAGAGTACACAGAACTGCAAGCCTGAAAACAATCCTGTGCCTTGTGAGCTAATGTGATTATTCCATTCAGTGTGATCAATGGAAATTAAAAGGCAGGAAGAGTTCTTTATGTATTTTTTGTTCACTCAGTGGGAGTACCACTGGGGGGGGGGGGCGGTCCCGGAGGGAGGAACTGACTCATCATTTCTGTCTACACTGGGATGTGGGCACACAGGGCGTTGTCACGGCACCCTCATGAGACGTGTGCAGGCACGGGCTCTCTGTGCTGCAGACGAGGATACGGGGCTTCATAGGCGATGGTAGTTCAGTCAAATGTACAGCCTGGATTAAAATACGGCTGTGGTGGATCAAAGCTTGTCTGCTTTCAAATGACTAAACACACCGAAAGAATGATAATGATGCTAATGAATATTTTTAAATATTATATTTCAATTATTGTAGGAAGCAGCCACTCTACTACATTTTGGAATTGTTAAAGTGGCCCCAAATTAAGATTAAAATGGAAAGAGTCAAGGCTGAATGCACTATTCTACCCATTTCAAAATATTCAAGACTTTGTATGAAAGAAAACCTTAAAAAAAACAGCACTCCAAGATTGAAAATAAGAGCAGATAAGCAATTTCCCAGTAAAGAAAGAGTGCACCCAAATCATTGTAGAGTGTGTGGAAATTTCAAAGGGTAGTGAAAATGCACTCTGATGCCCAAAGTGAATAACAGGATGTGTGACTAAAGCTGCTGACCTACGACCAGCTATCTCACCTCAGAACCCAGGAGCCGCTGACGTTACTTTTCGTTTTCTTTCTCTTTCCTTTTCCTCTCTTTGTCCTGGTTTTTCGTTCCACCCTCTCCCTTGATTCTGTTTCCTCCTCTTCCATACTCTCTGTCCCCTTGTCATCTTCCTTTATCTTTCTTTGAATTACCCTATTACGAATGTCAAATAGTTGAATATTTATTATGTATCATGAAAAACGTCTGTTTACTACCACTCTCCAGGTTCAACTCAGGCAGGTACAGTGTGTTTCTTTCTCTGAGAGCAGTTTCACTTTTATTGTGTTTTACGTCAATCCTTCTGAGCTACCCTCCAAGCTAACCCCCACCCCTGCCGCAAACTGTGCACGTGGTAGGGACCAGGAGGCAGAGGGCAACGTCAATACTCCTTGTGAGAAAGAATTTGTTCCTTACCCTCATCTAAGGGATACTTCTTGGGATGCAGGCTGAGTCACTACAGTACATCCAGCATCACAAAATAACCTACTATAGCATTTTAGAGGAACAATGTCAATAGAAGAATGGCATCCAAGAGAATTCAAATCAATCTCTCGTTTAAAAATTTTCTGTCAGAGGAGCTTAATATTTTTAATGCACATGCAGTCTAAATATGTTGTCCTTGGATGGAGAAAACATCAGTTGTTAAAAGCCTCAAGAACAAACACTCTACTTGATCTTAGCCAAAGGCTACAAAGCTATGAATACAATGGCGGGGTTCAGAGTGCTCAGAGCCACACAAAGCCACTTTAGAGAACCTGTGATGTGAATTGTTTCTTCTCAGCTGATGGTACTGAATGCTTCCTTTAACCTCATGATTCTGTATTTCAGAATAAAGACATTGTGCTGCTAATCCTTGGAGAAACAGTATAAATGGTGGAGAGGCCAAGCACAAGGTAATCCACCCCCGAAACATGTAGAGAATTGGCCCTCAAATTCTCAGGACCATTTTATACAATTAATATGGTCTGTAGTACTCGTTTATTTGCTCCTTCACAAATATTTATGTTTTCTCAATTTTAGTCAGTCACAGAACCTTAACCTGTAAGTACTGAAGTGGAAGCAATCAAAAATTTAACTACTGAAATGTATTTAAACACAAATTTAAATACTGAAATGTAAGCAAGCAAAAAATTAGTTCCTATCCCTAAGGTTACACCTCTGGGAGGGAGGCAACAGCTGTGCATTTAGCATCATAGGACTTGGATTCAAGTCCTACTTCTGCCAACTGGCTCTGAGTGAGCCGAGGCAACTCCCCGAAATCTAGTTCTCTCTTTCCCTTCCTACAAAACAAGGATTACATCCACCTCCCTGACAGGAGAATAAGTGAGAGAATGTGTAAAAAAGCACACAGAGTCCCAAGACGACTCAAAAGTGAAGCCCCGTCACCAAAGTATTTACAGCCCCA
Organism: Procyon lotor; assembly: GCA_028646535.1. NCBI lineage: Eukaryota > Metazoa > Chordata > Mammalia > Carnivora > Procyonidae > Procyon > Procyon lotor. The sequence goes on along the minus strand of CM053607.1, from coordinate 93,982,770 downwards.
TCGAGGACACAAGGTGTGACTCCGGGACATAAGGAATTCAAATCCAGGAGGCACCTCAAAGAAGCAAAGGATGATATTCTGAAGACAGGGTAATAGAAATTGGTGCTATGGTTTCAGAAGAGTGAGAAATCTGGTGGGGTGGTCACGAAAGGCTTCACTGGGAAGAAAAGATGATAGACAAAGGAAACTTAAATGAATTAAGAACAAGCAACAGGCTGGAAGGCATTTTTCCCATTGTACTAGTGTGAAAACTGAGGCTGAGAAGTGTTAGAGAGCAAGCCTGAGGCTACACTAGGACCAATTAGTGGCAACACCTACATCTAAAAAGAGTTAGTTTACTCTCATTTATTCTCTGATTACAAAGTCCAGGCACTTGAAAATACTAACAAAAAGCACTGAAGCTAAAAGAGGCTGTTGCGTGTGTGTGTGTGTGTGTGTGTGTGTGTGTGTTGGGATTTTGGGAGAGTGGCATGGAATGAAGGAGGACGGCAAGAACAGTACAGGGGGCAATAAACTAAAAGGGAATGCCCAATACATGTGACATATTTGAGGGACTGTGAATCAAAAGTCCAACTGGCATAGAGGTTTGCATAGTGAAGGATAAAGAAACAAAAAATAACGGAGTGTTGGGACGTGGTAAATACGAGAAGAAGTTTGAACATTTTCCACTATGAAATAAAGTCTCACTTAAAAGTCTTTCAACAGGAGAGTGATCTAATCCAAGCAGTTTTAGGAAGGTCGATTGGGCACCATATAAAATAACCGAAGGGGGCAAAAACACAGAAAAGGAAATCTACTGACAGGTGGTGGTCTGGCTCTGGCTCAGCATACAGGAGATGAAAGGAAAGGAACCAATATGAAAGAAGAAAACAGAGTGACTCCTGGGAATTGGGAGTTGAAAGAGGTAGCTCTGTTCAAAAATGACTGTAGGCTTTAAAGTGAGGTGGCAGAAGAATGAGGACATTAACAGAAATGGAGAAGTCTTTGGGTGGGTGTGGGCATAGGTTTTGCAGGGAAGAGGAGTCTGCTAACAAACACAGAGTTAAACTAACAGACAATCGGGGCAGCTGGGTGGCTCGATCAGGTAAGTCCCCAACTCTTGGTTTTGGCTCCGGTCGTGATCTCAGGGTCGTGAGATCGAGTTCCTTTTGGGGCTCCATGCTAAGCATGGAGACTGCTGAAGATTCTCTATCTCCCTCTCTCTCTCTGCCCCTCTCTCCCACACTCTCTCTCATGCTCCCTCTCTCCCAATGTCTTACCAAAAAAAAAAAAAAAAAAAAAAGGTAACAACCAGTCAAATGAAATGTCCAAAAGGTAGCTGGAGTAGGACAGGGGTCTGATCAGAGCCTTTGCAACTTCTGCAGGAGTTGTAGTTAATGGTATGGGTATGATTTTCATGGAAGGGATAAAATCAAAGACAATGATATAAGAAGTACTCCTGGGAAATTTCCAATGTCCTGCTGTGACAACTGAAAACTGTTTTATAAGGATGACAAAATATTGACCCTAGAATTCTGTTTTGTTGCCTTAATGAGATTTAGAAATGGGAACCAAGAACCTGAAGGGTCAGAATTGGTTTTATAATTTATTTCGTGCTTGATAATAAATGTTTAATCAATAATATCATCATACAAATCAGAATTCAATCTCAGAATTGCTTTCTAACTGAGTGGTGAGATTATAAAGAAGTAGGTAACTTTTACCATCTTAACCCTCATGGTCAGTTACAGAGGTCCAACAACAAAAAAACCCCAAATTTGTTCATAATCCATATTGCCTTAGGTCAGTTGCTAACACAGTTGAGCCTGAGTATCCAGTCTTTGAAGGAATGAAGATTAATTCATAATGGCTCATTACCTAAAAGAAAAAAAATGCTCTCCTTTTTTTTTTTTTAAGTGTATTTATTGGATAAAAGACCTCAACGTGAGGCAGGAATCTATCAAAATCCTAGAGGAGAACATAGGCAGTAAACTTCTTCGACATCGGCCACAGCAACTTCTTTCAAGACACATCTCCAAAGGCAAAGGAAACAAAAGCTAAAATGAACTTTTGGGACTTTATCAAGATAAAAAGCTTCTGCATAGCAAAGAAACTGTCAACAAAACAAAGAGGCAACCCATGGAATGGGAGAAGATATTCACAAATGACACTACAGACAATGGGCTGATATCCAAGATCTAAAAAGAACTCAAACTCAACACTCAAAAAACAGATAATCAGGGGCGCCTGGGTGGCTCAGTCGTTAAGCGGCTGCCTTCGGCTCAGGTCATGATCTCAGGGTCCTGGGATCGAGCCCCGCATTGGGCTCCCTGCTCAGCGGGAAGCCTACTTCTCCCGCTACCATTTCCTCTACTCGTGTTCCCTCTCTGGCTGTGTTTCTCTCTGTTAAATAAATAAAAAAATCTTTAAAAAAAAAAAAACAGATAATCACGTCAAAAAATGGGCAGAAGACATGAACAAACACTTCTCCAAAGAAGACATACAAATGGCCAACAGACACATGAAAAAATTCATCATCATTAGCCATCAGGGAGATTCAAATCAAAACCACATTGAGACACCACCTTACAACAGTTAGAATGGCCAAAATTAACAAGACAGGAAGCAACAAGTGTTGGAGAGGATGTGGAGAAACGGAAATCTCTTCCATTGTTGGTGGGAATGCAAGTTGGTGCAGCCACTTTGGAAAACAGTGTGGAGATTCCTTAAGAAATTAAAAATAGAGCTGCCCTATGACCCTGCAATTGCACTATTGGGTGTTTAACCCAAAGATACAGATACAGTGAAAAGAAGGGCCATATATACCCCAATGTCCATAGCAGCAATGGCCACAATCACCAAACTGTGGAAAAAGCTGAGATGCCCTTCAACGGATGAATGGATAAAGAAGATATGTATGGTCCATATATACAATGGAATATTATGCCTCCATCAGAAGGGACAAATACCCAAAACATGATACATGTTTTTTGTATCAACATGGACAGGACCGGAGGAGATTATGCTGAGTGAAATAAGCCAAGCAGAAAGAGCCAATTATCATATGGTTTCACTTACTTGTGGAGCATAAGGAATAACATGGAGGCCATTAGGAGAAGGAAAGGAAAAGTGAACTGAATTGGGGGAAATCGGAGCAGGAGATGAACCACAGGAGACTGTGGACTCTGAGAAACAAACTGAGGAATTTGGAGGGGAGGAGTGGGGGGATAGGTGAGCCTGGTGGTGGGTATTAAGGAGGGCACATATTGCGTGGAGCACTGGGTGTGGTGCATAAAAAATGAATCTTGGAACACTGAAAAAATTAAATTTAAAAAATAATAAATAAAAAATAAAAGTGTATTTATTTAAAGTAATCTCTAACACCCCACACAAGGCTTGAACTCACAACCCTAAGATCAAGAGTCACATGCTCCACCTTTCTGAGCCAGCCAGGCGCCTCAGGAATGGTCTTTAGCAATGTATTCCAAGTAACTTTAACGGGAAAGGAAAGTTCTAGTCAAATGATTAACCACTTGACCTGTTCACGTCATTAAGTATGGGGATCCATACCTTCTGAAAACCATCTGCCTGTTCAGCAATTAAGTTGTACAAAGGGCTTTTTTACATTATTTTTCCCCCTAGGGGCTCGCTCATGTTGTGACAGAGCATAATTGTATTTTTTAAATGTGACTATTTAGGTATACATGGTGATAATATGATTTAAATACCTATTCCAATGGACAGTTCTAAAAATATAAGGATCTAAATAGCTCATATGTTGTGCAGGAGGTTACCACATGGTATCTGCCAGTGTTGGGCTTTGCCTGCGTGCATTCGTGCACACTCACACAGTCAGGCAAGCACAGATACATATATGTGTCCTCACACACACACACACACACACACACACACACACACACTCACATCGCTTTAGCTCTCTTTAAGATAATTCAACAAACCCTGCATCTGGCTTCAACTTCATTTTCAGAACTCCCGAAGAACAATCTTACTTGAGGGAGAAAGGGAATGAGTCACACTGAGGTAAAAATTCTTAAAGCAGAAAAGGTGCATAAATGCCTCTCCAAAATGTTCCTAAAGAAGGGACAAAAGAGAAACCATCTCACCGAACTATCATCTGTGATGCTGGCAAAGCAAAGCATCATCCTCTGGGCTTTCCAGGCAGCCTGGAGAAGCCGCCTCCCTGCTCCTCTCTCCTGCTTTGCAGAGCCCCGTTTTTTGAGTCTTTCCCTCAGGGCTTATGTTCCACTGACCTATAAATGTTCACTGTAATTATACCGATTTCCCCCTCCTGCTTTGTTTGCCACCCTCTCTCTACTTTTTATATTGTCTTCACAACAACATTCTCTACAGTAAAAACAAGTAACATGTATAATAAAACCAACAAAACATAGTTAAGGTATTTCAAACAACTCTAAGTAGTGACATCCTAAAAGTTACTGAGTTACTAATTTATTGTGCAGAAAAAAGAAGTGGAAGATGTCAACTCTACTCCTATGTCACTTTTCTTAGCTGGGAAAACCAACAGTGAATGAAAGAACTGGGTGGGTAGAGGCAAATTATCATTGGAGAGGCTGGTCCAGACAGGGGTAGCACTGCTCCCCCAGAGCCTGCAGCAGAATCCTGGGGGACTGCGGGTGATTCCTAGAAGGACACACCTGGCCCTCTTCTACACCCCTGTCCACTGCGCAGAGCTCCTGTGTGTCTGAGACTTAGTCTCCTCAGCTGCCACACTAGGTCTCACATCCTGGGGGTCTGTGAAGATTATGGAGACCACATGAGGCTCTCCGTATGCTGTGCGCCAAGAATGTTTGCTGTTAGAATTAGCTAGTGAAGTTACAGAGGCTAAAGTCAAAAGGTCAACCTGTTTTATCAATGAATATTGATAAGCATTCACAGTTCAAAAGACAGCACCTTCAAAATTCTAACAGAGCTTTTGCTTTCTCTGAAATTGTCCCAGGAGCTCTGTACATGACGATAAGAGAGGCAGTTGATTGATTTCTGTCGGCATACAGAAACAGGAACAAGAAAAATTAGGAGGTTTTAACGACTGAGCCACCCAGGTGAAAATTAGGAGGTTTTAGAGGGTAAAGTGGAGATATTGGGTGCCTCATGTCATTTGGGGCCCCAAAGCTGGGTATGGAAAGACTCCAGGGTGGGCAAGATCACTGGAGACATTTACCTCTGTGGCAAATAGGAAGAAGTAGAACATGAAGCCATCTTCCCAAACACTTTAATGAAATGACTACAGCGAGAAAAATCCTTTAAATATATTGCATCCAGCCTGTTAAAATAGACTCCAAGTGTGACATACGATATTGTAGCAGAAACCAGTCAATTTAGCCCATCTTCCACAGAAGGGAAACTTTGCTCAGGCCACACCACGGAATACCGTGCTTCTACTTCCATGTACTTCTCTGGTTCAGAAGCTGGTGTTATGAGTTGGACACAGTCCGCACAACAACATATGTTGAAGTCCTAACCCTGAGTGCCTCAGAATGTGACCGTATTTAGAAATACCATCTTTGGAGGTAATCGAGTTAAAATCATGTCCCCAATCCAATACAGTCGATGTCCTTATAAGAAGAGCTGAGGACAGCGAGAGAAGACAACTACCTACAAATCAAGAAAGAGGCCTGCAAGGGATCCTTCCTCAGTCCCTTCAGGGGAAACCTGCCCCTGCTGACACTTTGATTTCAGACTTCTGGTCTCCAGAGCTGTGAGACAGTAAACAACGCCTGTTGTTCCAAGCCACCCATCTCACGATACTTTGTTAGGGCAGCCCTAGGAAACGAATACAGCTGGCAATCCGAATTTTACTCCAATAACAGAGTAGGAAGGAGGGCTTGCTTTCTCTGGAGGAAGTTTTCGATCATAGGAGTCACTTAATCTCATAAGTTTGAAAAATAAATCCACTTCAAATATTGCCTGTAGTGCAAAGGTCCATAGAAATCCAATTATACAAATTTACAGTCCAGACAAGGGAAAGAAATCAAATTACTGTTCATGGAAATTTAAGCAGAGTTTATGACTGGAAAAATAAATAGGGCTATACCAACTGTGGAGCACTATGATTAACAACTCAGTCACCGGTTTGAGCCTCAGCTCTGCCATTTGCTGAGTGCATGACCTTCAATAAGGGGCTGACATTCACTGATCCTAGGTTCCCTCCAAGAAGATTGCTGTGTAGACTCTCAGAGGTGATGCATTTGAGGTGTTCAGCATGTGGTTTCACACACAGTGATGATTAAATGTATTTTAGCCACTACAATGGTTACTAATGACAAATAATACCTTTTTTAAAAAAATTTAAAGGCAAACATCCAAAAGTTAAAAATAGAAAATCTGTTTGCTTTTCTTCTTTTCGGATGATTATTACTTATGTTCTCCTTTTTTGTAATTGATTCTATGTCTCTATTCTGGATCACTGAGACCTTTGAAGGCAATATAAAGCACAGATTCCAAATATGAACATCAGATGCAAGAATATGATAACCCACTAAGCTATCTAGTTAACCAGAAAAGTACAAAACATTTTTTTTTGTCCAAAGTTATTATTTTCATGAACTTGGAAATATTTCAAAATAAGTTTGTTGAGCTCTGATTCAGACCATACCAGCACAATGCCAAACCACTTTTGAACAGACTTCACTAACTTGTCAGCTATTATCATTCAGAATTGGTAGCAAGGATGGAAATCCAAATTCCTTGCCACACATATCTGAATCGTATTAATTTATTGGTTCAAGCCTAAAACACAGTGCTTAGTGGATACAGGAAAGAAAATGAAAAGTCAACCAAATCAGTTTTACTTTTCAAAGTAAAAGGAAAGATAAGCACTCTACACAGGGAAATGGAAGCTCTTGTTGGCTTATGAGAAATAGAATATTTGTTCTGAGACAATCTAGGAATTAGATCAGTAGGTATTACAGATGTGGACATGCCAATAGGTGAGAGGAAGAAATCTGCTGAAAATGGTTGATGTGCAATACGAAAATCTCAAGCACCATGTTCATGAGCATGCTACCAACTTGCATAAGTGGACCAGCTATTTAGCTTCTCTTGAAAAATGCAAATACTCTGGTCAGTTATTTTGTTATGCCAGGATCCCTAAGTCCTCCCTGCAACATGAAATATTATCTGGCTTCTTAAAATATAAATATGGCTTTTAGCAATATAAATATATTTACCCTCTGAGTTCTAGAGGATAACACTTGAGCCTTAAGAAATGTGTCTTACAACGCACCCAGAGACAGGCTACCTCTAGAAAGAGACGACTACAAACATGGAGTCACTTACGGAAGCTCAAAGGGTAGAGCCTACTTCCAACATGAAACAGCTCAAAAACCCAAAGACTTCCAGAATATTAGGCTTTGCCCTAAGGGCTTCACACATATTAACTGATATAATCCTCATAGCGAAGTCACAGGTAGGTATTGTGATTATTCTCATAAAAACAAACAAAACAAACTTTTGCTTTTATTAGTGGTAAAACCAAAATATAAAAATTACCTATATTTTAACTATACACAGCTCAGTAGTGTTACATATATTCACATTGTTATGCAACAGATATCCAGAAATCTTTCATCTTGCCAAACTGAAACTCTAAATCCGTTAAACAACAACTGTAATTATTCCCATTTTAGGTAGGAGAAAATGGAGGTTCAAAGAGACACATTGTCACACGGCTGGTGATAGGTAATCCAGAAGCATGCAGTCTGTCTCTAACACCTATGGTCTTATCTATTTAGCTTTGAGAGAAAATGATTTGAAATAGAAAAACAAACATGGGCTTTTTAAAAAGTATATTCTTTTGAACACATAGTTTTATGATTGAAAATTAAAATCACATATATACATATATATATACATATAAAAACGTGTGTACAGTATATGTGCATAAATGTATACATACATAATCATACACACACAGATGAAGCTCTATAAACCTTACTCTGTTTTGATTCCATTGAGTTTCTCCTTTGCCCCACAGGTAAATACTTATTATCTTAAGTATTTACTTATTATCTTTTCAAAATAGCTTTATGCAGGGGCACCTGGGTGGCTCAGTGGGTTAAAGCCTCTGCCTTTGTCCTGGGTCATGATCTCAGGGTCCTGGGATCGAGCCCCGCATTGGGCTCTCTGCTCAGCGGGGAGCCTGCTTCCCCCCTCTCTCTGCCTATCCGTAATCGATCTCTCTCTGTGTCAGATAAATAAATAAAAATTTTTAAAAACAAAACAAAACAGCTTCATGCAAATAAAAATGTAAATATGTATCATTATACCTTCTCCCATTTGTACACAAAAATGTAGCCTCCTTTGTTACACCATTTGTAACATTCTTTTTTCATAGAATGTTTGTGAACGTTATTTCATGAATTCATAGAAAGCATACTATTCAATTATATGGAAGCGTAATTTGTTGAACCAATCCCTTTCATGTTGTTTTCAAGTGCTCACTATTACATATTGTTTGGCAGTGGACAATTTTGTACATGAGTCATTTCAAATGTGTGGAAGTAACCTGGGGAATAAATGTGCAGAGGTAGAACTGCTGATTCAAAGGGTATATGTATTTGTAATCAGTAAATGCTGCCAAAGGCCCAAAGTATAAGTGCACAGGAAGTTCCTCAGAGCGTCACCAACAAAATATGTTACCAACCTTCAACTTTTTGTCCATGATGTAAGTGGAAACTGGTATCTTAGTGCCACCATAATTTGCCAAAAGCTGAAGTTTTAACTGCAGAATAAAATCATACAGACACTGAAGAGGAACGTGATTTGCTTAGAGTATGAAAGTGTCCACAGAGAATACAGACACCATATTATAAGTATTTTATATTCTCCATGCACAAAAATGCATAATTTCTTTGCTCTGTTAAGTATTTACCACTTCCTTTGCGGATTAAAGAATCTGACTAATATTTGTGAGTGGTAGACATTCTTATTCAACTTATCAGAAATGGAATCCTAGAACTTTAAAGGAGGAAGGCAAACAACGTCAGGTTCACACATATACACAGGAAAGTTTGGGGGGAGGCATTAAAACATGAAAAATAAAGTTTCCAGACTAGGACAAAAGGAGTGGGTAGGAAAGAAGGGAGGTGAGGAGAAAGAGACGTTGACTAGGCTAGGGCTAACTGACTAGGTTATCCCTGCTTCTGCTCCAGTCCACACAATCATCATGGGATTCATCATGGGATCCCAGCACTGGTGGCCAACAGGCTCCCAACATCTAAAGTCGCCCCCCATCCATTCTCCATATCCCAGGCAGAATGACTTTTCAAAGTAAAAAAAACATTTTTCCTGTGAAGAAATGAATGTGTCTGTTCTTCCAAAATTCATATATTGAAGCCCTAACACCCAATGTGATGGTATTTGGAGATGGAGCCTTTGGGAGGTGATTAGGATTATATGAGGTCAGAAGGATGAGGCTCTTATGATGGGATTAGTGCTCATATAAGAGAAACCCATGAGCTTTCTCTCTCTCCCCCTTCTCTTTCCCCATCATGTTTTCTCCCCCTATCTTCCCCAATATGAGAAGGCAGCTGTCTAAAAAAGTTTACCAGAAGTTGGTTTACCAGAAACCAACCACGCCTACACTCTGGTATCAGACTTCTAGCCCCTAAACTAGGAGAAAATACTTAATGGTTAAGCCACCCAGTCTATGGGATTTGTTATGGCGGCCCAAACAGACTTAGATAGTTTCTGTTATAGTTTCTCAAAACACTGCATACCCATCCTTCGTAAGGATTATTACACTTTAGAAGTAGACACGGAAATTCCTGATCTTTGATTATTCACTAGATCATCAGCTTCAACAGAGAAGGAATTATATTTCTCTTTGCAAGTAAATGTTCAGTAATTATCTGTTGAATAAATGAATGCTGAGACTGGCTATACAGAATTGTGAGATCAAATATAAGTTGAATGGAGAACTCAATTTGGTTATCTTTTACCCCATGTAACCACACACACACACACACACACACACACACACACAACTATTTACGACCAAAAGTATACTCTAAAGGTATATTCTTGAAGGGGGCACTAACAAATGAATAACCATTTTGTCTTGCTGAGCAGTTGGGTTAAGTCTAGGAGTTAAAAGTTTCTTGGAGAATAAGGAGAGAGGTAAAGTGCTAAATCCCACCAAGTGAGAAAAATTTCCAGTTTCTATGGGCAATTTTTGGATGAAAGATACAGATGGGAAGGAAGAAAGAGGAGCACCAAGCAAAATGGTAGAAGACTAGCACTTTAGTCATAGAAACGACTAGGTAACTTCTTAATACTAATGTCTACATACTGATCCATTTCACAGTATTTGTGAATGCAAATTGCTTTTATCTCCTCCAACTGTCAATAAAGTCTGATACATATATAAATGTCCTGAATGAAAAAGCTTCCTTCAAGGGGAGAGGGAAGGCTGGTAGCTGGGAAAACGCAGGCAGAGGCTCAGTACTGCCGCCAGGCTCTGTGATGTGGGAAAAGGAAAGGAGGAGATCATGATGACTTCTGTGGGCTAATTCCTAAACCAAACTAATTCTGCTGAGGCAGAGACTTGGGCTTGATGTCATCAAGATATTGGCCAAGATATTGGCTTATAGGGGAAAAAAATTTTTTTAAAGATTTTATTTATTTATCTGAGAGAGAGAGAGAGTAAGAGAGAGCACAAGCAGGGGGAGCAACAGAGGGATAGGGAGAAGCAGGCTCCCCAATGAGCAGGGAGCATGATGTGGATCCCAGGGTCCTGGGATCATGACCTGAGTCTAAGGCAGATGCCTAACCGACTGAACCACCCAGGCGCCCGCCTTGGAAATTCTTAAAAGCTTTGGAGAGAAGACAGGACTTTCCACAATTCGTACACTGGGGTTTTGAGCCAATTCTTTCTAGATCTTAGGAAACAGGGTGAACTCAGTTGACCCCATGAGGAAAAATTTCCATATCCCACAAAAAATAAAAATCAGAACTGAAGTTTAATGTAGTAGCAACCAGAAACCCGGCTTCCTGTGGCCCTTGAGCAAGTTCATATTCACACTCCCAGGTAACTACCCCCACCCCATACCCAGCAGATGAACGGCTCCACTGGTCACAGTGGGGTCTGATTCAATCTCAGAGTTTTGTTAATTCCAGAGGATGATTCCAAAGAAGGATTATACAGGGACACATTACACAATTGTTTATGTTCAACTATGAGAGAACTTGAAGGAAGTAGGAACAGGCGGTAAAATTGTACAGAAATGATTCCTGGAGGATGTGAGAAGTCCGAGAGCCTGATTCACTGAATAAAAGAAGGGATGGCCTCTCATTTTTTTTTATCGGGTGTGTAAAGAAGGAGAACCTGAAACACAGGTTCGGCTGTGAAAGAGAGTAAAGAAAACTGATTATGTTAGGAGGATCAACAGTCACTGGGGAAAAAAAGAATAGGAATTGTTGACTTTCAGATTCTACACTTAGGTGACTAATGACAAATGTAGTAAAGCTTTGGCTGATATTGTGCAAATAGCTGATACGAACGAATGTTTGTCTCCTTTTGCTAGGGAAATCAGATGGCTTAAACAACATATTGAGAAGACTTCTATTGGATTGTCCAGAGTGACCCTGTCAAAATTTGGCAATGTAACATCAGTTACAGACATCAGTAGCAGACAATAATTTGATACCAAGGGTAGTTCGGGGTACTCTGCAATTTGCTTCTAGATACAAATTCCCAATTGTTCCCCCAAGCTGGCAGCAGCACACGTCTCTAAGCCTACTGTTGTGCTTCCCCAGAACACAGCGTGCAAAGAAAATCAATTTGCTTTGCAGAAGGGCTTGTAATGCAGCATCATTTAAATAAAACTAGGATGAGGGGACAAATTTGCTCAAGTAGTATCTGGAAGCAAGGGTCTATATAGAAGGAAGAGAGGTTTAGTCACTAAAAAACAAAAAGAAGACTCTTGAATCACAGAAGTCCTTACTCTTTTCTTACTAGGGGAAAACAGCTTCCCTGTCCAGAATCAGAAGTTCCAATCTCAGAGCCTATTTGACATTACTGACTAAAGGCTACCCTCCAGTGGCACTTTCCAAGAACTACAACAACTGGCAAAGGGCAGACCTCTGTAAAAGAAACGCGATAAACAAAACGCAATAAAAAAAAAAAAAGAAAGAAAAGAAACAATTTTCATCTGTTTCAATGAAAATTGAAGGAAATGTAGTAAATACAGATACAGTAGCAAGCATGACTGCTCTTAACTACTCTTATGATCTATATGAGGTTGCAGACAGTCCCAAATGCATGTTTATAGTTTTTGCTGTTTACAGTCTAAATATAGCACCAGTGTAAGGACAGTTCTAACAATTACAAGTTGACTGTAAAATATAAAAATCCTTAATAAAAGTGATGAAAATACAATAAATATGAGAACTGTCATTTTTTTTCACCATCCTTCATAGCTTTTTTCAAGTAACTGCTCCGTAGGTGGCTGGATGGCAGAAAGAGTCAATTCGGAGTAAGAATATTTGGGTGGTTCCCAAACTTCAGGCTATTTTGCCCTAGATTATCCATTCAACCTCTCTGAGACTCACTTTGAAAAGATATGTAATATGTAAATTGTTCTTCCAATCTCCCTGGGGTCAGGGGAAAATACAACAAAAAGTGTATATAAAAGTACTTTGTAAATTCTAAAGTACTACATAAACACTTCTAGTAGTCTTAAAATCTCTAGGTGAGGATGATGAGGTTGATGAAATGGGTACTTGAGGTACTACTTAAATTTATTTTTAAGTTTTTAAAAGAATCAAGAATTTAAAAAACTAATTTGTTCTAAAATTGTTTGTTGACTAACCATGTTTTAGGAGCATTGAGGGATTGGATTCCTGGGTTTATCCGGCAAATTCATATGTTTAATCAACAACTAAACTCAGAAGAACTGTCATGTCTGTGTCCTGAAGTTTTTAACTCTAGAAATTCCATTACTTTGTTAATATTTTTTCTCAGCAGACCTATGGTTCTAAATTATTAAAATAGCTATCAATAAATCATTACTAAATTTCAATCCATGCTTAATTATCCTGAGATACAAAGGCCCAGTCTTAACAAAAATTCAAATATGAGGGAGGCAACACATTGGACATACTAATACCATCATGATTTTCAAGAAAGTTATTTCCTAGGTTTACTCTAGGGATGTTTTTCATCTGGTGGTATCTATCTGCTAACTTCTGGCCTGGAGTAGAAATGAATTGACTCTTTCCATAATATCCAGTAGATTAGAAAACTAGTTTCTAAACAGATTACATTTAAGCTATTTCCAAATCACTTCACTTGACTGAAATCAGTCTGTTTAATTTTCCAAACCAGTGGGATAGTAGATACAGGATCATTATATTTAGAATGACATGGCATTGTGATAAATCTTAGTATTACAGCACTACTTTTGTCTTTATGTCTTTATGTCTAATTGTTATATAATGGGAAGACGTTCCTGGAAATTCGTTTCAAAACGAATCATTTACTCCAAACAACCCTGTTCTAGTCATTAATTATAAAAACAACAAAATCTTTCCAGCCAAGTCCAAATGGACTTGCTAAATTGAGTCTGGAAATGCAGGACCCAGAAGAATTTATCATTTTCCATCTCTAGCTTAGAGTGCGTTTATCCAAGACTAAAAATGAATTTAATGCTTTGTGCAACATGTAAATAACAGTTCATTATAATTTTTTTGTTTATGGAAGCAAAATTCAAAAGAAAAACATCCACAAGAGGGACATAAATAAAGCAAGGATAGGTGTTTCTACAAGTAACCCTGTGGAAAAAATGTGACTTTCTCCAAACTTATAAAGAAAACAAGGCACTTCAGAAGTTCTAAAACTTTTCTACTTGTTAGGATCACCAGGGAGTTTTGACAGTGTCTATGTCCAGACCAAAGTCCCCATCAATGAAAAGAAAAACTGGGGACTGGGACTCACGCCTCAGTATTTGTTAAACCTCTTTAGGAGATGCCATTGGCAGTCAATTCTGAGAAACACTTCACTGTAGTTGAAAAACACATACCCGAGAGCATGAAAAGTAATGGTTCTTTTTTTTTTTTTAGATTGGTCATGATACAATCACTCATTACTGTTATCACCTCCCTCTTCTTAAAATAGCAAGAAGCAAGCTTCATGTGATAGGTATTTAAGCAGATGGCTAATGCACACGCAGGTAAGAAGCAGGGGTGGTAGAGGTTCAATCAACGGACCAGGAGAAAATACAACAAATGAGTTTAGCAGTGCATACAGGACTCCTTGCTGGGACTGCAGGGAGAGACAAGCACCTGGTTCAATGTCTTTCATGTAGTGACAAATAGGTGGGGCCACCAGTGTGCAAGTAAAACAAGAAATGAACTATGTGTTTTCCAATGAACGATGAACTAAGTTGCCATGTAGGGCACAGCAAGATAATACGTGCTAAAGATTCAAGGTAGCCAACATGTAGACAAAACTAAAATCCTGAAGGGTTCATTCCAGGGACTCTGAAGAAACAAATGCACGTTGGGGAGAACCTCACCAGGGGAACCCAGGAAAGGGACAGAAACGACTTTATTTGCAGGCTCTAAGGCAGTAGTTCTCAAAACGATGCCCCCACGCCTGCAGCATCAGCATCGCTTGGGAGCTTGTGAGACAGGCACATGGTGAGACCCCACCCCAGACACACTAAATCGGAAGCCCGGAGAGGAGGGCCAGCACTGAGCTCTGACCAACACTTGAGATGATTCTGGTGCACGATGAAGTTTGAGTTTGGGAATAAAATTCTCTCCACAGTCTGGGACGTACTCGGAATGGTATCATATAAAACTGATCGTTATGTCATCTACATTCACTCAAGTAGAGATATTATAACAGTACAGGGTGGTATGGTCACGATCCTGCAACACCACAAAAAATCGTTTTTGCTGGGAACCACTCAGAAAGCCAGCAATCTTGGCTGAGGTCATAGAATATTGAAAACTAGTTATTGAAACTCTACCAGCATTGAGTGAAGAGTGACGTTAATGCACATTTGCTGACTGCAGGTACTAAGAAACATGGATAAACTTACACTTTGTATAAGGTTTATAATATTTTAGATATCTGTCATGACTGTCTCCTTTTTAATCTCTAGTTCTTTATTTCACTTAAAAAAATAGAAACAGGGGCGCCTGGGTGGCTCAGTGGTTAAGTGTCTGCCTTCAGCCCAGGTCAGATCCCAGGGTCCTGGGATCGAGCCCCGCATCGGGCTCTCTCCTCTGTAGGAGGCCTGCTTCTCCCGTTACTATTCCCTCTGCTTGTGTTCCCTCTCTCGCTGTGTTTCTCTCTGTCAAATAAATAAAATCTTTGAAAAAAAAAAATAGAAACATCATACAAGCACAAGAATGAACTAACTATACATGCAGCAACATGGAGAGATCTCACACACATAATGTTGACCTAAAAAAGCCTGACAAAGGAGTAAATAGTAAATAGAGCATGACTACATCTACATAAAGCTTAAAAATGGGGGGAACCCCTATTTTTAGTATTAGAAGTCTGATAGTGGGTATCTGGGAAGTTAGTAACCGGAAGGAGGCTCCAAGGAGGTTTCTGGGATGCTAACAACATTGTTTCTTGATCTGGGCGCTAATGGCCTCAATGAGATCACTTTAGGAAAAATCACTGATCTCTACACTTATTTATATCTATGTATACTTTGACATAAAGTTTAAAAATATAAGAATAGGATTAATGCTATGTTAGAAATTTAAGGAGTCAGGATGTCTTCACTTCCCTTTAGCATTTAAAGACATGTTGGGACGTTGGGGTGGTGTTGGGGAAGTCGGTGACACTTCATCCATTGCAGTGAAGGAAGCTGGAGTCCCTGGACTCCAAATCTCCAAAAGAGGATGTGGGAATGATCAGGTGCCAATAATGCTGGACAGTTCATTCTGGCCTCAATGTGCTCTAAGTCAGGACAAGACAAATCCAGAGAGTAGATAATGTTCCAACAGCGTTCTAAATAACCATCTGGTGGTCTATACCTGCGAGCGTACTTGTTCCCCTGGTCTGTCTGGGTCACATTTCTATAGAGTCGCTCCCACCATGCCCAGCTGTGGCCCAGATCTTGATTTAATGGCTCCTTGGCTCTGTCCTCCACTTTCTCCCCGCTGCCCTTTTCCTCCTTCTTTTCTCCTTCCTTCTCACCAAAATCTACCTGGTCTCTATTATCTTAGAAATGTCCATATTAGCCAGTTCATTAAACTGGTAGTCCTCAACCCTGGTTCCATGTTAGTGTCCTAAAAACAGATATCTGGGCAGCTGTGGACCAAATATATAGGAAACTATGGAGGTGCACCCACCATGAGTACTTTTATCAGCTCCCTGAGTGATATCAAAGGGCAGGTCAGAGTTAAGAAGCTCTAAGCTGACTTATGGAGTTGACAGAACATTTATGCATCACTCTTTCCTACAGCCCTATCTGGGTATTCCTGTAGCCTGCAGAGCTTAAACAAAGGAGTGACTAATTCTACATAGCGTCCTCAGGTCCATGGAGCACAGGTTCCCTGGGCTGGGCTGCGGCTGCACAAGGCTGACCAACTCTAACCTGGTTACCGTCACAGACTTCCCCAGACACATTCCGGGCCTTCTTCTGGGGACTTTGTTTATACCGCAGCAACTCCACCACCGATGTCCCCACTCACCATAAGGAATGCCTGCCAAAAACTATACTTTTTTAAACAAAAAGCATCTACTGAAGAGCTAATGGTGTGGTCATTGTCCTAATGGGTTTTTAATGACGTGTAAAGTTCTCAGCAGATAAGTCAACAAGATGTAAAATTTTGTAGAAGTATTTCATTAGTTTGAAATTATATCCCCTCCGACTCACATTTATTGTTTCTGTAATCTCAGACTCAAGACTCTTGAGTATGAGAAAGATGTCTACTAAAATTCTTACTTTCTTTTTAGATGCTGCTAGGAGCAGGGCGAGAAATGTGTTTTTCCTTGATTTTATTTTGGGAAAAGTTATGAAGGTGGGAGGGGGGATAAGCAAAGCAGGGGTTTCCCACCTCAGTTGCCCTGACTGTCCCAGGTGAATGTCCTTTCATTATACCCACACCCTCCGTTTACAGTGACCTGGGAACTGAAATCTTGGAATTGCCTGCTAAATGGCCCAAGGCAGCCAACAGGGCCATGTGGTCCCATTCCCCATCTGCCCTCTAGGTGGCAGACCTGTCACCCCGCAGCCTGAGAAGTAGGGGCTTGGGGGTGAGGGTGAGTGGTATTTGGTTGGAACTTAGGCATGTGTACTGGCGTGTCCCCGCACATGCACAGGACTGGCTCATGGTTCCAGATGGAGACAGATGGAAAGAGAAGAGTGGGTGAGCCGCAGCTCCTTCCCTCAGCACTGAGACTTAAAAATGCTAAATTTGAACCTAGCCTTCCAAGATATTTGTCAAAGGAGGAGGATAAACCTTTGACACTGGGGTAGGGGATAGAACCTAAACATTAAGGTTCGACATGTGAATTTAACCTTCCAGGTCATAAAAGAGGCTTACTTGTCAAGGAAGGAGGTGTGAGCTTCCTTAACAGTCTGCTAGTATGATTTACAACTTTTAAATATTTAGACATGTGGTATGTAGTCCTCCATCTGTATTCTTATTTCACAATCTCACAAATTTCAAAAGTAGCTGCGCTCCAGGCCCTTACCCTAGCTAAACCAGCAGAACCCAAGTGTCTCAGGTTGGGCTGGTGAATTTGAAAATTAACAAGTTCCTCTGTGGAGTTACACCCATAATTCCTTTGCCAACACCCACCCTAGACCCTCTTCTCTTTCAGGTTTTACATCATAAGTCCATGTGCCAGCAAAGCGGTGGCCAGTAACTCACATGCAAGCAGTGAAAGCAGATAAAGGATTATGGAATTCACTGCAACATGAGGCAGGTACCAAGTCCAACTCTGTCAGGAGGCAAGCGTACTGAGCCCCAGGGCCTGTGGCCTCCATTCTGATTTCTCTCTGTGTGAGTCGCGCTGTGGGAGAGCCATGAGAGTCCTCTCAACAGCCACTCTGAGTTCAGACCAATTCCCTTCATCAATACAATTCTCAGTTTTCAGAGGGGCTATTCCTGCATACAGGTCTCGTTCTCTGACCTAATATCTATTTTCCTTCCCTAACTGTCTCTACTCTTCAGTGACTGGAATTTTTACCATATAATTCTCTCACTCAGAGGCACATGAGCCCTCTTGGCCGGTGAGAAACACTTCTTGTTTGCAAAGAGCCTGTAAATACCCTGCCAGCACATTAGGATCACATGGGGAGCCTTGAAAACTTCCCAAGCTTGGGCCCCATTCCAACCACTTAAATCCTGATCTATGATGGATGATGTATGTGTGTGACCAAATTATAGGGAACAATTATTTGTTCACATATCAAATATGTCTTAGGATCCTTTCCCCACAAATACTCAGAGACTTTGGCCATTCCTCTTGAATTTTTTTGGCATTAAGCAAACTCTGCCCATTTCATTAATGCCTGCAAATGCTGACTACTGGAGAGACATTCTACCAAAATCCACTTCAAGAACTTCTAGTAAAGAAGCCTATGACCAAGGACAGGTAGCACCAACATGATCTTTCAGAGCTTTAAATTAAGAAGGCTGAACGTGGTTCAACCCCCAAGGCCTTCTTGTCTAACAAAGTATCAGGAGAGTACTTTTTTTTTTTTTTTTCTTGAGGAAGAGCACTATTACAACACGTACTAATGACATATCCAGGCCACACTGTAATTTCGAAACTTAATGTGTACATGTAGTTCATGGAAGACAAAAAATTGTACTTGAAATTCAAATATAGTGACTTAGTAGAAAGTTGGCTATTACCAATGACATCATTCTCCTCCAATTAAGAAGGAAGAGGGGCTAAGATGGTTTTATCAGTTTGGTGGCATCCAAGTGATTGCTATTCCAGCAACTTCGCAGAGAGTGCCATAATTTTCAAAATCAGTAAGGCAAACACACATGTAAACTAAGCCAAACCAAGTGATATGAATCCATGAAGTTGGGATTTAAGAGCCTTTATTATTTCGAAGCAATAAAAACATCCATGTAGCTAATTATGTAAGAACTATTAAATCTGACCCTTGAATTTTTAATGGTTGGAGAAATTTTCAAGTATAAATTTCATAGTAAAGAAGAAAAATCAAGAGAATGTAGATAAAGAGAATAAGAAATAAAATAAAATCAAGAGAATGGACACAGTACTGCAATAAGCCATCCTCTTGGCCATTTTACCCTGTGTAATTTCTATTTTCTCAAATTCACCAGAAAGGAGTACTGTTAGGGTATGGTATTATCTGCCTGTACTGTAACAATGTGCTCAAGAAGTTGAACATGTATCTCAGAGGTCCATCTCCGCACTGTGCAGATGGGGCTCATGCTGGATTTTGTATCAAGGCCAATTTTAGTCATTCAACTATTGAAAAGAAATGTATCTTCTCCCCCACTGAGGAAGGGACAAAATTCAGTTCTACCAAGAGGACCGCTCTGTACAGCTCTGTCCCACCTCAGACTTAGTTCTAGAGTTGGAGAACTGGGCTTAGTACTTCCTGTAAACTGTTAACCTGTATCCTGGAGGGTCTCTGGGCCCCTTTCTGCCTGGAGGGCATATGGGATCCCATATTTGATTGTGCCAGTGTATTATTTATTATGATAAGGATAATTGATACCAGAAGACAATGATAACATACAGAATAAACATTGTAAACTGCTTGGAAGGAGAGAAAAGGGCTGCCCAGAAGTCATGTGAATCCACAGGTGATTATTATGCTTTAGAAACTGAAAGAAAGGACGCCTGGGTGTCTCAGTTGGTTAAGCAACTGCCTTGGGCTCAGGCCATGATCCTGGAGTTTCGGGATCGAGTCCCGCATCGGGCTCCCAGCTCTGCGGGGAGTCTGCTTCTCCCTGTGACCTTCTCTCCTCTCATGCACTCTCTCACTTTCTCTCTCTCTCTCAAATAAATAAAATCTTAAAAAAAAAGAAAGAAAGAAACTGAAAGATAATGTCAATTCCGTGGCTTGGTTAAGGACGGTTCAAAAACACCCTCTTCCACACGACTGCTGAGCAATCCTCTTAGTGGCCATAAGGTGGCGCTCCCTTCTTAGAAATACCAAATTGTAAGGTTGGTGAACCCTAGCTCCGGGGAGAACCAGAACAAATCTAACATAAAAACGTCATTCAATCAGAAGATTAGTCGATTTTCACAGAATTACTGACAATTACCCATTAAGTGCATGAGCAGTAGCGTTCACAAATGTAGACAGTTGCTGGCATTCATAAAATGGGATACAGAACAGAAAGATTTCCTGCGTATTTTCTTAATTGAATTTATTTCCTTAGTCACTACAAGGTAATTAACATATATTGATTTTCTCCTTAATGTGTTAAGTGCTGCACCGAATTAAAAGTGATGACTCCTTTCTACCTGGAACTTGTAATGAAAAGGCAGCTCAGTAGAGACTGAAAACCTCTGGGGCACCTCCGTGGTCTGGCTCAGTCAGCTCTTCAAGTCGGTGGACCAAGCTGTCGAGCACCCAGCCCTTGCATGCTGCATCACCAATCTCCCCCCTTCCCTGTCTGCCCTGCAGGGTCACTGCAGTCTCAGACCATCTGGTGTGCAGAGCCTCCAGCCTTCTGGCCGTCTTCCTCCTTCTTTATTCCTATCAGCTTTCCTGTCTCATTTAAAGAATAAAATGATGAGAATTTAAGTGCTTATTTGCACTTTAAAAAAAAAAACAGTACACTTTTCATTTGTATATGATTGTGGGTATGGGCAACAGTGGAAAAATCAAGAATGATTTCTGTGTTTATTGACCTTAAACAAGATAGACATATCCTGAGCAAAAGTAAATGGATTCACTGTTCACGTGGTTTCTCTTCCTAAATACACAATGGGACAGAAATTACTGTAAGAAAGAATTTGGAGAAGGGGTAAAGGGGCTAAAGGAGAGGCTGCAGAATGTGCAGTGAAGCTGGAGGCCTGAGGACAGGGAACCAAGAAAAAAAAAGAAATAAGGAAAGTGAAAGAGGCAGGGGGAACTGAAAGCCAGGGAAATGTGAATCTGGTCCAGAAGAATGTCCTGAAAACGTTGAACTGTCAGATAGAACAGATGATGTGGACAACATCTATTCAAAGAAGCATGGTTTCCTCTGCAGAATTTTCAACAGATTAGAAAGCCTCCTAAACTTTCATCCTGTCCACATCCTCTCCTCCCTAGTTAGCAACGAACCTACTTTTGCTCTTTTTGTTCAACCACTTCTGATCAAGTGATTTCTGCTGGAGCATCACACACCCCAAATACTCAAATCTATGGTAGAGTCATTGTGTCTTGCTTCAGCTGTGTCCTCAGTAGTAACTGTAATGACCCACAGAGAATTCTCTCTCACATTACCACAGGGGTATTTCGAAACTGTCACTTTTTTAAAGCATTCTGACGTGGCTAGACCTGTATCCCCGCCATAGATGCATTTGCAACCTACTTTCCTGACCTCAGCCACTCTCGATGAGCTCAGATTTCCAAGAAGCAGTCATCCCCATCCCTTCCTCCCTCCAAAATGAGTCTGCTGTTATCTCAGGGGAATTTACCATCCAGCTGCGAAAAGCCACGGAACATAATTAAAAACTGTGTCAACTTTAGACTTACCAAGTTTGGATCCAGGTCTGGATCTTGATGCTTCCACTACCTGATTATGGGTCCTGGACAAGAGATGCAATTTTTCCAAGACTCTGTTTTCTCATCTGTAAACTTTGCTGTCATAGACAACCTCTCTGCAATGTTTTAGGGATTGCTGATGTGTTATCTGTGAACACACTTTCCATACTACTTAGCAATATTGTAAACCCACTCAGATGCCTACCTGTTGACTTTAAAATCAAAGAAGTCTAAGCCCAGAAAGTATACTGCTTTTCCAAGTCACCAGGGTTGGGATGAGGGTGAGGAGAGCGACCTAGGCCTGGCATGATCTGTGGCCTCACATTTTCCTGTGACCCACCTTGACCCCTTCCTGTGATAGTACCATTTCCTTCTCATTTGTGGTTCTTTGTCTTCCCCTGAGTCCAGGTGCAAATCTTTCCCAGGATTCCATCCTTGGCCTTCTCTTCTCCCCCTGCAACCCCATTCTTGGGGGATCCTCTGCACTGTGACCATTTCTGGCCTTGGCGATGAATGTGAAGTATATGCCTCCAGCCTGAAATATGCTTCCTCTCCCTCCTGAGTGATACCCAGATATATCTGAGGATGGTCATGACCCTGTTTATAAACTCACAGACTCAATTCCAAGACTTTAGGAGACCCTCTAATAAGTCAAAGACTTTTTTAAAGAATCCAGTTTATAAAGTGTTCCTGCTGACAATGGAATATTGTTATCTGTTACCCTCAGCCTTAAGCACAAGCTGTTAATATTTTGCAGACTTCTTGGTAGCAGCCCCAAATGGCTCCCTCTTGGCAATAATTTATGTAGTAGAAAGGAGGCCAAAGGGCAAGCACTGAATCTGGCTGGAGGGAAGGAAAACCAGCACCCAGATTTCTGCCAGGTCAGCTTCTACGTTCCATTTAAATTAGGACACAAAGTAATAGTCCCAGAGTCCAATGCCAAAAGGCCTATGGATATCCTCCACACTTGTGAGGTTTGCTGCTAAGATTTTCTCTTCTTTGTTTCCAGGCACTTAATCTCCATATAGAGATGATTTTCTGGACATTTCCTTCCTGCCCAATGCCCATCTGCTTGGGTGCTCAATTGCTCCTACTTTTTTGTTTGTTTGTTTTAGGTTTTTTTTCTTGTCTTTTTGTAAAAGATTTTATTTATTTATTTGACAGAGAGAGACACAGAGGGAGAGGGAACATGGGCAGAGGGAGTGGGAGAGGGAGAAGCAGGCTTTCCGCAGAGCAGGGAGCCCGATGCGGGGTTCAATCCCAGGACTATGGGATCATGACCTGAGTCAAAGGCAGATGCTCAATGACTGAACCACCCAGGCACCCCAGTTGCTTTTACTGTTAAAGAACACCATCATTCTCATCTTCCTAAGAATCATCAGAGAGTTCTGGCAAAGTTTGCTAAGCAAGTCAGCTTTGCATTTGTTCAGACCTCTCCTACAGTAATGCCGCCAACAAGTGTTGGTGTCTCTTTGTCACATAGCTTCGAGGCACTGACTCCTCCCATAAAACTTGCGAAGTACATGTCTGTGTGTAGAGACTTATATATGATAATGATTACCTATCATTAGCTTGAATGTTTTGCTCCCCAACTAATATTCGTTTGCTATCCAACTTGCACCTGCATGTGTATACACATGCACGCGCATGCGCGCGCGTGCGCACACACACACACACACACACACGCACACACACACACAAATGGATGCACACTTAATTAGTTACTTTTTGCCCAAGGAAGGAAAATACATCTTAATAAGAATTCAATAAAGTATATTTATGTCTGTGAACAGAAAAATATGAAAAGAATTCCTAAGAAAATAAATTATTTTCAAGTCTTCCAGCTTTCCTTTTTCCAGACAATAGCAAGACATTAGGCCAAAGAGTCCGCCAGGGAGAAAACACAAAAGCAATGCACAAACACTATAGGCCTGTTGAAGGAAACTCTTCAATAAAATCAAACTGTATATCTCTCCAGTTTGCGAGTGCTTGGCACGTCACTGGGCAGGGTGATCTGTTCTCCCAGTCTCAAACCCAACCCTAGTCACATCTCCTTATGGCTGCAGTCATGCTCTTAGCCTCAAGGTGGCAGTGTCGGCCCCCTAATGTAGGTAAGGCACCACTGAAATACTTAAAAATCAACTCTAAAAATCTGAAATAGAACAAAACGGAAAAATAACTCAAAATAACATAAAACTAGATATTCTGGCCCAAAGTTAACATAAGATAGACACATCGCCTAGGAACAGCAGGTGATTTAGTTCCTGGACTCAGAAGAAAGTAAATGGGAAACTTCTGAGAAGTGGTTCTCCTTTTCTGGGTCTATTCTTTATCTCATCCGTCTTCCTTCACAACACTAGAGAATGGCAAATTATAGACCTACGGGCCAAACCCAGCCTGTTTTCTGTTTTGTGAATAAAGTTACATTGGAACACAGCCATGCTCATTTGTTTGTATACTGTCGATGGCGGCTTTCATTCGGCATCCGGGTGGAGTAGTTGCTACAGAGACCGTATGTCCTAGGAAGTACAAAATATTTACTATCGGGCCTTGACAGAAAAAGCTGGATGGCTCCTGCCCTCAATCTATAGTACTTTTCAAAGCAACCCAGGGGTGACAACGGTGGATTGAGGGAAATGTGGCTGGGCAGCCAGGAGGAGTGCCAGCTTCTTAAAGCATATATCTGCAATATGATGAAATTACCATCTGCTAGCCATTGCTACTGAGTCACATTTAGGCAAATGACAGCAATAAAAGAAACCTCAGATGCACAGCCAGCGACTATAACGTATCAGACATGCACCTTGCGGGGATGTGAGTGCTATTTTCAGCTCCGCTTCCAGTTAAGAGTTGTACCAATGAAAGAAAAACCCAGATCTCTTGCCACGGGGGGGGGGGGGGGGGGCTTGGCTTCAGGCATGGGGCTTCAGGCGTGGGGCTTTGGGCTCTCCACTGGGGACAGCCTGCACTTTACAATGTTGGAAACCTGTGTTTGTTCAGATATGTAATTCCCAGTCTGATCACAAGAGTTCAAAGCGGAAAATGTGCTAAGGAGGACAGAAAATGTTCAGATAAATGGAGAAACAGAAGGCCTTGTGACAGAGAGAGGGAAAATAACAATGAGAAGCACCGAAGACATCAGCATTAGCAGGAGACAGGATGGGGAAGGTGACTGAATGACACACGCATGCTGATCGAGGATATATGCGTAGAGTCTGGCTGATACCACAGATGAGAGATTTTAGCCCAATAACACTACCTATCAAGGAAACAGACATCCATCAGGAAATTCTCAATATGGGGGAAGAGTGTACTACAGGAGTGATGTAAGGATGAAGAATAACACAAAGAATAGAGATAATAGAGGCAAGTCACTTTCCAGGGAAGTGAGTGAAACTGAGCAGGTGACTCGGGCTGTGGGAAAAGGGAAGCTGACAGCTGCACAGGGGACCTTGATCAAGAAAATCTTATGCTTTCCAAAAAGGGGGGGAAGATCCATCTCTGCAACAGCATCACCGATGATTATGCTATTGGTCCCTGAAAGCACTGCAGAACTAATTAGCAAAGGTTTTTGAACATGAGAGGGGAAAGCAAGCTCTGGGGAGCCACCATGATTCACAAGGATTCGTGAGTACTCAGCGCCCCATGTGGCACAAGGGTGCAGCACGTAGGCTCTGGAGCTGGCCTGCTGGGGTCTGAGCTGGTTCTGCCCCTTCCTCGCTGTGTGACCCCGGGCAGTGACCTTCTCTCTTCCTTAGTTTTCTCAGTTGTCAAGTAAGAATAATAGCACCCTGGAAATGGGATTATGGTTAGGACGAAATAAGTGAATACATATACAGGAGTTAGAACAGGGGCTGGCTCAGGTTGGTGCTGTGTGGTCATCAGCTGTTATTGATACACCCACCAGCCCAGGGGCCAGCAGAATGCCAAGGATCTGGATGAAACAGAATTTCAACAAAGCATTTCAAAGGCTCACTTATTGTAACTTAGTAGGTAGTCTGAATGATACCACTGATACACAGATCTACGTCTGGTTACATAACTACTAATTTTACTTCAGCTCGAAGAAACCTCTCTTATTTTAAGACTTGTGATTGTCTTCGGCCCTTCCCGGTTCACCATTTCTATATCAGCAAGGCAGGCAATTATTTTATTGTGAAAACTGTAAAACACCATGAAACATTCCAAGTATACAAAACAATTTTCAACATCGTAGAACTGACAAAACATGGCAATGTCACACCTAAAGCACTAGTGATTTCTTTCTTCCTGAGCACATTCAAACAAAGACCGAGAGGCCCCTTAGGGAAGCATTTGCAGAGTGTGTCACATGAAGCGTTGAGACAAACCTCAAACGTTCTACTCGCTCTTAGATTCATCCAGTGTTTATTAAGTACTTAATATATGTTAAGAACTATCCTAGATACTTGGAATTCATTTGTGGATAATTTGGAGAACCTACATTCGGGTAGGGCACCTGCTAACCAGAAGGTTCTACGAAGCATGAAATCTTGGTTTCATTTTAAGATCTGCCACTTCCTACATAAACTTGCTAAACCCCCTAATTTTTTCTCATTTGTAAGATGGTGATAAAAAGACCCTCCCTTCACAGCACAATGTAGGATCATTCATATGATCAACGAGTATTCATTACTTTGGGCTAGCCTGAAGAAAATGAATGAGACAAGGTGCCTGTCCCCTGGAACTTCTATCTCTTATTATCAGGTAGGTAAAATCAGGTAGTTAACTTTCATATTAATATTTAGATATAAATATAAGCTGTGATTAGTATATCCAGACATAAACATGATTTTGTGACTCTTTGGTAGGCTTCTTGGGGATAGTCAACATAGTTTTGGCTGCTATCTACACCATACGCCAACATCATAGCCAACTACTGCTAGTATGTGCATAGATACACTCACAGAGGCAAGGGGAAACCTTAGCGTTTCCACAAAACCTAGAAGAACTTCCTCCCCGGGAAGTATCCAGTTTTGTTACCCAACAGTCAGTCTCCCCTCCTACATGGAGGCCTGAGGTGAGAAGTACTGTGTGTGGGAGAAGTTACCTTCCAAGTCACTGGAACCTGAACATGTATATTTTGAAATGAATTTCCGAATGGGCATTCCTAAATGCACAACAACCAGAACAAGAAGCACACTGAAGCTTAGTCCATAGAAGTGAGGCCAACCTGAATTGGCAGGGAGCAACTTCTTTGCAGTAGGGGGTGGGCTGATGACCAGAGGACTAGTCCTTCCTCAACTGTGAACCTATTCTCTCCAACCTGCTCCTTTCTTCTGCTCTCTGGTACCAACAAAGCCAAGTCCTCAGTCCTCAGGTGTGTTTCACAGGTGGCAGCCTGGTGTGCAACTCCACCTGCTTCTGCCTCCTCTGGGCAAAGGCTGTGGAAGGGTTGCAAGCAGGGTACCTGGATGGTCAACTAAAGGAGCTGTGGATTTACTCAAAAGTGAAAAGTGGATCCATAAATTTGGGAGATGATGAGAGATTGGTTCTTCCTCTCCCTCATTTAGGCCACACAGATTTTCCAGGAGAGCAGGGAGAAGAAGAATCCTTTCAATCTTTGTTCATCTACCACACTAAGAACCTACCATGTGTGGGGCAGTGTCCTGGGTATTAGCAACACAACAAAGAATAATCCAAATTCCTACTAATAGTGATGATGGCAGGGCTGAGAAGACACACATATACCCATATGTATTAAATATCAACTAGGCAATACTAAGGACTGAATTGTGTCCCTACCTCAATTCATATAATGAAGCCCTAAGCCATGATATAATCACATTTGGAGAGGAACCCTTTAGGAGGTAGTTAAGTTTAAATGGGGTCATAAAGACTAGTCCTACCCCAATAGATAGATAATCTGATAGCATCCCTTCCCCAGCCAGTGCATACATGGAGAAAAGGTCTTGTGAGCACAGAGTGAGAAGACTGGCATCTCCAAGCCAGGAAAAGCACTCTCACCAGGATCTGATCATGCTGCACTCTATTCTTGGACTTGCGGCCTCCAGAACCATGGGAAAATATTTACCGATTGTTTCAGCCACCCACCGTGTGCCAGCCCAAATAGACAAAGACAGTCAGACAATATTAAAATCAAGCGGAGTAAAAGCAGAGAGAGATGATGGAGAAGTGGTCGTGGGCATCCTATGAGGAGCAGACACTGAGTGGAGAGCTGAATGAAGCTAAGATTCATTCAAAAGCAGTCTCTTGTCTCAGATTTATGAATGCTAACAATCAGGGTAAAATGGGACACATCTTTAGAAGCAAATGCACTGCCCACAACAATTATTATTTTTTTTTAACAAATATACTTCTCTCGGTTGGAGGAAAGTGTGACTGACGGTTCCCAACTGTACAAGCTTAGACAAAGCCCGCAAGCCCCATGCCTCAGTTCCCTCGGTTGTGAAAGGAATAATAGTCATCTGGACCTCATTGGGTTATTGGGAGGTTTACATGAGCTAATAGTACATGTAAAACACAATAGACCAATGCCTGACACGTAGTCAGTGCTCAATAAACACTAGCAATTGTGATTACTATCACTTCTACTGCTATCATTACCATTATAACAACTACTGCTATTATTATTGGAACGCTATCGGCATTCTCTCCTTAATATCAGTTTGAAATTGAGTGCAAGTGTGGTCCATGGGTGGCTCTCTGCAGTTCTCTGGCAGCTTTTTGCCTGTTTCCTTCTAAAGGACTCCAAATCCATTAGTTTCCACAGGTTTCTGCTTTTTAAATTTTTCTTCTCTTCTTCTAGAAAATTAATTTATTTTTAATATATTGTCATCACAATTTTGTACAATACAACGCTGCCAGTTAAATAGGTCTATTACTCATAACTACTGACTTTTATTCTTACATTTCAGAGTTATTCTCCTTGATTGTTTATACTATCCTGTGAAAGCTATGTGATCTACACATCACTTTATTTTGTTTTTTGGGAGGAAATTATGATGTTAGGCAGTAGTTCTGATTATAAAATCTTTCTCACTGATGATGATTACATTGTGAGTCAAAGGAAACCTGAAGGGATAAAAGATTATTATTATTTTTTAAGATTTATTTATTTAGAGAGACAGATCATGTGGGGAGGGAGGGGCAGAGGGAGAGGAAGAGAGAGAATCTCCAGCAAATTATCTGATCAGGGGGGGAACCCAACACCTAGCTCCATCTCACAACCCTGAGATCAGACCTGAGCCAAAATCAAGAGTTGGATGTCTAACCGACAGAGCCACACGGGCGCCTCAAAGATTATTTTTAAGTAAGGTCTCTTAGCAAGAATATCTGGACAGTTAAGCTAGCATTCCCCTCCATAGCTATGAAATTTAGGCGGGAGAGAAAGTAGTAAAAAAAAGAACCAGGAATTAGAAAGTTTTGAGACAAGGCCATGCAAATCAGAACTGTAGCAGAATGTGCTGAATCTGAGGCAATTTCCCTAGAGGCAACGGTAGTCCTTTAAAACAACCATTAGATTTATAATCAGCAGATACGTGTCCATTTTCTGCTACTCCCAAAAACTAGGGGTTTTACCTTTAGTCATTTGACCTTAAACAGTATCTTGGCCTGTCAGATTGGCAATAGCCTTGTATGTAAAGTGACAAAGATGTGGGCATCTCACAGAGGATGGTAAGGGTGCTGTGGGCAGGTGCTTTGCGAACAATGAATTAATATTTACATATTTTCCAGTGTTTTTATCTGTATTTCATGTTTTGGACTTTTCCCATTTTTCTAAAATCTTCAGTACAATGTTACTATCTCTTAGCATGTGTGTCTTGGGTTCCTCACCCTCTTCTTCACTTATTATCAGTAATATTCACCCCTCAGTATATACCTATATCTTATTCAAGGGATTAACATTGAAACACTGACTTTAAATTTATGTTTAATGTCTCAGTGAGAGTTAAGTACTTTTACAATTGGTTAGAGCTCATAATAATTTATAAAAACATGCTAAAAACATTTAAGCTGCCTTTTTCCAGAGGTGAATCTGGTTTTTAGCAAAGAAAGTAAAAGAAAAGTAGTGTTTGGTTAAAATACAAAATTTAAACTTATTTACATATATATTTTAATATATAAAATTTTAATTTAATTTATATTTATATATAATATATAACTCTCATATCATATTGTCAATTATTGATGCTTAAAAAGGCACCTCTACTTTGAATCCATCATGGACTGCTTATTTATTTATTAAAAATTCTTACTTTTAAACTAAGGCATCTACAGATACACTTGTGTATAATAAATATTATACATGTCATTTATCAAATTTATGTATTATCTCATTAAGTTCTATTATATTACTATTTTTTTTGGATCTGTACAATTTGGAAAAAGCTAACACACAACAATAAGACTGTATATTTTAAGTAAAGTTTCCTTACATTTCTAAATAATAAAATAAATTTTATTTTATAGTTTTTGTTTGCTTTCTTTTGTAGTTTTAATTGCTATATTGTTTACCACATATACATTTCAGGATAATTTTAATTTCACCAATTGTATCCAGGAGTATGTTGGACAATGTTTAACAACTGGTACTGGGGATGGGGAGCCCTGATGTGTATCATTTGCTATTTTCCATGGTGTAAATAACCACACCAAGGTTAATTTCAAGGTGACACTTTAGAACATGGGGTTAGGAATAAGTACTAACAACAGGCTCTTATAATCTAATACTAGTCAACTCCTGAACATTAGGGATCTTATCTTTTTTCATTATTTCCTTCATTTTGTTGGCATTTAAGCTTTATGTTCCACTGAACATTAGGGATCTTATCTTTTTTCATCATTTCCTTCATTTTGTTGGCATTTAAGCTTTATGTTCCACCTTATCTAATATTAATATTGTTACTCCTTCGTTATTTTGGTTTACATTCACTTTCTATATCTTTGCCTATTATTTCCAATTTGCAAAAATAAATTTTAAGTATGTTCTTGTGATTTTAAAGTGATTTCTGTTTTGGAGTGACAGAATTTCTACTTATCCCTGTGTTAATCCAATCTGTTTTGAGTAGGAGAAATTGGTCCATTCATATACGGCATAACATTATTTTTTGTTATTTATATATTATTGGAACTTTATACTCAAAGAATTAGGGGTAGGGAAACCCACTTTTATGTACATCCAAGTAAGCACAACTCCCTCTATTGAAACAAACATATTTTTATGATCTTGATGATTCAAGATCATAAAAAGGGAGTAGAATTATTGCAATGTATTTTCTACTCTTGTATACTCACTGCACACTCAAACAGATGACAGACAGATAACAGACATCACTTTGTATTGAAGGTAATGATTTCACATGATAATTCTTATTATGCTAGAGTTTGCTAGATTTCATTTATATTTTATATCACCTCCTCCTTTTTTAAAAAATAAAGTGATAATTTGGTATGTCTGGCTGGCTCAGTCAGTTGAGCCTCTGATTCTTGGTTTCAGCTCAGATCAGACTCTCAGTGTTGTGAGCTGGAGCCCAGAGTTGGGCTCCAAGCTCAGCCTGGAATCTGTTTGGGATTCTTTCCTTCTTCCTCTCCTTCCCACTCTGTCCATCCCCCAACTCACATGCTCTCTCTCTCTTAAAAAAAAAAAAAAAAATCTTTAAAGATGCACCTGGGTGGCTCAGTAGGTTAAGCATCTGCCTTTGGCTCAAGTCATGATCCTGGGGTCCTGGGATCAAACCCACATCAGGCTCCCTGCTTAGCAGGGAATCTGCTTCTCCTTCTGCTCCTCTACCACCCGCTCGGGCTCTCTCTCATTCTTTCTCTCTCTTAAATAAATAAAACCTTGAAAAAAATCTTTAAAGAAAAACAATAAAGTGGTGTCTTAGATGCTAAAAAACATGTAAGAGTAAAAAGAGAAGAAAAGAGTAGACTGTGAATAAAATGCTGAGCTTTAGCATATTCAGTAGTTGAGCCAAGTAGCTTAGCATATTCAGGAGCTGTTTAGCGTATGGCTCTTAATTAGACTGACTTGCTATCACCCCAACTCAAAGACTCTTCCTCCAAATAAGACACTTTACAAGGACTACTGAAGCCATAGCTGGCCCGGCTGTGAGCAAAATGCAATCCGTGCATAAGAATGCGCTCAGTTTCTGCTACAGGGCCTGAGGCCATGCAGGCCATGGGTGAATGTTCCTCAACTGACTGCTTGGCAGCTGTCTCAGACTCTGGCCAGCTCACAGTGTCATCATGGTCCCGAAGGGGCTGTACAACAGGGTGCACAGTGAGCTCTTTCTTTAGCTGGAGACGGACTGCTGAAACCCTGGCTCTTCTAATAACCATGTTTCCTAATAGCTTTGTCACCTAAAACAGTCCTGCCTTGTGTTTACAGAACGGGCAGCTGTCCTTACAAATCAGAGTTTTCAAAGAAATGTACTTTGAAACCTACTGTGATTTCCATGCTTCTAGAAGCCTCCTCGGAGTTGCGCTGTCTGTGCCGTGGCGCTTCTCAACCCAGGCCTCTTAGAGCTTTCCAAGAGTTTCATCTGTCAGCTAAGACTAATAAAATCAGACTCTTGTCTCTCACACCCTTGTTTAATGACTTCCTGTATAATTCTCTAATGTAGATTCTAGCCACGGGCTGATAAAGCAATTTATGATTTCCTGCCTTTTTTCTCATTTCTTCAAAAAAAAAAAACAACATGAACAATGATGCTTTTAGTTTATTTCCAACTGCATGCAAAAAGCAAAACTGGAGAGGACAGAGGCTTGTTCCACAAAGCTTCAGCTGAGAGGAGTCGGCCGGTTTATGACTCCTCATTTTCCCCAGAGGACCCTTTTAAAAGCCTTAAGCAGCTCCAAGAACTCCTGTCCACCACACAACACTAGAACTTTCTGTGCATAATTTTCTGACCCTACGTCATGACCATGTTACTTATTTTCACTCCAGGGAAAATGAACATTAGCAACTTCTGGGTAGAAATTTGTGGAATCCACCCACACTTAGATGAAAGGATGTTTCAGTAAGAAACTGATGATACAGAAAAATGTCAATGTCTAGACCTTTAGGTACAATATGCTGAAACATGAATTAATAGCTTAAAGTAGCATAAGCTGCCTCTCATGTTTATACCTCTTGCTCTCAGTTCTCCTTTGAACTCCAACCTTACAGAGACAACCCCTAACCTAACTTTCTAATAGGAATCTCAGTCTTAACAGGGGCAAAACAGAATACCTATACCCTTCCCGGTCTATTTTTCTCTTAATTTCCCTAACTTGGTAAACGGCATCACCACTTACCACTCAAGCCAGAAACCCAGGAGTAACCCCTCATCCATCTCTATCCTCCCTCATCCAAACCAACAGCAAGATTCCAAAAGGTGAAAGGCACAAGTGCATTTTGAATATCTGTCCAATTTTTGGCATCACCCCTGCTACCCGTTCCCTGACATCAACATCTTTTGCCAGCAGTACTGAGATGGCCTCTAGTCTCCCTATTTCCCTCTTGTCCAAGCGTATGTGAGCCTCCATAAAGCAGAGAGAGAGGTCTTTCTAAAACTGTAAATCAGTTCATGCCATTCTGCTAAGAACCCTTCTGTGGTTTCCCATTGTACTTCAAATATAGCTCGTCTCATTTCCAGATCTGTAAGCTCCTTGAGGAACTGGTCTCTGCCTACCTTTCTGACCTCAGCTCACACCACTCTCTCTGGCTCATTACTATTTAACCCCAGGGGACATCTGTGTTTAGATGGCAAGCTATTCCTCAGGACCTTTACTATTTCTTTACCTAGAGTGCTGCTCTTCCCACAGAAGTTCACCTGGTTGGCTCCTGCATGCCATCCACATGTCAGTAAAAATTGTTTTTCAGGAAAGCCCCTCTTAGCTGATTGATTTAATGCAGTGTCTGCCACTCTCCATTGCATCATCCAGGTTTATTTTCTTTATAGCACTTACCACTCTGAGAAACCACCCTGTTCACTTATTTGTGAAGCAGTTTATTTTTTCACTCTTCCCTCTTGAGAGAGCAGCACTGTTCAATAGGAATTCCAGCCATCAGATGCAATTATAAAATTTTTAGTGGTTACATTATAAAAGCAAAAGAAAAAATATCCATTTAATGTTATATTTTATTTAACCGATTACAATCAAAATATTAGCATTTCAACATGTAATCAATATTAATTTCTTTTTAAAGAGAAGGAGAGTGGTGGGGGGCGGGACAGAGGAAGAAGGAGAGATGAGAATCTCTCTGTAGAGAATCCTTAACAGGCTCCATGCCCAGTGCAGAGGGTGACGCAGGGCTCGATCTCACAAGCCTGAGATCACGACCTGAGCCAAAATCGAGAGTCAGACACCTAACCAACTAAGCCACCCAGGTACCCCAATATTAAAAATTATTAATGAGATATTTTCCATTCTACTATTTCATATGAAGTCTTTGAAATCTAGTATGAACATTACTCTTCCGGCACATCTCTATCAGGACTAGCCACATTTCAAGTGCTCAGTAGCCATATGTGACTGATGGTGATTGTACTGGACAGGGCAGTTCTAGCAAATAAGCTCCGCGTGAGCAGAGACCTTGCCTGTTATGTTGATGGCCACATTCCTTATATTAATAGATAGAATCATGCCTGACACATAGTAGGCACTCAAGAAACATTTCATGGGTGAGATAGTAGTTAAAAGAATTTTGAGATCTCAGTGGACTTCTTCATCCAAGACTGAATACATACTTTTTATGTATAATTTCAGGGGTTTAAATGTACTAAGTAGGGGCGCCTGGGTGGCTCAGTCGGTTGGGTGTCGGCCTCTAGCTCAGGTCATGATCCAAGTGTCCTGGGATTGAGCCCCATGTCAGGCTCCTCGCTCAGCAAGGAGCCTGCTTTGCCCTCTGCCTATTTCTCTCTCTTCCTTTCTCTCTCTCTCTCTGACAAGTAAATAAATAAAATCTTAAATAAAATAAAATGGACTAAATAAACCAATTAGTTTTCATGAGTGGAAAAAAAAAGACTAATTTTTTTTTAAGATTTTTATTTATTTATTTGAGGGAGAGAGAGAGCACGAGAGGGGAGAAGGTGAGAGGGAGAAGGAGGCTCCCCACGGAGGTGGGAGCCCAATGCAGGACTTGATTCCGGGACTCCGGGACCATGACCTGAGCCGAAGGCAGTTGCTTAACCAACTGAGCCACCCTGGTGCCCAAAAAGGACTAATCCAATAATGTAAATAGAGATTTGTGGGAAAAAGTTCTCCTTTTTTTTCTTGCATTCTTCATAATCTCTCTGATATTGCTCAGCTCCCCCCAGGCACCTACTAAACCCGTAAACGAAATGCTCTCTCTCTGCCATCTCAGTAGAAAATTCTACTCCTGTTTCACATCTCAGCTCAAATTCTCACTACAGTGGGAAGCAGGTCTCCTCTAGGCTTCCTTGAACACACCTTCATTTGGAATTTCACTGCACTCTGGTTGTTCCTCTGATACAACATTGAACCTATTCTTAAAATAGAGATACTTCTTTGTCTTGATTTCTGAGGAGACTTCTGATTCCACTCCAAGGTTGCTAACAGTAATACGTCAGACCTCTCCATGGGAAGGCGATTAATCTACCTGATTGGCCTGATGGAAAAAGTGTGACATACACTGGTCCACGTATGTTTATTGGGTGCAACTCGTATGTCTCAAGGGTCCTGAACTCAGAAGGAAAAGGAATGTGACAGGCTCTCCAGAGATCTCCACAAGTGATGCATTAATTAAAAATGGTACACAGACAAAATGATCACATAAGGATCAAAATGTTATCTTTGTTGTTGATAAATCTAGGTTGATATTGCTAGCAAATTAAGATCAGGTCTGGGCTGACCCAGCCTGTCTGGCAGAAGCATCCAAGCGTCTGCCTTCCCATAGGGCTCTCTGCCTGAAAAGGACAGAGTGAAAATAAACGTGGAAGGCTCTATCCCCTCTGTTCGCTGATGGCACAGTACCCAGGTAGGGGATCTGTGGTGGCAGGGAGGCCTGGGCTTCTCTAACTGGAACAGTTCCTCAGAGTTAGATAGAAACAGAAGACAGACCTTCTGTGTGTTAAGGTAACTCCCAAGCACTAGCTCTTGTCCACGGCAGCCATACGCACTTGATGAGGGAATAAAGAGAGTTGTGTGCTTGGGTGGGTGCATGCTTTGGTTGGGTGCTGCATCCTCTGACGACATGAAGATGCTTTACGTGATCTATCTCGTATACTGTATCCTTCTGTGAAGCTAAGCAAATACCGTATTAGGTGAAAGTCTGTGTCTTGTGAGTTTGATAACGTGAACCTGTAACAGCTATTATATCAGGGCAGAGACTGGCAGCCAGAATCAGGCTTTCTAATACTTTCTTTCAAGTGTTAGTCCTGAGACATAGCAGCTGCAAGGGGCTGCTTGCAGAGGACGCCTATTCATTTGCTTTACAATAAAAGGAAGCTTCCCTTTCACACATCTGAAAGCCAGGAGAGAGAGGACAAAGAGAACAAGACTTGCTCAGGGCTTGATCCATGAGTAGGGGAGGTCATGACAATGAGAAATGAGAACACAGAGAACAAGATCATGTGTGCCCTTGGTTTCTAATATACAAATTTACCCAACTGGAAGACTTGAACCAATGAATGTCAAGTCCTTATCATTTTACCAAATTGATAAGTCAATCTTTTCCTAAGAAACAGGTGTGACTCAGGAGTGGAAACAATTGGTGTTTCCCTGATAGAAATCTAAAAGAAAGAAAACAAAGAACTACTGATATTTTGCAAGCACGTCTCTCTCTAGCAGACAGGTCACTCCTTAAAGTCTAGGACTTTGTTCACCCATGTGGCCATAGCTATTGGCCAATTGCCAAGGACTCAAGGAATAAGATCAATGAATAAATGAACAAAAAACTGATGTCTAACCAATCCTAAATCTTCAACGTCTACACTATACAAATCTTTTTTTTTCTTAAGTTTTAGACTTTACCAAAGTTTATAGTAGGGAGTCATGCAAAAACTATGCATAATATGAGATTTATATTGTATCTTCCCTCAGAAGACTGCCAAACTGTATACATGAAAAATGTGTACATGTAACTAATTTGCAAAATTAATATAATTCGTGTTCTTACTGATTTCTAATGCCAGAAATATACTCAGTATTGAAAAATTGCAAACATTTTGAAAAAATACCAAGGACCACGGGGCTATTTCAATTCCTGTAATTTCACACAAAAGCCAAATGTTTTGGGAATCATAAAGACCAATTTCTTCAAGGCGCTTAAGATGGAAGTCAATTCTAACCAAGGGAGTAGAGGCTAGGAAAATGGGAAATGGATAGAAAAGATTTCTTTGTTTTGTTTTGTTTTTTAAACAGGAAAAGGAAAACGACCACAAAAGGGAAGGCTACTGTCAAATAGCTGGCAAATACAAATAGACAATAGAGAAATTATTTGAGTAATCTGACCATTAAGACATCTGAGAGCTTTTCCTGACATTATACTTAGAAAAATACATTTAACAGGAATTGTTTATAGGAATATCATAGATAGCAAGGGAGAAGATGAATGGGTATGATGAGCCTAAACAAAGAAATATCTAGAATGTTACTCAATTCAAACTTTTTGGGATATAGTTAATTCCCCATCTAGATTCAAGATAAAGTATCTGACTGGAACATTGAACTTATGGCCAGATAAAAGACTTCAATAGCCTCTGTGCTTTTTCCTTGGGTAAGATTTTATTTATTTATTTAATAGAGAGAGGCATCGAGAGAGGGAACACAGAGTGGAGCTGAAGAGGGAGAAGCAGGCTCCCGGCTGAGCAGGGAGCCTGACACAGGGCTCGATCCCAGAACACTGGGATCATGACCTGATCTGAAGGCAGACGCTTAATGACTGAGCCGCCCATTCACCCCAGCTTCTGTGCTTGAATAGATTTTTAGCCCATTTTTAAAAAGGGTTGATATTTGCCGAGACAGGCCCAAGGCACACTAGGTAAAAAGCTAAGGGGGGTGTTAAGCAATAGTAGTTAAGGCTGGTTGCATATTCACCTGACTTAAAGCTAGACACTTATCCTGTAAGAAGGACAAGGAATGGGTCAATAAATAAAGATAATTTATGAGCCAGATTTTTTTAATGCATTCAACTACTCAGATTTTGGTAAGAATGACTTCATCAGAATGATTTCAGGATCCTTGAAGGAGTACTCTGTTGCAGCAGTATAAAAGTGTTAAAATTATAGCATCATTAAAACATGCCTTTATCTAATCACATGATACTAAAATTAATCTTCAGTATTTGTAAATTGCACTTTCAAGTTCAACTGCACAACATATTGCTGATTAATTCAGCCATCCAATATTTGTTTTACATACTTCACAATTCTGTCTACTTTTTAGGGCCCAGCAGAAGAATGCTAGTATAGAACCAGAAAATACTCATCAGGAAAAGATAGCATAGAAAGATCAGCAGGGCACCTGGATGGTCCAGTCAGTTAAATAAGTGCCTCAGGCTTGGGTCATGATCCGGGTCCTGGGATAGAGTCCCACAGAGGGGTCCTTGCTCAGAGGTGGGGGTTGGGCAGTTCTTCTCCCTCTCCTCCCCACTCATGCTCTCTGTCCCTATCTCTGTCTCTCTCTCTCGAATAAATAAATAAATTCTTTAAACATATAAATAAATAAGACCAGGGACAGAAAGAGTGTCAGGTCAGGGTTTGGTCTCATTCTGAGAGGTGGTGAGTGCTCCTAAAGGGGCATTACAGAAAGGACAGGCAGCTGAATGTCCAAATAACTCAATCTGAATTTGATTGTCACAAAATGATTTTTTAATATGTGGCTGAAAAACAGTATCATAAAAGCTCACATTAAACTGTACATATGAAAAACACATTAAAATAAAAATTAGGTTCCTAGAATTATCTCTGCCATTTCCACTTGTATTAGGAGAGTTAATTGAGGTCTTAATGTATCTGTTAACTTATTACTTTCACATAATGTTTACAGAGATTAGGGGAAACTATATACTTTATGGAAAACATAAATGCTTGCTTGATAGTAGAGAATTGGCAGGAGGAAGGGGGAAAAACAAATGGAAAGGAGGAGGAAAAAGGAACAAAGGAAATACAAAAATAATATGAGGTCAAATAAAAAAAATATGGTGAATAGATTTTTAAAGATCTAAAATACTTTCAAAATCTAAAAAAAAGAGATCTGAAGAAAAAGAATCTGAAGTAGAGCAAAATGGAGCACAAAAATACTGGCATGAAGATGTGAAACTATAAATCTAAAATCACAACTCCAGATATATGTAAATGAAAATATTTCATTTTTAATTTTTTTTAAAGATTTTATTTATTTGACAGAGAGAAACACAGCGAGAGAGGGAACACAAGCAGAGGGAATGGTAGCAGGAGAAGCAGGCTTCCTGCCGAGCAGGCATCCTGATGCGGGGCTTGATCCCAGGACCCTGGGATCATG
>CM053607.1:93909047-93943139 GCA_028646535.1 Procyon lotor | reverse complement strand
AAGGACGTAACCATGCCTCAAAAGAGTTGGGGGATTTTCTTTAAGATTTGTCTTCAAAGCCTGTTGTGTTATTTGTATATGCCTGGTTCTTTCATCTGGGACCAATTCCTACCACTGGTCATCAAGCTGGAAGAGCTTCAGATTGGCTGACATTGGCAAACCTCAACAAGAGGTTAGCTTAACCCCAAACAATATCCTATGATATAATGCTACATAGGGAATCCACAGAACAGAACTATATAAAGGCTGCATTCCCTGAAACCAAGTAGATAAAGCACTAAGTATCACATGTGGGATAAAATGCAAGTTATATCTATAAAAAGGTTGGTAAACACCTTCATTTCAAGCACCACCTCTGATTCACTCACAATGTCTGTCTGCAACACTTTGAGAAAGATTACTAGGCCTAGTCTCAGATCAGAGGAATAAAAATACTGGAATAAATGCATTTATAATGGGGGAGTAGTAGGAATCTTAAGTATTTGACACATATTTGTCACTCCTGATTTAAAGAGTGTCTAGAGAGATTTTCTTTCATGGAGTGGCCATCCCTAAAGCAAATTTAGAAGAGATGAAGCATACAGTCACAGAAAGACATTCTACACAGAAATATAGGCACACATACACACAGATACTATACATTATACACAAATACAAAAATAATCCTAACAAGGGACAAAATATATAGTAACAGGCAAACATTATTTTGACAATGGTATGTATAGAATATATAATTGCTTGGTTAAAAATCAAGCTCTTTATTCAATAGTCAACTATTGGGAGACTTGATTTTTCTACATTAAAAGAATAACAGGGGAAAATTAATTTTATATATACTCAATTATGTAAATTACACAGCATTTACACAATTATGTGGATTACTTCCTCTTCTCTTCATGATTAATTGTCTCTGAAGCCACCGTTGGGGGAGGGGAGGTTTGGGGCGGGTCTGGTGGCCTCTAGTTATGTCACAACTGTTTTTCCCACATTCCAGCAGCATTAGCTTCCAGTTTGTAAGGGATCCCACAAAGAAAGAAAAGTAACTCTCTCTGTAAGAAATCATGAGGTTCTGGTTAACCACAAAACTAATGGCTTTATTCTGATGCACATTTCATTGAAAAAGAATCCAAAATCGTAAGAGGTATGAAATGAAGATCTGGTCAGTGCCTATGTTAAATGTCTCAAAGCCCTTCACAAAATTGCTATTATAATCTAATTTTATCCCTTAATTGCTCAATTTTTGATGATTCTATTTAAGTAGTTTTCACATTTATTTTCGTTTCCCTTATTAATTAAAAAGAAATAGGACAGAAGAAGCTACCAATAAACCTAGTGTCACACACATCTAATGGACATAATATGCAACTAAAATTCATCTTCTCTCACCAAAATACCCTGGAAAGATGTTTTGTTTTTATAATTTAAAAAACTCTTTTAGTGTTTTTTTCTTTTTAAAACCCTGAGGTAAAAGGATATATCTATGTATCTGTATCTATACCTAATCTACGTATCTGAAATGTACATGATCCCTTACTGGTTACCCACTTACAAGTACAGCCAGCTTTAGCTGAAACCTCAATATAAAACCCAGTATGTGGCTCATTCATATTAGCAAGAAGTACATAAAAGAGAAATGACAGATCTTTTCCATATATGAATTCAAATGACCGCTTGAAAGATAGCATCTTCTCACCTGTAATTGGACCAAAAAAGGACCAGAGAGTAGGAAGGCTCTCCTGCTGGTCTTCCAGCACATCATCTGTTACCACCTGACCCCTTAGTTACAGCAGGATCCATTAAGAGTGGGACAGGATTAATATCTTTTGGGATTTCTCTAACTTCAGTGTTACTCGTAAACCCAAAACAAAGAAACATAAGACTCAAAAATAAAACAATGGGAAGCAAGCTTAGATTTTCAAAATTTGTGATTTCTAAGAAGTCCAGGAATCAAGCATTGAAAAATAAATATATTCATTCTGAGCTGACCTTCCCATCACTATCTGATAAAACAATGTCTGCAACTTAAAAAAAAATATGTGTACCTCTCATGTGAGACACTTTGGAGGAAGAATGAGGGGTAAAATTTATCTACAATTATTTATCACTGTTGACACCATCACTACCATCATCATCATCATCTTCTGAGAGCACTGCCAAACATCTGCACATTTCATTAACAGCCAGCTGCTGGCTCCTGGGTATTAACAAATTAGAATAATCCACACTGACAAATAAAGAATATGTAGAGAACTGAAAAACATCAACTCTATCCTCAAAAAAAAGTAAAGAGCATACCTGGATTTCATGTAGAGAAGAGCATTAACAAAAGAGAGATGAGAGAATTGCTTATTCTGATGGGTTCAGATCACCCATAAACATTTTTTCTTTTCTAAATAGAAATTTTTAAAAAATCTCTCAGTAATCCTTCAAAATGAAAGAGTATCCCAATGTCATTTTAATGGTTAAGAAACCCTCCTCGTCATACCATTTATTTAGGGCACACAAAGCAAGAAGCTGTAAAAGCGCTAAAAAGGGCTTTTCTTTGGGGACAGCAATAGTTTGACTAGAAGCCTCAGCATGGTAATACTGCTCCATAATGGGCTTCCAGATGGAGAGTTAGTCTCTGAAATGGAATAAGAAAAGGTCAGAAACAAAAAATCTATTTTCTTAAGAGAATGGTTAGAAATGGCACTTTACTTAAAAACTATTGTGTCCTGCCAAGAAAACAGTAGAACATAAAAACAGCACTTTTTAATCTTTGGGGGAGAAATACTCACAGGATCAATAAAACATGGAAATAAGTAAGTGCAGAAAGAATGGTCAAGATGAGGACAGACCTAAGTTGGCCTAGTGATCATAAAAGCTAGGAAAATGAGATGAACAATATCACTGCCCTTCCAGGCTAGGTAGCCAAAGCCAGGATTTTCTGAAAGAACCAGTTACTTTTAGTAATGATAACACATCAGCACTAGTAACTTATATTAAATGTTTCATGCACCAGGCTCTGTGCCCAGGGTTATACATGCATTATCTCATGTAATCACAGCACCAATCTGATCCAGCCAAATGATAAGTATTACAATGCCCCTTTTAAGTATGGGAACACTGAGGTGTAAGATGTCATGCAGCTTGACCTTGATCATGTCCTAATTGCTAGAGCCCAAATTTGAACTCACCTTTGTCTGACTCTAAAGCTCTTAGATCCACTCTACATAGCGTCCTCTTAAGGCTTCACATTCTATGAGCCATCTACTTTCTTAAAATAAAAGTGAAATCTTAAGAAGCAGTGCAAGAAGAAAGTACAGGTTGCCTAGTAGTCAGTCTCAAGGGGAAAGTGATCCCCATAGAGCCAATGCAGCAGCAAATGGCAAAGTAGATCAGACAAAACGAAGGGCCTTCCTTATGAAGTCTTTGACTCTGTTAATATAAGTGAGCACAGGAAAGAGTACAAATGAGACAAACCAAAATGGATGAAAGACAGAAATGTAGTCAAAGCAAAATGACAAGAGCAGCCATTCATAAAGAAAAGATGTATCAACATGAATTTCAATTCAAGTAAGCACTAGGTAGCTCAGAGTGATGGTAGCCTACCTTATCTGGAGAGAGTACTGCTGGAAAAGATCACTGGAAAAAGTGTGGGACCCCAAGATCAAACAACATGAACAAGCTGCAGGACGAAGCCTGAGATCAGCTCTGGCCATCCATGGCCACTGCTCAAACAGAAATTCCTGAACCCTCAAAGACCCAAAGGAATATGTTTTAGTGCCTTTCTGAGGATTACTCGTGTGGCATTCTGCCAGGCTTCCAACTCCTGATACCACTGCCCTGGGTTCCATATGGAAACTCAGGCTTAGGATTTGGTCCTTTGAAAGATGCTGAGATCATGGAGGAAAGAAATTAGACATTGAGTCATGATTAAAACACTTAAAAAAAAAAAAGCCTCTTTTATGACATCAGAATTCAAGAATCAAAAGCAATGTGTCAATAGCTTTGGCCCCCATCTGTAAGTTTATACGCTGCTTAAAGCAGCAGTGGTCAATCCTTTCCAGTCAAGAATCCCCACTGCTCCTACAGAATACGTACAGACTATATACACAGGAGATAATTATATTTATATATAATGAATGAGTTTTTCAACAACTGAGCAATAATTCCCAAAATTGGGGTATTGAAAAACAGACTTGCAATATCAAAAAATTAAAAGTTCATGTAAAGATGGTTTCTTATCTCATTTTAATGTTTGATAATTTATATTTCTGTAAATATAAATCTGACTAGAATCCCAACCTACAGAACAGAGAAAAACGGGTCCATTCTGACTGCAACAGAGGTAGGAGCCTGAAGGAAAGGAAGGAAGAGGTTAATGTGACAGAGGGGTCAGTGCACCTCTTGACAGGTAAAGGAGAAGTCTCAGGGTGAAGTGGCATAGTTAAACTGAAAACCGAAGTGGCTACTCAACAATGGGCTGTGTGAGCTAGTGATTCTGGAAGTGGAGCAGTTTTGCATTATGACAGTTAAAGCAAGGCTAAGAGTGTGTAGGCCACTGTGGAGAGTTAAGGTGCTTTGTGTAAAGGGCCCAGGGAACCAAGTGATTCAGATAACTAATAGGTTTGGCCGGCAGAATGAATGAATTTGGAAA
Organism: Procyon lotor; assembly: GCA_028646535.1. NCBI lineage: Eukaryota > Metazoa > Chordata > Mammalia > Carnivora > Procyonidae > Procyon > Procyon lotor. Next base: position 93,938,500 of record CM053607.1, on the reverse strand, counting down.
GGGAGATCGATTGATGTGAAAGATTCTAGAAAGGCAGTGAATGACAGGACAAGAGTGAGAAAGGCCAGTCAGCTTAGCATCAGCCACCGAAGAAGACAGGGAAAATAATGTTGAAGTGACAGTGGAGGAGAAAAAGAACACCTACTCCGTCTCCTAACCCTGGAGTGAGTAGGATATGAAAGAGTAATAGCAGTCACCACAGAGATCTGGAGGGGGACAGGTAGTTTTAGTTGAGTCAAATTCCAAATAAGTTTCAAATGTCAAAGAAGGAAGTTCAGAGAGAATTTTCTGAGAAGCCATTGGGGACATAGGGAGAAGTTGACTCATTTTAAAGAACAAATTTTCTGTGGAATTACTGAACAGTGACAGTGTTTCTACTTCAGGCATTGTCTGGGGTCAATTTGAGGACTAACAGTCAGCTCAGACTCCATTGTTCAGAAGTCTTGGTCCATACAGATAGGGTGCTGGGGATTGTGGTGGTGGTGGGGTGGTGTGTGTGTGTGTGTGTGTGTGTATGGGTGTGCATGGTGGTCAGGGTTGTAGGAGAGGAGGTCAGAAGCAGTCTTCTGGAAAAATCACTCAGAGGGATTACAAAAATTACTATATCCAAGCCTTAAACACAGATATCAAATGTTGTATATGATAGATATAGGCAATCTGATTTCCTCTTTTATGTGTCAATTGTTACGCCAGTCAATTATTTAAGTCAAAAGAGACAGATGGCAGACCTGTAAGGGAGCAAGTATGAGATAACTTTATGTTGGTTCATAACTGACAAGAAACCAACAAGTGTTTATGAATAAAAAGTTCTATATCAACATGATCTGGAGACTATTCTATAGAATTAAATGCTTATAACACCAAATTTCAGTTCTCTGAAATAATCAAATATACATTCAGCTACCCTCTTTGTATAAACAAATACATCCTGCTCTGTGTAAACAAATCCACCTCTGTGTAAACAAATCCACCTACGAAACAAAACTACACCATAAAAACCCTGAAAATGACAACTTTATTGAATGCCTGTTTTACTTAACATGACTTACTATCAACAGATAATGCTATGCTCCCCATCTCCACTTCCCATCTTACCCCCCAAAAGCGAGAGGCCCTGTAGGAAGGGAGCATGCCCTTGTTGTATACTATTAGAAACTATCATCTTCTGGACAGTACTGACATTTTTACATATATAAATTGATAATAACAGCTGCACCAGAATAACCACATTAGTGAAAGCTTAAAAACGGGATCATTTTTACAGGAACTATTGGGAATGGAATGATTACATTTCAATCTGACATCTGATCATTCAAAGTTTTAAATGGAATCCAGAGGCCGTGTGGACTACTGGGGAAGATCAATGCACCAACCTGTGAAACATTATCCTTTGTAATCACCAAATTCAAAGGCTAAACATTCATTTGTCATGCTTCATGCTCTCTGATCACACACTTTAAGCAAAGAAAGTGTTGACTAAGCACTGTTCCCCAGTAAGGCCTGTGAAAATCAAATACATTTGTGAACTGTAAATACAACTTCATAGGTTAATAGTCACTAATAATAGCTTGTAATCAATGAACAGCCTGTTAGGTAAATAGGCCCCCTTGAAGTTTTAGAAGTGGTGGGGTTCTCCTCACAAACACTTTAAAGGCAGTCATCCTTTTGGGCAAAATTTTTTGTACTTTTACCATCTACCATCTCAAAACTCTCTCAGTTGCCCCTTTCCCACTTTCCAATTAAAACCTGCTTTCAGAAAAGGATCTAACAATACTAATACACAAGCAGATGGTCCTTGCATTTTAAATGGCACAAGGAGCTTTATATTAAGAAATAATATAATGCAATTTAGTTCAAAGAAGTAGTGCTGTTTTGGGGGATGAGGGTCTTTGGATCCATACTGGCTTAGGTTTGAGCATTTGCTTTGCTTATTCTTGGATGTGGGTTCTTGAAAAATAACTTAACCTCCTGCTCTTTAATTTCTTCATCTGTTAAATTCGGGTAACCATTTCCAGAACAACACTAATTTAGGTGAGGACACTGTGCGTATTGGAAAAGGACCCCCTCTGGGTAGGTTCATCCCCTGAGACACTTGGATTGGCAGGAGGAGCAGCTTGGATTTGAGCCCTACTCTCACTCTCAGCTACATGCATTTTTTCAGTGCGCACATGGCACTGTGTACATGATAGTTACCTAACTGGACTGTTGAGACGAATATAGAAAATGATGTATACGGACATGACTTATCACAGGGTCTGTGTCCTGGGCATTATCATTTTTTTCAAAGCTATTTTCTTATATTCCTCTCAGCTTCTGTTTCATCACTGCATCCATATACATGAACGTGTGCACATATACACATTCAATAAGTTGGATAACAAATAATAAATTTATAATAATAGTTAATTAGTAAATGATAATGCATAGACTCAAAATCTTGAGACTCTGTGGGGCAAGTTATTTCCCACTTAAATCATCAGAGTACTTTTGCATGTATGTAATGTGTATCAGACCAGAGAATGCATAGTGTTGCCTCCTGTGTCTAGGAATAAACTTGGTAGAAAATTTCATGAGGAACAAATAGTGTAGTTTATCTCTCACGCTGTGTTTATGAACAGAAAGAAAAGCAATAAACTAAGGTTATGCATTTACCAGGCTAGATCCCTGCCCCAGGAATTGTCTGTCTATCCAGCTATGCCTGCAACGTAATCAGTCTTGCTACAGTGAGTTGGTGTACTGTTCCCTCCATTATGAAGACGGTTCAGTTTGAGGCACAGTGTGACATGACATTTATCATCCCAGGAAAAAGTGGAACATCCGTGTTCCTGCTTATGGGCAGAATGCTATAGGGTTCAGAGGGGTTTCCAGGTAGAGACCAGCACCTGCCTTATTTTTGACTCATTTTCCCCTGGGTGTGGTGCAGATCTGACAATGAATAGTGTTGGTATGAGAGAAAGAGAGAGAGGATGGAGGGAAGAGGGGGGAGAGGAGAGAGGACAGAAGAGAGGGAAGAGTGAACAATTCCAAATGGCAAACCCACCTGGATTCGTTGCAGTGCACACTCTTTTACATGGCTAAGTGTTGCTTCCTGGGAGAACATGAACACCCTTATTTCACAGTGTCCTCCAAAGGAGAAAATAAAATAAGTTCAGGCACCTGCTAATAAATAAACACCAACAAACTCACACATACACAATTATAATTAGCTCAGTGACATGGAGACCCGAGGACTTCAAGGTAAAATCCACCAAGTTTAAGAAATGCAAGATTATTATAATGCCAGGTTTTGAACCAGCTAAAAACAATTCCAGTACTAATTTAAAGTTGCAGTCATTCTATAACGTGTATCCTACTGAACTCTGAGAGAATTTCTCTGTATTCTTCTCTCAGGGCTTCACAGGATGAAAATCAAGACATGCATGTTATTTTTTTTTCCTCCCAACCAGCTCCTCGATACTACTATCAATATTTTTACAATGTAATACCCTATGCCAAATAAATCAGATGTAAAAATAAAATGTTTTTAGTGACAAGAAAAATATCGGGTTGAGAAACGATGGCCCTTCATAATATCATTGGCATTCAGATCCCATTTTCACATGGTAAATGGGAATTTATTGTCCCAGTTGGCTTTGTCAATATTCTGTCAAACAAATGACCAGCTGACTGGCCCCAGGATGGAGAGAAAACCCTGGTAAAATTAACCTTGCAGAAGGGAACGATGTCACCATACTCTCTCCTCAGCTCAACTCACGAAAATAAAACATACTTCAAATAAGAAGGATTATGGGAGAGGCATGTCCCTCTAAACTATATTTGTACTATTGTTTCCTCTAGTCATTTGTTTGGATAATTGGCTTTTCTGAATCCAAAAGCTGGAATCACAATGAATGACCCTTTGTTGAAAGCTTTCGCAAATGCATTAGTTACATTTAAATTGCAAACTCTGTTCCACTTTTCTAAGCTTAATAATGCCCCTCTTTCTCAGTCAGGGATCTGAAATGGGGCTCCATTCACTTATCAGAGCTATTTTATATCTTCAGCATCTCACCTAGGACTTTGCAGATAGTTACTTTATGTCCCTCCCTGTTCCAACTGGCTCTGGCAAAAGACACAGGATCAAATAGCGTTGTGTGGGGGGAGAGAAGAAGGTCACCTGATCGAAAGACCTCCTCTGGTGCTGGCCAGTTCTGTAGAAGTCAATTAGCTCAGCAGGCAATGGCTAACCTGTTTACCACAAAATGTTCCATCTGGTGCTGCACTGAAGCATCCTTTTATTTATTTATTTTAACAACTGAAGCATTTCATTTTTACCTACAATTTCAGAAAACTACATAACTAACACTCCATAGGATAATGAGTCTGGGTCTACGAATAATTTTTGATAATGTTGAAGACACGTAGAAAGAAGTTTATTTAGTCATTCCTTAACTGACATTATAAGTCACATGTTTATGAATTTTCATTTGTCCCACCGTGCCCTGTAATCCCACAAATTAAAAGAGATTCTTTCTCATTGAAAAGGAGACAAACGGTGTGCTTTCTATGCAAAGGCTCCTTAGTTCACTTGCTTTTAAATACGCACAGTTCATCAGCCACTTGAAGTCGACAGCCACAGCAAGGGCTTAAATGTTACCAAAATAAATTCTTCTCCCATCCCTATTCTGGGCTGTCCTTGCCCACCACCTTCTCCTGAGGAACTGTAACCCCCGCAGGAAAGGCAGTCTTGGCAGCAAGAACACTCTGCAGCAGTGCCATGGGCAAGGAGCTGGTAACCACCTATCTCGGGGTGTGGTCACACAAGCAAGCTGCTTATCACTTATGCAAAGGTTCATAGTGATTATCAGCTGGAGTATGTTTACGAGCATTGTGGTTAGGCACTCCTGCTCAGAGTAAACAGCTGTTTTGCCACCAACTATGTGGATGAGTTATTCTAGAAAGAAATCTTGAAAAAATAATAGTAAGAAAAACATATCCATTACCCAAGGCTGCTACAGAGTTGAAATTCAGTAGTACCTGCAAAATTAGAGCCCTTCTCCCTGAGTCATATCACACCTCTGCCACTTTCCATTGTGTGATCATGACCAGGTCACTAAACATCTCTGCCTTAGATTACTCATCTATGAAAAAATACGTGAATATGTAAATATAAATATCGAAACATAAATATGCATATATATCATAAAAGGGAGGAAGGAATAATAATATCTCTTGGGGTTGCTGTGAAGATTATGAGTAAATACACACAAATGCTTAAAACAGTGCCTTGTGCACAGTCCAATCTAAGTCTTGGCCATTGCTGTCAACATCACTATCACCACCATTATAACAATCAGCAGCAGCTTGCTGTAACACTTAGAACATTATTTTTCATGTAACTGTGTTCTAAATGACATATCTTATATGTGATATTACTGTTTTCCTAACTTATCTATATCTCCTAATTTTTCTGCAATGAATACATATTTCTTTGGACAAAGGAAAGAATAATTAGAAAATAATGGTTTAAATTATTTTGGAGCTAAGAAATAAACACAGAAAGGTATAATGAATACTCTCTCTCAAGGATGTGAATATGTGAATTAAGAATCAGAGTATATTATAACCAGATTAAGAGGCAGAGTGTAAACAAGGGATTTTTTTTTTCAGATTTATTTATTTATTTTAGAGAGAGAAAGGGAGAGAGTGCGGGAGCAGGAGTGGCAGAAGGAGAAGGAGACAGGATCTCAAGCAGACCTCGCATTGAGCCCTAGGCAGGGATCCATCTCACCAGGTGGGGCTTGATCCCAGGACCCTGAGATCATGACTTGAGCCAAAACCAAAAGTCAGAGGTTTAACCAACTGTACCAACCAGGGTTGCTCCAAGGGAATTGGTTTTACTTCTACCTCTTACCTTACCTGTAGTTTTTTATTTACTGAACACATACTTACACATACTTACCTGCATCCACCTTGAAGTTACACTCAGGACTTTGCCACAGTCCTACCACTTGAGACAGAGAAATGGGCAGAGACAGATGTATCCAAAACAGGGTTGACTTAGTAGACTTAGCTAAGTGTTTCATGTTAACATGGGGAAAAGGAGTGACATCGGGCAGATCCACGGTAAAATACCCATTGTATACCCTGGTTTCTCTGTAGTTCCTCTCCCCCCTCACAGGAGAGCCTCTCCCATTGATCTTGCCTCTCCCATTGACCTTCCCCTTACACAGACTCTCAAGGACTCATCTATCCTCTATAGTCTCAATTATTCTCTTCTACCCACAAGGCATTCCAAGAAGCAAATAGGAGTGTCCTCCTTGTCAGGTGCACACTCATGGGAAGGTCAAGAAGATGTTACAAATAAAGACTCTTTTAACTTGATTTCTCTATTTGGCAATTCATCTTTCTGGGCATATCTTCTTTACATTTTTTTGTTTTTAATGAGACATAATTTATGCAGTGAAATACACAGGTCTTAAGTGTATGGCTTTTATTTTATTTTTTTTAAGATTTTATTTATTTATTTGACAGAGGGAGAGAGATCACAACTAGGCAGAGAGGCAGGCAGAGAGGGGGGGAAGCAGGTTTCCTGCTGAGCAGAGAGCCCGATGTGGGGTTCGATCCCAGGACCCTGAGATCATGACCTGAGCCGAGGGCTGAGGCTTTAATCCACCAAGCCACCCAGGCGCCCCTGTTTTTCTTTTCTTTTTTTTTTTTTTTTTAAGATTATTTATTTATTTCAGAGAGAGAGAGAGAGAGAGAGTGCAAACATGAGGGAGTGGGCAGAGGAGAAGCGGACTCCCTGTTGAGCAGGGAGCCCGAGGCAGGGCTGGATCCCTGGTCCCTGGGATCATGACCTGAGCCGAAGGCAAATGCTTAACCGACTGAGCCACCCAGGCACCCACTTAAGTGTACAGTTTCATCAATTTTGACAAATGAAGGTACAAGTATAACTCATAACTCTAGCAAGACACAGAACATTTCCATCACTCCAGAAATTCCCTGTGTGGGATCCAGGTTCTTAATATGCAAAATGAGTATTAAACAATTATTTGAACTAACTAGAAGGACTTCTGGGAGAACCAAATGAAATGCTCTTCACATAAGCACCTTGCTATCCATTGACTATGTGTTAGTAAGCACCATAATCAGAAAGGGAGAGATAGCGGGGAGCAAGAAAGCAGGCAGTTAAAGGTATTTTAGAAGAAAAGAAGCAAGGATAGAAGATGGTGTCAGGAATGCACAGTCTACTCCTTGTGCAACACATAAAGAAATCAGACTCAAGCAGACTCCAGAAGCCATGTCAGATTTCCAGGGTTGGGAAGCAGGACCTGGAACCTGCTGGAACCAGCCACGTTCCAGGAAAACCCACTGCTATCGTCAGCATCTGCATTCTCTTTGTGCAACAGAGACCACTGGAAGAACAGGCCACGCCTACTTGACCTGTCCCTGGAAGGCGGTTCCAGGCCAGCTAGATGACAGTGGACAATGATGAGCAGGGGAAGAGACGCCCTGACACAGCACTCATGATTGTCTCCTAAAAAGGGAACTCCCTGTACCACCCCCACTCTTCTCCCTAGTCAAGCAAACATCCTGATATTTTCTAAATCTGTCTGGTAAAGAGTACAAAGTAGCAGCTAGATGAAACCTAGCAGGATATTAGAATCCCCAATACCAGAGCTTCAGTCCATACTTAAATTCCCATACTCTACGAACTCTGGGGTATCCTCAAGACACTATCTCCCTGTCCCATCTGTCAGTGGCACCCTCAGTCTGTTCACTAGATAAGTTATTGACCCTGGTTCTACCATACTTCTTAGCATCTACTGTGTGTAAGACATTGACCAGGTTGGATGTGGCAAAGAGCAAGACCCCTGCCCATCCACACCCTCAACCATAAAATGAGGAGTTTCCAGAGGAAGCTTGCCTCCTGACCTCAAGGTGACTCAGTGACCTCACACACATCCTCAGTGCAGAGTGGGGAGTGGAGTGGTACAGAGATAGTCCCTACCCCCCCCCCATCTATGCATCTTAGCCTCTCTTCTCCTCTGGGCCTCCGTCAGGCACTCTGCTAAGCACTTAGGGATTCAAAGGCCATTTACTTCTCACAAACTCCTACGCTTTAAAGCAGATACTATGTTATCATTCTTATCTGATAGATGAAGAGACTGAGTCATTGAGAAGTTAAGTAGCTTGCTGAAGGTCACAGGCTATTAGCAGGCACTCAAGTAGTCTGGCCTTCATAGCCAATGAACATCACTGCCATGCTAGATGGTCTCTCAAATAGAAAGTAGCTTCATGCCCCCCCAAATTTGAGACTCCTGCCTCATTTCTTCAGTTCCTCTCCCTCTCAGTATACCGTATGTACAGATGAATTGATTTTCATACCTGACCCTTGCTGTACATTCTGCCTCTACTAAGCCAAGGCCATGATGTTCTCACAGTATGGGAAAAGGTCCAGACAGGACTCCTTGCATCCCAAAGGCCTTTCTGCAGCAAACTGTCTTGGGACAGATTCACACTCTTGCTCTTCTGTGTTATGCTCACCACCCCCACACGCATATTCCCAACTTCAAAACCTTTAGCTGTAATACAAGACTTCCTTCATCTAGGTTCATTTAAATCTCCAAATTACTTCCCTATTACTTCAGGGTGTGAGTCCTGTTTCTTATTTACTGAACAAATACTTACTGAGAAACTACTATGTGCTGGGCACTAAGCCACAGTCTATCTAATTCTCCCTGTTCAAGGTCTACCCAAGTCCAACTATCTGCTTCTTCTGAAATTATTGTAGCACTTGGAGTCCATACAACCTATTTCAGCCTCTAATTGCTCTAGTGTTGACATTTAATTTTCCCAATTGGACTTGAGGCTTCTTGCAAGAAAGAGATATATCACATGCATCTAAGTCTTCAATCCACTATCCAGAATGTATGTTATACTACAGCTGGGATGCGTGTGGTCTGTTTTGTTCGCAGTGAATCCAGTCGCCCATGGTAGGTACTCAGGAAACATTTGTTGAATGATGAATGAATCTCCCCCTGTACTTGGCGGGATGCTGAACATATGTGCTTTAAATCCACCTAAATAGTTGAGTGTTTAACACTAACTAATCCTTTCAGAACATCTGAAAAAAACTGAACAATCCTGGAAGAGTTAAAAAAAAAAAAAAAACCAATCAGCTTTTGCACTCAAAGATATACTAACAGCATCTAGAGTTCCCATGTAGTTGTGGCAAGAACAGATAGAACACAAATGAAAGTTGATCAATCTTTTGAAAAATAAAAATAACGTAATGAACTCATTATTTGTACGACGCATTAGTCATAGCTTATCGATAGTGTTCATTGCTCATTGATATTTTCCGCTTGCTAGGATTCAGTTAATTCTATTACTTTGGTGTTACTATCACTGCTTAGTAATAGCGACAATTTTTTTAATCTTTAAAGATAGTAGTGTGTCATTTACATACTTTAATTAGAATGTTAGAATCATAATATTTGAGAGTTGGAAAGAACCACTCAATACTCAAGTCTATAAGATTTAAGTGTTGAAAGTTTTTTGTTTTCCTTTGTTTTTAACTAGGATCTTACGAAAAATTCAATGTATAAAGAGGTAAAAATAGAGTTGTTCTGGATGACACAGGGAGAAGAACAGGTGAGCATCGAGAGCCTCACCTGCTCACCCCCCTCTTCACAGCCTCCCCAGATACACCCCCCCTCTGCTGCTGCAAAACCCATACATTATGCAGGACACAGCTTTACAGGATTTACACCCAACCAAGGCTAGCCCCTTACTTAGGATGGAAGAAAGGAGATTCAGAGAGGGTTACAAGACCTCCCAAATACTATCCAGCTGGGCAGCAGTTGGAGGGATTCCTGACCTCAGGTGAGGGGTGCTTCTACCACACTGAATTGCCTCAACATCAAGGTCATTACTGACAATAGCTACTCCACCTAAATCCTTCCAGGCATTTTCTTACCTCCACGATGGAGGTCTGCTTCTCTCCTACAAGGCTGGCACTGATGCTTCTGACTAGTTGCCCTTGGTTCATAAGTCCAGTTTTTAGGAAATGTCAGATTACCGGCCTGTTTAACAATTTCTTTCCATGGCCCCTAATTGCTTCCAGCTGTCTTTCTGAAATTTTTGTCACGAAAGTAGTTAGATTTGCACTTACAGAGGTGTTCTGGTAAACTATTTAGTGCCTATAGAGTGCCTTTCACCTCAAAAGCCAATGTCTACAGGGCGATTTTCATGGCTGAAAGCCGTAGGCAAACATTCACATATGTCGATCCATTTATAAAGTGGCTTCGTTTAAAGACCCATGACTTTAAAATGGTACCTTTACAAATGGATATCTATTCTTTTTATTATTACTATACATTTACACAGACACACATCATTAATTCTTTACTGACATCCTGTTTTATTTTTATCTCGTTTTAATGCTAGTTGTGAATGTCATCATAAAACTGTCTTCCAGAATACCCACTGATAGGGAAGAGGAAAGGGATGAAACAAAACTCAGTGCCATATGGGAGAGGAGAGTCTTGAGGAGCCCCGCTGCCTGAACGACCAAACAGCAGATGCAAGCGTGCAGGGCGAACACTGAGCCAGTGGAAGGACGGCACTCACACGCTGCCTTGGAGAGCATCGAGGCTCACAGTTCAGCATTAAAATGGAACACAGGTAGTCGCCAGAGCTGTCAGCTCTGAGGCCTGAGTCCCACAGCTCAGAGTAAAACCCAAGGCTGCTGGAGGAAAGGCAATTAGGGTTCCTAGAACGTGGAAAACCAACATTTAATTGGCTCATACCAAGTTAAGTACCAAGAACTTCTTTACATCCCCAACTCCTGCGTGGTTGGAGTTATCGATTATTATAATCTTTTCTGTTTTGAGGGGTTTGACTTCATCCTGTTCTTATCATTCAGTTTTGCTCTGGGAGGCAGGCTCTCAAGAAATGCATTTGCAGGCCCATTCAGATTATCTCATTTCAGTGACTGAATTTCAAATATGTAATTTAGGTTTCCCCAAGCTGGGTTGCTTTGGACCGTATATTATTTTTCATATGGTGGAAGTGTGATGTGAATCATTTTAATAACTCCTTGAATCACATCCACCTACTCCCTCTCCTGTGCAAGTAATATGCAGGCATGTGAGCAGTGCTCGTCAAAAAATGAACAGGAAATATCAGTAAGGCCCGGAGGTATAATATGGCTTCCCAAAAAGTCACATAATTTTGGCCTGCATTAATAGAAATACAGCGCCCATTATAGAAAGAGGTTATAAATTTGACTTCTCCAGGCAGATGATATGTGCAACTACATGTTCGGTTTTTGTCCAGACACATTTTAAGACGGTATTCAGTCTGAATTCTTGCCTTGGCCTCCATGACCTCCCTGATGGTTTCTCTCTGTACTTTATCAGGCTCATTCCCCAAAACTCTCCTCCTCTGAATATGTTTTTTGTTTTGTTTTGTTTTGTTTCTATATCAAGCCTGGCTCATTTTACTAAAAGCCTTTCACTTATAATGCCTACTGCTTCAAAAGCTTCTCTGCCACACAGGTTATTTCTCCTCACTTAGGTATTGGAAACACCTTCTCCGACCGTAAAATCTACAGGACATGCAGGTACACACACATGCACACGTGCACACACACAAACCCCTTGTCATTCACCTATCCGTTCCTGTATGCTTTCATCTTGGCATTAATCACTCTCTGAAATGATCATGTGTGTGTGCATGTGTGTGCATGTGTGTGTGTGTGTAGTGCTTTATCATCCACTTCCCTCTACTACAGCTTCATGAAAAAAGAGGCCTTATTTACTTTGTTGTCTTCTGAATCACCAGTCCCCGGAATAGTGCTGACACATGGCAGAAACTCAGTAAGTGTCAGTTAAATGAATCATAAATAAATGAAGAGACTGTGTCTGGTGTCAGTGACCAGGGTAGAGAGAATACAGAAGGGGTTATCTGAAGAAGTATTGAAGCAAGTGGAATTTTGGCCTGGGAAAGAGGAGATTTAGAGAAACTATGATCATTATCATAAATAATCCGAGGGAAGGCCATACCAAAGACAGATTGGTGAGGTCAGTGGCAAGAAATCTGTGTATTGTGCATTTTGTTCAGCCCTTGTCAGGGAGAACATTATGACAAAGAGAACTCTTGAAAAAGGATGTGTTGGGACACCTGGGTGGCTCGGTTTGTTGAGCGGCTGCCTTCGGCTCAGGTCATGATCCCGGGGTCCTGGGATCGAGTCCCGCATCGGGCTCCTTGCTCAGCAGGGAGCCTGCTTCACCCTCTGCCTCTGCCTGCTTGTGTTCTCTCACTCTCTCTCTCTCTCTCTGACAAATAAATAAATAAATCTTTAAAAAAAAAAAAAGAAAAGAAAAAGGATGTGTTTCTTCATTACATAAGGCTTCTTCTAAATGTGAAATATCCAAGAAAGACTTGGGCCAACTACCCAGTGTAGAAGATAATTCCACTATGGACAAGAGAATATATGGGAGTCGTAGAAGGAAAGAAAGTTGATTCTGAAAGACATATCATTTATTTCAATTATTTACTCAGAAAAGAGGAAAATAGAAGAGAAGAGAAATAACATGGTTTGTCCCAAAGTATAGTCAACAATATTGGCTGACTAATCCCACATCTATTTCCAAACTTACTGTCTCTTCCCAATTTCTGATATAGAGGTTGGAAATGTTATACACTATTTATCATAGCTTCTCTTATATTTGGGGTGACAACTTGACAAGGTTCTAGCCAATGAGAAGTAAATGAAAGATGATGGATACTTCTAGAACAGCACTGGTTTCCTGACAAAGGAGAGAGAAGTGGCTACTATTCTTTCTCTTTCTTCTCGAATTGAAGGTAGATGTGATGGCAGGAGCTATAGTTGCCACTTTGTGACCATTAGAGAAAAGCCAAAAGAAGCACAGAGGTGCTGGCCCTAACACTGTACTGAACCAAAGCCAGTAAGCTAACTCTTCTCAGACTTCTCCATTTGTTTTTTTTGCCCCTCTATTTGTTTAAGAGACTGTTATTAGGGTTTTCTGGCAGCTAAAAGTATTTCTAACTGACATGCAGATATTACACTGTCAAGAGTTAAGATTTTTATTGTTTTATATTATGTAATTTGATATATATTTACTACATATATTTGTATATTGCATACTAATATATTGATTTTGTATTTCCTAACGTTCTAGCAGGTGGAATTTTTCATTATATATACTTACTCAATTGTCAACTATTATGAAATGCCTATTTTGTTCTAGACACAGTGCTAATAATACCTAGGAAATTCTTTGGGGTCACCAGCTGTATAAAAATCAACTCTGCTAGAAAAGAAAGACGAATGAATACATGATAAAAATGCAATGAGATAAGAGCTATGACAGAGGGATGCACAGGATGTCAACACAACAGAGAAGCCCTGGTTCCAAGATGCAAAGGGACAAAGAGCACATCCTCAAGGAGAAGACATCTGCCCAGAATTGAGACTTCGATGAAGAATAGAGGTTAATCAGATGGAGCAAAGATAGGAGGTAAAGAAACTTCGAGGTGAAAGGAGACTATAATGCTGAGAAGGAAGCCCACTTAAGAAACTGCAACTAGTTTGGCAAGACTAAAATTCAGGGAGTGCATAATGAGACAGGGAGTGCAGGGGGATGGCGGTGCCAAAAGCTGAATCTGGAGGGATGAACAGGAGCCAGATAAGGAAAGGGTCTTATTTGCCAAGGAGATGTGTTGTGCATGCATTTAAGAACATGTCCTGGGAAGCTTCGGAAGCTTGAAAAGCAGGTGAGTGACCAATAAGATTTACATTTAAGAGAGAGTACCCTAGTCGCAAGGTGAAGCAGAAGGTGATGAAAAAAGGTGTAAGGGTGGTTCAAGACTGGGAGTCACGGAGATGAATTAGGAGGCAGAGATGATGCGACTGGAATTTAAGAGAATATCTGTGATTACTCAATAAAGTGGAAAACATGTCCACACAAAACCTGCACAGAGATGTTTATAGCAGCTTAATTCATAATTGTCAAAACTTGGAAACAACCAAAATGCCCTTTAGGAAGTGAATGGATAAATATACTGTGATACATCTAGGAGTGTAATATTAATCAGTGCTAAAAAGGAATTAACCCTCCTCTAGCCATGAAAGGCCTGGAAAAACCTTAAATGCATATGACTAACTGAAAGAAGATAATCTGAAAAGACTATATATTGTATATTCCAGATACATGACATTTTATAAAAGGTAAAACTACGGAGACAGTAAAGAGATGAGGGGATTTCAGCAGCTGGGGAGAGGTAGAGATGAATAGGCAGAGCACAGAGGATTTTTTTAGGGTAATAAAATTACTTGGTATGATAGTGTAATGATGGACACATGTCATTATATACTTGTTCAAACCCATAGAAGGTACAACATCAGGAGTGAACTCTAATGTAAACTATGGACTCTGGGTGCTTAAGTGTCACTTAGGTTCATCCATTGTAATAAGCCACTCTGGTCAGGGATGAAGATAATAGGGAGACTATGTATGTGTAGGGGCAGGGGGTAGATGAGAAATCTCAGTACATTTTCTCAACTTTGCTATGAACCTAAAACTTCTCTTAAAAATAACAAAGTTTGGGGCACCTGGGTGGCTCAGTGGGTTAAAGCCTCTGCCTTCAGCTCAGGTCATGATCTCGGGGTCCTGGGATCGAGCCCCACATCGGGCTCTCTGCCCAGCGGGGAGCCTGCTTCCCCCTCTCTCTCTGCCTGCTTCTCTGCCTCCTTGTGATCTCTCTCTCTCTGTCAAATAAATAAATAAAAATCTTTAAAAAAAAATAACAAAGTTTATGAAGAGAGAAAGAATATCTGTGAGATACTGAGAAAGTAGAAGTGAAAGGACCTGGGGATAATTAGGCAAAGAGTACAGGTAGGAGTTAAGGATGATGGCCAGGCTTCTGACCTGGGTGACTGGGAGGGTGGAAATACCCTTCCAAAGCTAGGTAACATGAAGGGTAAGTAGGAACAGCCTGGGGCAGGTAAGTGTAACAGGAAACACTGAACTTCCTTAAGATACAAGTTTATTACACATATAGAACCTGTTTCCTACTTCTAAATCTATGGCCCTAATCAAAACAAACAAAAACAAAAACAAACAAAAACAGTAATAGAATGAAATGTCAAATGATTTGACCACCAAGTGGGAAACTCAGGGATTCCTTAGTTGGGACCCTGATTGTCATTTATTAATATTTCTCTCTATACGTACCAACGCATCTCTTAAATGGAATATACACTTCCTAGGAGTTTGACAGTAATAATTTTATATTATGCAAAGACATTTGACTTAAAATAGTCCCTGTTGTTAATAATCATAAAAATAAATTCATTTTAATTTCTATTGGCCATAAAATAATTTGTCCCATTACAGTCACAGCTTGTATACATGCAAGAATGTTACTAAATGTCAATTAAAGTAATATTTTTCTTATTAAATGTTAAAATAATTCTTTTCAGTTAGCTTAACAAAAGCTTTCTTATACCTCAAAAATTTCCCATTTCTGCATACAAATACATCTCAGTTGTATCTCTGTTTCATTGCTAAACTTTTTGAATTCTGCCTTTTTTTTTTTTTTAAAGATTTTTATTTATTTATTTGACAGAGAGAGAGATCACAAGTAGGCAGAGAGGCAGGCAGAGAGAGAGGGGGAAGCAAGCTACCTGCTGAGCAGAGAGCCCAATGCCGGGCTCAATCCCAGGACCCTGAGACCATGACCTGAGCCGAAGGCAGAGGCTTTAACCCACTGAGCCACCCAGGTGCCTCTAATTCTGCCTTTTTTCTTAATGGTGAAACTAACATCACAGTGATTACTTCTAATTTATATTCATAAACATACCTAATGGCTACACCAACCACTTAACATTTTTCAATTTCCAGAAATCAACGTTTGTAAAATGCATGCCCCTAAAAGTATACTTTTAAATGATTTTATAATGTTTTGTTCACATCTCATTAATTGTATAGAAAAACCTTTAAAAAAATGATTTTTTTTACCTCAGGAAACATATGGTCTAAATGCTTAAGGAAATGTGAGTCATGTCTGATGAAGCAACTACTGAAAAACCAGCTCCTTCTGCTACATTATAAATAGCATGATAAGCCCTATCGAAGGTCAGAAATCTAATTTTAAAATATGTATTTTAAGAGTTTTTATTTTAGCCATCTTGCCATATATTAGCAATGTGGTCTGTTCCATGACCGACTCATACATTTTCTAGTACACTTGCTTCTCATCTTTTGAAGGAAAGGAGATGAAATACTTCATTATATTTTGACTCAAAGATCCCTGAGATATTGCAGTGCCACACACACACACACACACACACGCAATCTCCTCTACTCGTTCTCTGCCCTCCTCCCCTTAGAAAAATCCTTTCACCTCCCAAACAACTTCTAAAAATACATTTTTCTTTTCTGTTAACTGCTCTCTTGAAACTTAAAGATGCGTCTAAAGGCTTTGGTTGTCAATGTTACTTATTTCCAAATTCCCTTCTGGCTCTCAAAGTAATCTTACCTCCTCTTCCCAAATTAATATCTCTGAAAGTTATTATGGATTTGGCAATATGACACAGGTGATACCATTTATGAAATAAACTTGGCGTCTCCCGCCATCTCTCCCAAATTCTGAGCTATGTGCCCAGTGGGTGCCTGGTAAATGGAAGTGATTAAATAAATCCCCCAGGAAGAAAGTCCCCAGGGGCTTGATTGATGGGTGAAGTTCAGGCCACTTAGGTATAGAATCCATTTCTCTTAAATGTGGGCCAGGCTTGTGAGCATGAAATATCACTCCTGTAGATAGGTGATAGTATTTGCAGAAGGCGAGGTGAAAGGATTTTGCAGACCTAATTAAGGGTCCCAAATCAGTTGATTTTTGGGTCAGTCAAAAGGGGGGATTATCTTAAATACACCTAATTTAATCAGGACAAAGTTCTTAAAAGAGGAAGTGGGCTCTTCCTGAAGAGAGATGGTTTCCTGCTGGTCTTGAAGCAGCAGCTGAGCTGCCATGTTGTGGGAGGGCCCGTGGGAAGGGAAGGAACCGCAGATGGCCTCTAGCACCAGGGAGCAGCCCTGGGCTGACAGCCAGCAAGAAAGTAGGAATCTCTAAAACCACAAACAACTACATTCTGCCAACAACCTAAAGGCGTTTAGAGAGACCCCTGCCCCAGAAGTGAATGCACCTGGTTGCCACCTGACTGCAGATTTGTGAACTCCTGCACACTGAGCCCAGTTAAGACTGGACCAGACTCCTGACCCAGGACAACTGTGAGATCCTAAATGTTGCTTTAAGCCGCTGAGTGTGTGGTAGTGTGAAACTCAGCGATAAAACACGAATGATTTCCCTTTCTCTCTTCCTTTGGCAATTCTGACTCATCTTTTAGGTCTGAGCTTTGACGACCTTTCCTTCAAGGAGCCTCCTGGGACTCTCCTATTGATTGTTCTGGCTCCTTTTTACCTCCTCCTTAATGGCAATCACAGGTGGGATAGCAGCAGCCTATTTTCTCACCTGCATGTCCCTAACACACTAAACAAGTGTGACTACTGAGGCTCAGACAGGTGAGGATATATTTGATGGTCAAAATACCTACAGGACATCCAAGGGAAAGCAACATATATGAACTACAACACACATTTAAATTTTAACTAACAAAGGATACAGTTAGAACCAAAATATTGTGAATTGACCATAATATATAATATTTAATGTATTATCTGAAACTGGTGCCACATTGCAATGACTCAGAAAAACCCACGGAAGCCAATCTCATTGAATAATTCATACGTGCATTAGCTGTGAAGATAGAGAACCTGGATCTAGACACAATTTGTCACATGGCATTATTAGTTGTTATGTAAAAATCAGAATGAATAGAACTGCATATTTATGGTAATTTCTCATTTATTGATTACCTCTGAAGAAAACATAGAGTTCTTTCCGCTGGGTTTCCAAGCCTGGTTAGTAGACAGGCTTTCAGAAGCAGTTCTCTGCTGGGGCTGTGGGATGACTCATCTGTGAGATTACAAGAGGTGAACATGCCCTACATGCTAATTACGTCAAGCTGAAACTCTTTCAGACATTAGAAATGACAGCAAATATCTGTGATTTTTTTTTCTTGTCTGTGCTGTTTTAATTCCATGTTAAAGATAGGACTTAAAATAATAATGTAGCTAAAATAAACATACAGGTCCAATAATTCCTCGCCTTTTTATGATGAATAGAAAAAATAACTTTGTTATATATAAAACTTTATATTAATCTAACCTAACTACCGTCAAAACTGATCTAATCTAATGTTGGACACTTCCTGGAAAGGGTCAGCATAGATTGGTTTCTGATGAGGACAAAATTCTGCATCTTCAGCCTTGCTAGACTGGTGAGTTGGGAGTATTTCCTGAGCCCCATCACCTCCCTCTAACTTGATCCATCAAGCAGAGGAGCTGTCCAATCTAGGAAGAGTTCAGTAATTCTTAAACTTTATGATTCAGAAAAATCACCTGGGATGCTTTTTTAATGTTCACATGCCCAGGCTCTTCCCCGAGAAATTCTGATTCCCTTAGGTTTGAGGTGGGGCCCTGGCATATGCTTTTTTAAAAAGCCCCAGAGATAATTATGATCCAGTTGATTTCACTCTCACAGTTTCAGAAATGTTGAGCACATCTCTGAGGTATTTGCTATCATTGATTCTCAAAAGACTTGCTTTTAACACCAGAAAGTGATTGCTTAGTATTCTCTGTTCTGCATAAGAAAGACCATTCAAAAAGTCCAGTTGTCCCACTTCTGGTAAATCCCCTAATCTAAATGAAGGGGAGAAAACTCAGATGCCTACAGGGTTTAAGCAGGGATGCCAATGCATAAAGCGGTCAGGTGGGGATTCCCCCAAAGTGAAGAGAGTCAGTCCTAAGGAAAAGCCACTACTCAATGTGCCCCACGGTTGGCAGGTGGAAAACGTGAGCAGAGTATTGCCACACTGGCTATGTTTGCAGGAGAAACAGCAAATGAGATTTTTAAGTTCCTCTGATTTTCCTAAACACACGATTATAAAAATAAAATCTATAACTGGGCTAAGGGATTCCAGTTTTCAACCTGGCGTGACGTGAAAACATGAACGTGAACTTCATAGGTGAGAGATGAGACAGGATACCCATCCAGGTGATGCTCCTCAAGGAAGGATAACTGAGAAAGGAGCTTCATTTTCACATGGAAATCAGCGCTTCGAGCAGGAGATGTTTTCTAGGGCTCAGAACGTGAGACCTCTCAAAATGGGATTTCTACTTCTTTCCTCTCTTCACCCACCTGCGTCCTCCAAAAGAAAAAGGGTTTCGGATTTTCATTCCTACAATATCCCACAAGTCATTATCCACAGTCCTCTGGAGTAAGTAAACTCAAGGTCATACCTAAACTTTATTAAGAGGCAATGGGGTCTGGGCGGCTCAATGGGTTAAAGCCTCTGCCTTAGGCTCAGGTCATGATCTCAGGGTCCTGGGATCAAGCCCCGCATTAGTGACCCTGCTTCTCCCTCTCTCTCTGCCTGCCTCTCTGCCTACTTGTGATCTCTCTGTCAAATAAATAAATAAAATCTTAAAAAAAAAAAAAAAAAAAGATGCAATGGAGTAAAGCAGATTTTTGCCTCTATCCTGGACTCAACCTCATTTCCTCAGGCAGTCCTGTAGCTGATGTCATTGTGGGCTAATAAGGAATGCTCTGGTGGAGGTGCACAGGGAGAGAGACCACCGGTACCATTCATGTAAGGCTGTGTCAGACTATCAGCTCTCCTCAGGGCTACTAGGAACTGTCTGCTGTTGCCAGTGAAGTTCTTCACTAGCCCCACACTTCTCAGAAATGCTGGAGACCCTGGAAACCTCCAAAATATCAAACTTGACTTTTTTCCAAAGGTGTCAGTTTCTTCCAAACACATACTCTATGTCTGGAGAAAATCCTGGAGAGCACTGATAATTCCTAAATTAGGCAAACAACCAGGAAGACCTCTATAATCTGAGCCCAATAACTCCATATGGCAAATTTGACAGAAGTCTGCTCTGAAAGTCCCTCTTGAAAATAGGGGCTTGTACCAAGCTATCCCTGCCAGTTCCTCTGCCCCTGAACCACAAAGATCAAATAATATTTTGAGATTTTTGGCATTCCTTCTTCGTGTGAATACCATAAATATAAAAATATTTGCCCTGTGTGGGGCAGAAAGGTTCAAGTATTCCATTACAAGCCTTTTATTTCATAATATATATAATGGAGATCTTGATGATGATCTCAACAGTTTGTTTTAAGATTCATTGGTGAGTATTTTAAAGAGTAGTTCTCCAGAGGAAAGCTAGGCTTAACTGAACATGTTTCGAATGATAAGATCTAGTTGGTTTATACCCTAAAGATCTTTCTTATTTTAAAAGCTTTATTTAGAAAATAAGAGATACTGGTCACCTAATTACACAAAGGGGGAAAAAAATCTGTTGAGAGCTTATTGCCTTGAGATATCTGATAGGTTAAATTACCCAATGCTTGTTCTTAACTTTGTTTATTGTAATTTCAAGTGAATTTAAGTATTTAAATAAGCTAATGTAAAAATAGAAGGTGTTATGAAAATTCACCTGTTTCTTTGTATCCATAACATTTCTGTTCTTAAAGCTAGAATCTGCTTTTATTAAGATTGCCAGTTTCCATTAAAATCCATTATTTTAGGTATGCCAGTATTCAATTAAAATGGACACATACATACACGAAAATATACCTTTCTTTATGTGAGTGTATATACCTACCAAAAATGGTGTTCACAAAGAATGTTTACAAAGGCTTAGAGTTAAAATTTAAATACCAGTGGAGACTCATCACCTCCAGTCAATATCCAGAATATATAGATTGTGTTCAGTTCCATTTGAAAATAAGCTCTAACTAGTTGGTGGAGAAACTACAATCACGGAATGCTATGACCCTGAACAAAATGAATGGAGACAGACAGCTCCCATGATAGGAAGGAGGATGGAATGTGATGATGTCATCATGAATGGATGAATTTATGTCTCTGAGGGATATTCCTACTCAAAGAGAATAGATTTTCAGAGCAGTGAGGAAAAAATGGCATAATAAAGTACTTCTATTTTTTTTTTAAAGATTTTATTTATTTGACAGAGAGAAACACAGTGAGAGAGGGAACACAAGCAGGGGGAATGGTAGCGGGAGAAGCAGGCTTCCTGCCGAGCAAGGAGCCCGATGCGGGGCTCGATCCCAGGACCCTGGGATCATGACCTGAGCTGAAGGCATCCCCTTAACGACTGAGCCACCCAGGTGCCCCAATAAAGTACTTCTAAATGCAGATTGCCAAACTGTACCCTATGACCCCAATGTAAAAAAAAGTATGAATAAAAAAAAATGGAAAATATATCTTAGTGTTAACAATAACACTAAATAAATGAGGAGATTAAGACTGAATGAAGCAAATCAAAACCACAGTGAAATACCACTTCACATCCATTAGGATGGCTATCATCAAAAATATTTTTAAAAGAAGATAACAGATGAACACAACAATCATCGCTAAAGCAAAAGACACATAACTGTTCAAAATCTAAAATGAATTAAATTCACACCTTTTAACAGAAGGCAAGTGTAAAAAGTAGGATAAGAGGCTCATTATCATAAACCTACTACAGTAAATGGTCATCTGGAACACTCAAACAATGAAAGTATAGATTGTATTCTTAAGAAACAGATCTTTATTTAATATAGATTATCTCTTGAGTATTAGTTGGTATGGATCAAGATCTTAAATGTTTGTTTCATACAAGTTTAAGCTATTGAGGCATGACTTTGCCTCAATATTTTATTTATATGAAAATAAAAATGTTAAAAACTACTTGAGCAACAAAGAGAAATGAAGTTTAACAGTACCAGGAAAATATGAGTAACTTGTAAAGAAAATGAGTTCAGGTAGGAATCTACTCTGTGTTCATTTAACTCATTATTTATGCACATGGCCTATTGGAAAGCATGACTGTCCCCTATACACTGTCTGCATTTCCCTTATTTATATTATTAACTGACTTGTTTTAGAGAGTGCAAAGATGAACTTCAGCCCGATTCTCTAAATGTCATTTTTCTTGAATTACAATCAGTGAGGTTTCACCAATGCTAAGGGAAACAGAAATGAATGTATTTTTTAAATTTTCTGTGAGACCTCTAAACCACAGATATAGACAAAAGGGAGTTCATATTGTGGTTCCCAAAATTTCATGGTCTTTTGGTCAATTACTTATGATAGCATTTCTGAAATATCTAGTGCATTAAAAATGTTTAACAGCACTTTTTTAAAAATCTCACTTTCTGTTATGATTTGAAATTGAATGATATTTAATTCTTTAAGTTAGAACGGGAACTATAAATTTATTGCTAAAAGCAAACAATATTGAAAATACAATATTTAGATAGTGTTCTAATGGTATGGGTTATATGCATGTGGATTAATACTTAGTAATTTGAGGCAAATAAGCTGCTCAATGAAACTGTGGAAATGAATTTAGAAAGAGAAAAATGGGCAAAATAGCCATATTGGAGATCTAAATTGATTAATGTGTTTTTCACTTGACAGTTCAACAACCCCGTATCTCTTACATCACAGAAAAAAAATTAAAGGTCAGATTATCAACTTCTTCCTCTACTCTACACCTGCAATACATACACACACTCACACACATACTTTTTTTTTTTTTTTTAGATTTTATTTATTTGAGAAAGAGAGGGAGAGACAAAAAGAGCATGAGCAGGGGGAGAGGCAAAGAGAGAGGGCGAAGTAGACTCCCCACAGAGCAGGGAGCCCGAGTTGAACTGCGTCCCAGGCACTGGGATCCTGACCTGAGCCAAGGCAGTTGCTTAATCTACTGAGCACCCAGGTGCCCCCATACATACCTTTTGAAATATAAAGTTCAACTTAATTTGGTCAGATATACCTAAATTTGGTTAGCAAATCAAAATCATAAAACTTGGTGTTTTCAAGCTATTTGCATGAGATAAACAAAGACGTTTATGATGTAACCTCCAAATTTCTCTCTAGGGTCTCCAT
The DNA here is from genome assembly GCA_028646535.1 of Procyon lotor. Lineage (NCBI taxonomy): Eukaryota > Metazoa > Chordata > Mammalia > Carnivora > Procyonidae > Procyon > Procyon lotor. The sequence goes on along the minus strand of CM053607.1, from coordinate 93,915,399 downwards.
TTTTGACCATTATGCATGTGGAGGTAGGAGAGCCCTTTTGTAGAGAAAGGATAATAATAATAGTTACCATATAAGGCTGCACTACCTATGTGTGATTTAGCATAGTAAATGCCTCACTTTTAGGAAAGGCACTGTCACTATTACATAGTCTCTACTACTATTAGTTCAGGTAGAGAATAGGATAAACTAAGGCTAGTAGAGACACAACAGCACCTGGTATGTTTTGGGGAAACAATAAGAGGTTCAGCATGACTGAAATATAAAAATAATTCGAGGGTGAGAAGAATAAAATGGATGAAGCAAGAGATGTGCGCACAAATGATGGCCTAGAGTGTCTTGTTAAGAACTTTACTCAAAGGGTTATAAAAGCAGGAGCTCCTGTGCCTTTTACCTAGATCTTTTCCAAGGGATTTAAAAGGGATGACATTGCAAACAAGGGGAGAAGTCATAAAGCTACTGCAGAGGCGCAAAATAGAGTGAAGAACCTGAATACTATGGCAGTGGACATGACAAAAAACGTACAGATGTGTTTATTTCATTGTTATTATTAACTGGGCTTGTATTAGCCAGCCTTAAAGATGGCTCCAATGATACTTACCTCCCGGTGTATATGGCTCCTTCTACACTGTATCAGGATTGCTCTGTGTGACCAATAGAATACAACAGAAGTGATGGTGTGGAACTCTTAAGTTTAGCCATAGAATGCACTGCTGCTTTTGCCTTGTTCTCTTTCATCACTTTACCTCCAGTGGAAGTCAGCCATCATATCATGTCATGTCGTGAAGTTCACACAGCCTGGGGAGCAGCCAGTCTATAAAGGAGAAGCCAATACCCTCCAAGAGCCAACACCAATGTGACAATCATTCAAGTGAATCACCTTAGAAGCACAACTTCTAGCCTCACTCAGGCCTTTAGATGTCTATAAGCCTTGATGAATTCTTCGTAATTTTTTTTATTTTCAAAGTTTTCCTTCTTGTATTTTTTAATTTAATTTTAATTCCAATATAGTTAGCATACAGTGTTATATTAGTTTCAGGTATACAATATGATGATTCAACAACCTGGCTGACTTCTTGAATGCAACTTCATGAGAGACCCCAATCCAAGATCCTTCTGACCCGTAAGTAACTGAATTCGGCCAACAACCTAAAGGGGTCTGAAAGAAAACCCCAAGCTCATGATGCAGACAGCAGCCCTGATTAAAAGTTTCATTTCAGCCCTGTGAGTTCCTGTGCCAAGAATTCAGCTACTATGTGCTGTGGTGTCTAACCTATGGAACTGTAAGATAATTAAACGGGTATTGTCTTAACTTGTCAGATTTGTATCATCTTTAACAGAGCAACAGGAAACTGAGGCACATGGTTTAGATGATAAGATCCTGAACGTTGAGGTGATGCCATTATAGAATGAGACTTGGAGAACCACAAAAGGGGCTGCCTAGATTTTGCATGTGAGAGAGATATGAGGCACTGAGGGCCTTTACTAAGAGTCAGCCTCCAAAGTGACACCCAAAGATCCTCCCTTGTCCCCTCCTACCATGAACAGGGCTGACAGAGAGCTAAAGCTTCCTGCCAACAGCCAGCACCAATGCGCCAGCCATGTGGGAAGTGCTTCTTCCAACTCTAGTCAAGTCTTCAGATGAACACGGTGTTGACAGACACCCTAACGGTAGTATCATGAGAAATTCTGAGCTAGAACCACCTAGCTAAGCATTTCTTGAATTACTGACTTCCAGAAACTCTGGGCATCATAATAGTTTACATTGCTTTACGTTGCTAAGTTTTGTGCATATGCAGCAATACTTAACTAATTAAGATGTGTATAGGATTTCTAAAGATTGAGCTTCTGTTTAGGATACAGTGAACAATCAGTTTACAACAGGAAAAAAAAAAAAGCATTTTGCAGCAATATATTTCAGGGAGGTTTCCAGAAAAGCACAGGCTAAATTTACGGCCCTTGTTCTCATAGTTAATGGATTACATATCATTGGTTAAAGAGAGAGAGAGAGAGAGAGAGAGAACTAAAGACAAAAGACTGACAATTGGATCACTTGAAAAGATTAAGAGCTCTTCTATCTCCTAGCTGTTCTCCTTAACACCTCGCATTACCTTTAACACTCCCTTAAGACCTTTCTTTGTCTTGTACAACAAGGGCAGCAAAATAGAAGAAAAATCCTTCTGGACCAAATGATGAAGAAGTAGAAACACATGCCTCTTGGACATAGTGGAAATCATTAAAGGACTCCTTTGTCCTGGGGAACAGTGACTATATTCTAGAATGAGGAATTTAAATGTCACATGGGAGTGCAACTTCAACTCACTGCTAAGTTTTCACTGAATTTCAAGATAAATCCCATGTTCTGAAAATATTTAGATTGGACATGTTGAAGCCATATTGAATACACAATCTGAGAATGAAAATAAGCAAATAAGCTTAAAAGGGAGTCTTAAAGTAATTTGTTTTGGCCATAAAAATCACAAATACTATAAAAATTTTGAAATAAAGACTAAAGAATATAAAATTTATCTATAACGCCCATTCTTAAACACTCTTAACAGCTTTTTACACAAGTTATAAAATTGAAATATTTCTGCCATTAATGTTGTATTTTCATCTACATTTAACTAGCATTAATAATTTCCCTATGCTATTAAAATTATTTTTAAGCTGTATCTAACTGCTTCCTTTAATAGTTTAAACTACAAGAGTATGCTCAATGTTAAAATCTAGGGCGCAAGGCAGAAACAGGCAAACACCTAGGGGGAAAAGTGTACTACCTTTCGATCTTGAAAAATATATATATGTATGCCTCTGTATTTTCAAAGACGATATGTTATGCATACTGTGTTCACCTTGTTCTCTTTTTGTTAGCAAAATAATGAGAATATGTTTCAATAAAAATATTGTCTTATAACATGATTTAATGGGTGCATACTATTTTATCATATGAGCATAATTACATATTTATGAAGAGTTTCCATTGTGGTGGGTTTTTTGTTTTTTTTTTTAAAGATTTTATTTATGTGGTGGGTTTTTTTTTAATGAAAATTTTGAACACACACCTTTTCAAGCCTAGATTATTTCCCTAGGATAAATTCCCCAAAGCATAGTTATTGGGTGAAAAATTATAAATAAATTTAAAGTTTTGATATAGTCAAACAGTTTTCAATAAATATTGGAGCTATATTTATATGTTGACCAAGAGTGAAAAGGGGACCCTTTCCTCCTCCACTGAGACATCACAGGTTATGAGCACTTCCTCATTGTTAAAACAACCTGGTAAGTGAAAAATGGTATCTTGGTTGTTTTCATCTACATTTCTTTTGTGAGGAGTGAAGTGAATTTTCTCATGTATGCCAGGCACCAAACACAGTACTTTCACATATTCCTATATTTAATCCTCAAAATGGATTTGTGGAATAGAAAACATACTATTTCAAAGATGAGCAAAGTGGGACTTGGAGAGATCAGGGTACTAGAGATTACAGCGATGAATGCATGACAAATTTAAAAGGTATGTGAGTTGCTGCAAATGTTGTTAAAATGCAAATTATTCCTCAGTGCACCTGGAGGTCCTGTGATTTACCCTTCTAACCAGATCCCAGGTGTTGCTGATACTAATGGTCCATAGAACCTACTCTGAGCAGCAAGAACAAAGATGACAACTGACGGATGCACTTGCTATATAGCTGAGTTTTTAGACACTTGTCTCTTTCCACTCTATCATGCTTCCTCTAGCTTCTGTAAGCACACATGTGTCCTGCTAACCAGGTTCTTAGCCAGAAACAAAGTCAGGTTTCTCAAACCCCACTTTTACTTACAAGGATAAACATGGTAACAAACAAAGTCAAAAGAAATTTAAAAGATAGGAACGTAAACATGTAAACTACAGAAAAATTCCAGGTATGCTTTCCAAGGGAGTTTGTGAATTTCCTTCACTAAAATTACTTTTTATAGAGGATGACAAAATTATATTCTGACGATAAACCTGAAGGGCTAAAATACTGAGTTTATACTTCATCATCTACCTATTTGTTAAATAAGGAACGTTCACAATTATTGAGAGGATCTATGCTTATTGCAGATATCTTTGATATGAGAACATTCTATACCTATAATCTTACATTCTCAGTGTATTCTAAGGAGACAGGAAGAAGGAATTACTGCCATTCAAGAGGAAACTAACATTTTTTTAATAATAAATTTGGAAAGGAAGGACATTTGTTTCACACAAATTCAACTTTTAGATTCACATATTTATGGTATCCACAAAAGGCTTAGTTTGAACTTGACAACAATAATTTATTTTAAACTGTGCATCAAGTATTCTAGGCTATTGCCTTTGAATGGAACAAGAGTTCCATGTGATTCAGGCAATTTATTTGTCTGGCTTGTTCACTAAAATATGACAACTGTAGGACATATTATAACTCAGGACTAAAGGATCACATGGGAATTATACCCCCTAAAATAAGACCACAGTCCAGTGATGGAATGTGATTGAACACAAAGCTCATAATTCTAGGTCAAAACCACCATTTCCCAGTTATAAGAATTATAGTGTTTTCAGCTGAAAAGCAACTTTAGAGATCATTTTATTCACCCATCCTCTTGACAGTGACTTTACTACTGCTTTTGTCAAAAGTGGAAAGAATAAATGATATTTTTCTTTGGCATTGGGACTCTACACACAGACCTGTCTTTGCTATTCCAGCCTAATGAGCCATTCTAATGCTCATACTCATGATACAGATGAAAGGAAGACTGTCTACAAGAGGCTATTTTAGTGGAGGAAAATGAAGTCAGGATTAAATGTCATATTAATGTGGAAAAAAGTGTATTTCTGTAGGAGTATGTTTCTGTCATCAATGAGTGGGACAGTTAAATGCATAAATCTCCCACACGTCAATGGGAGAATAAATCTTGTAGTGATGAGTACATGAGAGATTTTCCTTTGAATAGTGGAAAATACACAGTCTTAGTAGCTGCAAGTAAGTTTGTAATTACTTTATTACTGATGTAGCACCTGCTCAATACGCTGAGACCTTTTCCTCTCATCACTGATTTTTGCATTTAATTTGCATAATGTGCCAAAGAAGAAAAATAATGGATCTGGCTGAAATTTCAACTGAAGTAAATCATGGAGAAAAATGCAGAGGGAGGCAACTCCCTAAAAATATATTACAATACAGGAGAAGTCAACATGAAGTCTCAAAATGTTCATTTCCAAGTATCGAAACTGCTTTATTTCCAGACTTCTATAAGAAATCTTGAATGCTTAGTCCTATTTTAAAAATATTCTTCAAAAAAAGTAGATTTCAAAGAAAATGAGTCTTGGTAAGATTTCTTTTTTGCTACAACCCACCTACTTGGTAAAAAGCAGGAGTACTTCATTTTACATAATAGCTCCTTAGCATCACGGATTCAGAAATATGAAAAATCACATGATGCTCAGCATTGTTCCCACCACATTACAAGGGCTCTTGTTGCCTAGCCAGTCTCTTTATCACCTGTCCAAGTCTCAATCTTATCCGGGAATTCAGGACCAAGAAATGCCCGGCAAGGGTGCAGGGTCAGCGAGGAGCTAAGATTCAATAGAAATTGGACTACCTTGGAGGTGATTACTGAGGGTGCAGACCCACACTCATCCTTCTGCCCTTAGTCAGTCTGGATTTACACATTATACACGTGCCTAGAGCAGGGAATACCCAGACCCAGCCTGACAGGAAGAATGACAATTTGTTGTTACTGTAGTTGCCGTGCTTTCTGGGAAATCGCATTTGTCCTGAACTGGTCTGTAAGTTATTTACTGGGACTTTCCTAACTCCAGAGAAGTCATTCTTTATTCTGTTTTAAAAGATTCTAACTCCTAAAATACATCAAAGGCTGTTATATTTTCAAAATATATGAAAAGAATACTTGAATTTTTTTTCAATTCAACTTCATCACTAAATATAACATGTGAGGGATTATAAATAAATTATGGCTTAAACTACTAGCTTTATTTCCCTGATGGGCAAGTCCATTTCTGAATCAATATTTATTTTATGAACTATTGACTACTACCTTTAGAACTAGTAATATTTGGAAATACGGAACCCTTGAATTCATTTCTGAATGTGTTTGATGCATCAATAAATCTATTGGCCAGATTCTGCTTCTACGACTCCAAAAACTTATGCTAAGGGGCATGGGTGGGGAAGATCTATGAGCATCAGATGAAATCTCATTAACTAGATATCCAAAAGATCAGAATTTTTAAAAAATATTTTATTTATGTATCTGAGAGAGCGAGAACGAGTAGAGGGGGGAGGAGCAAAGGGAGAGGGAGAGAAGCAGACTCCCTGCTGAG
>CM053607.1:93896968-93908947 GCA_028646535.1 Procyon lotor | reverse complement strand
AAAGGGAAAGGGAAAGGGAAAGGGAAGGAAAGGAAAGAAGGAAGAAAGAAAGAAAGAAAAAGAGAGGGAGGGAGGGAGGAAGGAAGGAGCAAGCAAGAGTGGGGAGGGGGAGGGAGAGAGGGAGGGAGGAGAAAGAGGATTCTTTTGGAAGGATGGTGGGAAGGAGAGGAGAAAGATGGCTTCTATTTGGAACTCTCCATACAAAGGCAAATATCTGAGTTTTACCTTAGTCCATCACACAAAATAGGTACATTTCATAGACAGATAGATATTTGAGAGGTGAATATTGTGCTTACATACTTGTGAAGCTTCTAAGACTGACCTTCACATCCTTCTTGATATCCTCATCGCTGAACTCGGAACTGTAATGGGTTGTTTAAAACAAAAGCACTGAAAAGCCTAGAACCTCCTTCTGCCCCACTTCCTGTTCCACCTCTACTTTGTACTCAATTCCCCACTCCTTGTTTCCGTATTTTTTGTCATGTTACTTTGCTTAGCAGCACCAAAGAGTGAGAGAACCCACCCCTGACTTTGCCTGGCCACAGGATGTTAGTAGGTACTAGGTAAAAACTTTGAAAGAATGCTCCTGTGTTGGACTTATTCCCTTCTACCTTTCTCATTTCTATGAGAAGAATACTCCCAGGCAATAGCCTCAGGAGGAAGGTAAGAGAGATAAATGGAAAAGAGCTTACAGCCTGCAAAAATGTTGAGTCTACCAGACACTCACAGAGCTATCCACAAGTTCAACATGGATCAATGGAACACCATGTGATCCTCAGACTGGTCAGAAGTAATAAATAATTATTGTTTCAAGCCACACTAATAGGTACCTTATATATTCTCTTGGTCCCATAACGGGGTAAATCTAACAAAATCAGTTTCTCCATGGGTATCAGTCTCAGTGGGAGCTCATAATTCTTCGCCAACTACTCAGTTGGGTAAAAAATGAGAAGAAAGAGTGAGATTTTTAAAAGTAAGCTCAGTGCCCAATGTGGGGCCTGAACTCATGGCCCCAAGATTAAGAGACACATGTTCTAGCAACTTGGCCCAGCAGGTGCCCCAGAAGAAAGGGTGAATTTTTTACAAGGGTCTTGCTGAGGGACTGCTATATGCTGGTTGATACTAAATGAAGGCTCATCATGAACATTATATAAGTACTAAAACAATCCTGGAATTTATGCTCTGATGATAGGCAATAATTGCTACAAATTCATTAGCGTTGTTATCTGTCAAGGAAACTGAAAGTATGTTTATGTTTATAGCTGCTACAATCTTCATTAAATGCTTGTCTTTCCCAAACAGGTAAGAAGTACACATCTTTCATTTCCTGTGGAGAACCAATTCAAGCAAAATTTCAGGCTCAAACATGACAAACAAGAACCTATTTGCCAGTAATTGCCACCAAGATATTTTTATAAAGACATGAGAGGTACCTCTCATATTCTCGGCCTTACCTTTTCTGCTTCCGAAAGGACAGTTGTATGTTTGATGTCAAAGTAGGCAGTGCACGAATAAAGAGGAGACAATTTCTAATGGATGAATTACATCCATTCATTTTATTTCTACCATCTCCAATCCCTTCTGTCTGACAAGGTCTCAGACAGAAATCTCTGTTGAGAAGGGTTCAAAAGTAATTCTAAGCACTTCAAATGATAGCAGGTGTTCTTACTTTAGCAACTCTCCATAGAGGGAAAAAACACTAAGAATATAAGCCATTTACCTATAAAAGGTAAAATTATTCTCTAATTTTTTAAAAAGCATGTCTTATGATTTTTTGGGAAAAACTTCAAATATAAATGTAAATGATAAATGACCAAAGTTTTAATCAATTTTCTAAAAACGAACTGAAATCAATGTCTTCAGTGTGTGCTAAAAGAAAATAAATTTGTGCTACCACTGCTGGATAATAAAATGGTGTGATTCACAGTACCTTGGTAAGAGTCCACCCAAGTGAGGCACTCATGGAGAGAGTACTCAGAATCCAAGGTGACTAAGGAGGAGGAGATTCCTGAGTGCAGACGTAAGGTTTATCAGGTTGGGTGTGGGCTCCTAGAGGACTTCAACATGGATTAAGATTCAGGCACAACCAAATTTACAAATGGGTCATCTAAAAGTATGATGATCGCTGCTAAAGATGGGCATCGAGGGACTATAGTTGGAAGAGGCTATCAGAATCCTGAACCCAACAGCATTTGGGAAGGATGTCAAGTCTGACAGGTTGAACTGGGCCTTACTGAGTCATGAATTGCTCCAAAATGATAGGCATAATGAAAGTAAGAAAGTAAAGGAGAAAGCAGTGAGAGTTAGAGATGGTTTATATGGACCTATAGAGTAAGAGGGAGGCCTGTGAGGTTCCTAATGATTTGGGGATAACAGGTCATATTTCCAAAATAATAAAAAGGACTCTGGTGGTTTTTTATTGTGAGAACAAAAAGCTTGTGCAGAGGATGCATTAATAAGGATGAGCTTGGGACTTATGGAGTGGGATATTATGAAATAAATAGATGCACAAACTTGAAAATTGGAGACACTGAAATAATTCATTTTTTCTTGATTTGTCAGATTTAATTATAAGCACTTCCTTCAAAATTCTACAGTAAGGGAGGCAATCTTCATCTTGTTCCATGAACACACACTGCACTGAGTGCTATTTTTCACTAATATGTTACATAATTTACTAAATGTTATATGTTATATAATAAAGAACGATTATTTCACTTTCTGAAGTTAATAGTTCCAGTTGCAGTAATAATTAATAATTAGTTTAGTGACAACTTTTGTGCTAATTCGTAAACAGAGCATTCTCATGAATCACTTTTAAAGTATACAATTGTATAATAAAAGTAGGTTAAGCTCTAAAAGACCACATTGTAACCAAAAACTGAAAGTGAAACCTGAGACTTATGTTTAACATGCTTTTAGTAACAAAGTAAACATAAACAAGTGTAAATTTAATTGCTAATAAAACATAAACTCAAGGTCCTCTAAAAATCCAAACTGCAATATTCTTTTTTATTCTAAATTTATTTTAATTTCAAACATAAAGCTATATTTCATTTGGTAACACTTTCAGTGGAAATTTGGGAATCAAGAAGCCCAATTCATTTTTAAACCCCACCATCAAGTTACTGAGTTGCCTATTTTTTTTTTTTTTTAAACAAAGCCTTAAGTAGCCTTGGATGTAAGAGTTTCCAAACCAGTTTGTTAGCCAGTTAATAGACAAGAACTCTAAAATGGTAAGTAGACTTCTACTTCTCAGTAAGATTACTGAATCTCCCACATTGCCCAAACCTCCAGTTCAATTCACTACATTAAATCAAGCAACCGTTCAAACCAGTGGGAAAGTAATCAATTTGAATGGCTCTTCAATAGCAAAGAGAAAAAGGAGGGGAGGAGTAACTAAATGTTTCATTTTTCACAACATCTGCATTCGTGTTCTTTGGCTAATGTTATTCCTTGTCTCAGCTCTCATCTCACTGCAGTGGGCCCTAACCTTGCCCCGTGAAGAGGCATGAACTTCACCCTGTTGCAAAGGACTGCCCTTGTACCTCTGCACTGGGGTTCCCTGGGGTTCCCAAAGATCCTTCTTAAAAATCAACATTTTCAAACTTGGGAATTGAAAACAGTAGTTGTGGGGCTCTGAATCTGTAGTTTAAAAAGATATGTTCAAGTTTGGTGAAAACAAAGCTGTTCTCTTGCTAATCAGGGGTTTACAAGAAGTAAGAGAACACCTGGCAGAGGCCTGACTAGAACTAGCCTTGGGCAAAATTGTAAAGTAGTCTGAACTTCGAATTTCTCTCTCAGTTCATCCTTGAGTCCACTTAGCGCAACTCATTTGACCTGTTGTGATCTGGGCAGCCCGGTACTTGTGGTCTCTCTTCTCACTGCCCAGAAGACCTCTCAACCCTATAAGCAGTTGGGCATCCCTGTGATCCCCACACTCCTGAATGCTGAATCCCCACCTGGTCATGCTTTTTCTCCCTGGACATTTCCAAGACTTTATGCCGTTAAGCCATCAAAAATCACTTCTGTCTTGTTGCTTTACTTCAGGACTCTATTCAAAAACACCATCAGTTTTGACCATCTAATCCATTTTAATTTATGAATGGGTTCATTAAATTTTAATAACATTTAACATTTTTATACAAAAGTAATAGAGCAGAATTATTTGAAAACTCAGAAAAAATGAAGGAAAAAGTCATACATAATCTGAGAAGTACAAGCATTCCCACCTTATCCTGACTGCTAAAATATATACAGTAAATATTCATGTGTTTTGTGTGTGTGTCTGTGTCTGTGTCTACAGTATACTGTGTTGTCTTAGCTCCCACCTCTGGACCTAGACTGGTTGAGTTTGAATCCTAGTTCCCTCACCCTGGGCAAAATACTTAATCTCTCTATACCTCAGTCTCCACATCTGTAGAGTGGGAATACTAGTAAGACCAATCTCATGGGGTAGATCTGAACCCAGATGTGGGTGTTCTTAGCCACAGTATGCACTATGGTTAGGAGCATGTGCTCTCTAGTCCACTGCCTGGATTTGCATCTCAGTTTCAGATTTAATACCACGGAAGAGTTTTTTAACGTCTCTGTGCCTCAGTTTCCTTATCTGTAACATATGGAACTTAAGGGGTAAAATAAATAAACAGATAAAAGGTCAAATAATATGCTGTTTTACAGCTTCTCTATTGCTTGAACTAAAGAAGGCAAAGGGAAAATTATGAACTATAGTCATTTTAAGTAAATATGGCCCTTCTGTTCTTGGGATCCATGCTTTCCTACACTAACATCAACTTCCATATCACTGTTTCACTTAAAGAAAAATTTTAAAGTCTATTTGTTCTAGGGAGAGGGCCACTAAATTCTTCTCAGGTTCTCAAGGATACTCATGATTCAAGCAATGCTAACAACTACTGTGGCACTAGATAATCTTCCTGGGGTAACATTCAGGAATTTTAAGTTTTACATTATCTATTTTTCAGAATCCACTGTTTTAATTTTTCTGCCAGAAGGACATCAAACATACTCTACATTCATATTTCTAATACTAAATTCCATGAGATATTGTATTTGGTAACATGCTCACAAATGGGCCAGAGTTTAGAAAGATAATCCCAGAAGTATATTTCCTTGTACCAAAGACAGATATAATATTGGCCTGCCATTTTTATATCTGAATAATATTGTACCATTTGTTTCATTAATATTTTGCTGTTTTCCCTAATTTAAGCCTAAAACAATATTTTTAAAGAAAATTTTTTCATGTGTTCACTAGAGAAAATATTCCTATGGGCTTCAAGGTTTATAAATCATTCCACCAAACACCACTAAATAGCCACGTTGAACCGAGGGGTCAACTGTCCTTTGGCTTCAGTCTGGTAAAAATCAAGTTGCCTCTATCAAGGCACTGAAACAACCATCGGACTAATTTTTTCACTGTAGGTATTATGTTACTTTTGCATAGTTGTCTATTTTCCATCATTGATTTGAATTTATCTTCTACGTCTGCGTCTTATTTTGTTACCCATCTCTATCTACTGACCTGAGCTCTGATGGGAACTACAGCAGATGTTAAGTGTCTTTGACTTAGCTAAGTACCTAATTTTTTAGCCTGAGATTCATTCCCCCACCCCCACACCAAATAACATGTTTGTTAGAGAGTCTACCTTATGACTAGGGGAGGCCTTCTGCTAGTCCTCAAAAATCTACATAGTTTTTAAAACAGCCCTTCATGCCACTGATGAAACCCAAAAGAACTTCAAGGATGGAAGGGATGATGCAGTTTGAAAACCCCGAATGGCTCCCTGCAAGGGTGAGTCACGGAGCCGTGCTCCTCGTGCAGCATTCATGGGAAGAGCACACCGTGCAGCAGCATTCTTTTTAGCTGGCAGGGAGCACAAAGTAACCAAAATATCCTCCTCTTGGAGGCTCTTCAGAACAGGATTTGCTTTCTGTTCAGTAACCTCGTGGCTCTAGCAGGGCATTCACAGGCTTCAGTGGGACATGCGCACTGCCATTCTCCTCAGATGTCTTGGATGAAGCCCATGGAGTCCACAGGACACTTAGCAGTGGGCAGCTGCGAGTCTGAACCTTCAGAATTAAAAGCTTTAATCGGACCTGGTGGAATCTTTATTATTTTCAAATACCCACACAAGTCCCAAAATAGGACTTTTGCAAGTGAAATTGTAAAATGCGTAGGCTATTTTTTTCTCTTTGGCTATAACCTGAATGTGAAAGAGACTTCCTGTGAATTGATTCTGACAAATGCTTTTCAACACCTGTTTGATCAATCAACACTTTGAAGTAGTACCTTTCTAAAAATAAACTAACTCTACTTCCTTTTTCACTTGCCCTTCTACTCTCTCACTGATGATTATTAAGTGTCGGCTAATGATTAATTGTGATGAAAGAAACATTTGTGCCTCGTAAACAGCTGTGCATATGTACAGAACATGTGCCTTGTGTCTATGAATGCCTACAGCAGCTTGCTCTTTGGGCTTGAGTGTGTTCTTTCCGGTGGTGTTATTTCCTGTGTAGCTCTATAGGAATAACAACCCCCAACGGACTGGCAGTACTTTTCTCCCTTAGATGCCTGTAGAGCATGCCCTCTGGGTAATGATGACAGCCACACCCTGCAGGGCTTGCTCCTTTGTAAGACTGGAAAGATGTGGGGCTACGGGAAAGATATGATGGCATGGGGTGACACCGGACCTCACTCCCACTAGGTTCTCCAATGGACCCTGCTCACAGTGGAGCGGGATGCTCACAGGCTGCTCCAGAGGACTGTGGTGCCTGGCACAGCAGCAAACATTGTCTCCAAGTGGCTTGGGAGTCAGCAAGTCCCACTCCAGGTCACCTCATGCTCTCTCTCTAGGATAGGCTTGGCGAGGAATAGTAACCACCTTGTAATCAGGAAGAGGCTTTCGATAAAACAGCCCTGTAATCTCTACATGGCTTTCTGGAGGTGAATTTGTAAGATATATTTAAAATGAAGATAAATGCTGGATGCCCAAACTAAGTGGCCTTTAAAATTTAAGGGTGTAATTTATGGGCAAAACACTTATTTACAATTCTTCAAAAATAAAACATAAAAGCAAACTGAATTTAACTAACTAGAAGATGTAGAATTGCTTTTCCTTTTTAAAGCTACCTTTAAAGTATTTACAAATGACAGATATATTTTGACAATTCTTCTACGTGGTGTAAATAATCACAATAATTTAAAGGCTCTAAATGCAATGAAAATTTCCAGTTAAGCTCAAATCTGTGAACAGAAAGGCAGAGGTGCCACTGGGCTTCCTTCTTGCAGTTTACTCAGGGCCCTTGCTGCCCGGCTCTTGTGGAGCTGGGAAAAACCTTCCCCCATACCCAGTAGTTAAACACCAAATTCAAGAGCAACATTACCACAACATTCTGACTAAGTGTTACCACAAATCACTCTTTATTTTGATACAGGGTGAATATGTTACACCTATATCATCAGGTCTTTATATTCACATATGAATTTAGTAACTTGACTTTTTTTATATCTGATTTTAGATGGTGTCCACTTACTACAGTAACGATGGTAAACAACTATTTACTGAGTGCTGATCTCTGCATGGGATTTCATGTGCATTCTCTGCTTTAATCCTCTAATTGTAAGATAAGTTTTGCTATTATGACAGAGGAGGAAACAGAATTAGAGAAACAAAGACACACTAAAATCATATAAATAGGAAGTGTGTGGTATAGAAAATCCAGTAAGTCATTCAGACCTACAACTACTGAACATAAGATCGCTTTGCCTCTAGCATTGTTAGGTCACCTGGATTCTTTTAAGTCCTTTATACGCTCTGACATACTATAAAATGTAATTTAGTAGTAATATACTCTAGAGCAAAATCATGAGTAAGAAAAGATACTAAATCAGCAGTTCTATTTTCCATCTTCACTATCTTCCTGATCATTTGTTCCACCTGTTTAGGGCAATTGAGAGTTAAGTAATGACAGTTAAATACATTTTGCTAGAAAACCATTCTAAAAATTTGCAGCAGGCAGGACTCATATTTATTACTTTTTTTGTTTGTTTATCGAAGATCTTCTTATCTGAATTCTCCCTGCTTATACCTTAATCTTTCACCAGCACCTTGTGTTATCCAAAGCAACATTTTCACATTGGTGCTAAGGCATAATTGTTGAATGTCAAAACTGCACTCTAGTAACAGGAATAATGGTGTTACCATCACAGATGAGAAATGCTTTTTCTTAACTATGCCAGATTCTAAAAACATCTTGGGATAAACAGAAAAAATAAGGGGATAAATAGCTTATTCCAACCCAGAATAAAAGAGGTATCAAACATTTATGTAAATTTATATATGGAAATACAACAAAGCTCTAGTATCAGTAATATCTCTAAGATGTAAATAGCCATTCCTTCCTTTTAAAACTCTTTTCTTGACTTTGAAGAGTCTCTGGAGCACAGATGACAGACAAAACTGAAATTGTCACGATCCGCTTAATCAAGTGTCTCTTCAACAGTGTCCTCAGGGAGTACACAATGTCTAATGAGGTTTTAGGATGATTTGTTAGACTAAGGTTTCCATCAGACACAGAGTTCTTCATTAATTACAATTCACCCCTGGAGACTGAGCAGTGTTTCCCTATCTTAAAAAAAAAACTCCTCCTAAGTACATATGAATTCATAAAGTAGAAAGGAAAAGCTGTCTCCACTCTTTGAAGACAATTTTCAAACTAAAATCAAACTAGATGACACAGGTCACCTACATCTGGAATCCTAAAGACTCTTCTGCTTTTAGAGGGTCAGAAAGGAAGCTGACTTAACTGAGGTGTGGAGAGAGAGAGAAGGGTCTGAGATGAGGATTATGAGTTGAGACACTTGAACCTGGGGAAGTTCTTCAAGAGGGCTCTGCTGTGACCTGGCAATGGTTCTAAGATGTTGTACGTGAAACTAGTACACATTTGTGGAAATTAATGGGCTTCACTGAAAAACAAAAGTACACACTATTCTATTTCCCTTCAACTAAAAAAAAACCCAACCTCATTCATAAAAAGAAAAATTAAAACTACAATTAAATACTACTTTTCACTTCTTTAACTGGCAAATATTAAAACTTTTACAGTATACTCTATTATAAAATGGGAATAGGAAAAAATAGTCATGGAAGGGCAAATCTGGTAGTTTTTTGGAGTATAATTTGATGATACCTATCAAAGTGAAAATATATGATTCCTCTGACTTAGACATTCTATCACCAGATATTAATTCTATAGATGTATTTACTTTATATACACAAGTAATTAAGTAAAAGAACTGTCATTCAAACACTGGGTAGTGGCAAAAAATGGAAACAACCTGAACATCCATCAACAGAAGACTGAAGAAATCAATTTTATCTCATCGACAGAACACACTACACTACAACTGTTCAAAGCAATGTGGTAGAATCTGATATCACTCATATGTGGAGTTTAAATAAAAAATGAGTGAAGGAAAGAAAAAGAGAGAGTGAGACCAAGAAACTTGGTCTTAGTCAAAACTCTCTTAACTACAGAGAACAAATCGATGGTTGCCAGAGCAGAGGTTGGGGTGGAGGGTGAGTAAATTAGGTGATGGAGATTAAGGAGTACACTTATTATGATGAAAAAATTAATTTAAAAAATGAAATAAAATAAAATGTGTATCTAATGCACTGTTAGGAATCAATCTCCTTG
Organism: Procyon lotor; assembly: GCA_028646535.1. Classification (NCBI taxonomy): domain Eukaryota; kingdom Metazoa; phylum Chordata; class Mammalia; order Carnivora; family Procyonidae; genus Procyon; species Procyon lotor. The sequence goes on along the minus strand of CM053607.1, from coordinate 93,899,230 downwards.
CTATACCATTAAGCAAGAAATAAAATGGGGTCTATTTGATTCTAGCATTTAGGTCAACATATCAAGGTTCTCCATCAGGAAAGGCATGAATAGAAGTTGGCACATAGAAAGGGAATTGGAGTCCTGAGAGACTAAACAGGGAAGGGGATTTATTATTTGTGAATATCTCTTATTATACTCTTATGTGCTTGTATTACTTCTTTAAACAGATTAATCAATCTTTTAGAAGACTTTGAAAGGAAAACCTATCTAAAAACGGGTTGCAAAGTCAGGTGAATAGGGGTACACTGTGTCATTTAGATGGCATAGAAAAGCGGTTCTCAAACCTCTCAGTCTCAGGATCTTTTCACAGTCTTTAAAAATTATTGAAAACATAAAGATTTTTTTATGTGAAATGTCTACCATATTAAAACTTCAAACAGATATTTTATTAGTTCATTTTCAAAAACAATAATGAAAACATTTTTACGAAAAAAATGTTTTTCAAAAAAATTATTGAAAAGAATGATGTTTTCTATCTTTGCAATATTTAGCTTAAGAGAAAACAGCTGGATTTTTATATCCACTCCTGTGTTGCGAGATGACCTAAGTCAGTATTGTGTAGCTTCTGGAGAACATTCCATGGAGGAAATGTAAGGTGAAAAGGACAAATGACATTTTGGTATTATTATGAAAATACTTACGGTCTCATTGAATGCCTAACAGAGCCCTGAGGACCATGTCTTGAGATCCACCAGTCAAAATAAAAATAGAACATTCAACCTGACTTGCCATGATAGAAAAAAAAATCACTTTCATTAGTAGCAGTGCACTTTCCAGAACTCTCTAACTCTATTAGTAATATTTGCCTGTCCTAATACAGGTTCATGAAACTCAAAGAAGGCAACAGTGTTTGATAAAAACAATTTTCCAGGAGCAACAGCTTACCAAATTCAGCTTTCCAATGGAGTAATCCTAGCAAATTATTATTCTCTGTACAGCATAGTTTCCCACACTGGCCAAACAAGATTACCCTTTTGGAAATAAAAATCCAATTCCACCATGTGAATATTTTAATTTGAGAAATAGCAAACCATTTCTCTGTTCTCCCTAAAATCACTGTCTTCACATGACTCAAGCTACCTGCCAAGGTTAGGGGAATCAGGAACATGTTCTCAGAAGAGATTTCATCTGAGAGCTGAAGGAAGCTTAAGTGTTAACAGGCACGGAGGGTGGGGCGTAGAGGAGAGGGGCTCTTCCATGCAGAGGAAACAATACACACAAAGATCCTGAAGTAGGAGGCAGTGTAAGAGGTTCCAGGTATTGCAGTTAGGCCTGTGTGGTCCAATCACAGAGAGCAATACCACACATAAGATGAAGCTGACAACATGGGCAGGGAAGCAATTCATGAAGATTCTTGAATGCCCTGGTAAGGATCTCGGTATTTATACGAGGGCAACAAGGAGCTCTGTTGAAAGGTATTAGAGAAACCTGTCAGAATTTTACTGGTATGTTTACTAGAGGCAGAGTAAGGTGGCCTTGTATCCAGCCTAATGATTAGTTTCCTTGTAATTTCCAGGGGAAAGTGAACCTTATAATCTGCTTATTTGAGGGGCAAAGAATACTCCCTGATCTCAGTCAGCAATGTGTGATATAACAAATATTCCAAGTTCTTCCCAGAGAGCAGCACTTGAAATTTTCTTACCAATTGCTATGAAAAGCTTCAGAGAGAAATGTATTTTCAGGATGATTACCTAAGAAACATGTTAATGGTTTTTTTTCCAATCCTCTGATTCTGAGTTTTTGTGTTTTTTTTTTATTCTGAGTTTTATCCAAGAATCAGTTACTTAACCACAGCTGTCCCTACTGAGACCACACTAGTTTAGCATTTGAATCACCAACCTTGACATCGACTTCAATGTTCCAGTCTCCTAATGAGGGCTGCTATAAGAAATGATAGTTACATCTCAGTTTGTTGTCAACATGGTATTATGACAGGTTTATTACATTATCAAGTTTTCCATGAAATCCCACATGAAAAACATTGTTGGAATTTAATACCTGAAGACACAAGATTTTCCCTAAGGAATTGAGATATATATATATATATATATATAATTATTATTATTATTCTCTGTGTATATATATATATATATGTGTGTATATATATATATTTTTTTTCTTTTGCATTAGTGAGAACAAATTAAATTCCACAATGACCCAACTGTGACTGTCAGAGGTAAGCTCAATGGCAAACTATGATGACTCTAGTGTTTTCCTTCT
>CM053607.1:93849625-93896468 GCA_028646535.1 Procyon lotor | reverse complement strand
TTTTTAAAGATTTATTTTTATTTTATTTATTTGAAGCAGAGAGAAAGAGAGAGAGAGAGCATGAGAGGGGAGAGGTCAGAGAGAGAGGAGCAGGCTACCCTCGGAGCAAGGAGCCTGATGTGGGACTCGATCCCGGGACGCCAGGATCATGACCTGAGCCGAAAGCAGTTGCTTAACCAACTGAGCCACCCAGGGACCCAGAAGTAGAAGTTTGTTAAGAATACAGATTAGCTTCAAATTAACACATTTTTACTACTTACACCTTAGTAAACTTTTATCTTCTATATGGAAATGAATTTTAGAGACTCCTATTTACACATAAGTTTCTGACACAGACTCATCTCTGTGTGTTTATTTCAGGAGTAAGGCCACAATGATTTGGAACTATTCAAGCTTGCTTTAGGTACAGCTGAAACTCCAAACTCTGTGACAGTACATATTCCTGTATATAAACAATAGATTGAAAACAGACAATGGTAACACAGAGATCATAAGGATGAAGAAGCAGAACATGAGTCATTTCAGTTATGTCATTTTACATGGTAACTGGGAATTTTTATCTGTGTTTAGAATTTAGAAGATTCAAACAGAGTAAGAACAGTAAGGAATCATATTTTTTCTTGGCAAGTGCAAATTTGAGTTCATAAATGAAATATTTTACTTATTTTGACCAGTAAAATTTAAATTTAGTATATTTAAATAACTCTTTTCAAACTGAGGAGTAAATACAAGTATTATTGCTTATTGTTTCATGCTTATTAGTAAAAAGAACTGTCATTTAGGAGGAGAGAATGTTTGAAAATTAATACACTCTGGTTGTCAAAAATACTAGGCGTGCCACTGTGCAAAGGATATGTTCAGTCAAATTACTTCACTCAAGGAAGTCCAGAGCCATGGCTTCTCATTATTTATAGTTTTTAAAAGATTTTATAGGTAATTAAATATTACATCAATAGAGAGCTATTCCTCCCTATTAATTGGTGACAAATATTAACTGGTGACAAATCTGACATTCTATCTTTATCAGGTTTCTAAGGAACCCATGTAGAAAGTTAGTTCAAGATTGAATATATCCATAAAACAAAAGAAAATGTTATACTTACCTTTACTTAGATATGTGATATAAATAATATATTTATAATTTCATGAAAATCTATGTAAAGTATAAAATTTCTATGGGAACCTGGAAAGTAGTGATTAATTCCAACTGGAACAATGGGAAGAGGCCTCCTGGGGGTTATGAATTTTAGTTAAGCCTTGAAAAATGATCAGGAACATTTCCAAGGGTAAAAGAGAGAATCCTTACAGGAATGTATGTTTCAGGTTGAGGAGGGCCCTGCCTAGTTACTACTAATAAATGAGTTTCTTTTTAAAATTATATTGACTTTTAAAGTGTACTTGGATTTTCCTATGGGAATGAAATATGAGGAACAAAGTTTATTAGATAATCTTTTAAGGTTTCTAGTCTATGAACTATTAATCTACTTCCAAGCTTATTCTTTTAAATTAAGAATCCAGTACTATATTACACGAGATGTAGAGAGTCAACCAAAAATAGACTATTCCTTTTTCTGAAATTTTTTCAACTTGAACTGTTATTAAGGAACAAAGTATGAGGCCTTCCTTCAGCAGAATTATGATGCACTTCTATTTTGTATGGTCGCTACATAACTAGGCAGCATAAAATCAGCACAGACCTCTTTCCTAGTAAATATTCAATGAAATGGCAACATGAATTCTTTTTATTTTTGTTCTAAAAGAAGGGTAAAAGTTTCACAGATTTTTTCTTTGCTTCTTAATGAAAGTCTTCAATTACACAAGAGAATATGATGGCTTTTAGAAATCTAAAACCATGAAATTAAATGTAATTACTTTGTTCTTTTTTATTTTTAAAGCCATTTGTGTTCAAATGTTAGAAATTAAATTAAATTACTCTGAATTAAAAGGCACACTTTTGGCATTTTGAAAGATGAACAAAACTGCTTATAAGAAATAAATGCTAGTTGCGTGGACAGTATGGAATAAGAAGGCTCTTGGTACTCACTGTCAGTGTCTGCTTTCACTGCTATTTTCTCTGCATTTTAAGTCACTACCTCAAAGTTTTGGACAGCTGTACAATGCATGGCTGATACTAAATGGGCCACCTACTGATGTTTAGTGACTGGAACACAATTATTTAGACATAACTGCAGACTAGCACACTTGTCTACTTGGAAATGGACTTAGTGAAGATAAAGTTGAACAGATTTCTTACATTAAAAAAATCAAGAAATTTACACATATTTTTAGAAATAGCAAATGTCTTTACTTGGTACTTCCAAACATCAGCAATACAAGAATGAGAAGCTAGAGGGAAGAACTGTGAAAGTGGTATGTTTTTTTTAATTGAATCTAGTTCTTAGGTCTTGGAAGAAAAACAAACCTGTATTAGGCTGCCCTAATAAAAGCTTTAATTATGTTACTTGATCAACAATCTGTTTCTCATTATTAAAGACAAAGGAGAAATTCCCCTGTGGAAGTTCTTTCTCCATTAGAGCCATGGTGAATGCCAAAATAATTGCAGTATTACAGAAGAGAGATGTGTGTGTGGTATTTGAATGGATATTAAGTGAAGAAGGCCTAGTTTAGTTAATTGGTGTGTGAAGCCCACAGAAATATCAGAAACTTTAAAAAACAAATTACAAATGATTTCATTAAGATGAAAACTTAACGTGTTTGAAGGTTACATACAAGTTTCTTTAATATTTTGATGATAATTAAAAATTCTCTTGGACTTTATCATGATCTTCATGAGAAAATGTTTTTCTTTTGTAAAGAGTTGATTCTTCTCTTTTTTACGTTAGAAATCTTTAAGAGCTTGGGAAATAATCTAAACTACCCACTGGCTACAGGTCTTTTCTTAAGAATAGGTGCTTATATCCTATTAATGGAACATACTTTATGTTATTCTTGAAGTGTACACAGAAGTTGGGGCCTGCTGGAATAGTACCTCCCGGATATATGCGCTCAAAGAAAAATACATATTCTATTGGAGAGTCTATTATATCTGGGTAAAAGTAAGAAACAGCAACATATTGTCGTGTTTAAGTATAGATCTCCCAAAATGTAATGGGTTTATTCTTACTTATCATATGACTTTGTCCAAGTTAATTAATTAATTAATGCAAATACTTCATCACCAAGTGTCTGTGAGACACAGGAGGATATACCTCATGAACCTAATAGTCCAAGTATTTCCAACAAACCATACAAACAAACAAACAAACAAAATCCAAATGACAAAACAAAAATCCACAATTAGGGCTCTATTTGTACTTTGAAGGAAGTATACATAATAACATGAAAGTATATAAAAGGGAGGCTTATTTACTTATTTATTTTGAAGAGTCAAGAACAAATGTTTCTGAGGAAATAATTCAGATGATAATTGAACAACAAGAGGGATTTACTAGTTTTAAAGGAGTATGGATGGGGACTTTCTACACAGAGTGAAAAACATGAAAAGACACTGTGGTAGAAGGCAGTGTGACACAAAGTACAGCTTGTCTAGTAAGATAAAAAAGAGGGGATGACAGTATGAGATGAAATTTGAAAGCCAGGTGGGGGCCAGAGCACTGAAGGCCTAACTGAAAAGGTATCCAATTGGCCTGGGACAGTTCTGTTTATATTTGCCATAGAATAGTTTTTGTTTTTGTTTTTTAAGATTTTATTTATTTGACAGATAGAAACACAGTGAGAGAGGAAACACAAGCAGAGGGAATGGTAGAGGGAGGAGCAGGCTTCCTGCCGAGCAGGGAGCCCGATGCGGGGCTCGATCCCAGGACCCTGGGATCATGACTTGAGCCGAAGGCAGACGCTTAACGACTGAGCCACCCAGGCGCCCCATAATTTTTAATACCTCCTTTCTCCAAACATGCACACACACATACACACAAGCACGTGTGAGCACACACACCTCTTAAAAGTATCCTGGTTTTGGCCATATATTTTAAGAACATTTTACTTACAATTCACCTTGAGGATCTTAGTCTTTAAGAAGTAAATGTTTTCTCTTTTTGTTTTGAAGCAAGGGGGTGTTATGTTTATATTTGTGTTTTATAAAGGAAATGATCAGTGATTTGAAGAGGAATCAGTTGACTGTTAATTGGCAAAGTGGATTATAGCATTCCAAAGGAGAGATAAATGAAATCTTAGTGGAGAGAAGATACTGTTGGTGGAGATGAGAAGACATGAATGAACCAAATATATATTAACAAATGCAAATAATTAGCTTATGGTAATGGACTGGAGAGGTTGAAGGAAAGAGAGAGATTAGGGATGGCTCCTGAGTTTCTGGATGAGTAACATTTGGTAAGATAAAATACCAAGTGAAAGAACAAGTCTGGAGGAAAAATCACAAATCTGTATTGGGATAATCTGAGTTTGAAGTACCTTTGAAGTACTCAAGTAGGAAAAGTCAAATTTAGTGTATGTGTTGTATGTGTCAGAAACTCACATGACGGCTGGAGATGCAAATCTGGTGTCAATGGCATGGTCCCTAGAATTCAGATGTGATTGCATAAAGCAGGATAATGCCAACATTGAACTATCAACATTTTGGGCTGGATAAGTCTTTGACATGGGACATTGTCCTGTGCATTTAGGGTAATGTAATGGAAGCAATAATTTAGCCTTTCACATTTGATGGCAGAGAGGTCACGGGAAGAGACCTTTTAAACAGAAGGGAGTGGTCATCGTTGTTGAACAAAACTAAGAAGGCCAAGTAAGATGACTGCAGATACCTGTTGGATTTAGCAACAAGGTGGTAACCAATCAATTTAAGGAGGACTTTTGTTGTTGTTGTTGTGGAATCACGGGGGAGGAAGCCTTAGCTAACACCAGGATTCAATTGTCAAATGAGAGTCATACATATCAGATATAATACTAGTATCCATCTTTTCAAATATTTCAAGAATATAGGCAATCAAGAGGCAAACAAATAAGAGAGCAGTCTGTGACATCCTGCATAGTTACACTGGCACTTTCTTCCATGTCTTCTCTGGCTCAGAGTAATGGATGAAGGTACCAAATGAGTTTTTGAAAGTTATTACATCACACAGCAGAGAAGCAAATATAGTATAATGTTGATTATTTTATAAGGTGATATTTATACAAGTTATTTGATATTTTCAAGACAGCTGTGCTTCACTTCATAGATACATTGATTTTAGATCTATTTACTGTTATTAATCTTTAATAATGCTGTTGAGGCCATGGTATGCACAAGGGCTCATTTTAACGAAATACAATCAATCTATTTACTGAGAAGTCCAGTTAAAAGGAATTTAGACCAGTCACTTGCCTTCTTTTATCAGTTCACTTACCAAGAACCTTGTCCTGTAAACAAATATGTGGTGGATAGTAGGACTATAACAGATGTCAAAATACTCTCTGCATGATGCACAATGAGCCAAAAGTGTGTAATGAGTGCAGCTAGAAGGGTAAGTAGGCGATCAAGTCACATGATGTCGTTCATATCCCCAGAGCTTAAACATATCTTGGTATAAAACAGGAGCTCTGTACGTATTTGCTGTTTGAGTTAAGGCATGCACGAATGAATGAATGGGTCTCAGAGGGACAGAATTTTCAAGAAGAGTATGAGTCATGGTATGGAGTAGCAGTTGGGAGGGAGGAGGATATTGATGCCCATTCTGGACACTGAAGTGTATGTAGTACACAGAATGAAAATTCACTGTTCATGAGAGCTATGGAAGAAGTCATGTGGTCAGGAAAGAGCCAAGTTTCAGTTGAGGATCAGAGAAAAGGTTGAACATATGGGTGGTATTGAAAGAGGCAGAGTGGAGAGTTTGGAAGGTGAGATGAAGTGGGATACTGAGTAAGGTGCAAGAATGTGCAGCACACATATGGATGAAAGGCTCAAGAATCAACTTTCTGGGGGAAAGGGTCATGACTTTCATCTTCAGGTGTACTAATGAAGATAGGAATGCTGCCTTGATAAATTCATTTTCGTCTTGTAGGGGGGGGTTATGTTATCTCTTTCTCCCTTCCTAATACTAGACCTTTACTTACCTAAATTAGAGAAAGAAAATATGGTCATGCTTCAACAGAGTAGAATGACTTAGTATTTTGATAACATCTTTTTGCTTAAGGCAAATCATGCCTCTCAAATTAGAACAAATACATCTTCTCTGGTCCATGATGATATAAAATTCCATAATATTATGATTAATTTAATTAAGGAATCCTTTCCTACATGCATGGATGTAGCCACATTCCTCACTTATATATGAAAAATCCTACCCTCCTGTCTTAGCAGCTATATATTACTGAGTTACCATTGAACCCCTCTCATTTTCAGCCTCCTTGTTTTCAGAATAGAGTTTTATAATATGGTCTATCATTTAACTAATAAAATTTAGGGAGTAATATAAAGAAATTACAAATACAAAATAACCAATGCTGCATCTAATGCACAATTAGCACCTTCATGCCTTTAGAAAGGTTTGGTATTTAGCAAATATAGCTGAAGTCCCCTCAAAGCCATGTCTTTCTGGGGCAGGGCAATAGAAGGGTGGGTTTTAAATATCTCTAGGATCAAAGACTTTATGTTCAAGTTCAGTTTTATGGAGTGATCAGGAGAGAGAAATGTACTCATGATAGAAATCATCAATTTTTATAATACTCTCCCTCCTTAGGGGTTTAATGGATGACTTTCTCCATTAAGCTAATAACTCTTTGAAGGGACTTAAACTCTCAAGGAGTACACAAGAAGCCCACTGTTCTTTTCTGTTAGCCACAAAGAATATGGTTATTTAATAGGAAGCAGTAATGACTTCTTCCATGTTCTTAATGAAAGAACACATTTTATATCTGCAGGTATCCCTATTTTACTCCCTATGGCACTTTAAGAGTTGATAAGTGAAATTCGACATTTAGAGACTTAACGAGAAAAAGAGCTGTATGTCAGTGTATCATTGCTTTACATACTATACTAAGTCTATACACTTTATGAGGATAATAAGCTTTCATTGGCTTCAAGTTACCAAGGCGAACATCATGTAGTAATTTTCTCCTACTGTTACCTAAGATACATTTGGATTATAGAGCAATTTCCTGCTACTTTTAGCAAAAAATCAGTTATAGTTAATTTCATTAAAGTAAGTGGTAGTTATGGACTGCCCTCTCTCCTGCAGCTAATGCAGTCGCAGGAGGTACTAAATTTAATTCAAGTCCTTAAAAGATACACAATATTCATGGCGTTAATGGACATGGTTATTCTGAAGCTGTGTGTTTCACCCAGTTAAATTCCATAAAAGCAAGGATGGGATGTGTGTGTGTGTGTGTGTGTGTGTGTGTGTGTGTGTGTGTGTAAAATCTCCATGGTTAATATGATGCCAAAAACACCATTTCTAAAGCACAGACAGAAAAATTTCAAGGTGGTTGTGTGGTAACAAAACTGTAATTATAAAAAGTGGAAATCAGTTCTTAAAGTACTGCCTTAATTTACTATTCTCTTGAATACAAGGTTTTAGTCTCCAATCCCTTTCCCAAACAGCTCTTATCAAAATCTCTAATGACTGCAATATTGAGAAATCCAACGTCCCATTCCTGGACGTTATCTTATTTGACTTCTCAATACCATTTGATCTAGTTGATTACTTCCTTGCAGCATGTTCTCTATTTGGTTCTGGTCACCAGTTCTCTCATGGTTTTATCTCATTGCTTGCTTATTCTCACTCTCTTTTGTTACTCTTCCTTTTCATTCCTCCTTCCACTTTCTCCTCTTCTTAATGTTAGGTTAACTAAGGGCTCATTCTTTGAACTGTTTTTCTTTTCAGTCATCAGGTAATCTCATCTGATTCTTTTGGTATTTAATATGATTGATTTAATGTGATTGATATGATGATAGCATCCAATTTATATGTTCAGCCCGAATCTCTCTGATATGCAGATTCAAAACCCAATTGCTCATGAACCTCTCCATCTGTCTCATAGTTAGACTCAAATTTAACATATCCAAACTGAATGCTTTTCTTCCACCCAATTCCACTTTTCCTCCAGACTTCTCAAATACTTAAATGGAAACTTCAGCATGCCAATTACATAAGCCAACATTTGGAGTCATCTTGACTTTTCTCTTCTTCTCATAGCCTACGTTAAATCCATTGGCAAATCTAGCTGACTCTACCTTGAAAATATACTCAGAGTTCTACCAATTTCACCACCACCATTGCTACCACTCTGGCTCAAGCCACCTTCATTTCTCCACTGGATTTTTACCATATCCTTCTAATTAGTCTCTCCACTTCTGTCTTCACTCATATTTAGTCCTATACCCTATACTTCTGCCAGAATAATCCTGCTCAAATATGTCAGATTATGTCACCCTCTGGCTGAAAACCTTCCAGTGACTCTGTGCCACTCAGAATAAAATCCCAAGTCCTTTCAATTGCCAATGGGGTTCTATATGATCTGGTCCCTACTGCCCCATGACCCTCCCTCTTTCTAGTTTCTCTTTGCTTACTCCACTTGGTCACATTGGCCTCCTTTGTTATTCCTTAGTCACCAAACACATGATTTCTTCAAGACCGCTGCCTGGAAACTCTTTCTGATAATGTCTACATGGTTTGCTCCCTCATGTCTCTCAAGGGCTTGTGCACATGTCCTCTCACTGCAGAGCCTTTTCTGATATCCTATGCGAAATTCAACTCTTCTCATGTTCCCACTCTTTCTCTTACCATTCCTTATACCTTCTTTTCTTCATAGCACCATCAAACTAAATGTTTGCTCATTTAATTGCTTATTTTTTAAAAAGACTTTACTTATTTTTTTGGGAGAAAGAGAGAAAGCACATATAGGCACACATGAGTGAGGGGAAGGGCAGAGGGCAAGGAAGAGGTAAAGAATCTCAAGCATACTCTGTGCTGAGCATGGAGCCTGATGCCGAGCTCAGTGTTGTGACCCTTAGATCATGATCTGAGCTGAAACCAAGAGGAGATTTAACCTACTGAGCCATACAGGCACCCTTCATTTAATTATTATCTGCTTCCTCATTAGTGCAGACTTCTTGAAAAAAGGGAACTTTATCTCTTTTGATCATTGCTCTATCCTTATGCCTAGTGTAGCATTTCATTTATAAAAAGTATTAAATCCATATCTGTAGAATGAATGAGATTGAGTGAGAGGGAACTTTTTTTAATGTGTGTGATGGTTAAGCATAACCTTATGACTTTCATTTTCCAGAGTCTTTCTCTGATTATTAATTCTCCTGGTCCCTAGGACTGGCTGCATTGCTGGGCTCTAGAGCTTATAAAAGTTGGATGGGAGATTTTTTTTTTTTACTGTTATCATTATTAAAGGTTTATGCCAAGGACGATTGGTCCCAGAGATTGGGTGGACCCAGTGAACAGACCAGGGGTTGGGATAGGACCTAGAAGTAGTTGGGTAGGAAAAAGCTCATAAAGATAGTTCATCTCAGAAATCTATAAACAGGCAATCAGAAATATCTTTGATTATAGGGAGATCACAGCATGAACAGGGGAAATGGGCAGATAATTTGGGTCAGAAAGTTCTTGATGCAGGTGGGGCCTAACCCATATTGCTGAAGGTCAGAAGCAAGGCTCTAGTTCACGGCAGTAAAAACATGTAACAGAGACATAGACTCATGGATGAGAGTTTTTCTGAATTAAGGAAAAAAACAATCCTCATGTTGAAGGAGCATATAGAGTTCTAATGACATAAATAAGTAAGACAAAGGACTAGAAATTAAAGGAGTAGGCATTTATGTTTGTCGAATCGTCAAAGACCTACTTTTTTTTTTTTTTTTCAGAATCATGCAAGCTGTTTATTAGAAGTGTAGAATCGTACGCTCACCACAGTTTACCAAATTTGAATGAATGTAGAGAAACTCTGAGCTGCTATGGTGGCTCCATGATGGACCACCTGATAGCCGTTTGATAAGGAGAAGGATAAAAGGGAAAAGCAGGCCCTTGGAGGCCGGGAATGAAAATGGCGGCCTCCCAGTCTCTGGCCCAGAGGAGCCAAGTGCTGGGCACCGCCATCCTCCACAGGCCCTTAAAGGAGAGCCCGTATCACTCCCTTCTCCCGTGTCCACGGTCCACGCTCTGTGCTCAGCTGGCCCGTTGCGGAGCGCCTCTATCTGTAGCGCGTGGCCCCGACTGGAGTCCCCAGACCAGCAGATTCCTGCTGCGCACTCCCGCACCGCTCCTCCCAGAGGAGGAAGGAGGGGTTGTCTCCGCAGCTGCCTCCCGTGGGGTTCCCACTTGAAGTGCGGCAGCCCTATATGGACTATATGTCTCAGTTCCTATAGTCCAAGGTTCTTCTCAGAGCAGTCAACAGGAAGGAAGTGACTACAAGGTGATGGAAGAGGACGGCAAGAGATGAGACCCTGGACTGTGCACACAGGAGATTGTGGATACATTTACAAGCCTTGTTATGAACTGAACATTATCCTTAAATCAATGAGAAACAGTTGAAAGATTTATAAGAGAAGAGTGATTAAAAAGAAGAAGAAGAAAAAGAAAAAAGAAGCAGCAGAAGAAGCAGCAGCTCAGCATAGTCTTCCCTTGCAGGAAATCATTCTTAAATTGGAAATGAAAGTTCTAGCATGAATCAGTAACTTTTTTGAGAAGAAACACTGCTTATTAACTCTGTGGCCTTGGATAACTTAGTTTTGGCAATAAGTTAATTTTTGGCCAAAAGAATTTGGAAGCTGAAATTACTGTAAGTGCCTGGCATAGTTCAATATAACTGAGTTCTCATTCCTTTTCTCATTTACTGAATGAGAAATTCTCATTTACAGTATTCATTCTGGCCGTTAATACTGAATTAAAGCTTACTGAGTGAGTCTGAGCTCAGGAAGTGGGTATATCTAAATGGCTGACAAAGTTAGCATCTAACTAGCAGTTTGTAAACAAAGTTAGGAAAAAGGAAGACCATGTCGTCAATAGGAAATATTTTTATATTTGGACAATTAGTATGTATCAGCAGAAGTAAGTTCTGCTGACTGATATGATATGACATAAAATCTAGGTCCCCTTGGTCCCCTTGGTGAAAATGCAGGGACTTTTCAGAGGTTACCTCTATTTCCACAACTCTAAGTTATAAAAACAAAACAAAACAAAAACACTTAAGAGACTGTGTCTGCCATCCTCAAATATTCTTGAGAACAAAGCAGCCATGTTTAACCAGCTACTCTGAAAATGAATTACCAAAGGTGTATTTCTAGGGTTGAAACACTAAACTTGCTCTCCTCTTTCATTTCTTATCTCTTTCCATGCCTGCAAATCATATATTTTTCAGGAAAGAACATACTACATGGACCCAAATCATTAAAAAAAAAATCTCAGTCCAATTCTCTAGTTTTATGGTTTAGAAGGAAGTCTTTGGAGAATTTAAAAAGATAGCAAGAGAACATTCTTCTCATTCTCTATACTCAGATGACACAGATTTTTAAAGGATGACACAATCAAGAGGATGACTGGGCAGATCGTGAAGCAATCTGGTGGTCACATGGGAACAATCTTTTTTAAGGCCACACTCACATTTTGGGGATGTGGTTGTTGGAGCTGTGTAGAAAAGTGTCAGAGCTGCTAACTGCACAGCTCACCAGATGCAGGAGTGGGATCTGCCACTCCAACTATGCTGAAGCCTGGATTGAGCCAAAAATCTGGAAAGAGAAAATAGGAAGAGTGTTCTCTTCTCTAAGGCCTAAAAGGGCATGAAATTCTCTTATGTTAAACCTTGTAAAAGTGGCATTATGTGACAACTTTTACCAATAAAGATGGTTCAGTCTTACCAGAATAAAAGGTAAGAATTAGCTTTAAAATACTGGTTTAAAGATACACGTGCGCACATGCGCGCGCGCCCACACACAAACACACACACGCACACACACACCAAACTAATGAAAGTACATAAGCAGAAAAATATAGGCTGATATAATCAAGAGGCTTGACTTTTACAGTCCTTTCAAAGGCTTCTTTGTATGTTTTGAAAAATAGTGACTTATGCCAATACTTTCATTCTAACAAAATATTCTTAAATAAATCAAAGAGATTCACTGAAATATAAAATGTCAAGTAATCTAAATCAAAACAGCCCTGATCCTTTGTTCACAAGTGCATGTATAAGAAGTGAGATTCCGAGATGATGGTGCCAGTGAAATGTTCGGGTCCAGATAAGGCCCCCCGCTCTACCTCTCAGCATCCTCAGTTTCTTTGCACAAACACTTCCATTCCCATTGCTCTATGGGAAACTGTATCACATCACTTCCTTTCCAACCCCTTAAAGAACAATCGAAATATAAAGAGCGGAAAAAGTGAATATGCACCAGAAGGGAACCTCAGCTGCCAAAAATGTGTTCTTTACTGCAGAGACAATCTTCACTTAACAAGATTGGGAAGACTGTGGATAATAGACTTATAAACCAAGAGTGCTAATATTTATGGAAGGAAAGACACCCAACTGTTCTTTTCTTTTTCTACTGGTTATTTCTTACTCATTTTTAAAAGTAAAGGTATTTAGAAAATCCAAAGTAATATTGTACGTAAAAAATGACCAGCACTACTACTCTCTTTTTTCACACACAGAAATGTGATGCCAGGTTGAGGTTCTTGTCCTAACTATGTCAGCTTTTGTGGTTTATCTCCCCTGCCTTCAAGCATTCCCAGGACTTTCCAACCTGACTCGACAGCCTCTCCTCCTTTTCTCATAGAGATAGAACTAACGCAAAGCAAATAGCACATTTACCTGATAAGGAAGCGAATAAATTTCAACTTTAATCTTTCTAACCTAAAGGTCTGATTCTTTTCCTTCTTTGGCCAATAAACAATTGGATTCCTCAAAGAGCAACTCTATGAGGCAGCATTTGAAGTCCAACCTGATAAGTACACAGGTTATAAAAATCTGTAAGTATCCTTCCTTGCCTGATAATATAGAAAGCTCCTGGTATCCAGTAATCTCTTTCCATTTATTAGCGATTAAGGGTGCCACACACATAACTTGATGAAATGCTCATAAATCCTGTGCTCTTCTTATACACAAATCATGACAGAAGGCTCACTTTTTTAAACATCCAAGATGACAAACTGTCCTTTGTCTAGAGTTCATGTTTCAAACAAACACAATGAGGAATTGTATTTTGCTTGAAAAAGCACAAGGCTAGGACTCCTCCTTTGGTTCCATCACTGTCTCCTCTTCTCCTACTTGTACTTTAAATGTTGGTGCTTCTCTGGCTTCCATCCTTGAGCCTCTTCTCCACTGACATCACTTCCTTGGGTGCTCTTATTAATGACTAATATATTTTGCTAGTAATCCCCAAACAAAACTATACCATTCTCTCATTTTCCTGACTTCTGAAACATGAAGTGTCTGAACCTGGAATCAGAGGGCTCTAGCTTTGAGCGAGGTGAATCTACCAGTACTATAACCTTGCTCAGTATCATTTTCCATGTTTGCAAACAGGGATAATAATATTTATGCCATGTAATCTCTGTAAAGCTCCCGGGAGTACCAGGCCAGGAGAATTCATCAATAAATGGTTATCGCTGAGGAGATGATGACAAGGATGGAGACAATAATTACCACTAGACATTTCAATGTGTACATGCACAGGCAATCTCAAACTGCATTTATCAACTTTCTTCACCTGACCTGGTCAGTAGAACCGTCATCCATCCAGGTGGCCAAGTTCATAGCCTAGGATTTCTATCTCTGCTTTATTTCTCATCTGCCCACCTTTCTTCCAGGAGACTACTAAGAATGAATAAACCTAGACTATTAATATTAATATTATCCTCATTTCTTCTGCAGCTCTAGTTTATGTTTTTTCAATTTTCCTCCTGGATTTTTGTCATAATGTCTCAACCAGCCTCACCTTGCTTTCTTCTTTTCCTTCCTCTTCCTTGATATCACCAAAGGAATCTTTTTTAGAAGATGCTGTTTGTCTTCAGCTTAAAATCCTTCTATATGATAGTCAACTGGGAAAGTATACATTAAAACACTATGAAAAAGTCTTTTAAACTTTAAACTGTATGCTTTTACTATTACTTTAGAAGAAAGTATTAGGGTGCCTGGGTGGCTTAGTTGGTTAATTGTCCAACTCTTGATTTCAGCTCAGGTCATGATCTCAGGGTAATGAGATTAAGCCCTGAGTGAGACTTCACACTCAATTGGGAGTCTGCTTCTCCCTTTCTCTCTCCCTCTCCCTCTGCCCACACCCTCCCACACTCACATTCTCTCTCTAAAACAAATATTTAAAAAAAAAATTACAAATTCTTTTTATGTTGGAAAGGGAAAATAATTGTTAAGTACTTACCCAACACTAAGTGACAGGATAGGAGAACAAGAAATAAGAGATAACAAAAAGGAAATAAATATTTTCTGATTATTCTATATATTAATGGTGCTATGAAAATACACACCAAACCAAAAAAATATATACATAGAATGGAAATATGTGAAAATATGATAAAAAAAAGATTTGGAAACAAATTTCTTTGTTTACACCATATTTACAACTCCACACAGTAACAAAGTTACATAAATTCTAAGAAAATGAAAAGGTAAGGAATTATTCTGGTCACAAGTGATATTACAGATAAAGGGCTGATATCCAAGATCTATAAAGAACTTCTCAAACTCAAGCCTCAAGAAACAAATAACCCAGTCAAAATACGGGCAGAAGATATGAACAGACACTTCTCCAAAGAAGACATATAAACGGCTAAGAGACACATGAAAAAATGCTCAACATCATTACCCATCAGGGAAATACAAATCAAAACTACAATGAGATACCACCTTACATCAATTAGAATGGCAAAAATTAACAAAACAGGAAACAACAAATGTTGACGAGGATATGCAGAAAGGGGAACCCTCTTACACTGTTGGTGGGAATGCAAGCTGGTACGGCCACTCTGGAAAACAGTACAGAAGTTCTTTAAGATGTTAAAAAAAAGAGTTACCCTAAGACCCAGCAATTGCACACATGGTTTTTAAAATAGAAAAACAGCTTATAAGAATAGAGAAATAGAAAGGAACTTTCAGAAGCACAAACAAGGCGGGGGAAAGAGTAAGAGGTGTTTACCACCATTGCTGTTTGGCTTGTTTGTGAGACATGTATCAAAAGTGAACAATATGAGTTAGTGGCTTGCATGCAAACAGACCTAACCAGAGATAAGAGCTCATGGTACATATTAAAAAGAAATATAATTGAATAAAAACAAGAAAAAGCATAGGCAAGTTTTCAAAAGATTTTAAACACAAAGCAAAAAAAGTAATTCTGCAGTAACACACAAACACAATGTTTGAAGAATTTCCTGGAATGGATGGTTAAAGAAATAATTGATGTTAGCAAACCAAAGCTGGGGGCGCCTGGGTGGCTCAGTGGTTGAGCGTCTGCCTTCGGCTCGGGTCATGATCCCGGAGTCCTAGGATCGAGCCCCACATCGGGCTCCCCACTCCGCGGGAGGCCTTCCCTCTCCCACTCCCTCTGCTTGTGTTCCCTCTCTTGCTGTGTCTCTCTCTGTCAAATAAACAAATAAAATCTTTAAAAAAAAAAAAAAAGAAGAAAGAAAACCAAAGCTGGAAAGACTGATGTGCCACATCAGTTAAGATTTATTTATTTGAGACACACACACACACAGAGAATTAGAGAAAGAGCAGGAGCAGGAGAGACAGAGAGAATCTCAACCTGGCTCCACACTGAGCGTGGAGTCCTACATGGGGCTGGATCCCATGACCCTGAGATCATGACCTGAGCCAAAATCAACAGTTTGATGTTTAACCAAATGTATGACCCAGGTACCCCAAGACACTCCTAGTTAAAAAATGAGAGAGAGTGGGGCGCCTGGGTGGCTCAGTCATTAAGCGTCTGTCTTTGGCTCAGGTCATGATCCCAGGACCCTGGGATGGAGCCCCGCTCCTGCTCAGTGGGAAGCCTGCTTCTCCCTCTTCCACTCCCCCTGCTTATATTCCCTCTCTTGCTGTTTCTTGTCTCTGTCAAATAAATAAATAAAATATTTTTAAAAAAATGTTTAAAAAATGAGAGAGAGCCAGAAACAGAGAGAGAGATTTTGGAAAAAAGGAAGTACATTAGCTTTATGATGCCTCCTAAGAGGAAAAAGTTGTATTATTTTTCACGTTTTTCAAATGAGTTGAGAAAACTAACTTAACTGAATTAACACAATTAATGAGTGGTGGCCTGGAAGGGAACATACTTATCAATGTATGCATCATTAAAAAGTAGTGGTTATCGGGGCGCCTGGGTGGCTCAGTGGGTTAAAGCCTCTGCCTTCAGCTCAGGTCATGATCTCAGGGTCCTGGGATCAAGCCCCGCATCGGGCTCTCTGCTCAGTGGGGAGCCTGCTTCCCGCTCTCTCTCTGCCTGCCTCTCTGCCTACTTGTGGCCTCTCTCCCTCTGTGTCAAATAAATAAATAAAATCTTTAAAAAAACTAGTGGTTATGTTTTATATAATGGCACGAGTGATCTGTCTAAAACAACAACACTGCAAATTTCATCTGCAGGCAAGTATTTGAAAAACTATCTTAACTAACATTTCAACCTTTCCCCAACCTAAAAGGGCTAAAATTTAGATGACTGCATCTAAAACAAAAATGTAAGATCTTAAATTTACCTTAAACATTGAAACAACTGTGGGTTAATTAGGTTTTTCAGAAATACACTTTCAGAAATACAATTCCTTTATCTAACAGCATTAAGTCAAATCACATCATATTCACTTATAAAATCTCTCTTAAATTCATCTCTTCCTCTCCATTCTTACCGCTGTGCCTTAGTCCCAGACTATCATGACTTATTCCTCTATCTGGTTTGATGCAATAAACACCTAAATCACACCTCCAATTTCTTCCCACTCCATGTTCCACGTATCTGCCAGAATGAGCTTTAAAAAAATTCAAAGCTGGGGCACCTGGGTGGCTCAGTCGTTAAGCGTCTGCCTTCGGCTCAGGTCATGATCCCAGGGTCCTGGGATCGAGCCCCGCATTGGGCTCCTTGCTCGGCAGGAAGCCTGCTTCTCCCGCTACCATTCCCTCTGCTTGTGTTCCCTCTCTTGCTGTGTTTCTCTCTGTCAAATAAATAAAATCTTTAAAAAAAAAAAAATTCAAAGCTGAACATATAATTTCCCTGCTGAAAATCCATCTCTAACAACTAGAGCAAAGTTGAGAGACTTTTGACGTTGCCTTATGTCCTTTTTCTCCCATCCTTCCTGCCATCTCCACCTCCCACAGCCTGAACTCCATGTATACTGAATTACTCTCAGGCTGTTGCCTCAGAAAATACTAACTGAGAAATAACACTAGCCATTAGCTACCCACCTAACAAGTCCTAATATTTAATAAAAAAAAAAGATGACAGCCATGTTCTGAGAAATAAACTGGTGGTGATCATCTGAGGAGACAACCACTGCATTTCAGTTTCGTCTTCTTTCATTCGTGACTTGTTTGCATTTATTTTTTACAGGCAGATTTTTATAATAGAGAAGATTCGAAATACTCTTTAATTACATCAAATATTTAAAACAAATGCTTAGACACAAGCAGCATCCAAAGCAATAAACAACCTGCTGGACTGACTGGGTGAGGACCAATGCTAGCCATACTACTGTTTTCCTAGAGATTCTCACTATGTCCTTAGGAGCTACTTTATGGGTTCAAACATGTCTAAAAGTTTTCATGAGTTCCAACAGATGTTGTGACAAACATACAAAGGAGAACCTGACCCAGTATTGTCAATGTGATAATCTAACTTGGTTAAAGCAGTTAAAAAGAAGTCTCTAGGGAAACATGACATTAAATTTGCTTGGCAACATTTATCAACTAGGTCAGTGGTCTAGTTACTTCAATTGCTCATGTATAGTTATGTCTTAGAGCTAGCTAAGGAGGTACAATTTTTTAAAGTGATTTTAATATATGATATACCAGAAAATATACTATTTTTCCTCCATTTGTGTTTAATGAAAATGAGATACATAATTTTATTTGAACTCACTGAAAATTGAATAGCACTCCACCAGAGAGTAAATGGTGTTGCAGTTTAGTCTAGGGTCCATGTCATGGCTGCATTGAATTGGAGGAAATTGGAGGGGGAGATGAAACACGAGAGACTGTGGACTCTGAGAAACAAACTGAGGATTTTGGAGGGGTGAGGGGCGGGGGGTTGGGTGAGCTTAGTGGTGGGTATTGAGGAGGGAATGTATCGCATAGAGCACTGGGTGTGGTGCATGAACAATGAATCCTGGAACACTGAAAAAATAAAATTAAATTTTAAAAAAAAGGAACGAGAAGAGAAATAAAAGTAACCAGAATTATTGTATATTCCCCTATTGCAAAAACAAAACAAAACAAAAAAACAAAACAAACAAACAAAAAACCCTAGAGAAGCAGGGAATCAAAGTGCCTGAGGGCACAACCCAGGCCTTCTGCATGCTTATACAGTCTCTTTCAAATAGCAAGACATCAACACATCTTTGTTACATGAATGAATGAATAAATGAATTAATGGCTATGTATCTTTTTTTTCTTACACACCAAACTTTTCTAAAAAAAAAAGCAAATACAAAATTGTTTTCCCTAAGTAGATATTTTTTTCTGAAGTATGGAAATAGTGTGATTATTACATGTTTATGTGACTTCTTATTAATGATTTTCATTACACTCCTTTGTGACTTTGGTTTATAAAATATTTCATGTCAACAGAAATAATGACTCATTTAACAGCTTCCATGCCTTGCTATTCCAAAAATAAAATTAACATATGATGTAAAAGGACGACATTTATGAAATTAAAGTGGCATTTTGTCAGAATAATGGTGTATACTCTTACTTTCTCCTGTAATTGTTAAAGTTCTTAGATCATTTTCAAATAGCTGTTATATTTTCAAGCAAGAAATTTGCTTATTTTTACTCCCAGGCTTTACTGTCACAAAGAACTACCAGATGCTGAGTAATTATGAACATTTTATATTTGCTTGAACAGGAGTAACAGAAACATAATAAACTTTAAGAAGAATGCATCAATGGGGCGCCTGGGTGGCTCAGTGGGTTAAAGCCTCTGCCTTCAGCTCAGGTCATGATCTCAGGGTCCTGGGATCGAGCCCAGCATCTCGCTCTCTGCTCGGCAGGGAGCCTGCTTACTCCTCTCTCTGTGCCTGCCTCTCTGCCTACTTGTGATCTATCTCTCTCTCTGTCAAATAAATAAATAAATAAAATCTTAAAAAAAAAAAAAAAGAAGAATGCATCAATGCTAAATACGTCAAATAATTCTGAAAACAAATCACAAAATAGCATTAAAATTACTATGTAATGCCTTCATTTTCAATTTTCCTCGCTAGTCCCTTAAATATAACTCTTCTACAATATCATCACCTTGACAATCCATGATGCTACTTCTTTACCGACTTCCTGTCCTGCAGACTTTTTTCCAGAAATGATACTTAAACCTACTAACACTTAGGGCACCTGGGTGGCTTAGTCCATTAAGTGTCTACCTTCAGCTCAGGTCATGATTCCAGAGTCCTGGGATCGACCCCTGCATTCGTGCGGGTGTGCTCTCTCTTTCTCTCTCTCTCTCTCAAATAAATAAAATCCTAAAAAAAAAAAAAAAAAAAACCCTACTAACATTCAAGTGTTGTTGATATCAAATTAAAAAAATAGTAAAAAAAAAAATTAAAAAAAATAGTAACTAACTAAATGAAGTATACGTTGAAGATCTGCATTGGAACTGGTTTTGCTCTCTTTTAATATTGGATTCCTAGTTTTATAAATTTGATAACTTTATTAACAGTTAAGTTTATTTATTTAGTAAATCTTCTCTTTTAAGATTTTATTTGTTTGAGAGAGAGTGCACGCAGATGAGCAGGGGGAGGGGCAGAGGGAGAAGGAGAGGCAGAGAATCTGGAGCAGACTCCTGTTGAGTACAGAGCCCCTCATGGGGCTTGATCTCAAAACCCTGAGATCATAACCTGAGCTGAAATCAAGAGCCAGATGCTACTGACTGAGCTACACAGGTGCCCCGTATAATAAACCTTAAAGTGCAAACAATGTGCAAGTACTGTAGATGTGAAAGAAACTGACAGAGTCCTTGCTTTCACTGGGGGATACAGTTTGATGAGAAGAGATTGGCATTAATCAAAACAATTAAACATGTAATTTTAAAATATGATAAATGTGACAAAAAATACAAGGTGTTACAACATGTTTGGAAAAACTAAAAAATCTTAACTGAAAAGGTGATGTCTGAGTTACAGTCTGAAGTAGGAATACATTTTTTAAAAATTTTTATTTATTTATTTATTTATTTTACATAGAGAGACAGTGAGAGAGGGAATACAAGCATGGGGAGGGGCAGAGGGAGAAGCAGGCTTCCCGCTGAGTTGGGATCCTGATATGGAACTTAAACCCAGGATTCTAGGATCATGACCTGAGCTGAAGTCAGCTGCTTAACGACTGAGCCAGCCAGGTGCCCTGAAGTATGAATACATTTTATTAAAGCTAATGAGTGGGGAGGAGAGGGCATCTCAGGCAGAAGAATCAGTATACACAGAACTCTCAGTGTGGGAAGACATATAGGTAGACACAAAGAGCAGCCTAATCTACTAAAACCATCAAGAACTTTCTATTTCCCACAAACTGTGAATCTGTTGACCTGTCATATAGTTCAGTTAATGTATATGGTAGCTTCTGAGCTGTTAATGTAAGTACAAGTTTCATAGACCCTTATTTTACATAATAATCATTCTCATACTCTTTACTATTTCTCAAAAAATCTGATGAGAACAACACAGAGTATTTTTTAGTGTTTGGTGATCTCTCTTCAGTGTCTGTACTACAAATCCCATGATGATATCTATGATTTTAGTAGAGACCTCCGATTGTCATGGGAGTCCTCTTGGAACCCGGTCCTCAGAACAACCGAAAGACCCCAGGTGGCGAGGATGATTCTGAGTGGTGATAAAACAAAAATGTGTATAGACAATTCCAAACTTCTACTTTATATTTTAATGATTTTAACTTGCTTCCAGAAGAACAACATCAACAACAGGAAAACAGTTTCAGAGAGAAAGGCTGCAAGTAAATTAGACTAAAACACCAACCTCAATTTGGGTACATAAGTTCTAATATTTATTGATCTATATTTAAGTAGGTCAATCCTTGCATTTACCAGAGCTACATTTTGTAACTAGCTTATCTTGGAGCATTCAACTAGAAGTGGATATTCTACGAAAATCTAGAGAACTAGGTGATTATGCCAGGAAAAAAGAGAGCTGAGTACCGAGAATAAATTTTCTTATTCCATTGTTCTCATTTTCATGTAACAAATAAAGGGGACCCAGATAGAGCTGAGGGGGTCCCAGAATTCTGAGCCAATCTTGAGAGTTAGTCAAATTGGACTTAATGGAGGGTTGTGATTATAGGAACCAACCATGTCAAAAAACATATAGGAGATATGAGTCTATAGGAATTCTTTTTTTTTTATTAACATATAATGTATTATTTGCCCCAAGGTACATGTCTGTGAATCGTCAGGCTTACACATTTCACAGCACTTACCACAGCACATACCTTCCCCAGTGTCCACAACCCAGTCACCCTATCCCTATCCCCACCCACCTTCCAGCCACCCTTAGTTCGATAGGAATTCTTGAAGCTGGAGATGCAGCCACTTTTAATCAAGCACACATAACATTTGGCACTAAAGGGAAAGCACTGTTAAGAATACTAACCGGGGATCCCATGCTGATAGACTTTCAATAAACTGCATTCTGACAACAGGACATCAATATGAGGTTTTATAAGCAACAGCCATAGTTACAATAAACATTTATACTTATTTCATACCTTATACTGTGTAGGCTATTTGTTAAAAACTTGGGCAACATATTACAGAGTACCCTTTTTTTAAGAAAACATGGTGAAACATTTCTTTTAATTCTCAGTTAAAAAGCAATGCATTGTCGGCACCAACTCATTTTTTTTTTCTAAATTTACCAATACTACAAATCTTGAACTGATAGTGTTTCCTTCCTTGGATTAGCTGATTGGAAGCTCACAGCCAATTCTGTGACTCATTTCTAACAATTACTCAGAAATTAGTGGAATGTTTTTTGCTTCCATATTTCATACTATCTTCATGTTGTTCTGTTCTCTTCCCTTTGACATCCTCATTTCACCCTGCTGCACTAAATTTTTTGTGACACAGTCCTTTGCTTTTGGGGGAGAAAAGTGGGATAAAAATAAAATATGTTAACCTAAGTAAATGGAAAATATTAGTTTTTCTTACAAAAGAGGAAACAAAAGATTTTTGCTTATTATAAAAGCAACATTTGCTCATTTTATTTATTTTTAAGTATTTTATTTATTTGAGAGACAGAGATTGAGAGAACGAGTGGGAGGAGGGACAGAGGGAGAAGCAGACTCTCTACAGAGCAGGGAGCCCAACTCACAACTGGATCCCAGGACTCTAGGATCATGACCTGAGCTATAGGCGAAGACTTAACCCTAAGCCACCTAGGTGCCCCATATCCTCATTTCAAAGGAAATCAAATAAGAAAGAAGACCATAAAACAGAATATCAAAAACCTCTCTTAAACATCCTCTTTTCTTACACCTATAACTGTTCAGTGCTTTTTCTCTTCTAAAGTGGATTATATATCCACACACACTCATACCATAATAGGCACATACACATATCTATCTATATATATATAGGCACACACATATAGACATAATCCCATATGTATAAATATAAGTATACATGAATATGCATAAGTAAATAGAATCATGTTCTATAATCCAGTCTCTAGATATTTTTTTTCCCTTAACAAACCTTGCAGGGATTGTAATCACATTTCAGTACATGTACATCTCCCTCTTTCTTTATCTGGTAGTCCTTTGTTGTGGATATGACCTAGTTTACTTTACCAGTTCTCTACTGAAAGATATTTGTATGGCTTTCAGATGTTTATTATCCCACACAATTTTGCAATATAGTTCATCTTTGCTCACTTGTTCAATTACTGGGTCAAAAGCACTACCGTTTAAAATTTTGGTATACATTATTTAATTATCTACCAAGGTCTTTCTAATCTACACTATTATGAAAAATGTATAGAAGAAACTGCCTACTTCACCACACCTTTACTAATTCTTTTGAATTACTCATCTTTTACTCTTATTCTAAAATAATAGATGAAAAAATAAATAACACTGATGTTTTAATTTTTATTTTTGTTCACAAAGTAAGAATCTTTGCAAATGTATATTGCTATTAATCTTTCTTCCATTTTGAATTTCCTCTTTGTCTTTTGCCTACTTTCATCTTAAGTTTTTAATATTGTTATTATTGATTTCAAGTGCTTCTTATTATGATGCAAGGTAAGGATCCTGTTTTAGTATATGTGCTGCCGAAGCGAGCATGGTAAGGATCCTTTTTTATTTCAATAAACTAATAAATACCATATTTAAAATAACTTACCCTAGTCTCACTGATTTGGAATGCTCCCTTTAGTAAATCCTATATTTCCACATACATGTGGGTCTCATGTTTGACAGTTCACAGAACCTTTATTCAGAACACTGAACAATTGGTTTGTTCCCAAATTAATATCACATCATTTGAATTAAAAGACTATATGTTCCGATTGTTTTTTTAGATTTTATTTATTTATTTACTTACTTATTTAGGGAGTGCATGAATAGGAGGAGGGGCAGAGGGAGAGAGAGAGAATCTCAAGTAAACTTTGCACTAAGTGTAGAGCCCAACGTGGGGCTCAATCTCATGACCCTGAGTTCATGACCTGAACCAAAATCAGGAGTTGGATGCATAAGTTACTGAGCCACCTGGGTGCCCCTGTTCTGATATCTCATAGGAAAAAAATCTTTTTTTCTTTTTCTTTTTTCCCAAGTGTTCTTTACTACTTTTATACATATTTTTAATCAAATTTTAGGTCAATTAATTCCCCCAAATTCCACTGGGGATATGTTATTTTAAAATAAGCCTGTGATCTTTTTTGTCTAAAGTATTGCATTTTTCTAAAATCTCATTTCAAATTACTTTCAGCCACTCCAATGAGAATATCATTTGACGGCATACAATATACCTTAGTTGTTCCTTTAGGGAATCAGCCCACAACTTAGTTCACTTTAGAACACACTGTCTTAAATTTTGTGGATCAAGGACTTGTTGAGAATCTGATGAATATTCTCCCCAAAATGTGCACCTATCCCAAAATCTAACTGATCTTCTTAACCCAAAGTTTAGAATTAGTTCTGTAAAAACATCTCTCGAAATAAAAAGGGGACTATTCCATCAAATCTTCATCCTGATGTTGTTTTCTTACATTCTTGATTGTAATGACTATTCTCCCTCTTTATAATCATTGTAATTTCTCTCTGTCTGCAGTTTTAGTCAAATGATGGGCTTCTTTTCATCTAATACCATTCCATATTTATCTAACAATTTGATGAAAAGATCACCATAATAGAAGTTTTAAGGTTCAAGCCTCAGTTCTTTCTTTGAACATGCATGTATCTATTTCTCTGAGAGTTATCCTTGGTTACCTATAAGATAAGCAAAATATCACTAGTTCTGTTTACTTTACAAAGATTATTAAGGAAACCAAATACATCCTGTCTGAGTAAGCACTAACTGAAGAGGTAAGGTTTCATTATTGTTATTTCCACATTTAAAGGCTCATCATTTATTGAGAACGTACATAGACCACACACTGAACGAGATCCTAATGTAGTTAATGGGGGAGACAGATACAAAATTACTACTGGTAATTGCTAAAATAGAGATATATTCAAAATGCAATGTGAAAGCCCTGAAGAGAAAAATATTTCTGTGCTTGTAAGACCATATATCCAAGTAGTATGAAATGAGTTTGAAAGGATATTTGTGAGTTTTCCAAATAGTTAAAGAGGGGATGGAGTAGGGTATAGGGAAAGCAGTCTAGAAGAAACAGGTTCAAAAAGAAAGAGGTGTTAAAAGACACAAAGAGGTCAGCACATGGCAAAAAGTTGAGGGTGGTGATTTCATGGGGTTTACGGAAAAGGATGAATAGAAGACTTTCTCTGAGGAAGATAAACTGGGCTAGCATTTTGAAGAGTCAGACTAAGAAATCCAGATTTTATTGGCAGCTGAAAAGAAATAATCCAAGGATTTCAGACAATGGGATAATGAGATCGGGTGGCCTGGAATATAAAAAAGATTGGAATCAGGAGACATTAAAGGTTTAGGACAGATGCTAAGGGCTTGATCTAAGGAAGTGGCAAAGGAGAAACCCAAGAGATATTCTAGGGTGGGGAGTAAAAAGATCTTGGATGTCTCTAAGATCTGGGAGTTCAGGGAAGGAAGAATCTAATGATACTAGTCACCTGAGACCATTAGATGAATGGTTGATACCACACATTGACATAGATGGAACTATAATTCTCATTCAGAAGACAAAGCATACTTTATTTTTCATTTAATCTCCAAGATGGTGTCATGAAGATTATAGTAATGGTGATATACGTGTGTATGGGGTCAAGTCAATTCAGCTGATGAGTTTTAAAAAATAATGTGAAATGTCCTCTTTCTTGAAAAAAATTAGAAATCCTATTTTTAAATGTAGAAAAATGTTCCTTGGGATAAAAATAACCACAACATCTTTTGAAATATAATACAGTGCTATTTGATATAATCCCTTAGCAACATTCCTGCTATGAGCCAGGACTAGCAGCATTCAAGTTACAGACTCATATATTGTATATTTTTAAACATGTAGATGGATAATAAGCTGTGAGCTGGATAAAAATTTACTCACGTTGGACTTCAAGCCTGTGAATAACTACCGAAAGTTGCTAAAAGGATTTAGTCTTTTTAGGTTATTATTCTATGTGATGTTTAAGAACCTTCCCCAAGATACTCTTCCAAACCTATATTAAAGTTTGCAAGTAGATATTAATGACCAGTTCATCATTATATGGGTATGTATGTGCGTGTAGGAAAGTATCCAATTTGGAAAATGAAAAAAAATTGTTTTCTGCAGTGGTTTCTCCTGCCAATATTTGGAGATCTCATTAATCTAACACTGTTTTGGTATTATTAGGAAATAAGAAAGATACAAATTTTATCATACATTTTTGCTGATTAAATAAACCATACATTTTTGCTGATTAAAAATAAATTAATGTCTTCACTTATTAAAATTTAAAGATGGAAGCCTTATATCAGTCACCCAACATTAAAAAAGAATTACTGTTTCCTAAAATCCAAAGTCTTAGATTCACTGATGTAGTCAGTTTAAAGTATAGTCAGTTTTCAGTCAGTTACTTTGGTGATGTGAAACTAAAATTTGGCATGATGAACTTAGATCACCATTACTTTCCTTAATGAAGAAAAAATACACTAAAAATGTTAACAAAATCACTAGAAACAATGGAAAAAATTATAATTCAGAACAGAAAAGCAAAAACCTGATTTTTTTTAGTATTTCAATATTGCAATATAAATATAATAATTAGTGTTTCCTTTTATTTAATATATATTAAGGTATTTAAGAGGCTACTGTCAAATATTTTATATGAAACATGGGATTTATATTGAATACAATGATAGTTTTTATCTATTTTTCTTCTAAAATAATTAAATCAAATGTCATCTTCTTGATATTTGTATCTATCGTGTAGAATGTTTTAATACCCAAGGAATCACCTATGTTATCTGAATTTCCAGTTTTATTTTTTCAATTTATCTAAATTAAAAACAAAATAAAACAATAGTTCATCCATTTCTCTCATTCCAACCGCACCTCTGACAACCACCATATGTTACTTGCATCTGTGAGCTTAGTTTTGTTGTTAGTTTTGTTTCAGATTCCAAATATAAAAGATATAATATTATATTTGTCTTTCTCTGACTTACTTCCTTTATCATAATGCCATCAAGGTCTATGCATGTCACAAATAGCAAGATTTCATTCCTTTTTATGGCTGAATAGTATTCCATCATATCTATATACATCCTAATTTTCCTATCAATTCATCTCTCAATGGACATTAGGTTGTTTCCAAATCGTGGCTATTGTAAATAATGCTGCAATGAACAGTGGGATGCATATATCCCTTTGAATTAGTGTTTTCATTTTCTTTGGACAAATGCCCAGAAGTAAAATTGATGATCATATGATAATTCTATTTTTAATGTATTCAGTAACCTCCATACTGTTTTCCATAGTGGCTGCACCAGTTAACATTCCCACCAGTGTACAAGGGTTCCCTTTTTCCACATTCTCTCCAACACTTGTTATTTCTTCTCTTTTTTATAATAGCCAGTCTGACAGGTGTGAGTAAGATCTCACTGTGGTTTTTATTTGCATTTCCCTGATGATTAATGATGCTGACCCTTAATTTGTTATTGAGAATATATAGTTCCTGGGTGCCTGGGTGGCTCAGTTAGTTAAAAATCACCTTCAGTTCAGGTCATGATCCTGGGGTCCTGGGATTGAGCCCTGCATTGGGCCCCCCACTCAGCAAGGAGTTTGGTTCTCCCTCTCCTTCTGCCCTTCCCCCTGACTGTGCGCTCTCTCTCTATCAAATAAATAAAATCTTTTCAAAAAAAGAATATATAGTTTCTGGAGATTTAGAAATGCACATTACTGACAAGGAAAATATTTTGTTATGTAAAAAGTAATTGAACAATTACTACATTTTGAAGAACTATTGGTTAAAGTAATTAATTTGACATTAATATCTCACTTGGTTTTCTTGGTAACATACTCATTCCTTGTAATTTTATTATTTCAAATTTATTATTAATTTATTATTTCAAATTACTTTTATGTTAAGATTAAAAAATGACTTTTATGTTAAGATTAAAAACTATCTACCCTCTTAGATATAACTTAATACAAAATCTATTTAAAACACTTATGTCTTCCATAGAATCAAAAGACCTGACCACAAAATGCGTGGGGATTGCCTCCTTCCAATTTTACCAATTTCCTTATTAAACTAAGTAAACCTCTTTCCTAATGCTTTACATACTGTAGTTTTGAAAATTTCAGTCAAGACAATAATATTTGGAAATGCTAGGATACATGCTAAAAATAGCCCATTAAAGGACTTATTTTTCTTGGTAGTCCATAGGGAATCATTCACCCATCCATCCATAAGGGTTTTTCAGAGACATTAACTTGACAGACAACTTAAGTCCTCCATTTGAATGATACCACATGCATACATGAACACACACACACACACACACACACACTTTACACACGTCTCACACTTCTGTTCCCTTTTAAAAGATCATTGAAAACAACATTAAGTGCTCTAATTAACTTTAATTCTCTAAACATTGTTTCATATTTATTACTGTATTACATGCAATGTGCAAAGTCAACAAAATACTCTGACTTACTTGCCTCTATTGTGATAATTAACACCAGTGTAACAGCCAGGATTTCAAAAATTAAAAATAAAGTTAAAATTTCTCATTGCTTCCAGAGCCTATGCTGTCTTTTTTTTTTTTTCTTTAAAGGATTTAAACTCATTTTTTGTTTATTTGGACTTTATGTCCTGTGGTATCAATCAATATAAACTTCATGTTTGGTTTTATATATTTCTTGATGCTGTCAACATGCCCAGGTTCTGCGCACATTTATTTTTGGAGCACCCACTGTCTTCGATGTGGCAGGAGAACGGGGTTTTAGTCTTAGCTCTGGCACTCATAGACACTGTGCTACTGAACAAGTTACTCATATCTTCTAGGGCTCAGTGTTTTTATCTATAAAGTGGAGACAATACCATTTCATTTCAGTATTGATAATGGGTTCAAATAAGTTAATAAATGTGATTTTTGGATAATTTCAAAGCATTCCTAGCCATTCTCCTTAAAGAACGAAAGTAATATCCATGCCCTTCTTGAAAAGTACATTTATTTACAAAAGCAATTCTCTTAAGGAAAAGTTTGATGTGCAATGAGTGTTTGGGAAATACATAAGTGATATAAAGAATTTTAGGTCCAATAATTCTTAAATAGAATGAGAATGATTTATCAGATGAGCTACAGTGGAAGCTATGTGTAAATATTATACATCTTTAGTTTTCTGTGAACCACTCAATTAACAAATTACAAATGGAACAATTAACTAGTGTAGCGAGCACAGCAAAAAATAAATTCAAATCAATGATGCAATACCTCTACTCCAATTAGCTTATTTTCCCTCTCCACCCTCTCAGACATATTCTGTTTTATTAAAAAATAAAATTGATTAAGGGACTCTACAAAGTCCATCAACCCACAGATCAATCTAGAACTCTTGTTCTTATTTAATATTTGTTAAAACCTCAGTCTCACAAATGCTCACAGCTCAAACATACAAAGTGCCATGCTTGCCTTTATTCCACCACTGGGGATCCACATACATAGTGCTCTACACAAGTGGAGGACATTCACCTCTTCAAACAAAATGTAACACAGCATGTAGGCTTTAGCAGTCTGAGGTATAAAAATGAAACTTGCATATTCATTTATGAATATTTGAAATCACACCAATCTTCAAAACTTAAATTGATCTGAATGGTGATTAACCACAATTCTGTTCTTTTTATCTAACAGGTATAAGGACACTACCACAAAAAATGTCCAGTAACTAAAGGTGTGAGGAAGGAAAAGGGTATGAGAAGTATGTGGGCATATCAAGGTTGGGATATTCTATTCAGCTAGATTTCCTCTGACCAATGTGTACACAAGACACAGAGAGACTCGTTCATGAAAAAGAAAGAGATAAAGAGAGCGGAAGGGGGAGGGAGGGAGAAAGAGAAAGAGAGAGATGGAGGGAGGAAGGAAAGGAGGCAGAGAGACATACATCTGAACACTATTACTATTTTTTCATAAACCCAATGTACTGTCAATTAGTTGGAAAAATAACTGCCAATTATAATTGAATAAACAGCCCCAAGTTTTCCTGTTCCTGAATGCCCACCTGATTTACAGTTTACAATTACCCATCATCCAGATATATGGCTTGGATGTGTAGTACATCAATGGCTGCCCACCTCTAAGGTTAAATGATGAAATTTTATTTGTGTGCATTTTGTGTGGAGCAGGGCATTCTTTGTTTGGAGGGCCTGGGACAGGGAAAAAAGAGCTGTTTCTGGGTTGCAGGGAAAGGGCCCAACTTCCACCTCCTGAGTTAAGAATCTGAGCTCAGTTCTCAGAGTAGCTGTAATTGGTTCTTTACACTACCCATTTCCTCTGAATAGGAGCGGTTGGCTTCTATTAAAACTCTGGGTGACATGCGGCTTCCCTGCCCTGTCTTCCGGAGCACTTTACATTAAGAGGAAATCACTGTAATCAAATCTCTGCGTCTTTCCTGCTGCTAAATGAAATGAAGTGCTGTCTTCCTGGGATTTTGCAAAGACAACTGGATGGATACACATATAGCGGGCACACACCACATACCAACACAGTGTAACTCCCACAGAGTCCTTGCTCCCTCCTTCCATCCCTCCCTCTTCCCTCTCCTGAGGACTGCTGAACATTTTGCTCTAAACTCTCCAAGTCACCCACGTGTTTGTTCTCCCCTTTAGCTGTTCAATTTACTTCCCGACTTAGACAAAGAGAAACTGAGTTGTTCTCAGGCTTTGAGCTGCAATCCTGGGACCACGCTGTCTCATCCATTCCCAGTCACCATCAGATCTGCCCCACCAACCCCCCTCACTCTGGGGGGAGTGGACTGATTACTGGGAGTCTCCCTGGCTCAACAACCCCACCCCTTTCCTTCACTCTTCCTCCTACTGCAAGAGAGCACACTGAATTTGCCTGTTTAGTCCCACTTGCCAGGGTGGGATGGAAGTGGGTGGGGAGGGGATGGTGGGTGGTAGAGACAACTGGAAATCTCTCATTCTCTTTCACACACGCACACACACGCACACATGGTAGGGGGAGCGTGTGCGCGCGCGTGTGTGGGCGCCTGCGCGCGCGCGCGCGCACACACACACACACACACACACACACAAAACATTTAAACTGTACTTTCAGGGTCTCTTACACACAGGTGAATCCTAACACTCTCAAGCAAGAACAAACACGCCCCTGCTCCTCTCCCTCCCCCAATTCCCAGAATAGAATTTAGCCCTGGGTTCTGGATTGCTAGTGATAAATAGACCAATGAGGAGAATCTGAGAACTAGGGAGGTGACCCCTTGTCTGAATGGGGGAGGGGGCGCTCTCCACTCACCGCCTGAGTCCCTGGAAGGAGGAGGGCCAGGACATCCTGGATTTCTTCAGGCCGGGCCGGTGGCCGGTCTCCACGGCGTAGGAGGTGCGGTCCATGGCACGGCAGTACAGGTAGCGCTCAGTGTCCGAGTAGCCGCGATGTCGGACCCGGCCGGTGGCCCCGCTCGAGGCGTAGCGGCCGCGAGCAGCCCCGGGAGGTGGCGGTGGCGGTGGCAGGGGGGGTGGCGGTGGAGGCTGCAGCGGACACTGGGGCTGGGGCTGGGGTGAGGGCGGCGGTGGCGGGGGCAGGTGGTGATGGGGGTGCAGAAGGCGGAACTGGGGCTGCCGGAGCGGGTACTGGTGGTGCTGCTCGTGCCTCCAGAGGTGCTTGGGGGCTTTGAGTGTGGCCCCTCCAGCGCCGTCGCTGCCCTCGTCGCTGCCCGAACGGGCCGGCACGCTGCTGCCCTCTGCCTCCATCCTGGCTCGCACCTTGGAGCCCTGCTGTCCAGCCGGTTTCACCGCGCTGGCCCGAGCGCCTCCCGGATGCTGCTGCTGCTGCCGCAGCCGCTTCTGAAGCCGAAACAGAGGCTGGGCTCAGCTTTCCACTTGAAGCCACAAGAGGCTTCGGGCGACCGAGAGGGGGCTCTGCCAGCAGGAGGGGTCACAGATCGTGACAGGGCTCCCTCCACAGTGGTTGTGGCAGAGATACACTCCTGGGCTCCCCTGTTCACCAAGACCAGGACGCGGTGCGGTGCGCTGCTTCACCAACAGCCGGTCTCTCCTTCCTCCCTTTCTTCTTCCCTTCCTTCCTTTGGGCGCCTGCAGCGAAAGCAGGAACTGATAGCAGCTCTAGACGCAGAAAAAGCAGCAGCAGTGGTGGTAGCAGCCTCCTCAGTCCAGAGCGCCTGAACCCTGAGACCAGAGCTGCTGAAAAGTTGGACAGCTCCTGACTGGCGAGCCAAGCTGCGACTTTCTCCAAAACCACCCCAAGCCAGTCAGAAGTCAGACCTGTCCTCCTGATCCTTCCCCTCCCAGAGCCCCCGCCTCCCTCCCCCCACTGCCCCCCTACTGCCCCTGAGCTTTCCTCTGCACCTCCACTTGCTTCAGTCTTCCTGGAGAAATGGAGTTCGGTGGTTCCTGTCTGATTCTCACAGCTTTTTGACGATGAGCCCCACGCTGGGACTTCCAAAGATAAGAGATGTGACCTCGCAAAGTTGCCCAGAATGGTTTTTGTGCAGGTTCTTGAAAATTTGGATTTAGGTGAGGACCCAATATTAGGATTATTTCAGCCTCTTTCCCTGACAAAGGATTAAATATTGTGTGGATCTTTCTCATAGCAGAGAGTATGCCCACTGTTTATTCTTGAAGATCTTCCTCCAGCTGATAGCTCATGTTGCTGCTGCTTCTGTGGCTAAGGTTCCCAGGAGTGGTCCTAGCTGGAAATCAAAGTGAATGGTTGTCAAGGCTGAGATAGCTGGCCACAGTTAAGGTTGGGGAACCTTTTCCATTACAAACCTCTGTTTATCTTCAGGGGTTTCTTCTGTCAGTGCCTGCGTGCAATTTTGTCTTTCTGCCACATCCAGCAGAAGCACAAACCTCTATTACCAAAGCATTCAGAAACATGTATCATTATTATTCCACAGAAATCAGTCATATTTGGCACTAAAATCGAAATTCCATTTCTATTTGTCTTCCTTTATTTAGTATTTTCCTGCAATATTGGCCATTTTTGAGAAACCAGAAAGTTTCAGAGTAATATACGTACATATATTCTTCTTGTACCTTTTTTATATTTTAAATTATATTTATTTTTAGACTAGACTTTATGGGAACTAGCACTGTACCATCCATTATTTTAAATACAATTTAGGGCTTACAATAGCTTATTGGCAGTGTAATTATTCTATTAACCATACACAGTCAATTTTGACACACTTGAATATATACATTTTATGCATATCATATAATGAACACTAAAGTACCAGAATCAGGAACCATCTCTCAGACTCTGCAGAGTGCTGGAAATCCAAAGTCCTCCAATATATAGTGAATGCCCGGTATACAAGCCATTGATGAAATACTATCAATGAAAATAAGTGCTCACTTTGATCACTGTTCCTTCTCTAAATGGCAGCAATTAAATTTAGTGCTTTGCAAAAATGACACTGGGAATTTTTACATGGATATTTTTCTTCCTCCTCCTTCCCTCCTTCTCTTCCTTTTCCTCCTTCTCCCCTTCCTCCTTTTCCTTCCTCTCTAGGTAGGAAATGTCTCCTCCAACATTTCAGTATTGGCATTTTGCCCATAAGGCCCATGTACAAAGTCAGTGAAAGGTCAGGTTTTGAGAGGGACAAGGCAGTCCCCTAAGTACCACTTCCCTCTATGTAACACTGAAAACATACTTGACGAAGGCATTCTCTCTCTCCTTTGCAGGCACAAGTGTGACTAATGGCAGTGGCCAAAGAATTTTCTATGCCTAGGAAGGCATTGAGCTGGTATCTTTCAAACAAGAAAGGAAAGAAAAGGAAGTGCTTACAGTATAAATCATTTTTCAAATTCATCGCATTATTAGTATCTGGAACCATTCCAAAGAAGTATATAAATTTCTTTTTTCCTCTGAAATTCTTGCCACCTTTCTCCTTGGTTAGAGTTATGGCAGAATATCTATCTGAAACTCATAATCTTGCTTTTCAAACACTAACAGTATAAACAAGTAATTTGTGATCTTCTTTCCAGAACAAATAGAATTATTCAAACCTAATCTGCTTCTCACTGTCAGTTTTCTTCTTTCTTTTAATTAATGAACAATTTCTTTTTCTTATATTCACCATTTATTTTTTGTAAATGATTCTTTACAATGATTTCTTTATTTTTTGTAAATGATTCTTTTGCTTTTACTATAAAATTACAAGTCAGGTATATTTTTAAAGATAAGAAAATCATTTAACAAACTAAAAAGCTTCTGCACAATAAAAAACCATCAACAACATGATGAAGCAATCCATTGAATGAAAGAAGATATTTATAAATCATACATCTGATAAGGGGATTAATATCCAAAATATATAAATAACTTTCATAATTTAATATCAAAATAGCATACAACCCAATTTAAAAATGGGCAGAGAACTTGAATAGACATTTTTCCAAAGAAGACATACAGATGGTCTGTAGGCACATGAAAAAGTGTTTAACATCACTAATCATCAGCACAATGCAAATCAAAACCACAATATCACCTCACACAAATTGGTTATCAAAAAGCCAAGAAACAGCAAGTGCTGGTGAGAATTTGGAGAAAAGGAACCCTCCTATACTGTTGGTGGGAATGTAAATTGGTGCATCAATCATGGAAAACAGTATAGAGATTACTCAAAAATTTTTAAAAAAATACAACTGCCATATGATCCACCAATTCCACTCCTGAATATTTCAATGAGAAAGAAAACACCTCAAAAAAAAAAGAAAAAGAAAACACCAATTCAAATAAATACATGCATTCCTATGTTTATTACAGCATTAGTTACAATAGCCAAGATATAGAAACAACATAATTCTACGGATACATGTATGTGCACACAATTTATATGTATATGTACAAACACACATACACACACACACGCACACACACACACACACAGTGGACTATTAGTCAAAAAAGAAGGAAACCCTGCCATTCGCAACAACATGAGTGGAACTTGAGGGTATTATACTAAGTGAAATAAATTAGAGAAAGACAAATATCATATGATTTCTCCTATGTGAAATCAAAACAAAAAACCAGAAACAGGGGCGCATGGGTGGCTCTGCCTTAAAAGCAAGTACCACTTGCTTTAAAGAGTACTTAGGGGTACTCTTTAAAGCCTCTGCCTTCGGCTCAGGTCATGATCTCAGGGTCCTGGGATGGAGCCATGCATTGGGCTCTCTGCTCAGCAGGGAGCCTGCTTCCCCCTTTCTATCTGCCTGCCTCCCTGCCTACTTGTGATCTCTCTCTCTGTCAAATAAATAAAATCTTAAAAAAAAAAAAAACAGAAACACATTCATAAATATAGAAAACAAATTATTGGTTACAAGAGTGGGAAAGGATCTAGGGGATGGATGAAATAGGTAGAGGGGATTAAGAGGTACAAATTACCAGGTTTTTTAAAAAGATTTTATTTATTTGACACAGAGAGAGAGATCACAAGTAGGCAGAAAGGCAGGCAAAGAGAGCAGGGAAGCAGGCACCTCGCTGAGCAGAGAGCCTGACGCGGGGCTTGATCCCAGGACCCTGAGATCATAACCTGAGTCAAAGTCAGAGGCTTTAACCCACTGAGCCACCGAGGTCCCCTTACAAATTACCAGTTATAAAAAAAAAAAATAAGGCATGAGGAGGATGTTATGTACAGCATAGGGAATATAGTCAGCAATACTGCAATAAATGTGCATGGCGACAGATGGTATCTATACTCAAGGTGGGGATCATTTTACAGTATACAAAAATATCAAATCACTATGAAGTATACTTGAAACTAAAATGATATTGTATTTGAATTATACTTCAAAAAAAATTCAAAAGAAAATCATGTAAGTACCCATGTTCCCAGTTTGAGAGTTTTCAACTTCTCCTATAATTCCTAAAGATTACTTACAGCATAGTTTATTGTGTGACCTCTGAGGTAAGACAGCTTAAGTTCCAATCTACTACTTCTTATTCATGTGACCTTAGTTCTAAATTACTTACCCTCCATGTCTCTTATACGCAAAGTAGTATTATTATCCACCTCACAGGGTCTTGTGATTATTTAATAATAATTAGCACAATGCCTTATACACAGTAACTACTTAATAAAAGCTACCAATTTGGATTATTCCTGATAGAGTTGGAAGAATCCTAAATTTGATTTTACTCAATGGTTTCCAACTATGGTTGCAACTAAGGAGTATTCCCTTGGAGGCCATTAAAAACTTCTGATGTTAAACCCCAGACCAGTGATTTCAAAATGTGATGTTTTCAGAATCACCTAGAGAACAAGTTAAGAACACAAAAGCCTAAGTTCCTTAAAGCAGATAGAGTTTGGGACTTTGTACATTTACCAGGTTGGCCAGGTGATTCTGAATCCAACTAAAATTTGAAAGCCATTGCCACACCTAAACAAATGAAATCAGTATTTCTGTGTGGAGAATCCAGATGACAGCATTTTTCAAAACTCCTTAGCTGACTTCAATATTTCACTAACTACTGACCCAGAACTATTTCCTCACTATACAACTGCAAAATTACCTTAGGTTCTCTTAGTTGACTTGCCCACATGACTCAAATACTTTATGGCAAACCTAGTTCGAGTCCAGATCTCATGAAAAAATATACTTTATCTATGACTCCTATTGTCTCTAGGTTAAAAGAAAATCTTATAAAAATTGAGACTTCTAGTCTTCCACTTAAAAACTCTTTTCATTAATCTAAGAGTTGTGCACTCATATTTTAAATAATCAAAAATGGAAATAATCAATGGGGACATCAGTTTTCCTTACTTATATGTCAAATAAATTATCAATTTTCCCCACTGATTGACCATAAGTGTTGGAGTTTTATGGGTACAATCTGAGAGGGTCTTTAAAAACTATTGGGGCCTAAAAAATACAGGGCCTCCTTGAAAGCTTTCACCACTCATCATCAGCACATCTGTATAAAAAGTGAAAATTCCAGTAAATGATCAGTGCATGCATTTTTCCTGAACAAACCCAAATAATAAGTTAGTTGGCGCCGTTATCATGGTACAGAGATTATATACCACCACCATCATCCTTTTTTTGCCAATGCATTTCAAATCTGCCCTAGCGATCCAATCAATCACTCAATGTTCTGCTGGACAATTAACAAGGGAGAACATTCCTGTCAATAATGATGGAGAGTTCTGGCAGAAATGATGTCAATAAAAAAGCTAAGAGTGAGCAAGCACCATTTCAATTCAGAACACAGAATTAAATGTAAGTTATGATAACTAAGGGTCCACTGTTAACTTCATGATGAGAGGAAGATTTAAATGAAACTTTCTTTTTGCAAATATCCTAGGTATACTGGAATACACACTTTATGTTATTTGTTAAGATGTATCAATCTGATGCCAGTCATCATAGAGCTGGAAATTTTCATCATCAGATACTGTTTTTCACAAAGCCAAACTGCTGCCTAGTTAGAAATATCCAAAGGATGCATTCAGAGTCTTAGATTTCACCCAAGTCTTCAGTGTTTTTCAGAAACAGGGTTAAGGCATTTCCTGTGGCTATATGAAGGGCTTTTAGAACTGTAAAAATCTATACATATATTAAATAGTGTTGTTAATATTACCACTCTAATTACTAATACTAAAGTCTCTATCCCATTGTTTCCATATGTTATATCATTTTTAGTAATTTTTTTCTCTAATATGAAACAAAGAGCAGTATGTGATACATGTTGAACTAAGAAATGCTACATTTGAGCACATTTTTCTTTGATTAGCACACTGATGGAAATTCAGCAGTAACTGCTTGGCTGGACCTATAGGTTTCAGTACTACCAGAAACCAATCTTGAAACTTTCTAAAGGCACTAGTCCACTTGTCAGTTCAAGCTGAAAATATTGGTTATGTGTCAGTTCCCATGCAGACTTCGGATTTAATTAATGAACATGAAAAAATACTTGTCCTCAAGGAGCTTTGTGTCTTTAAGGGAAGTAAATAAATAGACAAGCAAGTATAACTCAGGAAGAGAGACAGAGTGTGTGACACATAGGTGTTGATGGGAATATGTAATGTCTGGTACACAAGAGGAACATTCAATTTGTAAGGGTCAGTGGGTCTTCACAATGAGGAAGCTAATGCCAAGACCTCAAGCACAAGGTGAAATCAGTTAATCATACCTTGTATGAATATGTATATGTAACTGTATATGTTTGCCTTGGGGAGCATCAAAGGTAAATGCTTTCTGGGAAGAAATTGGCACTGGCAAAATCTCAGAGATGAGAGGAATTCTGGGGTACTAGAAATTCAGGAAATTCAAGTAATTTTATGAATCTCTAGGAAGGACAAGTAGGTAAATATGCAAATATTTCATAATGAATCACCTTTTAGAAAGGGCCCCCTAAAGGCAATATATTTACGTTGTGTAAATTATCAAAAGGGCGCCTCTGTGTGAATCAGGTAAGTTAAAGAGTAGGAACAAACGGAGAAGAAATCAAGGATAGGAGAGGAAGAAGGAGAATAACAGATGTTAGGCTGTCTCTCAGAAGGTAAAAGTAGATTAAACTCTAAGATATAGATGGAAGGATTTTCCTTAAACTAGACCAAAGCTAACATTTCCATTGTGACAGCAGAGAAATAGCAAATGATGAATTCTGATGGAAATAAGTTTATTGCATTTCTCAAATATTTAACTTTTGGCATTCTTCCAAATAATTTTCATACCCTATTTTATTTAATCCTTACAACAATGTACTTTTTTCTTCCCATTTTAACATTTTGAAAATCACAAGGAGTCTTTCTAGAGAGACTAAAAGGACTGTGTGAGTCTCCTGCAGATGTTGAGTGTAACCCATGTGATCTTAACTCTACATAGAAAACATCTGTTGCTCATTGTCTCAACATTAATTTATTCATTCAACCAATGCTTATTGAACACTTAGTATGTGCCAAACATAAGATCTGGAGGAAAAGAACTGAATAAAACAATACAGTTTTGGCTCTCTTGTTCTAATGGGAAGAAAGAGAATAAAACCTCAAACAAATATGTAAATATGCAGATGAGGCTAAGTGCTATAAAGTAAAGAGAAGCAAATTGATAAGTTAGCATATGACATTTGGGAGTGAAGGAAGTAAGGGCATCAGCCAGCATCCAAGGCTATGAAAAATGCAAGTGCAAAGACATTGCCATAGCAGCAGCTTGTCATATTGGGAAGTACCAAGCCAACCAGTGGCCTGGGGGTAAAGTAAGGGAAGCTATTTGGAAATGAATTCAGATCAAGGAGGGCCATATTGGAATGGTAAAGATTTTTGATTTGTTACTTGTATTCAAAGAACAGCACATGGTTGACTTAAATAAATGAGATTTAGACACTTAATATTCACCTAAAATTTCTTCAAAAGACTATACTATCTTGCCTCATTGAAGAGATGACTTACTCTGTATGTGGAAATAGTAAAAATATGCCCTGGAAGACAAACATCCATTGTAA
Source organism: Procyon lotor (assembly GCA_028646535.1). NCBI lineage: Eukaryota > Metazoa > Chordata > Mammalia > Carnivora > Procyonidae > Procyon > Procyon lotor. Next base: position 93,857,020 of record CM053607.1, on the reverse strand, counting down.
GTAAAGAAAATATTTCTTTCAGGAAGAAAGACTGCACTTCCATATTTTATTAAAAAGCAACAAGATATTCATAATACTTGAAGCTGTATATTGTTTAATCATTGAAGTAACTACAAAATCATGTCTGATCATTCACAGCAGCAACACACTTAAAAAGACTAGATATTCCCTAATCCTGTGGAAGATGTTATAAAACTTTCAAAGTGACTGATTCATGAGACCTGAAGGATGATTACTCAGGTGCTAAATGTCCATCTCTCAAAAGCTTCTAGCTGACTTTTAAAAGAACATCCTAAGCTTCTAATGTTTGACAATTAAATTTAAAAAAGGAATCAACATGCCTTGAAATGTCATTCTCAATCTCAAACATGCAAAAGAGATTATGAGAAGTGGCCTGTTACTATGAAATTAGACCTAACCTACTAAAGGCCAAAAATAGTTAGGACTCTTTCAATTATTTTTTAAAAAGATTTATTTTATTTGAGAGAGAGAGAGAGAGAGCACCTGAGAGCCTGAGTGTCCTGAGTGTGGGTAGGGGAGAATATCCAAGCTGAGTGCTGAGCCCGATCCTGGGCTCTAACTTGGGACACTGAGATCATGACCTGAGAGGAAAGCAAGAGTCAGACACTTACCAACTGTGCCACCCAGGCACCCCAAGAATCTTAATGTGAAGAAGATTTAACCTTAGACTTTAAGATGCTGAAAAGTAACAAGGTAGGCAGTGATATAACAAAAGGTATGCTGTTTCCCTTAAAGACAATGTAAATTTAAAGTAGTATTTCTTATTTTTTAGAGTTCCTATTAAATTGAGTTGACTACTGTAATTAATGTATTTCTTAAAGGATTTCTAGCATTAAATCCAGTTTACATCTAGGAAGTGGAGGCTGATAGTAGTAATTACTGGCCTAAGGTGAGATATTTGTTTATTTTGAAAGCCATAACTTGAGCCCTTGTCCACCTCAGTCTGAAACCTGTGATCTTGCCTAGATGACAAAGGGATAAACTAAATACAGAAGTTTTTAAATTAAAATGTCAATGGTCAATGGACTGGGGCACCTGGGTGATTCAATCAGTTAAGTGTCTGCCTCCAGCTCAGGTCATGATCCCAGGGTCCTAAATACAGAAGTTTTTAAATTAAAATGTCAATGGACTGGGGCACCTGGGTGATTCAATCAGTTAAGTGTCTGCCTCCAGCTCAGGTCATGATCCCAGGGTCCTGGGATAGAGCCCTGCAATGGGCTCCTTTCTCAGAGGGCAGTCTGCTTCTCCCTCTCCTTTAACCTCTGCTCATGCTCTCTATCTCTCTCTCAAAGTAAATAAACAAATAAAATCTTAAAAAACAGTCAATGGATTAATTGTTCAATAATATCACTTCTCTATATCACTTATAGAGAAGCTCTCTAATTTTATATTAAACTACCCATCCACTGATATACAGATATATAAGCTGAAACATCAGAAATATCTTGTGTGAGGGACAAGATATAAATGTTCATTATCAATACTTCTAGTCAAATAAGACAATACACACTGAGATATTGAAGATAAGTAGATTGAAAAGGAAGAAACAAAACTGTCATTATTTCCTGATAATACCATCCACATACAAAACACAAAGGAATATGGAGACAAATTATTAGAATGTTAAGGGACTTTAGAGGGCCAACTAATTTATAAGAATCAATGGCATAAAACCCACATCATCACCAAAAGAACAGATACACCTGAGGTGGGCAGGAACAAGCAGTGAGCAGTGTGGAGCTGAAAATTCCATCTTTGAGAGAGAAAGCTGCAAGAGATTCATAAACACTTTGTATTTGTAACCTTCCCAAATTAAATCACTGGACAAACTTTTAAAACTGTGGCAGCATTAAAAAAAATGTGGTGAGTCAAAATAGAATTCTGAGCTAAAAATAATTGTGAACTTCTTTGAAATAGAATTCATCCTCCTTTCAAAGTTTAGCCTTTAAAGTAACACTAAATTAGAATAACAATTTTTATGAAAAGATATGTGTAGCTCTCAGGTAGAAGTGAACCTGCTTCATTCTTTGGCTGTGATTCTCCCCTTCCTGGCATACATATACTCCTCAATATTAACTCCCTACATCCTCCTGGTTTCCAGAAAGTTTCCTTCTTAGGGTCAGGAAAGATTTTAATTTTCCAAATACATGCCATTAAAATACAATGTTCTCATCATCTAACATTTTAAACATTTTAGCTACTAGCAAACATCACAGTAGGAAATAGTAACAACTAAGAAGAACTGAGGGTAGTTGCCCAAGGATCAAGAAGTGGGGTTGGCAGAAAAGAGAGCAGAATTAAGAGAGTTTCAATTAGAAGACAGATAGTGACAGAGAAAAAAAAAATGTCTATCTTATCAATATTATCTCAGGTTCTCCAAACTGTTCTGATATATTAAAAACAGCAATAAACTCTGAAGCAGGCACTCATCTAATAAGTGCTCTAGGAGTTGAAAGGTATAAGACAATAGAGCTCAGGGTACCTAAATGCCAATGATAACTACCATTTATGAAGCTTATTATGAGCCAGGCATTGTACTAACTGCTTTTCAAGAATTAATTTACCAGCAACCTCATTGTACAGATAAAGAAACTGAGGCACGGAGAAGGTAGTAACTTGCCCCAGGGCACACACAGCATGGGTAAGGCCAGGGTTACAATTCACAGTGACAGTTGTGGAGCTCTTGCTGTACGCCAGGGCTTGGCCCTCTATTCGAACATCTTGTATCTGTGAGGGTTCCGATTTCCTCACAAATAAAATGAAATGCTGTAGTTAAGAGCATGGGTATAGAAATCAGATAGAACTAATCTGAATCTCCAAAAATTGTGTGATTTGAGGGCGAGTTATATAACTTTCCTGAGCCTTAGTTTCCTCATCTGTAAAATGCGATAGTGACAAAATATACGTGATGTATTTTTTTAAGAATTAAAGTCATTCATGGAAAGCACTGAAGCCAAAGACTGTCATTTTATGTACCCAATAAAAATCTGCTGCTATTGTTATTGTTGTTAGGATGATGACGATGAAATGAGATGATGAATTTAAACCCAGGTTTGTCTGCACTCCAGATCTGGTGCAAAATACTGTGCTCTACCATGTACATATAACAAATAAGATAAAAGCTCTTTGGGGGCTTTATTCACCTTTATCTCCTTAAACCAGACAGTAATTAAGTATGGAAATGCACTGAAAGGACCTCCAAGTTTTAGGTGCCCAAATTAGCCCATAATAAATAAAGGAAGGGGAAAGACTCAATTTGCAGGATTAAAGCGACTCTAGGACTTAACCATTTGTACTTACATGCAGTAACCTCCAAGTGGTCTGTGAATATTTTTTGATAATTATCCAAGACCACCAAATTCAATCCCTACAGTAGCTCTAGCTGAAATTAATTGAAAGATGAGTAAGCTTAACTCATTAAGTAATAATAATAGTAATAATATTAATATTACTCAATTACCTCAAGTAATAATAAATATGTTATTTTTCAGCAGTATCACAAATCACCCTTACTATCTGAAGTAAACAAGACTTCAAAGAGGCTTCCTATATTGAAAGAAGATAAGTTTCTTTATCTATACTCAAGGAATACACATTCCCTCCAAAAAAGAGAATCTGGATCACTACCAGGGGCATACTCACAAACTAACTTGAATTGTAGCCCAGTTTACTTACTTTCTTTGTGAATGCAAAATTTTTAATGAGATAGTACTTTTAAAAAACATTAAGAGAACATGCTACTTATTTTGATAGAACTTAAAATTTCCATGTAACCTGACGACCATAATGGAAGGAAATAAGAACCTTGGGAAAGGAAAAAAATACATAGAATTCACAATTCAAGGCAGACTCACCGACATATTAGTTTTTAATGTTTCTGCTTGCTTATTCTATCTTCCTACAGACTTGACACAAGATATGTTAAGTGATATCATATGACCATGATACAAGATTTTCTTTATTTTAATCAATGTAGTTTTGACATTTTATTTGGAGGAGGGAGAAGAAAGATATTAACCATTATTCTCCTCAATATGACACTACCCCTTTAAAATAAATGGAAAATCCATGGTCTAATATTACTAAAGCTGAATAATTTTCCCCCTGGATCAGTGCATGGAAAAGAGCATATTTTCTTCATGCATAAATAATGGAAATCTCATCAATGAATTGTTCAGAATGCTTTGTGGAGTGTGCCAAATGTACCTATATTTATTTGCAATGGCCTCTGTGCAGGTTCAAAGATGTGGACAAAGTGACCAGTTATAAACTACACACTGCGCTTATTAATCCAGTCCCTCTTTGATGTTGGTCAAGTAATCCATTACTGCTGAAGGTGTTCAAAGTGATCAAACCAACAGTCCTACTAAATTTAAACATTTTTCTGAAAGGTCTGTTATTCATTATCCTTATTAAGGGAATGGTTACCACAGCCAGAAAAAGTCCTGATTTTCAGTTCTAGCTCCAAGATGTTCTAGACGTCTGACTGCAGGCTACATTAACCACTCTAAGTATCAGTTTCTCATCTATACAACTGGGGTGATAAAAGAATAGACGCTGCAATGTTACTTTGCAAAGGATTAAATGAATTAATAAATGTAAAATTCTCAGCAAAGTATCTGGCATATAAGTAATATGCATATATATACATAGATATATTATTTTATATATCTATGTAGATGTATAAACGTAAACATATATTACATATAATTTAGGAAATGAGGAAAATGGAGAACCAAACACCCCTATAGTATTACACTGGAGCTCTTGAAAATCCTGAACTGCATCCAAGCATTAATAGGACCATACCTTCTAGCCAGTGATGAATATTTCAGGCAGAAAAAGAGCTACAGTATCTTAAATGTGAAACTAGTTCTGCTTTTACTCTGCTTTGTTTCTACTTTTATTTTTATTCCATGGGTATTTTCTGGCCTATGGAGAAGAAGGAAGAAAACCAACATTTACAGATGTTGCTGTAAGGAACATTTCACTTATGCTACAGCAATTGATGGCCATGGCCTTTTAATCAGGTAGAAATTATCTTTCCTACTTTACATAAATGGTCCAAATAACTGCCAAAATTTACACAACTATAGGGGTGCTTGGCTGGCTAAGTCAGGACAGGATGCTGCTCTTGATCTTGGGGTCGTAGGTTAAGCCCCACATGGGGTATAGGGTTCACCAAAAAAAAAAAAAATTACACATCCAGAAAATACCGGAACCCAATTTCTAGCCACACTTTGTGTTACCTCCAAAGCCTTTTACATTTCTTTACACAAGAAATTTACTAGATGTAGTATTAGGTCAGTTCTGATCTATTTTTAATCAGGAGCTTATTGCTCTAGGGAAAATATGCTAGGAAAGTACTTGGCTTCCTAACCAGCTGAAGTGGTAGCTTGATAAACAGCCTACTACTCCATAATAGAAACACCACATATTGCATTAAAACAAGCTTTAGCAAACAATGGCTATAGGACAAATCCAACTTATTGCCTGTTTTTATAAATTACGTTTTGCTGGGGCACAGCCACATCCATTCATTTACTTATTGTCTATTATCGGTTTCACACTGTGAAAGAGTTGAGTAGTTCTGACAGAGGCTGTGTAGCCCACAACATCTAAAATATTCACTATCTGGGTCTTCACAGAAACAGTTTGCTGACCATTAATGAATAAGAAAATACTAGATTACTAATAAACCATCATCTATAATATTCTCTCCATGAGGAATTACTCTCTGTTGTGTTTGAGCAAAAGTGAGTGTCCAGGTTCCAGAAGACAATTTTAGCAGCTTCCAAGTCAGCCCCAAGGAGACCGGGAGAGGAGAGGCTGTGTGATCTCAAGAGCATAGGTCCGACTCAGGTAGCTTGCCCCAAAGAAAGAGTTCCTCTCTCTGTTTATGATACTCAGCTGCCCAGCACAAATAGAGACTTGGTGCCTGCCTTTATTCTATGCTGTTTCCTTGCTAATTCTTTTTCTCCTCAGCTGAAACTTCTCCCAAGTCCTCACTCTTTACTTGACTTCATGATCCTTGTCAAAACATCAAAGCCTTCCCTCTTTCAAACCAATGATACTTCTGAAGCATGAGGAATGGGATTTTTTTTTTTAAGATTTTATTTATTTGTTTGACAGAGACAAAGAGAGAGAGAGCACAAGCCAGGGGAGCAGTAGGCAGAGGGAGAGGGAGAAGCAGGGATCCTGATGCAGGCCGCCGGGGATCATGACCTGAGCTGAAGGCAGATGCTTAACCAACTGAGCCACCCAAACACCCCTGAGGAATATGATTATTATGTATTCTTAACTGAAACTGTTTTATATACAACTTTTTAACTCTTCAAGTTACTGGAATTTCTTTATCTTTTTCCTTCTGTTGGTGAACTAAAGATTTTGAAATGTCAGTAATTTTAGGCAATATCCATGCAAAAGAAACATTTCCAGTTGCTAATTTCAGCCTAAAATTTAATTTTTCTTACACCTTTCATCAGTACCATTCCCCATGACTTAATGATATAAGCTAGAATATAACAGCAATAACCTTCTTAATATTTCCTTAAGAGTTTTCCTGACATCTACTGAGAATAAGGCCTAAAATTGCATATTCTACCCACTATCTATTATAATTTCAAAAACTGTATTATCCAAACCAAGATTTGGGGTCATAGTCTGATAGATCTCCAGGAAATGTAAACTATTTTTAATGAGATATAATTGATATATAACATATTAGTTTCATGTATACAAATAATGATTTGATATATATATATATATATATATATATATATAACACAATGATCACCACAAAAAAAATCTCGCTAGTATTCATCATCATAGATAGCTACAATTTTTTTCCTTGTCAGAGAACTTTTGAGACCTACTTTCTTAGCAGCTTTCAAATAAGCAATATAGTATTATTTATTATAGTCAATGCTATACATCACCTCCCTAGGGCTTATTTATTTTAAAACTGGAAGTATGGGGGCACCTGGGTGCCTCAGTAAGATATGCAGCCAACTTTGATTTCAGCTCAGTCATGATCTCAGAGTCCTGGGATAAAACCCTGTGTAGGGCTCTGCACTCAGTGGGGAGTGCTATTGCTACTCACCCTCTCCCCATTCTTCTGCCCTTCCTGACCCCCACTGACTCTTCTCTTCTCTCTCTCAAATAAATAAGTAAATCTTTGGGGCGCCTGGGTGGCTCAGTCGTTAAGCGTCTGCCTTCGGCCCAGGTCAGATCCCAGCGTCCTGGGATCGAGCCCCGCATCGGGCTCTCTGCGCGGCAGGGGGCCTGCTTCTCCCGCTACCATTCCCTCTGCTTGTGTTCCCTCTCTCGCTGTGTTTCTCGCTGTCAAATAAATAAAATCTTTAAAAAAAAAAA
>CM053607.1:93777522-93849125 GCA_028646535.1 Procyon lotor | reverse complement strand
ACAATAGCCAAACTATGGAAAGACCCTAGATGCCCATCAACAGATGAATGGATAAAGAAGATGTGGTATATATATACAATGGAATACTATGGAGCCATCAAGAGAAACGAAATCTGGCCATTTGCAACGACGTGGATGGAACTGGAGGGTATTATGCTAAGCGAAATAAGTGAGTCAGAGAAAGACAAGTATCACATGATCTCTCCGATATGAAGAATTTGAGAGGCAATGCGGGAGTTTGGGGGGATGGGGGAGAGAAATGAAACAGGAAGGGATGGGGAGGGAGACAAACCATGAGAGACTACTAGACTCAAGAAACAAACTAAGGATGGCTGGCGGGGGGAGGGGGGGGAGGTGTGGGTGGGTAGGGATAGGGTGGCTGGGTTGTGGACATTGGGGAGGGTATGTGCTGTTAAGTGCTGTGAAATGTGTAAGCCCGACGACTCACAGACATGTACCCTGGGGCAAATAATACATTATATGTTAATAAAAATTAAAAAAAAAAAGAATTTTTTCCCCAAATCCAGGAGGTAGAATAATCATAACTACAGAGATGCTCCAACATATTCCCTAGAGTTGCCCCTTAGTTAAATGGGGAAGAGGTGGATAATTGTGAATTCTACACCCATCTTCAGAAACTAATGATGAAAGGCATTCAGAAGGCATTCAGGACCTCTAAGAATCATTCAAATTCACAATGGAGAAAATGATCATTAGACTATTTCTGAATATAATACAAAATGATGGTTTTTTTCTGGATTTTTTATTTACACATATTACCAAATTCATTGTATCGTATTTTCTCTTTAGCTCACACCTAGACATTATCTTTTCATGTGCTGACTCTTTTTAGTAAATTGACTATCAAATCCAGTTGTAAAAACAAAAATTATCAAATATTTTGAATTAACTATGTTAATGTCATCTTAGACTATTTCTTCCCTTCGATTTTTTGTACCTAAACATTTCTTTCTTCCTTTTTCTTTCTTTTTTTAAGATTTTACTTATTTATTTGACAGAGAGAGACACAGCGAGAGACGGAACACAAGCAGGGGGAGTGGGGAGGAGGAGGGAGTCTGATGCTGGGCTCAATCCCAGGACCCTGGAACCACAATCCTAGCCAAAGGCAGATGCCCAATGACTGAGCCACCCAGGGGCCCGGTATCTAAACATTTCTAATCTGTATTAATTCTTCCATAACTATAATCCTTAGAGTCATCACTTCTCTTTCCTACTTCCAAATTATAGTACAAATTTTCACCACTTCACTCCTGTATTATTGTGACAGACTTTTGTTTTAGTATTATTCAAAATGTGGTCTGAAGACCACTTAAATCAGAATCACATTGATACTTTTTAAGATGGAGATTAAGGGCCCTCTCCAGACTTAATCAGAATCTCAGTTAAGCTCAGGAATCTACAACTTTAACAAGCTATCTAAGTAGATTCTTAAGCACATTAAAGTTTAAGAACAACTGTTCAAAAGGCTTTCTTCCTTTCTCCTCCCTCCCTAGTTTCAAGATACTGTGCACATTTCTATGACATAAGTCATTTTAACGGGATGAATTTTCCTTCTACTCCCCTGTAGAGAACCTCCCATGAGTCCCCATTGTTCTCTAGATTAAGTACAAATGTCTTAACCTGGCAACCAAAGATCCATACAACATGGTCAGGCACTAATTTTGCAATTCCCCTCCCCCCAAGCCCTCTACTCCCCAGGTCTCTCAAGATTACAATCTAATTTCTAGTTTTAGGCATCCAACTCTATGTTGAATCCTCTCCCCCAGGTTAACAGACCCTACATTTATTCAATTCCAACTCATTCACAATCCCCTCCAGAAACAAGGCAATTCCAAGTTTTTCCATAAGGCCTCCCTTGATCCTTCCTTTGTATGAGCTCACAGCATTTATTTATTTTTTTTTTTTTAAAGATTTTATTTATTTGACAGCGAGAAACGGGACACAAGCAGAGGGAATGGCAGCGGGAGAAGCAGGCCTCCCGCAGAGCAGGGAGCCCGATGCGGGGCTCGATCCCAGGACGCTGGGATCTGACCTGGGCCGAAGGCAGACGCTTAACGACTGAGCCACCCAGGCGCCCCAGCATTTATTGTTCATACTATTCAGATGGCACCTATTCGCAGACTGCCTGTGCTTCCTCTTGAATTGCCACTTAATTTTTATTGTGAATATGTATGTCTCATTTTCATACCTCAACAGTGAAATTTCTGAGGGTAAAAACATTGGGAATATAACTGGGCTGCAAACATACTTATAAAGAATGAATACATATTTTTGAAATGACTAAATGAATACAAAATTGAGTAAGTCACCTCTGATTTCACCATTTATTTATCTGATGCAGTTGATTGTTTTGGCACTGCACATATTCTGCATTAAGAGACTCCCTTATTTTATAAGCGTACACTTCTCTCATCTTTATATGCTAAAGAGCTATTCATGACAACTAAATTAATCCCCAAACAGACAAACTGCCAGCAACAAAAGCATCAGAACTCTGGTTCACGTGATGTATGAAGATTTTGCCGGCTGGTCCATCTGGGAGGTAGAGTTTGAAATTCTAAACATAATTTTGCCCATTTTATACCCAGTTACACAATCACGAAACACTTCATGTCTCAGTTAATAACCCTCTCAATACCCCTAAAAGATGCTGGTAATTTAGCTGTATGACTGACATAACATCACAAGCCCCAGATTACCTGCTGGAAGCACTCATCTCCATGGTACTTATAATCACAAATACCTCTTTGCCTCCAAAGGATTCCATGTCCAAATACAAAGCCAGAATTCATAACGCACTAGAATCCCTGGTTCAGGGCTAGGGTCCACATCACCATCTCCCAGGGACTAGACGGCAAGCTAAGTGAAGGATTAGTATAGGAGTGCTGCTGTCTTAAAGACTGGCTTATCTGTGTACCAGAATCTAATGATCACTGCATTAAAAACTTCAAAGCACTTGGAGTTATTTTAATGACCACACTTTGGACAATAACTGATAACTATGCTTTTGAATCACTTTTTGATGAGTCTAATTTGTACTATAATTCATTTTTTGGACATTTAAAGTAATATACTATGGTTACATAAATGAACTTATTTTCCATGACCAACACGTATAGCCAAATTATCTATTTGAATGGGTAATCTATTTTTTTAAAAAACTGTAATTATTTTAATAATGCCTTATAGGGCTCGTATTTTTGTTATTGTATTTAAATTTTCATAGAAAATTCTTTTTCCAAACAGTAAAGTACAAAGGGAGGCTTTGGATTAGTAAAAATTTATGTTCGAATCCCAATTCTGCAACTAACAGTGTGAATCAAGGACACGTTGTCTTATTCTTCTGAGATTCATTTCCCTAAGACGCTAAAAGAAAAAGGAATAATAATTCCTACAATGCAGAATTGCAGTAAGGAAATAATAACATGTGAATAGATTAAGCATAGCACTTGCCATACAGATAATTGTTTATCATCTGCTTCTCCCCATTTAAAAAAAAAAAAAAAAAAAAAAACCTCAGTGAGAAAGAGCCTGGTACGCAGCAGATGCTCAAAGACAATTTGTTGAATTGATTTAAATAACCTGTTTTACTGACAAGAAAAATTATTTCAGGTGATGTTTCTAATTTTATTATAACTCATTTTAAGTATGGAGTAAAATAGTTCCTGTAAAGGAAAACATTAAGAAACCAGTCCTATCTTTCTTCTTTCGGATGCAGGAAAACAAGGCTGCACTTGGTGAAGGCAGATGCATATCATCAATAAACTAATTACATACAGTGACTAATATGTTTATCACAGAGTAGTCTACCAATATCAAAAACTCCTGGGCATATTACCCTGATGACCTATGAAGATTGGGTCAATTAATCTGGTGTTTTGTTAATGACCCATGATGAGGATGGAGGGGAGTCCACACCTGTTGAGTTCTGTATGCTTCTGTCCCTGATGGCTTTTAATCATTTAAATAAATATGACAAGTAATGGAGATTATGTCATTCACTCATTAATGAATAATTATGGAGCAACACTCACTGCCAAGAAATGTTCTAGTGACTGGGGAAAGAGCAGTGAACAACACAATCAAGACTGCTACTGTCTGGGGGCACCTGGGTGGCTCAGTGGGTTAAAGCCTTGGCCTTCGGCTCAGGTCATGATCTCAGGTCCTGGGATCAAGCCCCGCATCGGGCTCTCTGCTCAGTGGGGAGCCTGCTTGCTCCTCTCCCTTTGCCTGCCTCTCTGCCTCTGATATCTCTCTGTCAAACAAATAAATAAAGTCTTTTTTTTTTTAAAAAAAAAAAGAGAGACTGCTACTGTCTGTATTAAATGTAGTGAGATTCACAATAAACACATAATAAATACAAAAACAAATACTCCAGAGAAGATAGGGAGGCATTCTGAGAGTTAAAATAAGGAATGTACTAGCAGGTTACTAAATGCTGCTTTAGATTGGGTTGCCAAGGAAGACTTCTCCACACAAGTGACCTTTAAGCTGAGATCCAAATGAGATGGAGGAAACAAGAATACAAACATCAGAGAAAATCTTTATAGAAGGAACAACCAGTCTGGTGCGGTGACCTTGAAGAATGGTTTGGCCAGTTTGAATGAACAGACATCAAACTACTGCAAGTGAGAGTCAATTAAGCCAGCAATTATTCCAGGACATGAAGAATATTTTCAGTTTCCTTATTGTTATTAGGTGTTAGATGAGATAATCGTGAAAGACTATTTTCTACTAAAAAAAAATCCAAAATTTTGTTGTCAAGATGATTCTGTTCATTCTAAATGAACTCTTTATGAAGCACTGAATCTTTCAATTCTTTTAGTAGAAAATTCCCATAGCAAATTCCCATAGCCTGGGGAGCTGTACCTCTTGACCAATGAAGCTATAGGCGTGACAGCTGTTATAATGTTCTATGCATAGAGAAGCAAAAGAGAACTCCTTTCCATGTATGTGACAAAGTCAAACATGTCTGAATTTTTCATTAATAAGACTTCCAATGTAGAGAGAAAAAAGGAAGTTATATAAAATTTAATACATAAACATAAAGAAGGCTATTTTATCCCTTGTAGTCCGGAACATTAATTGTAAATATTAGAGCTTTTACAAAAGATTTTATTTATTTATTTGACAGAGACAAGAGACAACAAGAGAGGAACACAAGCAAGGGGAGTGGGAGAGGGAGAAGCAAGCTTCCTGCTGAGCAGGGAGTCTGACATGGAGCTCCATCCCAGGTCCTTGGGATCATGACCTGAGCCAAAGGCAGCCGCTTAATGACTGAGCCACCCAGGCATCCCATAAATATTAGTGCTTTTGTGGAAAGAAGTCAGGTAATTAATTCCTATAGCATTAAGATGCTGAATTTTCAAAGAGAATATAGAAAATATAGCACACTTATGCTACCAGTATAATACATATATCATTGTATAAAAATTCTAAGTTAGAGTTGACATACTGACTCCCACTTGTGTAAATCAGCTGCAAAAGTGATTTAACTAAATAACTTATTTATTTAATAAATGAATAATTACATGCTATATGTACCAGAGTATGATTAAACATAAAATTCTTGACACCCTTGAAATAGACAACAGAAAGTAAACAAACATATATACTATCAAGTGATGATAAGTTCTATGGAGAAAAATAAAGGCAGGGGGAACAAGGAATATGAGAGAGGAGAGTGTGCAGCTTTATAAGATAGCTCAGGAAAGCCCTTCTATAATAAGGTGGATATTTGAGCAGAGACCCAAAGGGAATTAGGAAAAAGCATTACAGGTAGAGTGGACTGTCAGTGTAAAGTCGCTAAGGCAGAAAAGGACAGCAAGGAGGCTTGTTTGGTTGGAGTACGTTGAGTGAACAAGGCACCAGAGAAAATAAAGCTGAGGTACAAGTAGGTGGGGATGGTGTAGGGTGTGTGTTTCTGGAAAGAGGTTTTGGCTTGGACTCAGAATGAAATGGAACGTTTTGAGAAGAGAAATGGCAAAGTCTGAGTTATAGTCTAAGAGGCCTACACTGTGACTGCCATACTGAAAACCATGTATCATGGAGAGAAAAATGTGAAGGTAGATAAACAAGACAGAGAGGTATTTTTCAATAATCTTCAATAATATTTTCAGTAATCAAAATCAATAATTTCAAAAATCAATAATTTTTCCCTGTGAGGCACATGGTGGCTCAGGCATTTAAGGGTCACACTCATGACTCTGGGTCAGGTCCTGATCCCAGGGTTGTGGGATAGAGCCCCTTGTATGCTCTGCACTCAATGGGGAGTCTATTTGTACCTCTCCCTCTGTCCCTCCCCCGATCACTCTCTTTCTCTCTCTCTCAAATAAATAAACAAATCTTTAAAAAAATAATCAATCTGCGTATTTACTGATAAGGGAAATTGAACATCTACTCATATATTTTACCTCACAGGGACTACAGTGTTGAATTATGTTAGGATTGTATTGATTTTTTTCCTCTCACATTTGTGAGACCATTCTTTTTATTTTTAACTTTTTACTTTGAAACACTATAGACTCACAGGAAATTGCAAAAATAAATACAGGGAGGGAAGTACTATGAGTCTATGACCCATTTTTTTCCTTAACAGTAAGATGTGAGGCTTATTCTTAATAGTAAAAATTAGTAAACCAGATATTTCTCTGGAAGTAATTTTCATTTCTTTACAACTCATTTCTTTTTAGTGATGTGAATTATCTGGAATATTACCACTCTAGAATAACAAAATGAGGCATTCTCTCATAACCCTTAAAGATCACACTGATCTAAACCTGAAACATAAGAGAATTTACTTTTCTGAAATACTTCCATGTAAATTACTTCTCCCTACACCTTTTCTTCCTTCTTTAATTTTCTACTCTCCAGAACTATATCTAACCATGTTTTTCTGTTCTTTACCTCTGCTCATCACCCCACATTTCTCCCCAAATATGGGGAGTCAACCATGGATTATAATCATGGAGAGATGTATTTGAACTTTTATATTTGGGGGAGAAAAAAACAATGGTGAACTCTCTCCTGGAAATCCTGCCAGATAAGGCAAGACTTAAAATAATAAAAAGTAATCTAGGCAACAAGCTCACATATCAATTGAGAAATACTATTTGGGAACTTGTACAAGAAAATGAAGGGATGCACATATACAAATGAATTAAAACAATGAGCTATTCTGTCTTTATTATACTTTTACCAACAGTTTTCTTAATATGAGAAAAATACACTTATGCGGCCAAGTTCACGCAAAAAAATTTAAAGACCCAGGCATAAAGTGAACAATAAGAAATATACTAACTCTGGTCAAAATAATATGTGTCAACTGCACTTCTCAAAAGGTTAAGTGTAGGGAAATAGCATTTTCTCGGTATGAAATCAATGTATTTAATACCTAGAATCTGACAAGCCAATAGGATATACATATAATTTAGTTTTAAAACCTACTTAAATAGCCATTACTTGAACTGGTGATTCATCATGAATTGTTACCACGGACACCACATTTGAAATGTTTTTTTTAAAGATGGCTCTGGATGTTACTAACATTTAGTTAATACTGTCAAGAATCACTATAAACAAATTGGGAATATAGTGGGGGTTTTTGCAAATCTATGAGATGAAACAGATTACTTCTTAAAGATGTCTTTCATTACAACTGTTAAACAGAATGGGTGCAGGTCAAAGGACAAGGGGTAAAAATAGCATGTAGACTGAATTTGACATTTAAATCTATGACTGGCTAGGACATTTAGGTAGAGCATGGGTGCTTATGAGGCCAGTCAAAAGGCTTGATTTTTATTTGTGTCACTTGACTTCATTTGGCTTCTTATTTCCAAGCTGAACTCCAGCCACCACCAGCTGACTCACGATTTAGCTATTCTCCTTGGAACCAGGATACAGAGTTCGTATGGACCAACACAAAGTTAGAACTACTTCTGTGAAAATTATTTTAAAGGGTTAGCTTCCTTATAATTCATTAATTGCTTTCCCTAAGAAATGAAGGTCAATGTATTACTTAGGAGCCACAAAGAGGCAGTGAAAGGACATTAACGTTAACCTTTGATATAGTAGACCTGGGTTTCAGTCCCAATTCTAGGGTCTCTGAATTTGTGACCTGAAATATATCAATTAACTTTCTGACTTTTAATGTCTTCATTCATTGATTATTCCATATTAATACTCTCCCAGCCTTACCCTGAACATTAAAAGCATCAAGTAAAATGTGACATGGTCATCCTTGTATTGCAAGCTTCTAGACTACAGTTAATGCTTGTTTAATAAGTATCTGCCGAATAAACTATTAGAATGAATTTGGAGAAATGGTGCAAACAATTCCAGTGAAACTTATTTACCCCAAATAACCATTTATAAACATTTAATATAATCTAATCTTCATATAAAATATATTTTAACATTTATTAACATCATATAGAACAAAAGGTTATATAATCACATCTTCTTTTACAATCTGCTCTAAATAATTAATATAATTAAAATATTGTTATGTAGAAAATAATCAAGTCTTTTAAACATAATCACATTCTAAAATGATAATCTAATGATCTATGATTTTATTTTATACATATATATAATCAGTTCTACAAAAAGGAAAAATTATGGGATAAATTTGGGGAAACAGTATAAATAATATCGATAAAAATATAATCATCATTTAAAAGAAAATGATTTTCCAACATGGTCTTTAGAAAATAAATAACATTAGGAAAACAAATTAATACTCATGTCAATTATAGACACATTTGACCTCTGCTTTAAAATGTGTGTTTATATGTGCTGTTTATTTTTTTTTTAAAGGCACCTGTTAGTGCTGCAGTTAAACACTAAACAATGATTTATTTAAAGTTTATTTTCCGCAGTGCCTGGATGGCTCGGTCAGTTGAATGTCTGCCCTCGGCTCAGGTCATGACCTGGGGGACCAGGGATCAAGCCCTGCAGCAAGCTTCCCGATCAGCAGGGAGCCTGCATCTCTCTCTCTCTCTCTGTCTCTCCCTCTGCCTGCTGCTCCCTCTACTTGTGTTCGCATGTTCTCTCTGTCAAATAAATAAAAATCTTTAAAAAAATAAAGCTGATTTTCTGATTTCCCAGAAATCTTGCAAAAATATCTAACACTGGAATAGATTGTCTTTTTTGGAACGTGGCAGGCAGACATTAAAGTGGCCCCCATGATATTCATAGCTTTGTATAACTCCCTCATCTTCAGTGTGGGCAGGAACTGTGACTTGCTTCTAACAAATAGAACATGGCAAAGATAATGGGCTGTCTCTCTTGTGCTTGCTTACATTATGTTATATGAGACTCATGATAGCAAATGTGCTTTCCTCCTTTGCTTTGAAGAAATGAGCTGCCAAGTTGTAAAGGGTCTATGAAGAGGGCTACCTGGCAATGACCTGCGAAAAATCTCAAGAAGCTAATAGTGACCTCTGTCCAGTAGCCACCAAGACACCAGGACCCTCAGTCTCACAGCTGCAAGACAATTTAATTTCGCTAACAACATGAAGGAGCTTAGAAGCGGATCCAACCACAGCTGAGCCTCCAGATGAGAACTGAGCCCTGGCTGACACCTTGACGGCAACCTTGCAGAAGATCCAGCTAAGCCATGTCTGGACTTCTGAACCACAGAAACCATAAGATAATAAATACATATGTCTAAAGCCTCTAAATTAAGATAATTTGTTACATAGCAATAGAAATTTAATATTTGCAAAGGTCTACATTTAGTCAAAAAGAAATATTACAAATTATAATAAGAATGATTTGGCCTTACATAGTTTTTATAGGACAAAAAGGCTGACCACTAAGTGATATAAATTACACTGCAATTGTAAATAGTTAAGCCATCCTGGATGGCATTAAAGGAGAAGAGCACTCAAACTGGGGAAATGGCACTAAGCCATGCTCTGTGTTGGTCAAATTGTATCTGGACTATCATGGTCATTTCTAATTTATCCTTTAATATTAAAAAAGTGCTAACAGTGCAGATATCAAAACCCAAAATTTGGAAGGATAATAAGAATTGTACATACTTGTGTCTGGTGTTTACTGGTTCTAAATCCTTGTTGGTTCCGTGGATATTTGATGGATGAATAAAAGGGAAAAAGGTCAGAGAGAAGGAATGGAAAATAGGGAAATGATGGAAGAAATTAAGAATGGATACACTGAAAAAGAATAATATCAACAATAGGAATTACAGCTATTCCTTTCTGTATCCATGGGGCTTGGTGAGTAGATGGAATAAGAGGCCTGTTGTTATTCCAGAGAAGAGGACTAACCCTATCGAACATTACCAAGAGGCAGATGAATGGGATACAAGGAAAGACCACACAAAAACCAGTGCCCTCTAACAGGGGATAAAGTTTCCCTGGGGGCATGTAGGTGGCTCAGTGGGTGGTCAGACTCTTAATTTCAGCTCAGGTCATAATTTCAGCCCCACATTCAGCTCCACACTGTGTGTGGACCCTGCCTAAGATTCATTCTCTCCCTCTCCCTCTGCTCCTCTCCACCCTCTCTCACTTTAAAAATAAGTAAGTAAATAGATAGATGATAGATGATAGATAGATAGATAGATAGATAGATAGATAGATAGATAGATAAAAGGTTCCCCATAAAATAATGAGTCATTGGAAGCAAAATAGTGTTGGACTGGTCTTTATTATAGGAATATTAGAAGGTGGGTCAGACTCCAGGGAGGAACATGAAAAACCACGGACTCTGTCTTCAACTGTCCAGCTAGAAGACATATTTGCCACAATCAGAAAATATGTAAGTGATTGCCATCATTGAGATATGGCAACATGGAAGATGTAGGCTTTAGTTTACATAAAGTTAGTAACACTTGAAATCAAAGGATGGGTGAATTTTGCTAGTTTGATGACACTGCATTTGAGAGCACTTATCTATGCTCTACCCCTGTTCCACAACACATTTTCTTCTTCAATTCCTACCCAAACTTTTCTCTATTTTCTTTCTCTTTTGATCTCCTAAAACATTCTTCAAGATCCAGTTCAAATATTCCTTCAAATGCAGTCTTGCATTACTGCCTGACTTTCCTTTAACTTCTCTTCTTTCTATTCCCACACCTAGTATGTGAAAATAATTCATGAACATATACTGTGAATATGGTAAATACCAACCTGCATTTGTTCACCACAATTCCTGTATTAGAAATGTAAACTTGCAACCGGATAAAGTTCATTACAGCACAGTATGATGCTACAAGTGTGGTTGTATTTGTATATACCAAAATATACATAAATTCTCATATTTTAAGAAGGCACATGTGTGTGAGAGTATCAATAAAATATACTGCCAATATGTGTTAGTTAGAAATCCAGGAACTTGGAAATTTTTTCCTTTTACAGACAGCTTGACATAGTTTGATTCAAGCACTACTTCCTAAATTCAGGTGCAGGTGCTAATTAGTATCAAGGCAGTAAATCTAGAGAGAAAGGTAAATGGAGAACATATGGAAATAGAAATGTCACCAAAACAAAGGTTCTTTTTGATGATATGCATGGTTTTAAATGGTTTCAAAATAAGAATACAAGCCAGTGGATGGGAATGTTCTACATCTCTCATACTAAAATAATGCCACCAATAAGCAGCATTTATTACTAAAAAATGTGATTGTATAGTTGTTCACTACTTGAATATTTATGAAGTTTACAGTCTGCATATGGCATTTCTATAAACTGCCTTGATTAATGAGTTTAATTGTAAATGTTGCAAGATTATTTCTTAAACTGTATTTCATTTTGTTTATGTGCTTGGTAACAAAGTAAATTTTCAGAGTGACTGATGCTAAGTGGATATAAATCAGGTGACAAAGCTGTGATGCTAAGTAATATGAGCAGTGCCTAAGTGAATATGGCTGCATAAGCAGAGTTTAGCCAAAGTAAATGTGTGCAGGGCCTTGTAGTAGATTCAGTAAGCTAACCTATACCCTGAGTCGACCCAGAAGTTTATCAAGGGGACTCACTAAAAAAGCAGCAAGGCTGAAAATTAATAATGAAAAGACTGATATGAAATTCTTTGGATATACAGGATTTGTTGGAGAGGGAATTTCACAACTTTTCAGTTTTCGAACAGTGTGAATGGTAAATGATGCATAATGGAAGCAGCCCATGCACCTTCCCTAGCCCCTTGGGATTTTATTTTGTCCTGCACTAGAATAAAATAGGACAAGTATGGGATTGATACCAGACTACAAATCTCCTGTCCTATTCCTGGGACTACCTGTGTCTCTCTCCTTAAACTTTCTTATATGATTTGACACGCCTAAAGGTCTAGACCTTAAGATGTTAAGTTTCTATACGTTAGACCAAATACCCTTGCTCCTTTTTACATTTCTCATCCTCAAATCAGAACAGAGCAGTGAGATAAGTTGGTGGACATTAACACTTTCAGCTACGGTAAAAGAATTCAGATAAGGATTCTTCTTTGGGTCATGAAAAGATAGATGTGTTTAGATTATATATATAAAATTTTGACTTTTTACAATCTGCAAATGCATTAATTTTGTATGTGCTGACATAAAAATTAAACTTACAAAACTCTCATTATAGAGCACCTGGGTGGCTAAGTTGGTTAAGTGTCTGCCTTTGGCTCAGGTCATGATCCCAGGGTTCTGGGATCAAACCCCAAGTCGGACTCCCTGCTTGGCAGGGAGTCTGCTTCTCCCTCTGCCTCTTCCCAACCCCCTCTTATTTGTGCTTATGCTCTCTCTCTCTCTCAAATAAATAAATAAAATCTTCAAAAAAAAATAAAACTCTCACTATATGCTATTCATACCAGCTTAGCTTACTACAGGCCACCAAAGTATAATTTTGAACATGTTTAGACATTTTATTGCACTCTCCCGTGTTCTCAGCTACCTTAAAACACATCATCTTCACACTCATTCCATTTTGATTCAACTTTTAAAAAGTCCTTCATATAAACTTGAATAATTTATGGATAATGTATCTATAATCTTTTCTTTTTCAAAACTGATGTGCTTCCTACCCCAAAGAATCATATAAGTTAGACATTATGTCCTCTTTAATGTCATTTCCCACAATATATTAAGTGTCAACAAAATGCACAAGGATTTAGGCAAGCACATGGGCACTAGGTCAATAAAACGGGAGTACAGTTGCCTATGAAATGTTTCTTATATACATTTATGTCCATCCTATTTGGAAATAATTTCTCTAACATGACACCTTGAATTGTCAGTGGACTTCAAGACATAGTTACTGTATAAGCCAAACCTATTTTACAGAACAGACCACAAAGGGATTGGACAACACTTCCCTGGAAAAATACTTTTCCTCAGTCAATGACTAAGGACACTCTAGCTATCTCTCTTAAGAAGTCATAATGTAGGGGCGCCTGGGTGGCTCAGTGTGTTGAGCCTCTGCCTTTGGCTCGGGTCATGATCTCAGGGTCATGGGATTGCATCGGGCTCTGTGCTCAGCAGGGAGGCTGCTTCCCCTCCCCCCCAACCTGCCTCTCTGCCCTGCGATCTCTGTCAGATAAATAAATAAAATCTAAAAAAAAAAAAAAGAAGAAGTTATAACGTAGGACTGGGCAATGCTGTCAAACAGTACTGAAGAAATTTTGGTTTTAGAAAAATACAGCCTTTGCGTCCACTACATCTCTGACCAGAGTAGAGCCAGCCTTAGTTCCAAGGAACCAGTGGTGGGTTGAAAACTGAACCCACTGAAGATACGTCCACTTGAAACTTGTGAATGTGAACCTATTTGAATAAAGGACCTTTGCAGATATAATTAAGGATCTTAGGATATCACCCTGAAAGAGGATGGACCCTAAATCCAATAATAAGTGTCCTTACAAGAGAAGAGAAGTGAAGAAATACACATAGAAAAAAGCCATGTGAGGACAGAAGCAGAGATGGAGGTTATGCTTCCATAAGCCATAGAAACCCTGGAGCTATCGGAAGTTAGGTAAGAGACAGAACAGACACCCCCTAAAGCCTCTGGAAGGAAGGAATGCTGCTGGTACACTGACTTCAGAGTTCTGGCCTCCAGAATTGTGAGAGAATAAATCTCTGTTGATTTAAGCCATCTGAATTGTAGTAATTGGTTATGGCAGTTGTGGAAACTTACAGAATCAATCTTATTGCGGGGTCTGGATTCTTTCAAAGTTATCTGTGCCAGGAAAGGTGGAGAAAACCAGGTGAGTAGATGTGCCAATGCTCAAAGAGAAGATGTTCTCTATCACTGTGTTCAGAAGCAGGAATTTTACTGAAAGAAATGATTGTTTAGAACATGTACAGAAATATGACTAGACACACTTTTGTCTTGAATGTTAAAATACTGGCAGTTTTAGGTTTCAGGCAAGAAAAAAACAAATTAAAAGAAAAAAATTTTTATTCAAGAGCACAGTGTTTGCCATAATAAATGTGACAGACTTCTAAAATTTCAGGAATTCTTAATCTTGTCCTCCTTTTATTAAACTTTTCAAAGAAAACAAAAAACTGCACCGAGGTGAAATGTTCCGTATTTATTCTACTGTTTACAAATTTCTGTAGAAGCGGATTTTAATCTATGTAACACTTCTTAAGAAAGAAGAATTATACAAAATATTTACTTATCTTTCCCATTTTGCCTATTGACATGCTTGTGTGAAGAAAACTTTATATGAAGGGTTTTAAAGTTTAAATTATACTTATAACTTCTATATTTTTAAAAAATGTTTATTTAGGCTTCTGTCATATAAAATAGTATAATAAAAGTTACAAAGATATCTGTACAGTATCTGTATCTGTACATTAAGTACATACTTCTCTGATTCTGCCATCTTCTAAACTGTAGCATGAAAAGCTATTTTACTTTTAGCAACCATCACATTCACATAAGCCATGCATTAACCACAGGAATCATAACTTCCATTACAGTGTAAATAGAAAACAGGACTTTCTAAAGCCAACACTGTCCAAAATTAATTTCAACAGATAAGTTATTTGTCACTGACCATATCCACAACAACAAAATAAATGTGTTACCATCACCACCATCAAAGAGCTTTCTACCTAATGTGACAGGAGGAGTCTACATGGAATAATAGTGACATTTACTGACAATTTGAGAACTTCATATGCATCATCACATTTTACCCTAACAAAAAATTGTGACATAGCTACATTAATATGCCCACTTTATAGATGAGGAAATTGTTCAGAACAGGGTTAGGTAATGTGCCTAGGGTCAAACAGGGAAATGGGGAAATCTGACTGGAAATCTGACTTTCCTATTTGAGCTTTAAGACACTATACTGTACTGATCTCCCACCATCACAAATAAACAAATATTCTGATAACTGCTTTTATTTTTAGGCCCTAAAAATATAAAGGAGGAAATGAGGATTTATTACAACTTGGGGCAATCTGGAAAGGTTGTAGGTACCAAGTTGCTTCTGCATTGGACTTTGAAAGACAGAGATATTTTATACATGGGGAAAAAAAGCATTTCAGCTAGAAAGATTAGTCAACAAAATTTGAAAACCTCTACTGAGCACTTGCTGCAGAAGGGTTTTGTGCAATTTCAGGAAATAATGGAAATGTCCACACCCCAATTTCTATTACCCATCTCTCATTTCCAAAGAACAGTTATCCCTTCTAGAAATTGAGGTCTCCTCTTCCTGGGGGCAACATCAGAGTTCTGGAGACCTACCCAAAATTCACGGGACTCAGAGATTTGGAGATCGTTATCTAGTCCCCTATACCGCTGCTCTTAAACAAGATTCACAGAACTTGTGTCTGGAACATCTTGTACTGCACATTTTATGACACCAGAAATTCAAGTGATTTTCCTCACATTCAAAGTCCTAACCCTAGTCAGATTAATTCAGTGGTTTTGAATGCTAGCACAACTGCAGAGGAAAACATGACAATCTGAAAAGATACTTCCATAATTACTGATATGTCTCTAAACTAACGTGCTATTTACTTTTAACACTGAAAGTTTTAAAGTCATGATTTCCGGTCTCTTCAATTAAAGGTAATACTCTATGGAACTGACTCCAGAGTAAATATGATGATATTCAGAAAGGAAAATCATAGTATCAAGTAGGTTTTGAGATCCTGCAATAAACACTGTACCCAACTAGAAGTTTAATAAAGCTCACTACAGTAACCTTTTTGAACTCAAACATTTTAAACTGGTACCAAGAAGAGGACTACTACCGTGTGCCAGGACTCTAACAAAATGATTTCACAGAAATTTTCTAAATCCTCACATTTATATGAGGTAGAATTTACTGTACTTATTTTACAGGGCAGGAAGCTGAGGTTTCCCAAGGAACCTAAAGTCACAAACGTTATATATGATAGATTAAGGTTGAGCTCTGTTCTTTCCCAAGTTGTGATGAATAAAATGTTTGGGCTATATGGCCTTTCCTAACAAGTTAGTTTACTTTAAGCTGGTTGACCTAAAACAACTTGAGGACTGCAGAATTCTACGGAGGGACAGAACTGCTCTCAAGCTTAGGAAAACACTTAAAAAGGTATTCAATTATGGAAGGTGAAGATCTTGCATGTTTAATTTAAAAAGGCAAGGTTTAAACAACAACAAAAATGGTGAAACATTCTGCATAAGAAGAGCATTTGAACTTCGGCATTTTGTGAGGGCTTATGGTAGAAGAGATAGGAGAAGAAAGGCCTGAAATTGGGGAGTCCCAAGGGAATGAGTTGGTTAGGGAGTGTGTGATAAATGTCTAGGAACTCTGATTCTAGCATTTGAATTGCAGTTGACCTCTGCTTGTATAATTAGCCTGCATTACCCTAAAACTTTCAGTAAAAGTCTATTACTGCAACAAGCTGCTGTTAGTGATGATTTTGATGACTTTGAGTAATCATAAAGAAGAGGTGGATTCCTGTAGCTCCAGATAGTGACCAACAGGAAGAAAGCAGAGGCCCAAGGCAGAGCTAGAAGCAGCTGCCAGGAGCCAGGTAAGTGAAGAGAAATGGCTTGTGGAGTGAAGTGATTTGCAAATGATGTGTGGCAATGCAACATTCCTCTAAATATAGCAGAGGAATATGAGCCTAAGAGGAAAAGAAGGAAGTCAGATTCTGGCATTCCAGGGGATAGGGTTTGAACCATAGTCTTTGATGTGAAAGTAAGCAGTGATGCCAGAAAGCAGGAGGGTGTAGGACATCAAGGTGGCAGACATTTGATTAGATATAACATAGATCATAGTGTGAGGTGCCATCTAAATAGCCTGGAACACAAATTAGAGCTGTCTAGAGGCAGAGGAATTCCTTTCAAGGAGGAGAACAGTGAACATACCACAAAAGATCCAGTCTTGCATGTAGGCCTTGAGAGAAATGCTGCATTTTGATATGCAAGGACCAGTGTAAGGATTTTTGGTTTAGAGTAAAAGTGGCACGAAGGCCAGGAATGTTAACGCATGCTCCAGAAACAGGAGGACTCAGCCTAACTTAAATCGGCACATACTTCAAAGCAATGGAAGAGACAAGTAGGAACAAAAAAAGTTTGACATTAGAGAGAGTAGGGTTTCAATATCAGAAGGAAAAGTTAGACATTTATTCTGCAGCAAAGAACAAGTCACTGGAAGTTTTGACAAAGGGAGTAAAATAACCTGGTATGGCTAGCAGATGGCCTGCAGTCTGAAGAAAAGAAGTCGAGGACTTTGGTTTTCATCATGTTGATTTGGAAGGGCTGGCAGGTCATAAATATCGAATCCATGGAGCATGCATGATTAAAACTTAGATTAACCTTCAAAATAAGACAGAATGATCTACAGATAAAATAATTACTTCGGCCCTTAGGAATCGCTAGTGATTCCAAATCACACCCTTGTGATTCCCAAGGCCTGAAGTAACGAGTGAATCTGTGACAGTGGGTAGGACTTCTCCAGACCAGTGTAAGAGAGATGAGGATATGCCACAGCACAGGATCCAGGCATGACTTAGCAGGTGAGAACTGCAAACTCAAGAAGTATAGGGCAGAGAACAAAGAGAGTTTTTCAGGGAGGACAAGATGATTTAATGAGTTACAGAAGATAAATACTGAGAAATAAATAAAATTGAAAGAACACCACTTTCCCATTTGATGGAAAAGGGCTAGAAAATAAAACCACTGTGAATGATTTAGGAATACACAACATATGGAGAAACAAACTGAAGCATTTAATTTAAAATGTGTTAAAATTTTTCCCATTGGTATTAAAAGTTTTGTAGTCAGAGTACATTTGAGTGAATAAAAAAATGGACTTACAAGCAAAACTAAAATGGCAAAAAAATCTTCAAAGTCACTATTGCTAAAAGGATCTAGCTCCTTGCTACTTAAAGAATGGTCTGAAGACCAGCAGTCTCAGAATCATCTGAGAAATTGTTAAAAACGCAGAATTCCAGGTCCCATCCTAGACTTTCTGAGTCAGAACCTGCATTTTAACATCCTCCTCAGGTTCATTAAAGTTTGAGAAGCCATGTTGTGCATAACACAATTTTGTCTATGCATCAGCTTAGAATATACATGACCACTACTTTCAACAATATATTTATGGGTTCCTCATTTCACACAATCAGATAATAACAAGGCTGCAAGCCTGGTTTTTACTTCTCAAGTCCGCTACTAACTAGCTGTGAGAAAATCTCCCTCAGCAGTCTCCATAGTCACATCCAGTTCTATGACTCAGTTGGCTTAAGTAAGTCGAGTTTCAGGGGCATGGTCCCTGCCCTTCAGCATCTGTAATGTAAGAGTGCCATCATGATGGAAAGAGAGATATTAAAGGCCTGTATTACAAAGAAGCAAAAATGCACAAAGCAAATATCTCAACAGTGAGAAAACAGAGGTAAGACCGGTTTGGGGAAATATATTTTTAGAGTTCCAAGTTTGAGAAGAAATTGTTATTACCTGTTCCTCCATGGAGGACGAGGATTTCAGGAAAGGGCAGTTTCTTACTTCGATAATGCAAAAGAGGAAGCTCTGCAAACCTCTAATAAGGACAGTAAATGGCAGATAAGGAATGCTTACCATGTGCTAGATAGATACATTACATGCACATCTCCTTTCATCCTCACTACAACCCTAAGAGGTAGGGAACACTACTGTCACTCCCACTTACAGACATGCAAACTGAGGCTTAGAGAAGTCAGTAAGCTGAATAACGTCATACAGTTTATAAAAGGCCAAGCTGAGATATGTCTGACTTGAAAAGTAGAATTCTTAACTATTATATAATCAAATGAGGGGTTAAGGAGGGAAATAATATAAAGAATAATAGCTAATGTCAACTAAGTACCCACTACATGCCAAACATCATTTTAAGAGCTCAGCATATATTAATACATTCAATTCTCACAAACACACTATCAGATAGGCATGATTACTATCTTTGTTTTAGAGGAGAGTGCACTAGTCTGCTCAAGCTACCATAACAAAATACCATAAGCTGGATGGTATAAACAAAAAAATTTATTATCTCATAATTTTGGAGGCTGGAAATCTGAGATCAGGGTGCTAGTATAGTCAGATACCAGTGAGGACCCTCTTCTTGATTCTAGAGGGTTGCCACCTTGCTCTGTGCTCACATGACCTTTGCTGGGTAAGTGCACGTAAGGAAAAAGAGAGCTCCCTCTCTTCCTCTTCTTATAAGGCCACCAATCCTATCAGATTAGGATGCTAACCTTACGATTTCATTTAACCATAATTACCTCCTCAAAGTCCTATCTCCAAACACACTCACACTGGAGGTTAGGGCTTCAACATAGGACTTTTTTGGCTATACGATTAGTTTGTAGAAGTAAGGAATTGCTATTTGAGCATGATTAAGTGACTTTCTCAAGATCACCGAGCAGTGAATGATAGGGTTTCAATTTAAATCTTGGCAGTTGGTCCTAGTGACCATAATTGCTCACTATACTATGCTCTTTCTAGGGATCAGTGAACAGAGGGCATATTAAGCATGGCATAGCTCGCTTCACTAATGGCTGTTCTGTAGTCAGTATTTTACTCTGATTTTTGTTGAACAAATACTTTTATCCAAATATAATCCCCCCAAAATATCTGTTTTTCTATTAGTGGAACTCTAATGGTACGGCTTTTTTCTTTTCCAAAGCCAGTACAACTAACAAATACAGGGTGAGGGAAAATAGGTTCATTTGTATTGACTGAGTGCTACTCGCTTCCAGGGACAGATTTATTGAATGGCATCCTTCAGTTGCATCCAGGTTTCCATAAGACCTATTATTCTACACTATCCTTCACTTTGTATCATTGTTAAGGGTCTCTGCAACTCAGTGTAAATCCCTACAAGTGCCAATTAAAGGGAGACTAAAGACATTCAACTCACAAACTGGCAGAGCACTGATGTTTCCCTGCTCGTGAACTGAAAGAGGCCTGAAAAGGGGGAACAAGCCATGGTGGGTCAGTCGGTGAAGCATCTAACTCAGGATCTCTAATCAGGTTATGATCGTGTGGTTGTGGGATCGAGCCCTGGGTTGGGCTCCGCTCTTAGTGCACAGTCTGCTTCAGATTCTTTTTCCCTCTCCCTCCTCTCGCTCTCTCACATAAATAAATAAATTAAAAATAAAAAGAAGGAATAAGTCAGGTCCAGGTCTTTCTGGACTGCTGTGGCCACCACAAACAGCCTTGGAGAAATGCAGTTTAATAAATCCGGAATTCTAGAAATGAGGGAAGTACAACCAAGTCAAGGTGACTGATATATTTAAAGTCATATACTGAATTCCTTACGCTGAGGATATCTCTACATTAAGACTGAAAATAGTTAAGAGAAGAGTGTGGATATGCTAATGGTCAAATCTGTCACTTCAAACTTATCTCCCATGGTCCCTCAAACACCTGCTCTCCACCTCAGCAAGGACCACTCTTCACTGTGACCCGGGAACATGGCTTATACATATTTTCTGATTGTATTCCTGGTATTTCCTCTACTGACGATGCCTTTTCACCCAGGCTATCCAAATCTCATTCTTTAGTCCAGTTCAATTACCATATCCCCATGAATTTTTCTACCACTCTTTCAAATTCAATTTGAACTTTAACACACACAACTCTACACTAATACAACAGTGGGGAGATTTCTAATGGTCACACATATCTGATTCTTCTTTCCTTCTCACTGCATGAGAGAATTACAATTCCCTGCCTCCTTTACAGATGGTCAGGGTCCTGAGACGAGCTCTGGTTAATAGACTGTATATGGAGATGAAGTATCTCACTTCCTTACTTAGGTACTTAATCACCAGCATTAACCCAATCTTTTCTCTCCTTCCTTTGCCACTGAAATAGACAATGTTTCAGATGATAACCTCTATCAGCCTGGGTCACAGAATAAAGATGAGATGGAGCAGAGCACCCTGCCTGGTAAACCACAATGGGAATTCAGCATGAGTGAGATATAAGTCTTTGTTATTATAAGCCTCTACAATTTGTGAGCATATGTCGGGAGGAAGAGATAGGAAGGTAGAGGAGACAGTGTGTTATTACAGCAGAATTTAGTTTACTCTAACTAATATAGTATCTTCTTGCTTTGAGATATATATATCATATTACTAAGAGCCTTCATATATTCTATACCCAATAAATATTTATAAAAGTACCTACTATGGGCCAGCCAATGGCTTTGGTGCTGAGGATACAACGGTGAACAAACATATAAAGTCTCTGACTTCAGGGTGATCATAATCTAGTGAAAGAGATAAATGTCCATCAAATAATGGCCTGAATAAATGTGAAGTTTAAAAGAAAATCTGTGCCATGAAGAAAAAGTACATCTGATCTAGTGAAGTGTCATGGAAGGCCTTTGTGAGAAAGTGATTTTTTAAACTGAGTTATAGAGATAATTAAGGGTGAACTAAGAAAGACTGGCAGGAGTGAGGAAGGAGAGGAACTTTTCAGGCAGAGGGTACAGCATGTATATGTGTCCTCAAGCACTGGGGAACATGACTAATGAAAATCAAAGAAACCAATGAGATGGGGACTAAAAGCATACAGAACCTTGTGGGCCAAGCTAAGAATTGTAGATTTTATAAGTAAATAGAACGGAGACCATGGAAGAAGACCACCAAATCAAGAGGCAAAGGACATCTCTCTGGAAGGAGGTCCATAGCAGAGATGGAACAGAGAGCAAAGAGGAATTTTATGAAGAAGTCACTCCAGTGGCACAAAATTTGAAAGATGCATTAGGGAAAGTGTGTGCTTGGGGGTGGAGGGGGCTGAGATTTAACACAGTGCTGCAAGAAGTGACAGACAGAGGTGGGAAATGGACCTAGAGACGGTCAGCACTAAATTAAAATTCACAGGAGGTACAAGTTGCTTTCCCATGGTCTCTATTAATTGGGGAGCACACAACCAAATTATACCGGAATGCAAAGAGTTTTTCTGGCTACAGTACAGAGAATGGATTGCACACCAGTTAGAAGGGTATCCTAATATGGTCACCTATTAGAATTTTGCTATAGTGAACAAAATGATAAAAGATGATAAAAGGTTAGACTGGAGTGCAGGTGGTAGAGGTACAGGGAGGACATGGAGCATAAACTGCTCTACAAACTAGTATAATCAATTTACATCTCCCTTGAAGGAATCATTTCTGAGGTCAGTGTTGGACATCTGTTCTGTCCCCAGCAGGGGTTCTCTCTTAAAAAGTAACCTGCAATTTAGCCTGTATCTTAACTCTCTGCCTATCTTAACCCTACTGCCTTTCACCACAGCCTCCACTGTGCTTGAGAACCTTCTTAGGCTTGAACTTTTTCATGGTCTGTTGCAAATTAAGTCATTTCCTTTGAGAAGAGATTAAGAACTATTTATTGTTAAAAAAAAAAAAAGAACTATTTATTTTATGTACTGCTTCTCCTATGAGGCAAATCTCAAAACCAGGGCTCTGGACATGGGGGTGGAGACAATGGTAAGTTTTCTTTCTGAGTTGACTGACACTCCCCCTCCTACCACTGAGCTGGGTGAGTGACAACGTGAGGTCCTCCAGACTCATCTCTGCTGGTGTGGAACCACCTTAGGAGCCCAGGATAGAGTGATGGGACTTCAGCATTCTAGCACTGTGCCCAGGTAGCATCTCCATTCTAAAATTGGGGATAGAATGGAAAGGGGAGCCCCCTACATCTTGACTACACTTACCCAGGGCTTAAAGAGCAATAAGTCACTGGGGGCAGAACACTGAAACACTGAAGTCCTACCCCTCCCACAAAGAAAGCCCTCTGGCTGGGAGCTTTGGGGAGAGGGAGCCCTGTGTTCCTGGGTATACCAGTCTGGAGTGGAGCCTCCACTAACTGAACTGAGGTGGGAGTGAGAGGGAGAGGTATCAGCTCAAATGCCACACACTCTTAACTTTTCTTACTGAATCTTTTAAGTATTCTTAAATGTTTCTTCATTTGCTGTTTGTCCTTAGGACCATTTCCAGTGGCTTTAAAATGTTTGAATAGTTTTCACCAGTTTCACTGGGGAGCGGGTCAATGTCATGCCAGAAGTCTCTTGCCGCTCTCTGTTCGTCCTGGGTAGGCCCCTCTCACACTATCCCTGGGCATTGGCCAAGACATTGCTCACAAATGTGATATAAGCAGAAGCTTGAAAAATGCTTGCTCTGCAGGACTTGTCCTCTCTTGATGCTGGGAACCTTCTTACCCCCATTTGAACAAGCCCGAGCTAGTCTCCTAGAGCATGGTGATTCCACATGGAGCCAGACTGCCGAGCTATGCCAGGTGTCCCAGGCATCACAGATTAGGCCAGGAGAGAGTGATGTTAGAAGAGCCAGAAGAAGAGAACATCCCAGAGATGAGATGCCAAAAGCACTGAATTCTGCTGGGAGATCAAGAGGACTGGAATGTTCATTACACTTAGAGGTATAAAGGCTATGTTCATGTGAACAAGCACCATTTTATGAATAAAATGGGGACAAGAGAGCAGAAAAGACTCATCAGTAACTGGGAACTGAAGAAATGGAGCAGTTTTGCAGAGCAAGGGAGATGGGTCAGTCATGAGGGCAGTGGTTCTCAAATGGGAGAGATTTTGCCCCTTAAGAGGTCATTTGGTCATGTCTGGAGATGTTTTTGATTGTCACAAATGGGAGGGAGTGCACTCTCATGGGCAGAAGTCTCAGATGCTACTAAACATTGTACAATGCACAGAACCGTCCCTCAATAGTACACTACCCAATCCAAAGCATCAAGAGAAACCCTAACAAAGAAGAAAAAGTTAGAGAAAGCAAAAATTTTCTTTTGGTGTGTTTTTGATTGTTTGTTTTTTTCTTTGTTTGAAACACAGATGAAAACTGAATATATTTGGATTGCCATGGAGAGGATCTAACTGAGAGGAACAGGTTGAGGGTACAGAAAGGAAAGGTGTAATTTCCTTTAGGTAAGAATTATTAATAACCTAGGGGCGCCTGGGTGGCTCGGTCGTTAAGCATCTGCCTTTGGCTCAGGTCATGATCCCAGGGTCCTGGGATGGAGCCCTGCATCGGGCTCTTTGCTCAGCAGGGAGCCTGCTTCTCCTACTACCATTCCCTCTGCTTGTGTTCCCTCTCTCGCTGTGCTTCTGTGAAATAAATAAAATCTTTAAAAAAAAAAAAAAAGAATTACTAACCTAAAAAAAATTTTAAAAATTTAAAAAAGAATTATTAATAACCTTTTTTTTTTTTTTTTTTACAGAGGAGGGCACTGAGACTCCCGAGGATAAGTGGTTTGCCCCAGGTGAGGAAGTCAGTAAGTGGGGGGACCCAGACTCACATTGTGGCCTATTTAGCTCTAGACCAAGCAGTTAAAGGAGCTCTTAATCCTGCTGTACTGCCAACCAACAACTGCATCAGCAACACAAACCCGAAGAAGCTGCGATCACAGACTTGTCCTTCCTGCCTTCTGAAAGCTTTGCTCTTACCACTCACCCATTTTCTCTATTGAACCATGTTTTTAGCTTATTGTAAAGGCTGAGTATGGCATTCGGGAAGAGGACCTCCACCTATAGTGCACTCCAATCCTTTTGGTCACATTTGGGGCCACTTGGTCTCTGCCATATGGTAAGCATCATTTCTTCTTTGGGACCCATAAAGGAGTCCACCCCTGCCTATCCCTTCCTGTCCTTGAAATGCTCTGCAGTCTCAGCTGTCACTCAGTGAGCTCTGCTTTATCTGAGAAAGACAGCTGGCTCATGTGTGTAGCACGCGCACACACACACACACACACACACACACACACAATGATCCAGCCCACCTGAAATCTGGACTCTGACACTTTATCAGGTATTCTGATTGTCCCTTACTCTGAAGGAGTGATATTGCAGAATCCTAAGCATTATCATTTTACAATAGCCAAATACCTTAATCATACAGTAAAAACAAATATGCAGTTAGGGGAGCTAGAAGCACTTATGCTATACCCCAGGGACTATTATGGTGGACTAAGGGAGGTAAGAAGATGAATGGCAAATGAAGAAATGCAGGGAGGGAAGGCAACTTGGAGCCAAATAATGCATTAATATGCTGACATATCTGCGGAAGAAACTTTTAAACCTGTATCCATCACATACTCCAGACGGAGCCTGAAACTTTCTAGGAAACATATACCTTCCTCCCAAGGAACCTGGCTGCCCTCAG
The DNA here is from genome assembly GCA_028646535.1 of Procyon lotor. Taxonomy (NCBI): domain Eukaryota; kingdom Metazoa; phylum Chordata; class Mammalia; order Carnivora; family Procyonidae; genus Procyon; species Procyon lotor. The sequence goes on along the minus strand of CM053607.1, from coordinate 93,823,493 downwards.
GAGAAACTAGGGAAGTGTTAAGTTAATGCAATAAAGTATGTAAGATTAGAAAGAACTATACATCTACTTTCTTGTTTTAAGAGATTCCGTGTCTGAGCTATTTTTTAAAACTCTTTGTATAGATCTCACAAACTCCCTTTCCTACTTTTTCCAGTTCCTAATACATTTAAACATGAGGAAATTCTTGCATTAGCAATATATTAGGCATATTTCCTGCTTAATAACCCTTGAAATTCCCTGATTACTCAATGGAAATAAAGATACCCTTCAGCACAACTTGTAAGATAACTCCTCATGGCTGGGGGGGGGGTGCGCCTGGGTGGCTCAGTAGCCTCTGCCTTTGGCTCAGGTCATAATCTCAGGGTCCTGGGATCGAGCCCCACATCAGGCTCTCTGCTCAGCAGGGAGCCTGCTTTCCCCTCTCTCTGCCTGCTTCACTGTCTACTTGTGATCTCTCTCTGTCAAATAAATAAATAAATATTTTTTTTAAAAAAAAGATAACTCCTCATGGATTTAAGGTATTTCTCCCTTCTCCCTGCTATCTTCTTTTCTCCTCCTACATATCATTCTTCCTCTTTTCCCTCCATCCCTTGCCCTCTCCTTCCTTCTGCCCTCCACCTTACCCATCATTTCTCTGTGGTCTTCTTGAACCCAGATGTGGTTGACAAAAATCCCACAAAATGTAGACTATGTAAAATAGAAATAACCATGCTGGAACAGGAGTTATTTTTGATTTAATAGACCACAAAGGCACTGTGGTCTATTAAAATGTTAAAGTGCAATTTCCAATGACATGGTTGGAACCAGGGAGTATTATGCTAAGCTAAATAAGTCAGTCAGAGAAGAACAAATACCATATGATTTCACTCCTATATGGAATTTAAGAAACAAAACAAATGAGCAGAGGGAAAAGAGAGATAGAAACCAAGCAACAGACTCTTCACCATAGAGAACAAACTGATAGTTACCAGAGTGGAGGTGGGTGGGAGGATGGATGAAATAGGCAATGGGGATTAAGGAGGGCACTTGCTATGATGAGCACTGGGTGTTGTATGCAAGTGTTGAATTACTCTCTTGTACACCTGAACCTAATGTAACACTGTGTTAACTAACTGGAATTAAAAACTTAAAAGCAAACCAAAAAAGCCCCCAGATTTCTCTGAGGGTGAGAACAGACATGGCAGATATCTACTAAACTGAGGCAAGGAGGGGATTTAGGGTTCTAAATACTCTTAAAATAGATATCCAATTGGTCCTTCTGTTTTTATCTCTATCTTCAGACCCATTTTCAGAGATACTACCAATTCTTATATGTTTGGGGTTTTCTCCAGGATAACTAAGCTGCTTCTCAACTTTTCTTATTGCGTATTCAGGAAGCCACTTTCTCAGATCTAGGGTTAGGGTTAAGGTTAAGGTTAGGTTGTGTACCTAATATTTTGTAGTTTAGAGACCTTTACAGAGAAGAAAATCCCAGACTTCTGCTGGGGTAAGGGTTAGGATTAGCATTAGGGTTAGGGATTACAGGTTAGGGGTCAGAGTACATGCCCGGAAATTCTGCAGTAAAAGAAAATGTTAAAAGTGCAAAATTTTAAATCTAGAATATTATCAAACATATCAATCAGCTGAGAAGCAATATAATTTTACTATTACTACTTTGGCATGTTTTTCTATGGCTTCTTTTGAAAGTGTACAGAAGTAGTCTAGTTAATTTTCCCCATTTTCCATATTTTCAACACAGCATCACTGGAGCAGAATAAATGGCTGAAATGGCAATTTGCCATCAATCTTGTACCACTCTGGGAGGAGTATATCAGAAGAGAATATCATTTACTGTTGACTAAAACATTAAAAGATGAAATAATAACATTTGAATCAAGTGCTTTTCATGAAAAATCACTAAATATCTACTAGAAAAATATTGAAAACACTTTGGATCTGAGCCTAGCCTTTTATTACAGAGCTTGAATTACTATTTGGCATTTCTGCTATTTTCCATAGAGGCCAAGCTTAAGAGAGGCAGGATCCAAGAAGATCTAGGATATGCTTTAATCTTAGGAGATTCCATTCCTGGACAGTGACTTAGACAAGGATATGAACAATTTTATTCAACTAAAATTGAACAGGGAAAGATTACTTGCCTGTCTCTCTTTCCACTCCAGTATCTCTTTACATAATAGTTGCTTTCATTCTCCTCTCTAACATTTGCATACCAAAGGCTATGATAGTGACTTAGATGACACATGAAAGGGAAGCATCTTCCATGTGGGAACCATGTCCAAAAGCCTGATGCCAATAAAGTATGGAAGAAGCCAGGTGATCAAATACCAGTGAGCAGTGCTATAATAAATAATTTCCAGGCATTGGACAGATCTATTCTTGGGCTTCTTTATTAAAAACACATGCCCCTCTTATTCACTTCCACTTGAAGGAAGGACCGAAGGCTGGTTTGTCGAGACTATCCACTCATGTGAATTCTTTGTGGGCAACTGTATAGCACCAACAGCCCCTGAGCAGTCAGCAGAGAAAAGCATTTAGACCACCGAACTAATTACCGCAAAATTCATAGCTAAGGCAGATGGCTTCACAAAACAGCCTCCTCTCTTTCTCAAGTGAAAATGGTGAGGAACAGGTCTTACTGTGTGGTCTTCTGAACAAACTGACTGATGTCTAAGCTGCCTTCCACATTGTGGATGGTCCCAGAGTGGGCATGGGGGTGGGCAGCATTCTGGTTAATAGGGCCAATTCTGGCTAATTTATCTATCACCATCACCCCTGCCATTCAAGTGCTGAAGCTAGACAAGCTGTCCCTTCCATTAGTTTTGGGTCACAGATAATTAAACAGCACCATCTTAGGTAAGCAACCTACCACTAACTGTGGCAGAATATAATGAATTAGTTAGAACTAGAACTCATACCCCACAACTTCTCATATTTAGCAATCATTACAGCAATGTCAGGAGTTATATTCTTGTCTCCCAGAAGCTAAAAGTGTTGACACAACTGTGCCTTAAGTAAACAGGAAACTACAGAATAGCCAAACAATTATCAAGATTAATTTTGCACAAGTCAGAATGTTGGACCGGATTTCTGAAGTATCTTGCATTTCTTACATGCTGTGCATTGAAGACAGAAACTGGTCTTCACTAACTTTATTTAAAGAAAATTACTCAAACATGCAACCCATTTGCATCTAGTTGTGGAGTCATCAGCATTTCTCAGGTTACTACAATGACAGGCTGATTTTGATCAATGTATTATCAGACCCAGGCTCTCACTTGCCCCAAGTCACCTAATGTGAAAAATGGCTCATGGAAAGCACTCTCTAATTGGTAAAATACTACACACATAGTAGAGTTCTTATGTAAATTAACAAGTTCTCATGATATCTATTCTAATGGGCTCATAACTCACTGGTACAAGTGGGCTTGGGTAAACTGGGCTCTTTTCAGTTGTGTGTTACATTCTGGTATTTATTCTGGCTCATGGGGAAGTCTCTTGCCTTCAAAGTATTATGTTCTACACATTTATAATACAAAAACTTTCCTTGTATGTTCCTTCTCTCATATCTCTGTTGATTTATAACTAAGCTTTGCCCCAGTTTTCAAACAGAAAAGTTCTGATTCTCAGAATGCCAGACTCCTGGGAAGCCTTAGTAGATTCTACTTGTGGCTAATGAGATTGAGCGGGAAACCAAGAATTCCTAGAGGAGTGTCACATGCCAACAAACTTTGAAATTTGTTGCTATGTTATTACAACTGTCTATTTTCAGGTTATCTTGAAGTTCCCTTTTCATAATACAATATAAATGTACGTCTCCCAGAAATTTCCGACAGAGAACACTTACAGTCCTCTGAGTAATTCCCAGCTATTCCTTAGAAAGCAGGACTGGGCGAGTTTTCTCCCCTCTCGCAACCTGCTATACCCTTCCTGACCCACACTTAAACAGAGATGAATCTCTGCTTCCACAGCTTAGGAGCAGAAAGCTGGGGAATCTGTTAAGGGCCAGATAACAGGCTCCAGGTTTGTCTGTTTACAAGAGGACAAACCTGTCCATCTGGTTCTATAAGTGAAAGTTACCAGAAGTTTCCCTGTGTGGGTATAAATTCCATCCTGGGGATCAAGAGAAAACTAAAAATTGTAGAATATGCATACTTGCTACTGAAAGCTTATGAATTCTTGAAATGTAAAATGCAGATATTAATAAAAAGGAATTTTAACCTCTCAAAGTCGTATTTAAAAGAAAGCTCTTTTTGGCAACTGATTTTCAGTATAGTATATGGTTGACTCCTAAGAAGTAAATCCAAAGGTTCTCAAGGTGGTAATTCGTAATGTTTAGTATGCTAGCATAGTCTAATAGAGATCTATAAAATATACCTCAAATATTAGTCTGCTAGTGAGTGTACTTAATAATGCTACAAATGCATTATGAGTGAGGCTCCTTTATATAAAATTTTTATTCAATGCTAAAAATAATCCCCACTCTTTGAGTTGTTCTACCAGGTTTTCCCTATGGATACTTGTTACATTCTTGGGATCATAGTGTGGCCCGAGTTATACTCAAATTTACATAAAAATATGCCAGATTATAATGGAATTCTTCTGTGATTGAGTAACACAGTATATAAATTCTATATATGGAGAAACCAAAGCAGAGATGAATTATATTACTTTCCTCACATTTGAGAAATCTAGGAGGAAAGTGCATGTTCTTCTCTGGGGAGTTATAGAGGAAGGAGTTGCTTGTATGCTATGCAATTCTAATTTTGTAATGGCTGGCTGTTCTCATATATTGAACTACTGAAGAAGGAATGAGAAATGTGGAACGAATAAAATAATTTCACTTGGAATATTATGTTAAGAGCTCATCACTAACAAATGAACAGAGTCCCCAATATCAAGAGCTCTCCACTAGAGCCTATAGTTGATGAAGAAGTCACTAATAACTCATGCTTCTAGCTTCTAAGATACTTCAAATTTACTTGGGGAGGCAAGACACAGAAATACAGAAGATATACATAAGAGAGTAGATCATTAGCTGCTGATTAATGGGACAGCTCGGTGTAAAGGAAACAACACTGAGCTGGGAATCACCACACGAATTCTAATTCTGATTAGCCATAAACTATCTTAGTGACCTTGAGCATATCATAATCTCCCTGAGCCTCAATTTTCTCACCTAGTTATATTTTCTGAGTGTTTAGTATATGTGCCAGCCATCTTACACATATTTTCTCATTTTGTCCTCAAAGCCACTTTAAAAAGTAGATAATATTATTCTATTATTGGCCCCACTTTACTGATAAGGAAACTGAAGCGAAACAATATTAAGTAACTTGTCCAGGATTATACTGTTAGTATTTGGCAAAGGATTCAAACTTATATTCTCAGACAGGAGAAGGTTGGGCAATCTAAGAATGGTGTGTGCGTGTGTGTGTGTGTGTGTGTGTGTGTGCGCACGCGCACGCGTGCATACCTGCGTGTGTGAAAGAAAAAGTACAAATGTAGGAGAGGTTTTTTTATTTGTACTATATGACATGTGATATCATACATGATAAAGAAATTACTAACTATCTGGACAAGCTAGGAAACGTGATAAGGTTCTGTTCATATCACATGCCAGCCAGTAGGGAGCCCATTTCTTGAGGCTATCTCCCATGAGCCTGATTCTATGGTTCATTTCTTTACAATATGATCACATCGAACACACAAAAATTACTCTCAATATTGAGAAACAACTTTCCCATAGAAAGTAACCTGCTCTATTTTATATTTGAGATGATATGAATTACCCACACACTAAATCTAGCATACTTGTTTCTGTCTAGACCTGAGTTACAGGAATTTTCATGGCACCCGATAATTATTCCTCATCTATTGTAGGCATAGCATAAAACATTAATGCTTTTGTTTTGGTCATTTTCTTGCAACAAATGAAACAATGAAACATTGTTTCTCATTTATTTAAGGAGAAACACGGAGATATCTAAACTTAAATCCATTTTAGGATGATAGTACCAAAGTTACAGGTTTATATGTGACTCATAAGGACTCAAACCTGTTTTCATTCATAGTGGTCACTTCAAATACCAGAGTTACAGCTTCTGTGGATAGGATTTTTAAAATGATATTGGGGTGCGTGGGTGACTCAGTGGGTTAACCTCTGCCTTTGGCTTGGGTCATGATCTCAGGGTCCTGGAATCAAGCACCACATCAGGCTCTCTGCTCAGAGGGGAGCCTGCTTCCCCCTCTCTCCCTGCCTGCTTCTCTGCCTACTTGTGATGTCTCTCTGTAAAAAAAAAAAAAAAAAAAAAAAAAAAAAAAAAAATATATATATATATATATATATATATATATATTTTGTGCTTTATTCATGACCCATTTCTTTTTTTTAAGATTTTATTTATTTTATTTTTTTCAGTGTTCCAAGATTCATTGTTTATGCACCACGCTCAGTGCTCTATGCAATACATGCCTTCCTTAATACCCACCACCAAATTCACCTATCCCCCCACTGCCCTCTCTTCCAAAACCCTCAGCTTGTTTTTCAGAGTCCACAGTCTCTCATGGTTCGTCTCCCCTCCAATTTCCCCCAATTCACTTTTCCTTTCCTCTGCCTGCCACTCCCCCTGCTTGAGCATGCTCTATGTCAAATTTTATTTATTTATTTATTTATTTACTTACTTACTTACTTACTTACTTACTTACTTGACGTAAAGAGAGCATACTCAAGCACGGGGAGCGGCAGGCAGAGGCAGAGGAAGAAGCAGGCTCCTAGCCAAGCAACAAGCCTGGTGAGGGGATCCATCTCAGGACCCTGGGATTATCATGACCTGAGATGAAGGTAGACGCTTAACTGACTGAGACACCCAGGCACCCCATTCATGACTCATTTCAAATTAACACTTTTCTGTTTTGTTTTGGTTTTTTCCCTCTGCATATCTCACAGTATCTTCAGGTAAAAGCCATACATCCCTGAGCCACAGCCACCAACTGACTATGCACCAAGGTGCATACTTCACTATCTTCAGCCCTCTAGCAAGGCAGTTAGTTCCATCATTTTTGGAAGGATGGCAGATATTTAAGAAATGTAAGTGAAACCTCCAACAGCTATCATTATACTTGGTTATATAAACTCATTAAGAAAATTTATATTTCATAAATGACTTAATTTCTTTTATAATTCAGTCCTGAGTAAATATTAATAATGGTTATGAAATTGATGCTAGATTTTCCTGGACTAAATGTGGATATCTTATGTATCCTGTGTCTCTGGAACACAGATACTTAATTTAAGTTGAATAGATAAATGAATGAATGGATGAATGAATAGGTAGAGGAATATCTAATCATGATAAAGGGTTCACTATGTGAAAAAAGAAGCAAGGCTCAGGATATCATTTACAATGACCTGGGCTGCCCTCTCTCTTAACTGCTTGAGTCTAGTCTATGAGGTGGATAAATCCTTCCCTCTCTATCAAGACCTGTATTTAGTTAAGGTTTATTCTATTGTTTCCTTTTGGTTTTCCTACATATTGGTTTTTACTCAACTACTGATATATCTTTTATTTATTTCTTTGCTTTATTTCTGAGTAACTTAAAATTAAATGAGTTTTAAAAATTGTACCAGTCATTATTTAAGAAACAACAGTTAATCCAGCATAAGTTTGAATACAGCATTATCAAGTCTGTCTCAAAATACTTAAACCAATGGCATAAACTGGGTGGTACCGCATAAGGCTATACTTTCAGAGGGGTCATTATCAATGTCTTCAACAAAAGCATTTACTGAGTCCATGCTATGTGCCAAGCCTAAGTTCTTTACAAATACCAACTTACATAATTCTCATAACAAACCAATATAAGGAAGATAATATTGGGTTCTTTATATTTTCAAGTAGCCTTAGCATTAGTAATAGCTGTTGTTAGTACACAAAAGAAAAGAGTAACTAGGGAATAAGCCTCTAGCATTATAAGAAGTAAAGAAAATTTTCCCTGCACTCAGATAAATTTATATTATCCTTTTATATCCAATATCAATCAAATGATTTCTCCCAAACACAATGCAATTTAGAGTGGCGGTTAAGTGATGCAGGAAATAAAGTATAGTGGCCAATGAATTTTTATTTTTCCAAGTATGGAGATTTAAAAATCTAAAATACAAATACCATTGATTATCACCATCATTTTGTAAGATAAAGACCATTTTAAATTAAAAATGCTGGAAGGATATAAGCTTATAATAAAGGTCATTACCTTTAATTGAGTAAGAATGTGAAAGATTCATGGTGTTTAATTTCTGATTTCAGAGCTGGCTAATGAAAATTCCCCGCAATGACTTGTACAGGTATTTGGGAATCACCGAACATCAGGCCATGGCAGCCACATTTATGAATAAATTTTTCTGAAAGCAGATGTAACCTACATTCAGCAGGCTCTACTTTTCCCCTATTTTTACACTGACATCATATTCACTGGCTTACTGCATCTTTTAAAAACCCAATCTAGCACTACAATTCACTGGGATATCATTTTCTTAAGAGATTATAATAATATGTAGAAAGTATTTTACCTCACATGCTACACAGAAAAGCTTTATAATTATTCCCATTAAATATCTTCTTTCTTCCCTCAAAGTCCTTCTCTGATTCTGTCAGATTCCTCACCCTTCCTCTCTGTGGGCCACTTTATATCTACAGTTTACAAGTTCCTTACAGCCCCCAACCCCACACCACCACTTCTGGCCTTTAACTTTTGTATCCCACTCATTGAAACCCTAACCTGGCATTAGCTAAACCTAACCCAACCAGCCCAAAACAAATTGTATTATCTAAAGATGAATATATAGATCTTGCATTATGTTATGACTGGCATTCCTCTCACAGGTACGGTCTATGTTCTCTCCCATTAAATGGGAGAACATAAAAAGAAGCTTGTGAATGACCTAACCAATGAAGTATGGCCAAAGTGACGCTCTATAGTTTCCCAAGCTGGATCATAAAAAAGACGATGCTGCTGGCAGGCTCTCTCACTCTTTCTCCCCGTCTTTCTCTCCCTGTCTCTTTGTCTCATGTCTCTCCCTCCCACCCTCCCTCTCTCTCTATGCTTGCTCTTGGATCCCATCCACTCTGCTGTGAAAAAGCCCAAACTACCCTTAGGGAGAGAATGCTTGGACAGGAACTGTCTTGTCTGTATGCGTCATCACAAATATAAGCAAATGGTCTTTCAGATAATTCTAGTCACCAACCTTTAGGGTCTTTGCCTGAGGCCTTAGCCATTTTAGAGACCAGTCATCTCCACTCTAACTGGTTCAATTTCTTAACTCACAGAAACCCTGAGAGATAATAAAATATTATTGTTGCTCTGAGTCACTAAGTTTTCATGTGTTCTGTTATGGAGAAGTAAATAATTAATACATCCCCTTACGAAGGAGCTCCCTGACCATTTATTTTTACTAATATCTTCCCCTTAGGAAGGTTAAAGAGGGGGTGGTTAAGGTTTCCCCATATTCTTTGTTAAACTGCTTTTCAAAATCTTCACCAAATAAGCACTGGTCTAATACAATCATAGGCAGTATTTCTTCTAGCTACTTAAATAGAAATGTTTTTAAGTCTTTAAAAAATGGTCTCATGTGGGGCGCCTGGGTAGCTCAGCCATTAAGCATCTGCCTTTGGCTCAGGTCATGATCACAGGGTCCTGGGATTGAGCCCTGCACTGGGCTCCCTGCTTGGCAGGAAGCCTGCTTCTCCCTCTCCCACACTCCCTGCTTGTGTTTCTCCTCTCACTGTGTCTCTCTGTCAAATAAATAAATAAAATCTTTTAAAAAAATGGTCTAATGTTTATATGAGAAAAACATGAGGTTTGGAAACATGTCCTAGTTGTGCAGAAGAGAAACACTACAAACGTAAATATATTGTGATAATTAAGTATATCAAAATATTTATTTGTTAAATATTTATATTCTGTAAAACTGAAACAAAAAATGAAGTAGACTATTATTTTAAGTTTAATTCATACTTCTTATTAAAAAGGAATAATAACCTTTATAGAGCCAACTACTTCATTAACATTCACTTGGTAAAGCTGGAAAAGAGCTTAACATTGATTTGATCATAAAAGCAATGCTTAATATTGCAGAATATATTTTTTAGTAATCTTGGAAATCTGCATTTACTAACACAATTTCACAGTTCTCAATCTATTCTTGGCAAGATATTACAATAGCTGAGCAGGGCCAGTGCTTATCAAATTATTTATATTGCTCTCAGTACTATAAGCTACAAGGAATATTGTGAACATTTTTAATATTATATAATACATCTGTTTAAATGATACCTAAAAAGACAGCAATGTTTTCCTACCTGTCTTCCTTACACAATTTAAACTACATATTTTAGAGTATGGAAAGAACTAGTAACAAGACTTCAGGAAGAGGAAAGTCATTCAAAAGTCATACTCAATTTGGACCATACTAAAAGCTCAATTCCTTAGAAGGTTTTCATATTCCTTATTTAAAGAAGGAGAGGAATAGCAAGGAGTGATATGACCAGGAATATTACTGCCAGTCTAGAAGAACTGGGCATTTATAAAAGGGACAATTTCCCAAAATTATTTTAGCAGAAGTCAATATCCTGGTTCAGGATTTACTGACCTAATATTTTGGCAGTTATTTCGGTAGCACAAAGGAATGTGTTCGGGTGGGAGGGTTAGACCCAAGGGTAACAAAAACATCAGAGATGGTTGTTGTTATTAGAGATGGCAAATCTAAAGCTATTTTAGCCCAAACTGTGGCACAGGCATATTGAGTAAGAACTCCTTCTTATTCCCAAAGACCCAGCTGCAAAACGTCACCGCCTTGAAGGCACCCTCCTTATCTTTTAAGATTTTACTAGAGTATCAGCTAGAAGATCACTTTTCAGACAGATTTAGAAGAATGACATAATGTACTCCAACTCCTTATTTGCTTGGTTCTCATAATGAAGTTTAGTGAATACTTGTATTAAGTAAGTTTATGTATGTGAATGATATGCAGGACAATACCTGAAATATAATCGGTGCACAAAAATATTTATTTACTCTAAACCTCCTATCAAAATTATATAACATGGGGTGCCTGGGTGGTTCAGTGGATTAAAGCCTCTGCCTTCGGCTCAGGTCATGATCTCAGGGTCCTGGGATCGAGCCTCACATCAGGCTCTATGCTCAGAGGGGAGCCTGCTTCCCCCTCTCTCTGCCTACTTATGATCTCTGTCTTTGTGTCAAATAAATAAATAAAAGCTTTTAAAAAATTATATAACACATATCTGGAATGCATAACATATAGTTGTACTAACACTCTAAGAATACATTATTTGACTCAATAAGTCTTTCATTAGAAATTTACCTAATCTACAGATTCAGTGCAATCATTACCAAAATGCCAACAGCAGTTTTCATGAAACTAGAACAAATAACACTAAACTTTTGTATAGAACCGCAAAAGACCCTGAGTAGCCAAAGAAAAAGTAGAACAAAGTAGAACATTTTCTACTTGAAAAAGTAGAACAGAGTTGATAGTATCACAGTCCCAGATTTCAAGATATACTACCAAGCTACAGTAATCAAAATAGTACAGTACCAGAACAAAAAAAGGCACAGAGATCAATAGAATAGAAAAGAGACCCCAGAAATAAACCGATGATTATATATTCAATTAATCTTTGACAAAGAAGGCAAGCTTATACAGAAGAGAAAAGACAGTCTTTTCAATAAATGGTGCCAGGAAAACTGGACAGCTACATGTCAAAGAATGAAACTGTACCACCATTGAACACCATACACAAAAATAAACTCAAAATGGATTAAAGACCTAAATGTGAGTCCCTAAACCATAAAAATCCTAGAAGAGAGCATAGGCAGTAATTTCTAACACTGGCAGTAGCAACATTTTTCTAGATATGCCTCCTAACACTAGGGAAGCAAAAGCAAAAATAAACTATTGGGATTATATAAAAATAAAAAGCTTTTGTAGAGCAAAGGAAACCATGAACAAAACAAAAAGGAAACCTGCTGAATGGAAGAAGATATTTGCAAATGATATATCTAATAAGGGGTTACTATCCAAAACACATAAACAATGTACACAACTCAACACGAAAAAAACAAACAGTTCAATTAAAAAATGGGCAGAGGACCTGAGTGAACATTTTCCTAGATGGCCAACAGGTACATGAAAAAATGGTCAGCATCACTAATCATCAGGGAAATGCAAATCGAAGCACAATGAGACAGCACCTGTTAGAATGGTTAAAATAAAAAAGGACAAGAAATAACAAGTGTTGGTGAGGATACAGAGAAAAATGAACCCTCGTACAGTGTTGGTGGACATGTAAATTGGTAAAGCTACTGTGGAAAACAGTAAGGAGTTTCCTCAAAAATTAAAAATAGAAATACCCTATAGTCCAATAATTCCACTATTGGTATTTACCCAAAGAAAATGAGAACACTAATTAAAAAATACATATTCACTCTTACGTTTATTGCAGCAGTATTTATAATAGTCAAGATAGGAAAGCAACCAAAAGTCCATCAGTAGATGAATGGATAAGGAAGATGTGATAAACACACACACACACACACACACACACAAAGTATTACACAGTTGCAAAAAACGATGAGAGCATGGCATGTGAGACATCATGGATGGAGAGCACATTATGCTAGGTGAAATAAGTAAGACTGAGAAATACAAATACCATATTATTTCACTCATAAGTGGAATCTTAAAAAAATATAAAACCCAACAACCAAAAAACATCAACAAATGAATTCCAAAAAGCAGAATGACTAATTCATTCCATAACTGGAAGTTTGTATCACCCATTTTGCCCATCCTCCCACCTCCACTCCTCTGGCAACCATCAATTCTCTGTATTTATAGGTCTGATTCTGTTCGAAAGAGAACTTGTTGATCTTATTTGGTTGTAAATTAAAACACTATGTATAGCAACAGCTGACACTGGTAAGTGTCCAATCCATCTAGCTAGTAATCCTTTCAATTTTAGCAGGTATTTTCCCCAGGGAACATCTTCTTGGCAATTCAACTGGCATGTGCAGCCCAAGTAGCAAATCAGTTATTTGGTTAACTGGGTGCCTGCCAACTTGCAGGAACATGCTGCCCCATCCAAGTCCTTCCTCTGCTCAAAATAAGAAGGAAATCCCTGGGGCTATCAGAGAAATTGAATTGGCTCAAGATTCCAGCTTTCAGGACACTACAGGGATTGCTCTGCTCCTCGTTGTCCAAGCCTTATGATTCCATCAGACAGAGAGTCTTCCTGCTTAATATTCTGTCCCAGTTATTTTAACCACAACAACTTCCAGCTACGAGGATTGCCTTTTGGTAGTAGGCAGGTATTAGGCTATATCTCACACCTTCCCCTTTTATCGTAGCCCTCATTTTTGTCCTTCTGGAGGGGAATGTGCTCCATTTCAGAGCCACCTCATTCCTTTACAACCATCCCTTCCACCTACCTGAAGTTTCTTTCATTCAGATCTCCCTTCTCCGTGAGAGGATTTACCACCAAAGGAGATCAATAAGTTCTCTTTATGGGACTGCTGCTGGTAATTAAAAGGAATAATTAAATGTCATTGCATTCTGCTCCCTAAGTCTCTCTTTTGCAGCTATCAGAGGAAACTGTGTTTCGCTTCCTCATAGACAAAATTATCTGATACTCTTTCTGAAAGAAAAAATAAGACCTCACATAAAAGACTCTTGACTTCTAGAACTCACAGACAAAAATGTAAAGGGAATGAACTCAATTCTGAATCAGACGATGGTGCAAAAGCAAGAGTTCAAAATCAGGGGGAATGGTGCAGGTTTTTGTGGCAAAAAATCCTGATAGTAAAGTAGGAGATCACAAGAACAATAGGATGTTGACCTATAATCAAGAACATGAGCTCTGGATGGGCCCAAGCAATCACTGTGCCCTTTGGTTACATTAACCCATTAACCCTTAACCAACAGCTTTCACCCTGAAGGAGAGTTTTGTACTCCAAACCCCTTGGAGACATGACCTGCACCCTTGCCCTTCCTCACAAAGACTCCACCTCCCTGACTGCTCTTCCCAGGGCCCACGGGTCCTGTGCCAGAGACTGACTTTGGGCTGGGGTGTAACCACAACCACAGCAGAGGCATCATTTTAGATTCATGTGCTGTAAAATCTTTCAATAACCTTATAGCACCCACAAAGTCAGAGTGAAAAACCAAGAAACATTATGGGTATGTATATGTGCGTTTGTGGAAGGTGCTGGAGATAAAGAGGAGAAGCAGAATGGGTTTCGAGTGAAGATAATGAAGTATAAGGGACCAAGATTTCTGCTTACCCAAGTACCTTACAAGGCTCTGGGATGGTCCTGACAATGTGTTTAGTCCCATGCTTTTATAAAATTTCCGAAAATAAAATAAAAATTCTTCCAATATCAGGATGTAAATCTAAAAAGATGTTTTTAAATGTTTCAGTAAGACAGATGAGAAATGACTGACTCCTGATTTTTTCTATATAAAAGATATTTTTTATCTTTAAATTGTTAATTCAAGAACTAAGAAAGAAATAAGAGAAAATTTCTAAAGCAATTATTGGAATTTGAAAAAATGCAGTAAGACTGATTAAATCAATACAAATTATTCAGAAATCAAGCAGCAAATTTAATAATATTTTTTCAGGGGGCGCCTGGGTGGCTCAGTCGTTAAGCGGCTGCCTTCGGCTCAGATCATGATCCCAGGGTTCTGGGATCAAGTCCCGCATCGGGCTCTCTGCACGGCAGGAAGCCTGCTTCTCCCGCTACCATTCCCTCTGCTTGTGTTCCCTCTCTCGCTGTGTTTCTGTCAAATAAATAATAAAAAAATCTTTAAAAAAAAAATAATATTTTTTCAGATCATCTCAACTGTGGTAATTCACTAAGAAAAACATAAGTTTCTAAACAAACGACAAATTGGTTTCTGAGTTGCTTAAAAAGTGAATTAATGAAGAAGACTGAATCAAACTAACACACTGAAAAATTTTTAAATTTTTTCCAGATCTGACATAAAATGCTGACATTGATGGAGATGATCTAAAACACATCTAAACCAGTTATGACACTATAGTGAGGATCTCAGTGACAAACTGTTAAGCCAGCTAAATCAGCTATTTATAAGATCAGTCCCCACACGCATACAAAATCCAAAATGCCCTAAAACCTTACAGCTCATATACGAAAGAAACATATTAAAGATTTCTTCAGATTTGACAATTTTAACAATTTATGTGACAATTATTACCTTACTTTTCTAAATAATTTACAAAACAACCATCCTAGAGAAAAGTCTGAGTTATCTTTCTAATCTTTCCATAGAAAATACTGTTAATTCAGTATCATTTAAAGAGATACTCAAATAACATGCAACCAAAGTGTAAGGAAATGGTATTACAGAATCACATTGATAAGCTGGTAATATATTGTGACTTTTAATACTTTGTGATATTTGTGATAGAAGCCAACATAAATTTATAATTTATCATGACTTATTTTCTAATTTTAAATATTCATTTTGCACTTGATAGTACACTAGTAATACTTAATTTTGTTCTTATAGAGGGCACCATTACTTAATCAGCTTCAGGCCCAAGTTTTAGCCACCCTCCCCACTGCCCCCAAACCTACATCTGCTCTGTAGGAGACTAGAAGGTTAGAAGAACCCTTGGGGATCAAAAAAAGTCAAGGTCTTATAGAAAGAGGCTGAATTAAAGTCACTTTTCTTTCTTTCTTTTTTTAAGATTTGCTTATTTTAGATATGAGAGTGCGCATGTGCCACACATGAACACACACACACAGGGCAAGTCGGGGGAAGGGCTGAGGGAGAGTGAGGTAGATAAATTTCAGGCAGACTCCTTGCCCAGCAGGGAGCGCTGGAAGGGTAGGGGTACTAGATACCTAGACCCATGAGATCATGACCTATGCTGAAACCAAGAGTCACATGCCAACTGACTGAGCCACCCAGGTGCCCCAAAGTCACTTTTACTAAGAGGGGAAAAGCATCTAAGAATAGCAGAGAGAGGTGTGGCTCAAAAGGTGCACATTTTCTCTCTAATTTCTTTTTCTATTAGCATAGGATCAGTGGAAACTCTTTCTCTATTATACTCTGGATCCAAAAGTTATATTTTTATCTCTATATTGGCCCCAAATCTCAGAGGAATAGGAACTGGATTAAACACTTTTTTTCAATAACATTCTGACTGATTCCCCAAAGCTTCATCCCATGAACTTGAAGATTTTAACTAAGACTGTTTTCAGGTTTGAAACTGTCTGACTAAGGACTCTCCTCACACCTGTCCACTCAGACCCCTGTTCAGCTGCATACAATCCACTCACTCCCTGCTTTGTTCTCCTAGCAGTCTATCAAAGGCAATGTTAATAGCACATAATGGCATCAAGTCATACCAAAAGCAAAAAAATAAAATAAAATAAAATAAAAAATAACAGGACACAAAAACAGGCTGGTTTCTGAAGTACAGATTCTCCATTTGAATTCACCTTAGAATCAGGAAGATAAGTCTCCCCCATAGAATGTAGCAATCTCTGTTGTGAAATCAGATTCCTTAAATTTTTCTATTTGGCTTTTAATGACAATCTACATTAATATACTTTTAATGTTAGATGGGCCTTTCCTCTAATTTAAAGTGGCCATTTATTAAAAATAAAATGTCTTGTTCCTACTGCTGAGATGAGAAACACAGTCCTATTCAGAGCAAGGTGACGTTCCATTCATTGGTTTTTGACCTGAAATCACATCTAAGATACCAAATCTCCTAGCCTGACTAATTGGACTAGACTCCTGAGACCAGCTTCATTCTTTTCTTCCTATAGCCATTTCTTACTTCCACCTAATAATAACCTCAAATAACTTCAAAAGAGAGAGGGTCTCTGTGATGGGCCTAGAACATGACAACTGGAAGTGGCCATTGACATCAGGTCAATCAACAATCTGCCAATTAGGTTCTGATTCATCCTCCCCTTAAGATTTTGACATTTACTTTGGTCTCATTATGAAAATGAAAAGTTCAAGATTTTTTTTGTTAAAAGTAAAATTAGTCAACTTTAGAATTTTTTTTTAAAAAATCAGAAATAACTAGCATTTGGGCCCAACCAGACTAATCTAATGGAGAGTGTACCTGTCTTTCATACCGTATAATTCTGTTGACTGACCTTTTCACTACTAGCCAGTTGTGAGTTTAGCTCTCCTCTTTAACAATGCTGAGCTTCCTCGCTCACTGCTCTTAATCAAGACCTCCATCCTCTTTCAAGTGCCCATCTCTACTCCTAGGCTCTCATCTATAACTCTTTGTCTACATGGGCAATCTCTTGTATTCCCAAATACAAGACAGGTAAATCTGTCGATTCTGCCTGTAAATATTTCTCAAAAGCTGGCCATTGTTCTTCTACCTATTTCCTCCACTCTAGACTATGGGGTCATTTTCCCCCAGTGAATTACCACAATAGTTTTTTTTAAATTAGCTTCAGAGGTAGAATTTAGCAACTGTATGTAGCACCAAGTACTCATTACATCACATGCCCTCCTTAATGCCCACCACCCAGTTATCCCTTCCCTCAACCACCTCCCCTCCAGCAACCTTCAGTTTGTTTCCTAGAGTTCAGTGTCTCTTATGGTTTGCCCCCTCTCAATTTTCATCTTGCTTATTTTCCCTTCCCTCGCAAGAGTTTTTTATGGGTGGGCCTCGCTATGGATACTCTGGTTCCACTCTCCCATCTAATCTCTAACATAGCCATAATGATCTTCTGAAAAAGAAAAGTTGGTTTCATCCCATTCCTCACTGGTTTCCCATTGCTATTTCCTTAGTCTGGCTGACATCTGTATCCTGCTTACCTCTTCAGCTTCATCCTGCTCCACGCTACTGCTTACTGTATAGTTCAGTTATATTTCTCTTGTTTTAATTCCTTGACTATACTACACTCTATTTTGCCTCAGGGCCTTCTCACATGCTAAGAAAAAATAAAGCACTTACAAAAGAACAACTACAAATTTCAGCCACCACATCTACCACATCTACCCACTTACCTGCATCGGTGCCATATATTCTACTTCCTTTTATATTACTATGGATAAAGTATCCTGTTCTGATTGCAAAGGAACTCCTCCTCTTGTACTTTAAGTCTATCCCTCTTATCTACTCAAAGACCTTACCCCAGCAACTATCTGTATCAGTTTTTCCTTCTTACCATAGCATCCTTGCTATGGTCTGAATGCTTGGGTCTGCCTAAAATTCATGTTAGAATCCTAACTACTCAGAGTGTGGTATTAGAAGGGGGCGCCTTTGGGAGGACTTAGGTCATATGGGGATAGCCCTCATGAATAGGATTAGTATTCTTGTAAGAGGCCGAGAGAGCTCCCTAGTCCTTTGCCTCATGTGAGAACACAGCAAGAAGGCTCTCCAGAACACAACCATGCTGGCTCGACCTTGGGAGGATCTCCCTGCCTCCGAAATGATGAGTAGTAAATTTCCACTGTTCAGGAGCCACCAGTGTGTGATATTTTGTTTTAGCAGTCCAAATGGACTAAGACAGTTCCCATCAGCATACAAACATGCTATTAATTCAACTTAAAAAAAGGGAACAACAACAACAACAACATGGTTCTATGTTGCCCTTCACTCAGGCTGCATCACTCCTCTACCCTCTAGAGAGAATCTCCAGGAACACAACATACAGCATAGTTAGCTCCCTCACATCCTCAAAACCTTACTCAAAGTCCTACTCTCAGTGAGTTATCCCTTGGTCACGCTAAGTAAATTCCAACCTCTCCAGACACACCAAGCCCCTTTCCCTGCTTTCTTTGGACCCCAGCAAAATATAAGATTCAGGAGAGCTAGGATATTTGTCTGCATCATGCAGTACTTTATCCCAGTGTCCATCTCCATATGAGCAAGGATTCTGCTTCTTCACCCTCTTGAGTGCCTGGCATCACCCCTGTGGCTCACCTATGGCATTCCATCCTTGTGGAGTGAAGGAATGCATGCATGTGCCTGATAACAGCTCCAACTCTCTGGCTTCCTCTTTGCCACAGGAAACAAGACATTTATAGTTTCTTAAAACTTGAAAAGCTTCAATCTCCAGATAAGTCATAACTCAGTAACTGCCCACAGTCTACATCAGTGGTCAGCAAACATTTTCTCTAAAGGGCCAGACATTAAACATTTTAGGCTCTATAGGCCAAATGGTCTCCATCTCAACTACTCTGCAGTGGTAGTGTGTGCTCCAAGAAAACTTCATTTACAAGACTGGGGTCAAGTGGGATTTGGCCTGTAGGTCCTTGCATGCCAGCCCCTGGTCTAAGCTGGTCTTCTGGATCTAAACTCATCTTCTAAAGCAGAAGTACATGAGGAGGGGCACCTGAGTGGCTCAAAGGGTTAAGCCTCTGCCTTCAGCTCAGGTCATGATCCCAGTGTCCTGGGATCGAGCCCCATATCAGGCTCTCTGCTCAGGAGGGAGCCTGCTTTCCCCCTCTCTCTCTGCCTGCCTCTCTGCCTACTCTCTCTCTCTCTCTGTGTCAAATAAATAAATAAAATCTTTAAAAAAAAAAAAAAGAAGAAGTACATGAGGAAAAAATGGTATAACTTCCCTTTCCAGTCATGCAGATTTAGCCCCACTGCCTCACAGACACTTTGATCTTTCATAAGTGAAAATCTAACCCATTATTCCCCAACTCCATTGAATCTCCAGGTCACCACCAGTTTACAACACAAAATTATTTTAGAAAGACAATTAAAGCCAACAGTGAAAATGAAGAACAGTAAAAGAAATTCTACTTGAGGACATCACATGATTTTTACCTCTATATGCCTCAAATGGCATTACTATCCCATGACTGACCCCTCCAAGGAAAGTATATTAGAATTCTTCTTTTTCTGGAGTGTTATTAGAAAGATAAACTCTACTAGGTAAAGAATGCAGCTCCTTATAATTCCTTTTCAGAGGCGTTTACTAAAACCCATATTTTTTAATTTTGTAGGTGATATATTTCTCTCTCATGTGGATAGGCCTATGTCACTCAAAGGATCTTTTGTTTGCTTATGGTTACAAAATGCTGCCATGAGGATAATTTAAATGCAAATTAGAAGCCATCCAAAGACAACTTTATTTTGTTGTTGTGATGTGAGACTAATGTAAGCAGTCAGTCATTTTCCAGGATAAAAATGTCCTTTAAATAAGAGAAATGGTACAGATGTTTCAACTGATGGCAATTTTATTTTTTGCAAATGTCATCTGATTTTTTTCTTATCAATTAATAGATTCTAATAAAATATTGTACAAAGTCATTTTTCTAAAAAAAAAAAAAGTTTTCCAATTGTTAAAGCAGTATTCTGGCAGTTTAATAATAGAGCTTGGTATTATATGACAATACTGTTATTTTGAACTAAACTCTTTATAGTGCTATTTTATTACAGTGAAATTGAACTGGCTTTAGGTGACCACTGCTGAGGCCAATTTTTGCCATGTTGAAGATATTCCTAGGAGAGATCTTTTGTATTTGTTAAAGATGCATTAACTCTTTCATACCAACAAGTCAGAGACCATCTAAGTACTGAAGATATAATTTCCTAATTGGTAAATTAGGCTCCAGGTGTGGGGGGGATCTTTATGAAGAATCAAGTTGCAGTCTTCTCAGGATCTCCAGGGCCCTACGAACCTTATCATCCTAATGCTCCTTCATACCAGGTAAAGGTTACTTTGGCATAATCTTCAGCTTGCGTCACTGTTTCAGATCATTATAGATGTCAGTGAGACCTTCTTTAGAAAGAGGGAGTAGGGGTGCCTGGGTGTAGGGGTGCCTGGGTGGCTCAGTTGGTTAAGCATCCAACTCTTGGTTTCAGCTAAGGTGATGATCTCGGTGTCTTGTGATTGAGCCCCATCTGGTTCTTTGCTCAGTGCAGAGTCTGTTAGACATTATTATCTTCCTCACCCTCTGCTCCTCCCTCTGCACCTCCCACTGCACATGTGCTCACTCTCTAGTAAATAAATAAAATCTTAAAAAAAAAAAGAGAGAAAGAGGAGAGTAACTTTAGTAACTTCAGACAGGTATCAGAGAAGGTTCAGATCTTCTGGAAGGATGACTGCCAATGCCAAAACCTTTCTAAACTATTCCAGTTGCATTTTTTGTTAACCTAACCAGATTTTTCTTCACTATAAGAGATAGTATTGGATATGGAATTAATATTCTGAAGAATTGGGGAAATTCAGATATCCATCCATTTTTCCTCACAGTTCCACCATTAACATTGAAATAAGCCATTAAGTTCATTGAAATGATTTCCATCTCATGGAGAATGGCCTTACTTGGTCCCTTCTATGACTAGAACAGACTCCTTGAAGAATAGATATTTTTCTAGAAGGGAAACAAATTCTGAAGCATGAAATTATAATTGGGGTTAAAAAGCTGTGGATATAATTAAGATACCCTATTAAGGTAAAGAGAAGCTATCAAGAAGGAAAGGCATGTGTGCAAGAGTTTGTGAGAACTCTGAGGCTACATGCCTATGTCCTTTCTGCAGATTGATGATAAGGTTTGGGAAATCAACTCTCTCTGAAATATGGCTTCTGACATAGACCACACTCATATGCATGCACCTGTGTAGACAAACACACATGGACACATTACAACAAAGATAAATGACTTCTAAAGGACAATAACACCTGTAAGAAAAGTTTAACTGACAGAGTCTCATCTTTTTCCTCACAACTGCCTTCAAAATTCTATATGGGGAACAACTCTGATTAGCTTAGTACTACATATAAGGAAGAGTTAGAGAGAGGTATGCTCCCAAATCCAAAGGGTGGGCTTTCTCAATAAACTGACAACAGAGTTAACTTTCCTTCAGAGAAAACTTTTAAAAAAGAGAAAAAGAGAGAGAAATTAAAATAAACTCGTACTTATAGAGGAAGAATATTCTCAGAGAAAAAAGACATGCAGTTTGTAATTTCATGCACTTAATTAATGCAGTGCAAACCACTCTCATTAGGAGTCCATTTTAAGCCTACCAGCTTGAACAGCCAAAAGGGAATAATTACAATGAAACCCTGTCCTTGTCTCCTTACTGAGAGTTTTACAAACTTTGCAAGGGACATCTCGAGAGAGTCTTCTCTCCACCACTCTCCTTTTTGTTACCCTTTTATATAAAAGCAATGCACTGACATGAAAACTCAATTTTTCCTTTTGGTTCCTCCCTATTAACTTTTATTACTGATTTTACAGTGAAAGTTCTGAAAAACTCAGAGCACTTCCCATACATTATTTTCTAGAGTGGTAAAGCCTTATAATAAATTCACTAATGTCTGTGTACATGTCAGGTTCTAGGTTGCAAACAATAGAAATCAATACTGATGAACTTTAGCAGGAAAAGAAATTCATCAAAAGATTATAGGATAGAAGTCAGAATCGACAGGGAGCTTGAAGAACCAGATGTGAGTGGGATCTATGGGGGGGCAATGAGCTGCCAAAATGAGACCACACCATCAGTCTGCCTAGGACCCTGCTGCTCACCAGCTGGACACACACACTGCTAGTCACACTGTTGGCAGCCACAGCCACCATACTACAAACTTCTCCACTCAGTAGTGCCACACGTCATGGTGGGTCTAAGCCATGAAGTAACAAATTGACAACACTGAGGTCTAACTGGCAGAGAGTTAAGTACCGGGAATATCTATCCCCTGTAGCATCCCTGTGGAAGATTAGGCCCTCTCTTACTCCAAGATTCCATCCAAACAGAAGGGTCCTGGATACTGACCAGCCAAACCAGTTTTCTATTCCAGGATCTTCTTTGAGTTCTCATTCCTTGGTCTATCCCCAAGGTTACATTCCCAAGCAATGGAGTGACAGTAATACAAGTAAAAAAAAAAAAAAAAAACCAAAAAACAAAGAGGGTACAGAGCACATGTCTCGTTGCAATGTCTGGCTAAATGAGTATAAACCTAGTGTCTTAGTCCATTCAGGCTATTATAACAAAATACCATAAACGGAATGACTTGTAAAGAAGAGAAATTTATTTCTACAATCCTGGAGTCCGGGAAGTCCAAGATCAAAGGTTGGTATATTTGTTGGCTTCTGATAGCCCACCTCTTGGTCCACAGATGGCTTTCTCGCTATGTCCAGTAGAAGGGGTGAGGGATGTCTCTGGGGCATCTTTAATAAGAGCACTAATTCTACTCATGAGGGCTCTACCTTCATGACCTAATCACCTTCACAAAGACCCCACATCCTAATACCATCCCCTTGGGGGTTAGGATTTCAAAATATGAATTTTGTAGGTGTAGGGTACAAACATTTAGAGCACAACAACTAGGCTCACAAAGAAGGTGGAAAGAACTAAAACCAAAATATTCTCCTGCCCCAGCGTTATACAATTTGGGGTCAAAGCTCAAGTGCATGCTTTAGTGTAAAACAAATACTGGGATTAGATAAAAATAACTTAGGTACTTGCTCCAGGGAATGCTTGTTCTTGGAAAGTAAGACTATAAAAAAAGGAAAATAGCCTATTTGTCAAAATTAACAGTTTACTCATCAGAGCTCACTTTAAGACCCTCACTTCATTTCAAGACTCCACTAATCCAAAGCTATCTTTATTAATTTTTTAAAGATTTTTTATTTATTTGAGAAACAAAGAGCATGAATGTGGTGTGGGGGCAGAAAAAGAGGGACAGAGGGAGAGAATTTTCAAATAAACTCCCTGCAGAGTGCAGAGCCCAAATCAGGGCTCCTTCCCACAATCCTGAGATCATGACCAGAGCCTAAACCAAGAGTTAGATACTTAACCAACTGAGCCACCCAGGCACCCCAAGCTATTAGGTCTTTAAATCAGGTGCAATTCCAACCACTTTTCCACATAGTAAGAGCAGGCTCTGACACTCTACAAACATCCTTTCTTTACTTTCCCCTTCTGAAATATTTCTAAGTTTAAAGGGAGAGTTCTTTATTCCAGTGAGACTAACATTAGTTTTGCTTAATCAATAGATTCTGCTGGTGATCTTTTTGGGGATTTGCCTGCAAACGGAGACATGGTTACACAAAATGATCAAGAGAACCCTGAAAGGCCCCAGTGTTCCTCCTCCACATATTTGCCAAAAATACCCACTGAATTACATGTGAGAAACAAAATGCCAAGAATTTTATTTTTATCTATTCATAAATATACTCTCAGCACCTAAAATGGTATCTATTATATACTAAAGATTCAATAATTATTTGGATGAATGAAACTGCAAATAATTATGAGTGTAATTTTTAATGTAATTTTACTGAATAAACACATATTTTTAAAGAGAAATCAAGATGAGAGAAAAAATAACAACAATCCTGTTGTTCCAAAAAATTTAATTACTTTCATATTACTTTCCCATCCTTAGCCACATGCAGACATCTTTTTGTAGTGTTGTAACTTTAACACAAATGTACTTGTGTATTTTGCTTTTCTTCCCAAAAGGCACAAACACTTCCATGGTACCATATAGTTACCATAATGATCATCTTAATGACGAGATAATGGTCCGTGAATGTGACTTTTCACTACCATCCATTCGCTGTTTTTGCCTACTGCAAAGAATGACTTTCACTTATAAAACAGTTTTATAAAAACACTAAATAAACCAAAAATCATTAGCCCTCACTTCAGATTGTTCAGTGGATATCGAATAGAACATACCAGAAGTTATAAACCAAATGAGACAATGTGGTCTTTATTTGTTATAGTTATCCTCTGAAAATCAATTAACTTTTATATATGTTTTAAGACAAATGGAGCCCTCTCTGCGTGGGTCTCTGGGCAGTATAATACCTTTTGCTAAGGTATTTTGTAAATATGATACATTCCACAGTTGCTAAATTCTAGTCACAAATACTATTTCAGATGGTGAGGATAAAAACAGAGAAAATGATCTTTACAAGATCATAGGAAAGAACAAAAATAAAAATTATGTTTGCAGAGGCATCATATCAAGATTTTTAGTCCCAGGTCTTAACCATGCAACTTTATCAAATAGATTTAATATTAGCATGAACACCATATGCTAGAAGATAAAATCTGAAAATAATATGTAATATTCAAGTTCAGGGAAAAAATATACACATCTTTCTAGCGTTTCTTTTTATATTAGTAGTCCAATTTACTGAAGGAAGTTTTCTACAAATAGTATTTGTCCACATCAAATTCAATTTCACTCTAGATTTCACTGCTACGATTAGCAGCATGGTGAACTGGAATAATGCTTGAATCTCAAAAACAGTATTTAAGAATATTTAAGAATGCAGTATGTTTAAGACAATGATCATTTCTAATAAAGGAAATTCTCAAAAGAAAAACCCAAATGCTAATTCAAAATACCTAAGTTGTTATTATAACTGGCAAAATAATTAAACTTAAATATTAAAACCCAATTGTTTAAAATGGAATAAAACTCTGACTGAAAATATAATGCACATTAAAAAAAAATCAGATACTTCACCTATTCCACAGCCTACAATAAATCTAGGACACAGCTGAATAACTTGAAAGATGCAAAATTCCCCAAACACCACAAGCTGCTGCTGTTTCCAAAAGATGAAAGTCCTGAGAAGCAGCGAATGCCATTGTGAACCTGCTTATTTGGAGTAGAACAACCCCCATGGCCTTTCTAAAAGACTTAGTAACTATGCTACACTTCCCCTCCCTTGAATCTGTCTGCCAAAAGATAGTTGTACTGACTCTCGAAAATGTTCTGGAATTCAGCTATAATAATCACACCTCAGAGAAACACCCAAGATAGAAATTCTTCCTCTCCTCTGTGTTCTTCCAGTTCACTATCCTTACATTGCTCTATGATTTCTCACCCTCATTCAAACCCCCACTCTTGTTCTTCCCAAATTTTTCTATTTTTCTAGAAATCTCTTTCCATGGTAAAAAGACTTCCATTCATCATCAGCCTCACTACTGAACAGGCAACCTACATACTGTCTTCCTTCAAACCTGGTTCTTCTTTGAGGACGTCACTTCCCTGCAAGAAAACCAGAGGGGAGGCTACTCTTGTTCTTGGTGCCTGTGCCTCTCTCTAAGATGAGTTTCATGCTCCCCTGGTTATTTGCATTAACTTACTGATTGTTACTCCCTCGCTCTATTGTGAAGTCTTCTTTTGACATCTGTGCCAATCAACTCTGCTTCATCAATGACTTCTGCTAGTCTCCCTTTTTTGAAAAGGGTCCACCATTTTACATCCTCATATCTTGGGTCTTGCTGTTTGATCTGTGTCCATGAGGAAGTCACCTCATGGCTAAATCTCTCAGTTCCTCAACTACTTCTTTCCACTGCAGCATCCTCTTCCCTAGCATCCCCCACATCTTGAAAACATCTTAAATGACCCCCAACACTTAAATCTTAACTTCAAACATGTCCTCCAAATGTAACTTTGTATCCTTTCAGCCTGTTCACAGTCATTCTAATCTCACCTATTTGCCACCATAGAGGCTTCTAAAGACCTTGAACTCTTTCTACATCTGTACCTTCTTATATTCACTCATTTTCATATATGGCTTAACTACCACAATTCATCACTTCTTTCACTCTCTTGCAAATACCCTCAATTCTCTTTTCCTATGTTTCTTACACTGCACCCCCAATTTGCAATTTGAATCAAACAACTATTTGCCTTGATGGTGCTTATACCTTGGATGCTCAGCACTATTAGAGAATATTCCAAACACTCACACGTTGGTTACAAGAAAAATTAATGGTAATGATAACCAACTATACCTTCAAAATGATCGAGTGATCTAACCATGCTAAAGTTTTAGTTATCTAAATGCAAACACTGTTCCCTTTTGTCCCTTAACTGTGTCCATACTATTCTCCCTGATGGTTAACATTTCCTTTTGGGTCTCAGCTAAAGTGTCAGTTCCTCACAGGGCTGCATTAGTTTGCTCCCCTGTGATATCCCATATTATCCTACATGTCCTCAGTCAAATTTGTCCTTCATATCTAATAAACTGGATTGTAGTTGCCTATTTTCTTGTCTGATGACCTATTGGTCCTAAACTCCATAAAGGAAGAAACTAGAATGATCTTGCTGAGTCTTCCATCTCCAGTTCATAGCTTGGTATGCAGCAAATAAGAGACACTATTTATTGGATAAATATATAAGTGAATGCATAAATATATGATTAATACGTGATTGTGTGAATGAATATACTCATCAAGATGAATTGTAGTTATTCTTTTATATTTATAAAATTTAATTTAATTCTGTAAAATGTGTGGGAAAATAAGCCTTCAAGAAATAGTTAATTTGAATTAAATCACATTAGGTGTGTGTATATATACATGTCTATTATGATATTTAGCATTAATGGCAATTTTTTTTTTTTTAGGAATCACATCGGAATAAGAATCAGAATACCCTGAGACAGAATCCATCTGGAAATGTGGACAAAGGTCTTACCTTTCCCAGACTCCAAGCTACCAACTTTGATTTAAAGGATGCTAATCCATTAAAAACCCAATACATTATCCAGATAGATTATATAAATGACAAACAACATAAAACAAAATGGCATGCTACTTTGATTGAATTCCACAGATTTGGAATAGCTATAGAAATGCTTGTCTCTATCCACTTTCTTTTAAGTGGATAGAAGATTCTAAACAAATGAGATAAAGAAGTATGATAATTGATACCAAAGTCCCAAACTGTTAGAAAAAATTCTAACCAAGTAGACAGGATTTTCAGCAAAACCAAACCAAACCAAAAGAAAACAAACAACAACATCAGAAATACAGGAGATCATATATTTTTCCTATAGTTTCTTTTCTATAGTTTTATTTTCATGAAGTCTCTTTACCCTTTTTTAGTGCTCATTGAGGGAGGGATTTTTATATTTTCATCCTTTCCTAAATTTCAGCTGAAAACATTTTTCTTATTCAGCATTTCTCAAAGTAATGCTCTGTAGTCAATATTAATCAGTATATACATTATGAAATATGTGCGTAATAACTAAAAGAAAGCCACTCAAGGTGCTTTTACCTACTTTCTTTTTCACGAACACGATACTGCAAGTCAGAAGAACATGACTTTTAAAGAATTAAAAACTCTCTCTAAACACTTCTGTGATGAATAACTTTGGGTTATGTAAGAATGGTCAAGCAGGGGAGTGTTTATGTAAAACAAGCTATGTGAAGAGCTGAAAATTATGATTCTTGGACAAAGATAAAGTTCCTTTATTAAGCTCTGCACTTTGCAGGCTGTAGTTCTGTGGTCTTCAATCAACTTTTAATAGCAAAATAAATGCTTCACTGGGCTCATTATTGGGAAATATGGGATTCCCAACCAATCTATACTATTAAACAAAGTTGGCATAAGAAAGGTTTGGAAGCAGGAACCACAAGCTCTGAGGTGGTAAATGCAAAGTCGCCACTTTCTTTAGTGTTAAGAACATAAGAACCTGGTGACATAGACACTTTGACTACAAAAGTAAGCCCTCCCCTGGTACATGTTACTTAACTGATACATAGATATAGAATAAAATACTGTGATGTAGTAACAGTTTATTTGCAGTATCCTAAATTAGAATGCCAGAAAGTTTCACAAGAATGAAAAGGCACTACAGTAGTCTGAAAAAGAAACTGTGGAGTTTGATAATTACTTATTCTTTTGTAAATTTAGGGCATGACAAATATCATAAAATATTCAGAGATTCTATGATGTAGGAGGAAAAATAGCCAGTGTTATTTAGCTGTTTATTTTAGGTTAGATCCAAGAATTGCTACTGATTCTGGAAAAAAAAAAGATGTTGTTTTCAAAATACTATATATTAAAGATACAGCGTTCCATCAATCTGTGTGTCTAATTTTAATCTTGAAAATCACCAATTTCAAAGCAAAAATAAAACTAGATTTAATTAAAAAGACTAAACACTTTAGAAACAAAAGGCTTGTGATGCCTTATGGGTATCCTGGGAAATTTCAACAAACACTATGCCTATGCCGATAAATTACATTTAAATAAGTCAAAGACAAAGGAATAAAGTTTCTTTCTCACGGTATCTTCAAGATTGCTGGAAATATTGCTTCCCAATTTCTGTGCAGTCATTACTTTTAACCCCAAATCTAGCTCAAGAAAACTCTATTTCTAAGGACTATTTCACAATCACAATTATGTATGCCCAATTTTCAATTTGGAAAGTCTTGCCTTTAGATCTTCCACATAACTTTCAACAAGAACTTACCAAATAAATCTCTCAAAAACTGAACACATATCCAATATGAAGGAGCAAGTCTTGTGGGTACACTGTGCAACATAACTCTTTGGCTTCATAAGTCCTTAGATCCAAATATTCCA
Organism: Procyon lotor; assembly: GCA_028646535.1. Taxonomy (NCBI): domain Eukaryota; kingdom Metazoa; phylum Chordata; class Mammalia; order Carnivora; family Procyonidae; genus Procyon; species Procyon lotor. Next base: position 93,794,105 of record CM053607.1, on the reverse strand, counting down.
AATATGGAATGCCTTCTTAAGACCAAATATTCAAGATCAGGTATGTCTGCTTTAAGTAATTTTCTGTTTTTATTACTTTTACTTTGTTTGGGTTTTGACTCAGTAACTAATCATAGAAAATTACATTTTTTATGTTCTCTCTAATGTACTGTGTGTACTCAAGAGCATTAGATGATGGGTAGTTCATCAGAAAATCAATGTTTAACTGGCATCTGAAACCAGCTCCTCTGTGAATGGCACATAACTCATAACTCATGGAAATATTTCTGGAAGATCCTTGTAAAATGAAAGCTTATTTGACTAATGTAAATGTTCCCCCTGTGTTGGGGAGTTTATTTTACTTTCCAAGAGTAACCATTTCTTAACTTCTGTTCATTTTCTTTTTCTTTTCTTTTTTTCCCTCCCTTCCCTTCCTTCCTTCCTCCCTCCACCTCTCTTTCTCTCTCCCCTCCCTTCCTTCCTTCTTCTCTCTGTTTTCTCTCCCTCTCTTTCTTTCTTTTGAAACAATAATACAAATGCACACAGTGTACTTCTCCAGACACGTAATAGGATGCTAGTAAAAGTGTTTCTAATATTCTCTACTCACCCATATCCCCACATATACATCCATCCAGAGGCGTGTCAACATATCACAAGGGGACAACTTGCTCTTTGGCTCTCATTTTATTATAGCAGCAGTGAAACACAGCTAGAGAGATTCAGCATGACCTCTCCTTACCAGCTCTCTGTTCCCTCAACTTCCTATCTGTATTCAGGGAACAATCGCCACATGTGTGGCAAGCTAAACCTCGTCAGAGCATCTGGGGGCACATGGACCAACCAGCAAGAGTAAGCCAGGATCAGAGGTGCAGCCAGAGAAAGCTCTCAATTGCTCTTGAGGATTCTGGCCAAATATGTGGAAGTAAGCAAGAGTTGTTACAGAGATGAAGTAAGAAAGAAGTAAAAATCACCTCCACTCTCATCTCAAACATAATTGAACAATACTTGAATGCAGGATATTTCTGTGGACAAATACCAAGAGCAAAATAAAGACTTACAGTTTTCTTACTGCAAACTACAAATTCAACAACAAACATGATCTGTTCTACTATTTTCCCAAAAAAAGCATAGCAGTAGTAGTAGGTGATGTTATTACATATTAAGTGCTTACAGTGCTAAGTATTTTATCCTCACAACAGACCCATGAGGTAGGTACTCCCATTATTCCTATTTTGCCCTTGAAAAATTAGAAACTTGGAGTACTTAAGTAACTTTTCCAAGGTCACAGCGCTAGTAAGTGGTGAGTCAGGATGTGAATTCAACATGACTGCATTTTAACCACTTATTACTCTGCTGTGGGCCACCACAAACACTGTCGTTTCATTCTCAACATTACTTTGTCTGCCCCCTTAGTGCCTGGATGTCCTATTTGCTAGCATTCAATATTCAAGGGACAACCGTCCTTGTCTTTAAGGAAAACTGCCCTGTAGGTTAAGTGTCATTCTTGTCACCTGTTTTCCCTTTATAAAGTTGTGTCCATTTCCCCCTTCCATTTTCTTCTCTATCCTACACACTCATCCTCTTTTCCTGTTCACTGTTTTCTCCCTTCATTTTCTCCTCTTCCCCCCTTATTCTACTGTCATCTCGCTTATCCTCATTTCCTTGACATCTCGCTGTAACACTTTTCCCTACACACATACACGGACACGAAATGTGCACACATTTCAAAGGTCCTTAATGTTACCATAATTACAAGCAAACAGAAAGTAAAAATCGAAGCCATGGTTTGAGAGAAAATATTTATTTTACAATGCATATATCTAACAAAGGACTTAGAATATATGTCTAAAATATAGAAAGAGCCCCCAGAAGTCAATAAGTGAAAGAAAAACTGGATAAATTTTTAAATTTACCCATAGTATAAAATAAGGCATAGCATAAAATAAGATATCCATATGTTCAATAAATATATTAGAAGGTAAACAATATCACTACTCATCAGGGTAATATAAATTAAAATCATAGTAAGGTACCACTACACATTCACCAAAATGGAGAAAATGAAAAAGACTGAGAATACCAAGTGTCGGTGAGGATGCAGAGCAAATGGAACTCCCACACGTTGCTACCAGAAGGATAAAATAGTATATCACTTTGGAAAATTGTTGGGTGGTAACAAAAAAATGAAAATATATTTACTTGTGACTCAGAAATTCCACTCCTAAGAATATAACCAAGAGAAATAATTGTGTATGTCCACAAAAAGACATATACAAAAGTACACAGCAATTATTCATAATAGCTCCACACAAGAAACATTTCAAATGGCCATCAATAAGAGAGCATAGATAAACAAATTATGGTATATTCATACAGTAGAATAGTGCACTAAAATAAAAAAAGAACAAACTACTAATACATACACCAACATGAATAAACCTAAAAAAAAAAAAAAAACATTTTGAGTGATAGAAGTCAAACATAAAGAGCACATACCATACAATCCCATTTATATGCTATCCAAGAAAGGGCCAAACTAATCTTCAGTAATAAGAGTTAGGAAACTGCAATGTTGCTACATGGGTGTATAAATATATATAAAAACTTATCAAGATGTATACTTAAGATTTGCATATTTTACTGCCTATAAATTGTTCCTTAATAAAAAGTTTTTAAAAAGTAAATGGAAAGAAAACTATTTAAGAGAAATATGAAAAGCTATGACATTCCAAATTACTTTTTTTATTGTCAAATTGAGTTTATTTTTAAATTTTATTTTTTCTAAGATTCATTGTTCATGCACCACACCCAGTGCTCCATGCAATACATGCCCTCCTCAATACCCACCACCAGGCTCACCCAACCCCCACCCCACTCCCTTCCAAAACCCTCAGTTTGTTTCTCAGCGTCCACAGTCTCTCGTGGTTCATCTTCCCCTCCAATTTCCCCCAATTCATCCCTCCTTTCCTTCTCCCAACGTCCTCCATGTTTTTCCTTATGCTCCACACATAAGTGAAACCATATGATAATTGACTCTCTCTGCTTGACATATTTCACTCAGCATAATCTCTTCCAGTACAAATTACTTCTTAAGCTCACAGCATCTCAAGCCCATTATAAGATGTCCCTCTTAGTTTAGCAAGAGTCAATTTATAGCTATGAAGTCTAAATGACCATCCCTCACATGGAAAGCTAACTGGTAGATACATTCAAGGTTTTCAACATTTCAGATCTTACAATTCTGTTTTGTCATCCCTGAAAATTTCTAAAGGTTGCTAAATCACAATTCACACAAGCTAACATCTCAGGCATACTCAAAGAAGTTGTTAAATGGCATACATTTGAACACGTTCATCTTGCCTGGTCAAAAAAACAAACAAAACAAAGTAGAACTGTAGAACTGTTAATCTAAAAAAGCTCTCTTGAACTCAATCTCTTGACCCAAGCACTTCATGAGGAAGCTAACAACGCCATTCATAACACTCATTTTACCAGGCCAACGTTCCTTTCAGATACCAGTTACTCTTGCGAATGTATCATTCCAAAGGGGTGTCATAAGCCTCTAGGCGCACTGTGTGATATAAATAGAGCAAGGGTCTGGTATACTGATATACCAGAAAAAAGAGCAAAAAGTAATGATGTTAAGAAAATAAGGAAAATAAACCCAAAGGACCTAAAAAGCCTCCTTTCCCATCAAAGATTTACAGTTTCCAATGTCTCAGCATTGTCAGTTGACAGTGGGGTCTGGGGACATGCTCACCTTTAACAATAGGGTACCAAGACAACCAAGCTAAAATAGTCTCAATTCCCCAAAAGCCCTTTCTGTGAAGGAATCTGGGGTTTTGCTTATTAGCTGAAGTGGCTACAGAATGTAACCACTATATTTACCTTCTGCTTCCCTTCCAAAGCTTAGGTATTCCAGAAGAGTATACATCTGATTTTTATATTTCTCATATACTCAATTCACAAGTAATTTTTGCTTCAGAGGGTAGTAACTATTCTTTTAATACATTCCTAGTCTTTCTTTCTTGTTGGTCACTCTTGTCCATGGAATCTCCAGGATGCCTTCAGGTACAGACAAGTTACCCTGATTTTATTTCTCTCAAAGACAAATTCTTTCCTCCAAAATCCTGAGTATCTTACAAATGGTAAGCACAATTTCACTTAAACTTGTTTTTAGATTCTTACTAAGAAGGACACAAACTTTGAACCAACACAAGTACTACCAAACAGACAATTCTGAACCTCCTTAGGCACTTAGGGACTATTTGTTTTGAGCAACACATTCAAATTTAATTAAATGAATTTGGTTTTTACCTGAGATTTTTAATTATATACATTGCCAACTACACAGAGATATATTAGATATACTGCATCATTTTCTTTTAATAGCAGAGGATATAACATAAGGTTTGAATAAGAAGTCATGGTTAGCCACCAATTTTTTTGAGATACCAAAGTTAACTGAATGCATCACAGGCTTAAATTGGTTTATTTCAGTTTTAATTATACATATAATCTCTTCTTACTCAAATGTAGAAAAAGCAAGATAATGATTCTAAGATAAACCTGCTGTGCAGAAAAGAGTTAACATCAGGTCTGTGACTATTATCTTTAGAAAAGCTTGTTTAAAAGGCTGGCCCAAGAAACATGGATTTGAGGAGGGTGCGCAATTTTCCCTGAATGGTAAGAGTGGGTCACTGTGCCTGACCTGGTTCTACCGAAAATGTGGTTTGTGCTGAATGACTGCTTTCCTTCTGGCAATCTGAAATTTAGTGACATACTGGCTAAAGGGTACCTAAGTCACCAGCTCCCAGTAAAAATTCTGGGCACTGAGACTGTTTTTAATTGTGTGGGTTGTTTTTTCCTCTATTGTGCTAAGAACATTTAGCATGGGATCTACCTTAGTGACAAATTTTTAAGCACGCAATGCAGTATTGCTCTCTATAGGCATAATGTTGTAGAGTTGATCTCTAGAGCTGATTCATTTTGCACAGCTGAGACTTATACTCATGGAATAGCAATTTCCCATTTCCTCTACCCCAGCATCTCACAAGCCCTCTTCTACTGTGTCTACAAGTTGCATTATTTTAGATTCCTCATCTAAGCACTGAGTCTTTTTGTGGGTTTCTCCGGTAGAAGGCTTCTCTGGTGAACCATTTCACATGTGCTGTCACAGCTCATTTCTAGAAGAAACTAAGTGCATCCTGTCTGACTCCCCTGGGACTGGAGACTTTAGAAGCTTGTCTCTAGTTTCCTCTAGATTTTGCCCTATGTGCTTTTTCTACCTGATTTTGCTTGGTATTCTTTTGCTGTAATAAATCTCAGCCATGAATGTGACTATTTGCTGAGACCTGGAAGCTCATCTAGCAAACCATGAAAACTAGGAGTGGTCTTGGTGACCTGACACCCCTGATATCTGGGAATCCTACCCTCTACACAGTGAACAGAACTGGTATTAATCTCAGCAAGAGAGGAAAACAGTTTTTTGAGATAGTATCTTTCAAAGAATGTTCAGGTCAAGCTGCCATATACAATTCCCAACTGCTTTAGTGTGCTTGGTGAATAGATATACACTCTTTTTTATATACATGGTTCACCAAAAACCAAAACCAATATGAATAACAACTAAACAAATATTTCCTCTTTCCATTGTTTCAAAGAAATAATTTGCTATATTTTTATTTACCTAGTAGTAATTTTTTTCCCCCAAAAATGTTTATTTTATTTTTTCAGTGTTACAAGATTTATTGTTCATGCACCACACCCAGAGTTCCATGCAATACGTGCCCTCCTCAATACCCACCACCAGGCTCGCCCAGTCCCCCCCTACCCCTCCTAAACCCTCAGTTTGTTGCTCAGAGTCCACAGTCTCTCATGGTTCATCTCCCTCTCTGGTTTCCCCTCATTCACCTTTCCCTTCCTTCTCACAATGTCCTCCATGTTTTTCTTTATGCTCAGCACGTAAGTGAGACCATAAGGTAATTGGCTCTCTCTGCTTGACTTATTTCACTCTGCAATCAACAAAACAAACAGGCAACCCACAGAATGGGAGAAGATATTCGCAAATGACACTACAGACAAAGGTCTGATATCTAAGATCTATAAAGAACTCCTCAAATTCAACACCCACAAAACCAATAATCACATTAAAAAATGGGCAGAAGACATGAACAGACGCTTCTCCAAAGAAGACATACAAATGGCTAACAGACACATGAAAAAATGTTCATCATCTTTAGTCATCAGGGAGATTCAAATCAAAACCACACTGAGATACCACTGAGTACCACCTTACACCAGTTAGAATGGCCAAAATCAACAGGACAGTAGTAATTTCTTTATACCTTTTAATAACAGAGGCTCTTTCAACTAGTAACAATTTAAACAACTAAATTCAGTATCTTAAAGGACAGTTATTGACAAAATTTCTCCTGATCACAACTTTTCTAATGACTTTAAAGAACATCCTTTTAAGAAGTACCTTCTCTAGAGATGCCTTAAATTTGGCAGAGAATGGGGAAGAACCACATTTGCCACATAACAAACTGCTTTGTTCTTGTAATCTTAGCAAACACTCTAGAGTCTTTCCAAGTATGGGCCACTTGGTTTCCTTTCTTTTCTATTCAAGCTTCTTAAAAATGCAGCTGAACAAAAGAGCAAATAAGGGATGTGCCCATGATCCATACTTTCTTCCACAATGTTTTACCTAGTGATACTGCTCTTTAAGAGTAAAAACACTAAAGGTAAAGAGCAGAGAAAGAACAAAAACGCAAATACTTTGTTAGAGATATAAATGTTATTGCATCTTGGAGACAGTGACTATGTGTGATCCTCCTGTATGTAGTAATGCTAAATAAAAGCACCTCATGCTGGGAACTGAAACAGTATTTTAGTAAGTAACACCTCCAAGTGTCAAAGGCCAAATTACTAGGCCCTTAACTGCATTTTTCCTTTGATTCTAATTACAGGACAATCTATCCTTGATTCCAAATGTGTTTTGCATCAGTGAAAATGGCCTACTGTTTCTAGATATGTATGCCTATGTGGTAATTTGTCCATCAGTTCTCATTTATTAACATTTTTTTATTAAATCACATATGACCAGTATTAATTTCCTAAGTCCAAGTCTCCTTTCCTAGATGCTTATGATCATTTACCAATACATTTTCATCTCCTGTGTAAAAACGGTTTGACTAAAACAGCTTCCCCTGCAGAGATAGAGATATTACCTGAGGAAAAACTACCCATCTTTCTTTTGGTTCTAGAAACCCCATTTTCCTCCCATTGAAATCAAGCAACGAGCCACAAAATCTCTAGATCTAGAGTCTAGAAAGGCCAAAGATAACAATCACCATCCAAAATACAAAAGGGGAAAATATTGCCCAAAGGCACTCACCCACTGGAGTCTGCAGAAGTGATAGCAATCAGAGGTAGAATCTTCAGGGGAAGGCTGGTCGGTCTTGGAATGTTCTCTGATTCACTTTTCAAGTCTGCTTGTTCCAACTGTCTGAAGGCAAGAGGGGGAAGCTGAACATTGCGGCAAGAAAGTCTCCGTACAAGATAGGGTTCCATTCCTCGGAAAGGGTCTTCCTCTTCATTACTGGAATGCAGTGTTTCCTCAGAGGCCTAAAGCAAGAGGTGAAGAAAGTACAGTTCTCATTAGCATAGCATTGATCAATACATGATAGCTCTATACTTCTGGAGAAAGAAATTAAGGGAAAAATGCATATATGAAAAATGCTAACTATGAAGCAACAATACTAACAGAACAATATTTGGTGATAAGATTAGAATAACTGAAATCTAGATTTAGATTTATTTTTAAAACAGTAAATTTGTTCACCAGTATATTTAGACATGGCTCAGTTGTTACAGTTAACTGACATCTCCAATAATTTTAGAATTTATGAGCTTTGTGTATGAATTCTATAAAATCAAGAGCAAGTCAAAATATTTTTCTACATTCTATAAAATGACTTCTATACCTTCTATAAAATTACCTTCTATAGGATGACTTATAGAAAATTCATATATATATGTTGATATATGACATACCTATACCTATATGCCTATGAAGAGCAAGAGAGAATGAGTCCTATTTTTTTCTCCATAGTTAGGACCATATTTATAACACACTTTTATATGTTATGTGTAACCTGGATGAATATGCTTTGCAAACCTTTACAGTAAGACTTTGTGAGGGGAATTAAAAAAAAAAAGACATGGAAAGGAAAGCTGAGCACCCAGGAGAATTATGTTAAAATCATAGTTGAATTCTGCAAATTAGATCTTTATTATCCACATGCAAAGTAAACCAAGTCTAGAATAAAGTAGAAAATTTAATATTTTGATGTTAGTTAGAAAAAACATGCTGATACATCAATAATTATTACTTCCCCCCCCCCAAAAAATAATTATTACTTCCCAGTGGCTGGAAAGTCTACTCTAACAATGTTTATTCTATCCATGTCCTAAGAATGAGCAAGTCACCAAATGTTACCAGGTAATATGCTGGGCTTTACTCTTTATGTTGTCACTTAGCTGTGTTCTTAGAGTGCTGCTTTATTTCCCTAAATTTTCCGTTTCTTTATTAAAAACATAATAAACTTCATTTCTCATTACCTGCAATGTAATAAATAATCATAAGTAAAGATTTTATTTCCTTCTGAGTTTTAGAGGTAAAGAAACTAGTCCAGAGAGGCAAAGTACTTTTCCCCAAATTAGCCTGTCCATTATAAGTTAAAAACTGACTCTGGGGATCCTCGCTTAGAATTTCTACTGAACTCATTATTATACTATCTTTGTTTTTTTGTGTTTTTTTTTTTTAAGATTTTATTTATTTATTTGAGAGAGAGAGAAAGAGAGAGAGAGAGAGAGATCACAAGTAGGCAGAGAGGCAAGCAGAGAGGCAGGCAGAGAGATAGGGGAAAGCAGGCTCCCTGCTGAGCAGAGAGCCCAATGTGGGGCTTGATCTCAGAACCCTGAGATCATGACCTGAGGCAAAGGTAGAGGCTTTAACCCACTGAGCCACCCAGGTGCCCCTATACTACTATCTTTGGACAAGAAAGTTTGTTCTCCATTTGAACATTTAGGACAACAATTTTTACCTCCCAAGTTTATTGTCTGAAACAGAGATACGTAGTATTTAAAGTACCAATATCTGGCACAGCTTGTACTCAACAAAATGGCAGCTACTATTATTATAATCCAGGTTAATTTCCTTTATATTTTCACAGCACGATGCTGCCTTTGATACTTCATTCATCTATATCAATTCCACAGAGAAAATTTGTCTTTTTCTGGTATATATCTTAAAAAATGTAAAAGGATATGGTGTACTCTATTCAGTCTTTCATTTTATTATCCAATTTTACGGATAAATAGAACAAAATAAGGGCATAAAAAAGGTAAAGAATATGTCTAAGCTAAAGCCAAAGTTCATTTATTTCAAATCCTAGATATGAAGATCCAGATTCTAAAAATCTATGTTCTGAGGAATCTTCCTCATTTAAAACATTAACAATAATAGCTTCAAAAAGCAGCCAATTCTGACATTCGTAACAACATGGATGGGCTTTGAGAGCATTATGCTATGTTAGATAAGTCAGAAAAAACAAATTCTGTATGATCTCACTTCTATGTAGTATCTAAGAGGGAAAAAAAACTCACAGAAAAAAGAGATCCAATCTGTGGTTACCAGAAGTAGGAATACAGGGAGGGGAAACTGAATGAAAGTGGTCAAAAGGAACAAACTTCCCATTATAAGATAATTACATACTAGGGATATAATGTACCACATGATAACTTCAGTTACCATTGCCGTATGATATATACTAAAATTAAGAGAATAAATCCTAAGAGTTCTCATCATGAGGAAAAAATTTTTTCTTTTTCCATTTAGTATCTATTTGAGATTATTAATATTAACTAAGCTTATTGTAGTAATTATTTCACATTTGTAAGTCAAATCACAGTGCTGTTACACTTTAAACTTACGTATTTCTCTATGTCAATTACAACTCAACAAATCTGGGAAAATTTTAATAATAATAATGACTAATATTTGTTGAGTCCTTATTAGATGGAACTGTGTTTTACATATACTAACTCTCAAATTTTACTGAAATCCTCTGAGTTAGGTGCTGATACTTTTCCCATTTTTACGCACAGAGAAACAGAAACCTACTAAACAACATGCCTTCATCACACGGCCACATGGTTGGTGGGGTAACCCTTCCAGTTTGCCTAGGACTTTCTGATCTTAGCACTGAAACGTCCATGTCTAGGGAAATCACCCAGGCCCAAACTAGGATGGCTGATTACCCATCAGGTCAAGATCCAAAACCAAGTTTCTTTTAGTTAAAGGTGGAGCTAATAATAACTGTGTTTTACTAACTCTAACAAGTATAGTATGGTAGGGTGCAGATTACTAGAAAAGAACATGTACTAACTGACCAAAACTTACTAAGCTTCACATTTTCATTAAAATAACAACAACAACAGAACTGAGATCAGGACATAAACACTAAAAATTTATGATAAACCTTGTTGATTAAATCAGGAGATAAGCGTTTCCAGGATAATTACTTTTGCAGTGTTAAGAGGTCATTGAACCTTTCGAGGCTTTAGTTTCCTTAGATACAAAATTGAGACGTTGTACAAAATGAACCTAAGAAAAATTTCAGTTTTGAATACTCTGATTTATGATAGCCAATGGCAAAATCAATGTATATAGAAATGGCAAATACAGAAAATAAAAAGTAATAAATGTAACATTCTTGGCCTTTAGACAGAGAAAGTGAGCCTCTGTGTGTCTGTAAAGTTCTGTGTCTTCATCTAAGTATGTAAGTGCAAACTGAATCCACATTCTGGGGTTGCCAACAAGTCATAATTTGCCTTCCATGGTTCTCAAGAGCAGTTAATGACTGAAGCATATCAATATCCTTCTTCGGTATGAACATGGAAAAGAAGAACAAAGGATGAGTCTAGCAGAGCGGAACACTGAATGTAACTGGCCAAAGCTAATGTATTTTTATAAGTGCTGAGCTGCCCACTCTGACAATAGCATTGCTACTGCAAAAAATGCTTTATATAACCCAGGCAATCTGATGAAAGACTCAATGTTTGTGACATTCTCTTTTAGATAAAACCACCTCGAGAGAGATGAGAGAGAACCTCTGAAGTGTAGTATTTTTATCTTGACAATAAAAATGATAGAACAGTATATATCTATATCCTAATATTTCCACTCAAAAAACAGTTTGACAAATGGCTTTTTAAAAATTCTAGATCAATGATATTTCAAAAATAAATAGAACAACTTTTTCTGGTAGAAGGCAGGAGGTTAAATGGCCTTATTTTGTAAAGAAATGTAAAATTGACCACTAGGACACATGTACCTTATTGCCGGAAAACGGCAGTTTTGTAAAGGTTGAAGGGATGAGATAGTATTTATAATATCTCTAAGCCATTATTTCTCAAAATGTGATGCCCAAAGTCCCTGCACAGTAATCACAGACAGTGATTGCTAAAATTCAGACTCCCAGGCCTTATTCCAGATCTCCCTAACCGGAATCTGTATGACTAGGGTCTGGAAGTCAGAGTAAGTCCCCAGGATGATCCCTATGCATACTAAAACTTGGGAACTAATGTTTTTGACATGTGAGATATAGTCCAGTAAGCCTGGCAAAGATCCAAGTAGAAAAATGTTCATTCCAGTTTTTTTTAAAAAAGATTTTATTTATTCATTTGAGACAGAGAGATACAAAGAGAGAGAGAACATGAGTAGGGAGGAGGCAGGGGGAGAGGGAGAAGCAGACTCTCCACTGAGCCGTGAGCCTGATGTGTGGCTGGATCCCAGTACCTGGAGATCTTGACCTGAGCCGAAGGCAGACACTTAACCATCTGAGCCACCCCGCACTGAGGCACTGAGCCACTGAGGCACCCCGCACTCCAGCTTATTTATAATAATGAATAACTGGAAGTAATCTAATTGCTGTATTGAGGGACTGGCTTAATAAATTTTGATTTATCATATTATGAGATACCATGAAGTTGTTAATGCAGGATATGTGATTATGTTTATGATATAACATCAACCAAGAAACACAGATTACAAAATGATCTTATTTTTGTAAAATTATGCTAAAATAAAACAAAATGAAAAATCAACATATTATATTCATAGAAAAATTCTGGAAGGATATATCCCAATTCTCTAAAATGGCTTTCTCTGAGCGATGGCATTGGTGATAATTTTCATATTTTTATTACTAGTTCCTAGTTATATTAGTAGGTATAAAAAATGTATTACTTGGGGATTAAAAAGTAGTGAAAGTCTCAATAATAAAATGAAACAACATTCATCTTGTTATTAATGGGATTCATAAATATCACATAATCTGCTTTAAGATATAAAATATCAAAAGAAGAAAAAGACTAAAATGTTTGAATCAGCTTAATGCAAACCTGTTAACTTGTAATAAAATGAAATTCCTTTTGACAGTTGAACAATTTGTTTGAAAAAGCTGACAAAAAAAAAACACTTTAATTATTTTCACTGTTAGGACAAATATGTCTCTGAAAGGCATACCTAAAGAAAATAATTCCATAATACTAACACTTAAAATGAATGAGTGAGCATTAAATATGTTGTCATCATTATCATTATTATTATTTTCCTTTCTATTTTCTTCAGCTTCTATGCAGGATATTTAATTAATTTCTTTGTTTTCCTTTTTTTCCATTCCAAAGTAGATAGCAAATCAGTTTACAAGGACCTAAGAATAGGAACATATACATAACTGGTATTAAATAAATTGCTGTGATTGCCGATAATCTCATAGTTTTTGATACTTGTTTCTTATGTGGCATTGTAGGAGACAATGTTTCTGGACACACAGCTATATCATATTTCTAGACTCTATTGCAGGTAGTTGTAGACATTATCAATGCTGTAACATTACATGCAATAGATTACAAGCAAAGGAAACGTATCACACCTGGCCCATAAAAACTGTGAGCGTGGGGCGCCTGGGTGGCTCAGTGGGTTAAAGCCTCTACCTTCAGCTCAGGTCATGACCCCAGGGTCCTGGGATCAAGCCCTGCATTGGGTTCTCTGCTCAGCGGGGAGCCTGTGTCCCCCTCTCTCTCTGCCTGCCTCTCTGCCTACTTGTGATCTCTCTCCTCTGTCAAATAAATAAATAAAATCTTTAAAAATTTTTAAAAAGAATAAAAATTTTAAAATTAGAAAAAAAAAACAAACCCCTGTAAGTGCAACCTTTTGTTCCTCTCACCCTCTGTAACGCCTTGCCTTACACTGAAGATCATGGAGACAAAAGATGGAAGGAGTCATGGTTCCAAAATCACTCTTCAGAAGAGAACCCCTTGACAATCAAAAACACTTAATTTGGGCTACATAATCCACAAATAATTTTTCAATCTGAGAAGCCACTAAAATTCAGGGTGTCCTTATTATAGCTAGTGCTACCTTACAGATAATCACATCTCTATGAGTTTAAGTTATCTTAATCATGGCATCATTCTTTCCTAGCTAATTCCTCAATTTAAGAACTGATTAAGTATCTACTAACTTCCAAGACAGTGTAGGGTGCTGGAAATAGGGATGAGTGAGGCACTTCTTTTCCTAAGTATTTCAAGTCACGTAGGGTCAAAGATAAACAGATGATAGCTAGTAGAATGAGAGCTTTAACAGAGGACTTAGGGCCCTTTGGGAGTACAGAGGCAGGGTGACACTTCTGTGTGAGAAAGGGGCTGCTGGTGGAAGTGACATGGCCGACGTAGAAAAGCCAGACTTTCTGGGGCCAGCCGAGATCTATGATTCTGTCTACTTGTCCATTCAGTTCTGTTTAAGTCTCACACCTGGATCCGCGACAGTCTCTTCGGCCTAAGCAATGCTCTCAGACACTACCCTTCCATGGTCTCTCTTCTCCTCTGACACACTGCTGGTTTGAAATGTCAGGAGCCTCCTGGGTGACTGTGAAACTGGCTCCAGCACACGGTGGTCAGGTGGACACAGGCGGGGCAGACGGGCCCCTCAGGTGGGCAGGGGGCGACCGGACGCCGCCAGGGAACTTACACACCAGGCGGAACCTGGGCGCCGCCAGCCGCGCGGATCACCGCAGCCGCCACCACGGCCTGGAGTTGATGCCGATGCCATCCCTGCCCTCAGTCACAGGCACAACAAAGTCTCCACAGCACATGGCTCCCCTGAGGCTGTGCCTGGAAACCAGCTCCAGCGCCGGAAACGGTGCCAGGAAGGGACATTCCAAGGATGGGCGTGGCCGAGGGACCTTCAAGTGCCCGGATTCAGCTGGGGGCGAGGGTCAGCCAGAGGTCATGACCTCTCCATGACCTCCTCAAACAGTGCACTGCTGTAGCAGCTCTTAGAGCCCAGGGCCAACCACTTTCTGCAATGAACCCGGAGCAGTCAGAAACGTGTTCCCCTATCAGGGAGGCGGCTCATTTGGAGGCTGTGGGTGCACTGGAGGCAGGTACCACAGCAGCAATATAGGTGTATGCCAGGGAAGACTGACATCAAGATAATGTTTCCCCAAAAAAGTAAGTTTTTCTAACCCAAGTCTCATGATCCAAACCACTGATTTATTAAGTCCCCCTGACTGGTATCCTCACGTGATTTAATAAAGATGATACATTTTAACAGACTCATCAGATATAAACATATGTTGTTTGGATAATGGCACAGGTGCCTCCTTGGGAGGAAATGATAATGTCCATTCTATTTCAGAAGACAGCCTTTTCATTAGAGAGAGTTAAGTGTTCAGTGAAAACAGGCTTTGCCAACCATCACTTAAGGCTTGTGGGGAATTTAATAAAGACTTCTGTGTGTCCTATAACATATTCCAGGGCAATGGAGGGAACAAAGATGGTGGCCAAATGATCATACTGGTGGAAAACAGAATATGCCTGGAGGAAACAGATGTTGGTAATTTTTGTTACTATGGGGTGGATTCTTTCCTGTGGCCAAGGAAACCCCAGGATGCAGCAGCCCAACCACTAAGGTAGAAGCCATAAAGATTGTGCCATAAAACCACTGGATCCCATTGGGGGCTATCCAAAAATACCCGGAATGTATGACCAGTCAGTGCCAAATCTGTTAGTGCCAAATCAGTCACTATCCTTTAATGTGACAGAGTGACTATGCAGCTTTGGTAATATCCATCCCATATCCGTGGTACAACTGGGTTCATTCTTTTTAGAGTGATATTGTTTTTCCAATATAGAGGTGCCTGAGTGCTCAAATGTTCCCGACACAGTATGAGCCAAATGAACCCATCCGAAATTTAAGCATAGCCATCCATGGCTTTTGGGTTTTTTAAAATATTTATTTATTTGAGAAAGAAAGAGAACTAGGGGGAGGGGCAGAGGGATAAGGAGAAAGAAACTTAAGCAGACCACTCTGTGCCCAACACGGGGCTCAATCCTACAACTCTGACATCATGACCTGAGCCAAAACCAAGAATCAGCCACTTAACTAACTATATCACCCAAATGTCCCTAGACATCCATTGCTTTGATGGTGGTATTTTTAGGCCCTTCTGATAACGGTTTGATGGGCTGCCTGTGCAGTTTGAATGGTAAAAAAAAAAAAAAGAATACCCAGGTCCAGTTATTGATAGTGTGTGTCATAGCCTAGGTTTCTGGATCAATATTAGTAATATCAGAAGAATTAAGAGTACAAGGTCATTATTCCTTAGTATACACAGTGTCCACACAAACCAAGGCATATTTAGAACCTTCACTTGGAGGAAGGGGCCAATATAATCAATTTGCCAGTCTCTCACTGAATGGGAACTTCTGTGGATGGCTCCAGACTCTTGGCAGTTGCCTTAACATTATTTAGAACATAGAGGTTATGCTCTTACTGCATTAACCAAGTTGCTAGATTTTAAAAGTAATCTGACATCCTTGGCAATACACAATCCCATCCATTACTACTGTGGCTGCTCTTTCTCTGAGCCAATCTGCTGTATCTACTAAAAGGTCAGTTGCTAAAGTTCATACCCTAAGCGAGGCATCAGTTTCCTGATTGCCAAGGGTTGTCATTTCCTTGAGCCATAAGGTAATTACTGTGAAGACTACCTCAGGCTCCCAGAGAAGAGCCCAAATGTCTTCTACCTAACCTGGTCCTACAAGGGCTTATTCATGATCACCCACTTCTGGGATTCTCACTGTCCATGCCTAGGGTTAATCCCTTTATAACAGCCCAACTGTGCAAAGGGTTAATGGCCAGGGGTCATGAGTGATAACCAGCCAAACTGCTATTCCTTTAGCCCACTGGCTGCTGGACTTGTTCCTGTTCCCATCCAGATGGTGTCAGTGTTGGGCTGAAGAGTGACTGCAGTCCATGTGGGTGGGTTGTCCATCTGTACACCAGGCAATAGCAGGAACTTTCCCCACTCCCTTTTTAGAGGCCATCACAAGGATAGGGGTGGAGGCATCTGGAGGGTCTATATACTCTACTGGGCCTAGTAGCAGCCATATTTCTAGAGACAGTGGGTTAGCAGACTAGGTATTCCCAGGCATATTTGCAAGGGGTGGGACATATTCTCCACTCACCC